>JAWNOV010000063.1:0-640784 GCA_035045575.1 Drosophila falleni
TTTGTTTTCAATTCTGGGGATACATTAGATCCAGCATTTGCTGCAAGAGTTGGGGAAACCCAGTAAAACCCAACTAGATCTATACAAAAATAGCAAAGGTAAAAGTTTAGACAAATGAAAGTAAACAGAAATATAAACTCGATTCAATTACTTAAGATTATGAGTAAATATGAAAATTTAATTTAATTACAAGGACTTCATGAGATCCATTTGAAAAATAAACAAGAATATTAATTCAATTCAATTTCTTAAGGCTTAGTAAATATGTTAATTGAAATTAATCACAAAAGACTTCATGAGATCCATTTCATGTTTGGCTTCTAAAGGCGATAGATTTTCAGCAACAGTTTATACGGTTCGAGGTTGGTTTATTCAGACAGTCCCAGCTGGCTTCTCAGGGAAATAAACCGTGCAGATGGTAATGGCTTCGTCAATATGTCGGCTAGTTGCAGATCTGTGGGAATATACTTTACACAAATTAGTTTCTTTTCAATTTGCTCTCTTGTAAAATGATATTTATTATCTATGTGCTTTGTTCTCTTATGGCAAGTAGGATTATTTGCAATACTTATACAACCTTGGTTGTCTTCAAAAATATCTATAGGACTACTTAATTCTAGATTAATCTCATTTATTAGTGATTTTAGCCAAAGAGCTTCTCTTACACCTTCAAACAAGGCCATGCTTCAGTAGATGAAGCAGCAACCGACTTTTGCTTCATGGTACTCCATGAAACCAAGCAATTTTCAAACATTTTAAAAAGATACCCAGTGGTACTTCTTCTGTCTGTTTCATTTGCAGCCCAATCGGAATCTACATATCCTGTAATAATATTATTAAAATTAGCTACTATATATGCTGACTGACTAAAACAAATCCCTCCATTAGTTCTGTCAATTTTTATGTCAATAAAGTGTCTAATTTCACGTAAATCGGTCATATGAAACTTGTCATGAAGGTAAGTTTTAAAATTGAACATTGTATCAGATTTATTTGTAGCAATTACTTCATCATCCACATATAACAAGATATATATATTTCTCGAAATATCTCCCTTATCCAAAATATAAATACACCGATCAACTCCTAAGTTTTCATATCCAACATCCTTCAACACACTTTCAAAAACATCGAACCAACATCTAGCAGCTTGCTTAAGACCATATATAGCTTTATTAAGTCTACATACTTTATTATCATAAGAGTGATTCAGGCCTTTTGGAACGCTCATGTAGATTTCATCCTTTAGAGTTCCGTTTAAAAATGCAGTTTTTACGTCCATATGATGAACCATTAAATCGAATTGATTTGAAAGTGCCAACAAAAATCTAAAACTGGAAATTCGTGCAACTGGTGCAAATGTCTCATCGTAATCAGTCATATATTCTTGAGTGAAGCCCCGCGCTACAAGTCTTGCTTTGTACTTTACTAAGAGACCAAATTCATCTTGTTTTATTCTAAATACCCATCTGCAATCAACTATGTTTTTATTTTCTGGCTTTTGCACTAAGGACCAAGTATTATTTTTGTATAGCTTTCTCCCAGGAAGATCTTTCCTCACGAAACTTAATTTCATCAAAGGTATTAGGAATATCATTTAAGCATATTTGGGTATTCATGAGACATCTTTCTAAAAATCGATATGATAATTTGGGTTTAATTTTAATTCTTTCACTGCGTCTGATTTCTTCTTCATTTTTATTTTCTTTTAATTTATCACCAGTTTCAACAACTGGATCGGCATACTCTAGACATGTGGAATTTTCATTGAGTTGTTCACTTAACTCAGAATCAACAGATTCATTATTTTCCACCAAAGGAAAATCCAACTCTTCATTTTCTCTACTTAAAGATTCATTATTTTCTTCAACAGTATTACTTTGAACCTCAGAATCTTCTCCATGTAAAACTCTTGATTTTAACATGTTTATTTCATCCACCACAACATCTCTTGCTGTCATAAATTTCCTCGATTCCTCATTCCACAATTTATAACCATTTGGTTCATATCCAACAAGTATAGCTTTGATTGACTTTTCGTCAAACTTTCTTTTTCGTACTTTATTTAAAGCATATACCGTCGAACCAAATATCTTAAGATATTTCAACGTTGGCTTTTTGTTATGCCACATCTCAAATGGTGTTTTATTTATCTTTTGCAATGCTCTACTTGGGGATCTGTAATTAAATAGGTTGCTGTTAAAACAGCCTCTCCCCAAAAATGCTTATTGAGTTTAGCACAACTGATCATAGATCGAGCCTTTTCGGTGGTTGTTCGAATCATCCGTTCCGATACACCATTCAATTGTGGAGTATGAGGAACCGTTAAATGATAGCTGATGCCCTTTTCAACACAGAAATCACGCATTTCGTTAGAAAGATATTCCCTTCCATTATCGATATATAAATTCACAATTTTTAAATTGAAGTGAGCCTCGCTCTTCGCTACAAAGTCTTTGAAAACGAAAAACACATCCGACTTATAAGTTATTAAATCGGTCACACAGTAATGTGTATACTGATCGATGAAAACTACATAGTAGTTCTTATTATCAATGGTAGAGGGTGTTATTGGACCACAGACATCGGGATGGACAACAAACAATGGTCGTGTAATATTTTCTTTATTTTAAAAATTTTGAAACTTTAATCTATAGTGCTTGCCATTTATACAAACCTCGCATAATTCATGGTTTAAATCAATATTGTTTAAAATATTAGTATCTTCAAAAAGACTATTTCGTTTTATTTCTAAAAATTTTCCTACACTTATGTGGCCTAATCTTTCATGCCATAATCGATATTCAGCACTATTCGAAATTTTAGACGTAAATATTTTACTGTTTAGTTGAAATTTTATAATAGGTACATTGTACTCACATATTCCATTAAAAGCCAATTTACCATTTTTAGATACTTTTACACCTCCAGGGTTAAAGGTTTAAGGCATCCTGCATCTTCTTTACCGATAGTAGGTTGTGTGGAATATCCATACAGTACAAAACGTTTTGCAAGGTGATTTGGTTTCCGCTGCTGTTAAGATTGACCACTCCTTTGGCTGTAGCGTAGATAAACTCTCCGCGTTTGGCAATCTCGATGACCACATTTGATTGCAAACGCTCATTTATAAGGTGGTCCGATGCTCCTGAGTCTAGGATAAACTCAGCTTCGCTTGTCTTTGAATTGGAAGTTGCATTTCTCAACATGAAGGCAAAACTACGCTCTGGTTGGGTTGTTGCTGCTGTTGCCATCTGAGCCTGCCCATCTTTTCTTTTGTTTTCAATAAAGTTCTGATTCGGCTGCCTTTTCAAAAGGAAACAATCTTTCTTTAAATGACCTGGCTTACCGCAATGAAAACATTTTGGTTTCGGTTTTAGACTGGGCTTAAACGGATTCTTCTTGAACTTCTGCATTGGATTACTTTTAAATTTTCTATCTTTGAACTCCTTTTTACTTACTGCTTTCAAGACTTTAACACTCGTATCCTTACTAATAGTCCTAAGCTTAATCTCTTGGTCAAGGAGTCGTGTTTTTACAAAAGCTAATGTTAAGTTACTTTCAGATAGAGCCTCTATTGCGGTTATAACTCCATCATAACTGGGTGGAAGAGTTAAGAGTAAATGGGAAATTTTATCCATATCATCTAACTTTGCTCCTGACGCGATAAGTTCAGCAATGAGGTCATCGAAGAAATTAAAATGATTGAGGAGTGAAGTGTCACCTTTTAATTTCATGGCTAAAAGTTTCATTCGCAGAGATAGTTGCGATGCCAAGATTCTTCTCTCGTAAATTGCATCTAAATTTGCAAAAATCTGCTTAGCAGTGCTTTCACTGTTAGCGTAAGATAAGAAAGCATCACTTAAATATTCAATAATTAAACTTTTTGCATTTCGTTCTGCCTTTTTTATCTCATCGGTCACTTCGGCACAAGTTTCATCTATAACCCTCAAAATGATCGTGCTCTTTTAACAGGGCTCTTACTCTAAACTTCAATATTGAATATTTTTCTCCGTCAAACGGTTTGATATTCCTTTTCCCTTTATCCATTGTATAACTCTCTATCAAAAAAAAGTACCGCAACAATTACCTGGCAACTCTCCTCAGCAACACCAAACAGCAACCTTCCACAGCAATAATTCCGTAACAATAACTTTTAACAGCAACACTTAGCAACAGCGGCCAGCAACTTTCAACAGAATTAACGTCGTTCAACACTGTCCAGCAACAAACGTCTTTCAGCAGTAGCACTGTTTGGCAACACTGTCCCGTCGCAACGTGGATATTTGCGGCGATTTTGTCGAAGCGTTTGTGTGTGTGTGTGTTCTAGAAAGATTTCTCGGCGAATTCGTAAATGTGCGTTCTAGAAAGATCTCGGCGAATTGGTGATATGTATGCGCTTCTTCCTGAAAATAGAAAAATATTTTGCAGCGAATTTGTCGCAGCGTTATACATTAAACCAATTTAATCCTCTTTATTGTTCAGGAATCACTCCTTGTTGTTCATGGACCACTCCGCATGTATGTACATATATGTACGTATATAGATATGCATATTCGTATACACACACACACATATCATTAGTTCACTTTTATGCACTTTCACATTGTAACGATTAAAGCACCATTATTTATTCACTGCAATTGTGTCTGGGCCCATAACCTATGGTTTTGTTAATAAATATATATAATACAATTAAGTATTAACCAGATAACCTTCCAATGAACAAATAATAATGCACACTTAGATTTGTATAAACCGCACGCTCTCAACGCCAGAATAGAAGTGAGCGAGAATATCGAGGAGAAAAAGGACGACGAGAGGATGAGAAGGAGAAGCACGATGGTCCCGTTACTTTTAGCGGTTTCCTCCATTCCATCAGAATGTGCATCTACTTCTCGTACACATACATTCATGCAAATATGAATATATGCGTGCACAATTATCTATGTGACTTTTGTACATTTGAACATGCAAATTCCAACAAAGTGTGACTAGTGTTATTAAATAGTGTTAAACATAAGACTCTAATGCATATATACCATAAGTGTATATGTTTTAAAGTGCGAAAGTGTTTTTGTTAAACTTGGTGCTCTGCAGTGCAGTCTGCTTTAGTGTGCGTGTGTGCGTGTGTTTCATGATTAATAATAAAAATAATAACAAATATTTTAATAAATTATTAAAAATATATACATACGTACAAAACTTAATATAACATATGTACATAGCATTCGCGTGTACATTTGAATGCATTGCTTTTTGCACCTGTGTGTTTCTATGTATGTATGTATGTATATATGTAATAACAAATATTTCAAATAAATTAATGAATATTTATACATTTGTGTGTACATAATTTCATAACACATATATACATTGCATTGGCGTATACATTTGATAGCCTTTCTTTGTGCACGTGTGCGTGTTTGTATTTATATATGCGTGTATAAATAATAAATAAATAATAAAATAATTTAATTTTTAATAAAATTAAATTATTAATTTATCTTATTCTATTATTCTTATAATTATAAACTTTTAAATATTATTCCTTATTATTATTATACTTAGTTTATATATTATTATTATTTTTGAATATTATATATAATTTAAAAATTATTTTTTTTAATTTATTATTATATTTGTATAATATTATATTGCATTATATTATAATATAAAAAGTGCTATCCTAAATGCCACGTCTATCTCGGCTGTCTGCCTCGCAGCGAGCTAAAAACCGCCGCTTAAGAAATAGGTCAAATAGGGAAAATACCACATATTCAGCAATAGAAAATGAGAATAATACAAGTTCTCAGAAAGAGCGCAGAGAAGATTCGGAGATTAGAAGAGTAGAAAAAATTATTGATAGGACGAGACGATCAACTAGAAGACGTAATCCTCAGACTGGACATCAGGAACAGGATCAAGATACTCTCCGTAGATCGATCCGTAGGCAGGATCCGAATGTACGGGCAACTGAGCAGCAGATCGACACACAGAGTAGGAGACAAACACGTACAAGTGGTGAGATTCGGGAGACGGAAAGAGTGGCAGACAGACTTCGTAGATCGAACCGTAAACGGGATACGAACGTACGGGGAGCTGAGCAGCACGTCGACACACAAAGTAGGAGGCAGAGACGTACAAATGGTGAGATTTGGGAGACGGAAAGGGTGGCAGACAGACTTCGTAGATCGAACCGATGACTGAATACGAACGTACGGGCAACTGAGCAGCAGAACAACACCGAGAGTAGGAGACACAGACGTACAAACGGAGGGATTCGAGAGACGGAAAGGGTGGCCGATAGACACCGTAGATCGAACCGAAGATGGGATACGAACGTACGGGAAACTGAGCAGCAGAATGATACACATAGTAGGAGGCAGAGACGTACAGAAGCTGAGATTCGGGAGGCGGAAAGGGTGGCCGATAGACACCGTAGATCGAACCGAAGACGGGATACGAACGTACGGGCAAAGAGCAGCAAAATGATACACATAGTAGGAGGCAGAGACGCTCGGATCCTGAGATTCGCATTTTAGAAAGAGAGAGAGATAGAATTGCTAGAGCTCAAGCTAGGGATAATCCTGCGTGGAGGATTGTCGATCAAGCTGTTAACAGTGCACGACGACAAAGTGCCCGATTGTTACAGCGACAAGCAATCGCTGACGCGATAAGGCGTATTAGTCAGAGAGTTTGCCAAAATAGGAAGCCGAAGAAATGCTGACCGTATGAGGGAGAATCGTGCAAATAATTCTCAGGACGCCGTCATAACCCAATTGGAGGTTAAAATACGTAAATTTAATTAACATGTAAAATGGGGGCCAAACTAAGTTTGTCTTTGTCCCGTGTCTTAAAGGTCTTACTCCATTAGAAGAAAGACTTATTTCGCCAAGACGTCCATTTATGGTAATAAAATTTTTAGGTGTTGGTCGCCAGAGTGCAATTAAAGGAGCTGTAGTCAACATTCCTATTCCAGCTAGCAATATCGTGACATCCCTTCCACGAGCTTTCAATGAAGCAGAGGTAATACAGCTCCACCTCAAACGAAGAATGGAATTCAGGCATGATTATATGACTGAAACCATTAGACCCCTAAAGGTTACAGATGCCATAAGGCATTTAATAAATACTGAACTTTATCTGAAGCACAATGTAGTTCTTAATCAGCAGTGGATTTCAACTTATACTTCTGACACTGTTCCCTTTGTAGTTTCTCAAGCAGACGTTGAGTTAGTAGATGAACTCAATCGAGAATTTCAGCAGCCGTTTCATCCGGAAGAGGATGTTGAAATGGAGGTCAAGAAACTCTGCTCGAGAATAACCATGTTGCCATGCAAAGAATCATAATTGAATCATAATAATCCTGGCGAAGGCCAAAGACCCCTAGATATGATTATGGATGCTGACTCTAAGGAATTGTCATTTCCAACTATATATGCTGGCATCAAAGAAAAACTTCAGAAACTTTTACAACCATTGTTAGATCTGAGCTTCGGAATATCGATAGGAGAGGTTGTAGAGTTGATAAATTATTCTTCAATAAGAAGTTAAAGCTTATCAGTATAAGAAACAATACTTCAATTTGCTTACGAAAGCGGAGCGCCTCACACGCCATTACAGTTTCTAACGCTCTTAATGAAGAACATATGGACCATCTTATTCGCCACGATGAAGGCTATAGGGTTCTTAAGGGCATTCGCACGTCTCATGCTCATTGAGAAGCAGAAAAAAAGAAGGTTATGGCCATGATTCATCAGTTTGGCCTACCAACTTTTTTTTATTACGTTGACAGCTGCTGAAAGTAGGTGGGTAGAGCTGCTTGTCCTATTGAAAGATAATGTGGACAAGCAACAAGTTACGGAAGACGAAGCATTTTATTTGTCTTCCCAAGAGAAAGTGAGGTTAATCCGCACCGACCCTGTAACTTGTGCTCGCTATTTTGAATATCGGTTTAGGAAATTATTTAAGCTTATGAAGATGCGCGGGGGTGTTTTCGGAGAACATTATGTTGCTATGCACTACTGGCGAGTTGAGTTCCAACAGAGAGGTTCACCTCACATTCATGGAATGTTTTGGCTGAAAGATGCCCCTCAAGTGGATTTCGATAATGATGCATCTATTTCTCCAGTAATAGAATTCATTAATCGCTTCGTTACCACGGATGTAACAAATAATGACCTATCTGAGTATTTAAAATACCAAAAGCACAAGCACGGGCACTCATGCAGACGTGAAGTGAGAGGAAACTCTATTTGTCGCTTTGGTATTCCTTATTTTCCAATGCCCAAAACAGAAATTTTAAGGCCACTGCCCGAAGAAACTCCTCAAATTTCTCTTCACCGTGAAAATTTAAAGAAGATTCAGAATTTCTTAAATTTGTCCTTCGATTCGGACACCATAAATTACTTGAGCATATTCGAAAATATTTTATCTCACGATCAAGTGAACCTCACTTACGAGGACTACATATATGCCATTAGGTCTGCTTTGAAAAAGCCGCAAATTTTCCTGAAGAGAAGTTTCGCAGCAATAAATGTTAACGCATATAATAAACACATTCTTAAAATGCAGCGAGCCAATATTAATATACAATTCATATTGGATCCATACGCATTCTGCAGCTATATAATTAATTATAAAAACAAATCCCAATGGGGCATTTCTAAACAAATGCGTGATGCCATCGAAGAGATTAAGAATGGCAATTTATCCATCAGGCAAAAGCTGCAGTATATTGGTCACAAATTCGTTACCGGCACTGAGATTTCAGCTCAGGAAGCCGCCTATTGTTGTTTAGGTATGCGATTGTCTGAGACTAGCAACGCAGAAGTGTATATTAACACTTTACTTCTGGAACATAGAGTAAGAATGCTCAAGTCCAAGGAGCAACTCCAAAATATGTCTCCAGATTCAAATGACATATTTGTAGTGGGGTTACTCAATCACTACGAACAGCAACTACATAGTCTCGACGGCCTGTGTTTAGCCGATTTTGCTGCAGAGTATAATTATACAAAATCCGCAAGAGGAACTCGTCAGAATAGTGATAATGACGACGATAATGTTGAAGAAAACGAAAACTTAGCCATAGTCATCGATTGCCATGTTGTCATCAGGGAGGTCACTAGACGGCTGCTATACACAGACCGGCACTCATTATTATTTGGCCGTTCATTTAGTATGTTGAACAAGATGGCGGCCGGCGTCTCTACTGCCTCATATCTGTGCATGAACAATTCTTGAAATTGCGGCCAAGACATACCGGGAAATTTGCGATAACCACTGGGATGCGGTGCCAGATAGTGATTTGCTCAGTGCCATTACAATTGCACTTCCTTCGAGTGGATGCTCAGTCAAAATCATGACCGCAGTCTTACACCATGCTGCGGCGTCGGCACCAGCGGCTTCCGGATTGTATATAGGCAGCGACACAGAGATTTCGCGTGTTGTTTTTGTTGCTGCCGAAATCAGCATTGCTTTCAGCAATTGGATGAATTTTTGGTTTTGCGATTTCAAAAGCGCCTCTAACGCGTTATCACGATACTCCAGTGGACGTGGCGATCCCACTTCTGATGTCGGAGAGGGACTCCTGCTCATTGTATTTGCTTTATAATACACTGACCGCACAGCAAGTCCCGATAAGGTTATTGTTCAGTTTCAAGAAAACGGTGAGACAACACGACTGCCCACCACGACCGCAAAACCGGAAAAAGGATGACTTTCCACTTGTCCTCTTACTCGTCAATGTCTCCTGTCATATTTGACACTGTCTGTCACATCTGTCAGTGAATACTTTCAACACTGAACACTGAACAACACCCCTGGGCCATGCTCGGCAGAGGCAATCCTTACCTCACACCTTGCTTTCAGTGGTAACCCTAGTATAACAGAACGGGACGACTATATTACATGACCATCTTTATTATTGAGACTTAACAGTTAACATTCAAAATTAATACAAACGATTTCTGTGATCTACGACATATATATATTCTTGATCAGCATCAATAGCCGAGTCGATATAGCAATGTCCGTCTTTCTGTCTGTCTGTCTGTCCGTCTGTCTGTCTGTATGAACACCTAGATCTCGGAGACTATGAGAGCTAGAAACACCAAACTTGGTATGTTGGTTTCTCAATACTGCAGGCAGATCAAGTTTGTTTCAAAAATCAGTCACGCACCCTTAACCGCCTGCAAATCGACATTGAAAATTTCATATCCAAATTATAAAAGCATTTTGAAAGCCAGAAACTCCATATTTTGCACAGATGAAGATATAATTGTCCTAGATTTTTGCTGAAAATTTCATTCTTATCGCACAGTAAATAGCGAAGATATTCAAATAATAAATTTTGCTGTTTAATTCGTTGATGGCGCGTTGGCAGTAATTAAAACTTGAATATCTTGATAAAACAAAAAATTGATATTAACATATTATATAACAAATTGGCGTCCATTCAGACGTGAGCTTTGGTGGCGCAGTGTACTGAGTCGCGGAGTCGGACAGTGCTCGTGGGTTCGAGTCCTGCCGTGGGCAAAATTGGTTTTAATTTATTAATGTTCGAGTTAAATTTCATTTTATATTAAAATTCAGGGCTTATTTAAAATAATGTAATATTAACATTAAATGTTAAAATATAATTTATTTCTTTTACTTTGTAACTGAGTACCAAAGCAAGCAATATTGCCATTTAGGAGGATGAACACATAAGTGCGAGAGTGGCTCAACGTGTTGAAAGTTTTTGCAATTTTGTCGCGGGTTCGATTCCCGGCGAGAACAACCTTTTTTCCAGCTGATTTTAAGCTATTTTTTTTAATTTTTACAATTTATTGAAATTGTTATTTATGAATGTTATACTGATATTTAATATTGAATACATGTTTAAAAATTTCATTTAAATAATTTTATATTGGTATTTATATAAACGTTACGTTAAAATTCTATGTTAATTTCATGTTTATTATAAATTTACTGTGTAAATTTATGTTTTTAGTAAATTTATCTTCTTTTGGTTTTCAATTATTTTACTATATGATTTAAGTGTTGGTTAACTTATTTATTGCAACATTTTGATTGTTTAACATGCAGTTTTGATTTATTCTCTGTTAAGGTTTTACTTATGCTTAACATAGCCAAAGATGCACAAACGCATGTTTATATATAAGAATGCTTAGCTAGAAACTTCTTTTGTTTTGGCGCGTGCCAACATATGTATGTATGTGTGCACTTAACAGATCTTTGAATTGCACATATGGCTGTCCTGCTCTTCCTAATGATTAATGCATATGTATGTCTATTTGACTTTAAATTGACTCTTTTTAAACTCTTTTGTGCGCGCTGTGTACAAGTGATTTTGAAATTTGATTTTGTTGTGCTAACAAGTGTTCCTTTTTAAGATAATTAGCTTGACTAGTGTTATTAAATAGTGTTAAACATAAGACTCTAAGGCATATATACCATAAGTATATATGTTTTAAAGTGCGAAAGTGTTTTTGTTAAACTTGGTGCTCTGCAGTGCAGTCTGCTTTTGTGTGCGTGTGTGCGTGTGTTTCATGATTAATAATAAAAATAATAACAAATATTTTAATAAATTATTAAATATATATAAATATAAATAAATATAAAAATTTTAAATAAAAATATAAATTAATAAAAAAAAAAATTGGCCTTGTGCACTGTGCGCAAAAAGGGTGAGCTTCTTTGTACATAAAAATTACTTTTTGCGCAGTGCCGAATGCCAATTGTTTTTTTTTATTAATTTATATTTTTATTTAAAACTTTTATATTAAACTCAATTTTGTTCTTACTTAAATGCATATTCTATTAGTTTTGTTACAATATCTCGTGAAAAAAAGTTTTTATGCTAAGACTTGATTTTCGCCCGATCGGTCCTATGACAGCTATATGATATAGTGGTCCGATTTGAACCAACTTTGGCCAGGATATATAAAACGAAGTTAAATGCATATTTTATCAGTTTGGTTGAGATATCTCATAAAACAAAAAAGTTTTTCGTACTAAGACTCCAATTTCCCCCGATCGGTCCTATGACAGCTACTACTAAAATTTAATAAAAATCGTTAGAGCCGTTTTGTCAGAAATCGCCAAAATGTAAGCTAAAAAACTTTATTTCACCTGTAAAATGTTACCTGAGTACTTTAGAAAAAAAAAGTTTAAAGGTACGCCTAAAAGCCCCCAAGCACACCTTTCCAATGATACCCAGAACATATCTATAGCTTCTATGGTATGGAAACTGGTGAGGTTTCAAATTTAGCGGGATTTAGCGATTTCCCGCTAAACTAGCGGGAAATTGAAAAAGTCGTAAAACAAACATTTCTAGATTTTCAAAAATGAACAAATCCCCATCATTACATCTACGCTTTTTTAGCGCTTTGATACAAACAGACAAACAGACAAATAAAGAAACTAACTTTTCACTTCATTTTTAGTATTCTACTAAAATTTTCAAATTTATTTATCTTTTGAACTAGTTATCGGATTTGGGTCATCAAGGTATCAAACGACGCGTATTTTTGATAAGAATTTTTAAAAAAATTTTACGTAAAAGCCCCAACGGCTCCATAAGCTGCGATCATATAAATTTTTCCCCTCCCACTTACACCCCCGTATCTCATGACCCAGGTGAATTAGCAAAAGTTTTAGTATGCCATTTTGTAAGTTAGGACTAAACCTTTCGATCGGTATATAACTCGATCTGATCGGACAGTCGTAGCAAATTTTCCAACTTAGCTGTATATATTGTTAGTCGCCTTTCGCACCCTTCGTGCTGCTTTCGTCACTAACGCGAACTGCCGTCCGCAGTGATGTATATATGTAATAACAAATATTTCATATAAATTAATGAATATTCATACATTTGTGTGTACGTAATTTCATAACACATATATACATTGCATTGGCGTATACATTTGATAGCCTTTCTTTGTGCACGTTTGCGTGTTTGTATTTATATATGCGTGTATAAATAATAAATAAATAATAAAATAATTTAATTCCAGACTGTGTATAGCTTAGCGTTGGTCTACCCATTTTAGAGGGAGATGGATACGTAAGCTCTTCATCCAAGGTTATAATAATCGCGTGCGAAAGCCACTTTGAGTGAGTAACTTTAACCCTTGACAACATACGGTTGCATTTAGACAAATATTTCTTTATAAGCTTGATAAAACTGCAAACTTTTTGCCCAATTTGAATAACGTGTGAGTTGCTGAGTTGACTTATTTTCATTTTCTCCAACATCCACTTCGTTACGGCAGAGTCGTCGCGTCCATTGTTGTCCCAAACCTCCAGCAGTGTTAAGCGGCGAAACTCATATTCGGCTGCAATATGTAATTTTTGTAGAAAACGGACAAAAACGGGCAAAGAATATTACTAACACCGTATTCTATATACTTTTGTGAAAAACATACCAGTTTTAGTTGTTCGCAATCGCGCGCGGCAAATAAGTTACACACCACAGAACACAATTACATTTGTTAAATTTGAGCTGTAAAAATATTCCAACAACCATTGACGATACACGACAGAACATACAGAACATATAAAAACTAACATAAAAAGTAAAATTTAGATACCTGTACGATTATTTGCCATATTCCCAAATTGTCTTCACTTTAAAGAACTAGTCGGCCGGTGCAACAGTCGAGCATACTCGACTGTCGGATACTCCGTACTTAGTATCCAAAAGCAGTTACTTTTAAAAACTAAATAATATTTAAGATTACCATAAACTCTTATATATTAAATTTGTCGCCGCTCGAATTTGCTTCCGATATTATTAAAAATTTTATCGGAACCCAGGGAACACCACGTGGAGGCCATTACACTTGTAATGGGGTCCTTTTATCCAAAAGTAACTTTTGGGGACCTTTGAGTCGACTTGAGTTGCGTAAAGCAACCCCAAAGTTCCCCAAAAATGGTTTATATCTGCTATCTACGCAGATAAAAGTATATGCATATATATATCTATATATATGTACATATAGCAAAAAAAATTAAAATAATAATAATAATAATAATAATAAAACAAAATAACAGATAATAATTTAAATATAATAAAAATATATATTCATATATAGCTTAAAGATTAAATATAATAAAAATAAAAATGGTAATAAAACAAAATAACAGATAATAATACAAAATAAAAATAAATTTTCATAGAATAAAATATAATAAATTGAAACGCCAAAAATCTATCATCTAAATCTCACTACTTCGGACACTAACTAAAATTCCACTATGGTTACTATATATAGTCTCAAAGGTGCGTGCGTTGGCCCTGTTATCTGAAATATTTGTCATCGCCCAGTCAATATGTGTATCACAATTGGTTGTAGACGAGAGACTCATATCCTAATCTACATAAAAATTCATAAATTCTATCACTAGATCCTCCGAGAGAGCGTAAGCACAGATTAAAATCTCCTAAAACTATTGAATTGCTATTTAAAAATGAAAACCTCTGAAATAAGTCCTCAATTTCTGCTTTAAATTTAGGCAATGGATAGTTTGGGGTTTTGTACAATATTAAAAATCCTAAAGACTTGTATTTAAACACGGCAAACTCAAACACTGCAGAAGAAACATTATTAATATCAGCAAAATGTCGACCACTGGAACAAAGACTAACATTCTCGAATAGTTCATTTTTTATGAAAATAAGAATGCCTCTGTTTGGCCGAGTTCCGTTAGATAATGATTCACAATCTAGACGGACTACACTATTATACCCAGGTATTTCATATGTCTCGTTTGAAAAAGTAGAAGTCTCGACGAAACATAAGAGAGAAGAATGAAGCATTAATTGATCTGAGCAAATATCATTAATGTGGCAATGCAAGCTCTGGGTATTATGAAAAAATGCATTAAATGTATTGCTGTCGAAAAGACAGTTATAGTGGGTACTTAATAATTTGGTGCTTCTCAGACTTTGAAGCTCTTGCTCTACTGGTGAGTGAGGACTCGATTTTGGAGGAATGAATCCTCCAATAATGAAAAGGCCGGCAGCACTAGTGGCTCTACTGCAAGCTACGTAAAGGGCCTCACGAATCATCCTTGAAGTGGTATGAACTACAACTTTACTGTAAGTTGCTCCTTGGCTCTTATGAATAGTTATACCTTCTGCAGGAATAACTGGAAATTGATTACGGTCGATGTTTATTTGCTGGTTTGAATGAAATTGAAAACTCTTTGTGGTTTTATGAATTGGGGTCCAAGAAGACTCTAGAGAATGGGGGCACTTGGCCCGAGCGTTAATTCCCACGCTTTCATCTATGAATTGTACCCAAAGAACTTGAGGAGAATTGGATGAATTAAAACTTATATCCATAAGAATTCCGGAGGCTCCATTTACTAAACCATCTGCCGTATCTATGTTGACCGTAATCATATACTTGGCAGTGGTTTTCAAAATAAGAGACGTACATAACCCTTGAGTTTTGGACGTCTGAAAATTTTTGACTGCCTGCAGGTGCCTATTTTTCACTTCTGTTGAAAGATGTGAAGCCTTTATAAAATCAAGAGCAGTGGAAATGTGTTGAGCAGTTGGAATAGAGTTTAATTTTGCCGCGTTAAAAACAGAAGTATCTTGATTACTATAAAACAAATGAATTGCATCATTTGGTAACTGACTTTCTTCGCAAGATCGAGATCTTAACAAAGAGATGTCATCAGATGACATGTGACCGGATGCCATGTTATTTAATGCTATTGCAAAAGCTTGGTCATCTCGCTGTCGCATTATCTCTGTGAGTTCAAAAAACTTAAAAGAGTCCCACAGAGACGACCCATATATTGCACTGTATGGGTCATGCAACGCTGAATTGGGCTTGAAAATCCATCGATCTCCAACAGGACTTAGCTGTCTAAGATCACCGAAAACTATAACAGATATCCCTCCAAATGGTTGGTCTCTGTTATTTAAAATTTGTTTAAGGCGAGAATCCAAATGGGAAAACATTTTGGCACCGACCATCGAAATTTCGTCAATTATTAAAACTTTAAGATCCATAAATCTGGAACGGAGGTCATCTCCAAGATTTTTAAAGGAGGACCCAGATTGATTCACTGGAAGTGAAAACATAGAATGAAGGGTAGAACCCCCGATTCCGAAAGCTGCTTTTCCTGTGGGAGCACACAGAAGAATTTTGGCAGTATTTGCGTTACACCCTGGTCTGCGTAGATATATTTGAGAAAGGGACTGAAAAAGTGCTGAAATTAACCTACTTTTGCCAACACCTGCTCCGCCTCCCACAAATTCGTGGAAGACAATATTATGGTGGGCATTATGAAGAGCATGAGTTAAATAAGTTTTTTGCTTTAAATTTAAAGATCGAACAATGTTCGACAAGCTCTCAGGAGATATTAGTGGCGGAAGCTTTACTATTCGCATAGTATCATCCGAATCTTCATTTTGGTCATTTTGATTGTTATTGCCATTTATATTTAAAACATTTAATTGAGAGCTAATCTCAGGAAAAGCTAAAACCCTGAATTCATCGTCTACCTGACCATCTAACTGCTCTTCCTCGGTGTTGCCCTCACTTTCTATGACCCTTCTAAGCACGTCTTCTAAATCTTCTAATACATTATACTTCCTAAAGTTAAACCTAATTGCCTCCTCATTTTCTGTATAAACTTCCTCACAATTTTTCCGAACAAGCTCTATCTCTTCATTTCTCCATGAAAAATAGAGCATTACTAGTTCCCTAAAGTAATTTTGCCTATCGGTGTTTAAATTAAAACTCCTAAATCTAATTATTTTGGGCTTGGATCTCTGCCTGACAAAACCACTTCCATCGAGAAGAGGAAGCGGTAAACCACCTAAGTTTTCGTTTTCTTCAACATTATCGTCGTCATTATCACTATTCTGACGAGTTCCTCTTGCGGATTTTGTATAATTATACTCTGCAGCAAAATCGGCTAAGCACAGGCCGTCGAGACTATGTGGTCGCTGTTCGTAGTGATTGAGCAACCCCACTACAAATATGTCATTTGAATCTGGAGACATATTTTGGAGTTGCTCCTTGGACTTGAGCATTCTTACTCTATGTTCCGGAAGTAAAGTGTTAATATACACTTCTGCGTTGCTAGTCTCAGACAATCGCATACCTAAACAACAATAGGCGGCTTCCTGAGCTGAAATCTCAGTGCCGGTAATGAATTTGTGACCAATATACTGCAGCTTTTGCCTGATGGATAAATTGCCATTCTTAATCTCTTCGATGGCATCACGCATTAGTTTAGAAATGCCCCGTTGGGATTTGTTTATATAATTAATTATATAGCTGCAGCATGCGTATGGATCCAATATGAATTGTATATCAATATTGGCTCGCTGCATTTCAAGAATGTGTTTATTATATGCGTTAACATTTATTGCTGCAAAACTTCTCTTCAGGAAAATTTGTGGCTTTTTCAAAGCAGACCTAATGGCATATATGTAGTCCTCGTAAGTGAGGTTCACTTGATCGTGAGATAAAATATTTTCGAATATGCTCAAGTAATTTATGGTGTCCGAATCGAAGGACAAATTTAAGAAATTCTGAATCTTCTTTAAATTTTCACGGTGAAGAGAAATTTGAGGAGTTTCTTCGGGCAGTGGCCTTAAAATTTCTGTTTGGGGCATTGGAAAATAAGGAATACCAAAGCGACAAATAGAGTTTCCTCTCACTTCACGTCTGCATGAGTGCCCGTGCTTGTGCTTTTGGTATTTTAAATACTCAGATAGGTCATTATTTGTTACATCCGTGGTAACGAAGCGATCAATGAAGTCTATTACTGGAGAAATAGATGCATCATTATCGAAATCCACTTGAGGGGCATCTTTCAGCCAAAACATTCCGTGAATGTGAGGTGAACCTCTCTGTTGGAACTCAACTCGCCAGTAGTGCATAACAACATAATGCTCCCGAAACCCCCGCGCATCTTCATAAGCTTAAATAATTTCCTAAACCGATATTCAAAATAGCGAGCACAAGTTACAGGGTCGGTGCGGATTAACCTCACTTTCTCTTGGGAAGACAAATTAAATGCTTCGTCTTCCGTAACTTGTTGCTTGTCCACATTATCTTTCAATAGGACAAGCAGCTCTACCCACCTACTTTCAGCAGCTGACAACGTAATAAAAAAAGTTGGTAGGCCAAACTGACGAATCATGGCCATAACCTTCTTTTTTTCTGCTTCCCAATGAGCAGGAGACGTGCGAATGCCCTTAAGGACCCTATAGCCTTCATCGTGGCGAATAAGATGGTCCATATGTTCTTCATTAAGAGCGTTAGAAACTGTAATGGCGTGTGAGGCGCTGCGCTTTCGTAAGCAAATTGAAGTATTGTTTCTTATACTGATAAGCTCTAACTTCTTATAATTGAAGAATAATTTATCAACTCTACAACCTCTCCTATCGATATTCCGAAGCTCAGATCTAACAATGGTTGTAAAAGTTTCTGAAGTTTTTCTTTTGATGCCAGCATATATAGTTGGAAATGCCAATTCCTCAGAGTCAGCATCCATAATCATATCTAGGGGTCTTTGGCCTTCGCCAGGAGCAATTATGATTCTTTGCATGGCAACATGGTTATTCTCAAGCAGAGTTTCTTGACCCCCAGGATTGAGCTCCTCCATTTCAACATCCTCTTCCGGATGAAACGGCTGCTGAAATTCTCGATTGAGTTCATCTACTAACTCAACGTCTGCTTGAGAAACTACAAAGGGAACAGTGTCAGAAGTATAAGTTGAAATCCACTGCTGATTAAGAACTACATTGTGCTTCAGATAAAGTTCAGTATTTATTAAATGCCTTATGGCATCTGTAACCTTTAGGGGTCTAATGGTTTCAGTCATATAATCATGCCTGAATTCCATTCTTCGTTTGAGGTGGAGCTGTATTACCTCTGCTTCATTGGTGTTGTTTTAATGTTTGGGACCAATAAATTTTGGACGAATGAAATTTCGTCAATTATTAAAACTTTAAGATCATAAATCTGGAACGGAGGTGTTCAAAGGTTCTCCAAGTTTTAAGGAGGAAGATTGATTCATGAATAAAACATAGAATGAAGGGAGATCCCGTTCGAAATGTTTTCCTGTGGGAGACACAAAAGAATTTTGGCAGTATTTGGTTACACCCTGGTCTGCGTAGATTATTTGAGAAAGGACTGAAAAATTGCTGAAATTCACCTACTTTTGCCAACACCTGCTCCGCCTCCCACAAATTTGTGGAAGACAATATTATGGTGGGCATTATGAAGAGCATGAGTTAAATAAGTTTTTGCTTGAAATTTAAAGATCGAACAATGTTCGACAAGCTCTCAGGAGATATTAGTGGCGGAAGCTTTACTATTCGCATAGTATCATCCGAATCTTCATTTTGGTCATTTTGATTGTTATTGCCATTTATATTTAAAACATTTAATTGAGAGCTAGTCTCAGGAAAAGCTGAAACCCTGAATTCATCGTCTACCTGACCATCTAACTGTTCTTCCTCGGTGTTGCCCTCACTTTCTATGACTCTTCTAAGCACGTCTTCTAAATCTTCTAATACATTATACTTCCTAAAGTTAAACCTAATTGCCTCCTCATTTTCTGTATAAACTTCCTCACAATTTTTCCGAACAAGCTCTATCTCTTCATTTCTCCATGAAAAATAGAGCATTACTAGTTCCCTAAAGTAATTTTGCCTATCGGTGTTTAAATTAAAACTCCTAAATCTAATTATTTTGGGCTTGGATCTCTGCCTGACAAAACCACTTCCATCGAGAAGAGGAAGCGGTAAACCACCTAAGTTTTCGTTTTCTTCAACATTATCGTCGTCATTATCACTATTCTGACGAGTTCCTCTTGCGGATTTTGTATAATTATACTCTGCAGCAAAATCGGCTAAACACAGGCCGTCGAGACTATGTGGTCGCTGTTCGTAGTGATTGAGCAACCCCACTACAAATATGTCATTTGAATCTGGAGACATATTTTGGAGTTGCTCCTTGGACTTGAGCATTCTTACTCTATGTTCCGGAAGTAAAGTGTTAATATACACTTCTGCGTTGCTAGTCTCAGACAATCGCATACCTAAACAACAATAGGCGGCTTCCTGAGCTGAAATCTCAGTGCCGGTAATGAATTTGTGACCAATATACTGCAGCTTTTGCCTGATGGATAAATTGCCATTCTTAATCTCTTCGATGGCATCACGCATTAGTTTAGAAATGCCCCGTTGGGATTTGTTTATATAATTAATTATATAGCTGCAGCATGCGTATGGATCCAATATGAATTGTATATCAATATTGGCTCGCTGCATTTCAAGAATGTGTTTATTATATGCGTTAACATTTATTGCTGCAAAACTTCTCTTCAGGAAAATTTGTGGCTTTTTCAAAGCAGACCTAATGGCATATATGTAGTCCTCGTAAGTGAGGTTCACTTGATCGTGAGATAAAATATTTTCGAATATGCTCAAGTAATTTATGGTGTCCGAATCGAAGGACAAATTTAAGAAATTCTGAATCTTCTTTAAATTTTCACGGTGAAGAGAAATTTGAGGAGTTTCTTCGGGCAGTGGCCTTAAAATTTCTGTTTGGGGCATTGGAAAATAAGGAATACCAAAGCGACAAATAGAGTTTCCTCTCACTTCACGTCTGCATGAGTGCCCGTGCTTGTGCTTTTGGTATTTTAAATACTCAGATAGGTCATTATTTGTTACATCCGTGGTAACGAAGCGATCAATGAAGTCTATTACTGGAGAAATAGATGCATCATTATCGAAATCCACTTGAGGGGCATCTTTCAGCCAAAACATTCCGTGAATGTGAGGTGAACCTCTCTGTTGGAACTCAACTCGCCAGTAGTGCATAACAACATAATGCTCTCCCCCGCATCTTCATAAGCTTAAATAATTTCCTAAACCGATATTCAAAATAGCGAGCACAAGTTACAGGGTCGGAGCGGATTAACCTCACTTTCTCTTGGGAAGACAAATTAAATGCTTCGTCTTCCGTAACTTGTTGCTTGTCCACATTATCTTTCAATAGGACAAGCAGCTCTACCCACCTACTTTCAGCAGCTGACAACGTAATAAAAAAAGTTGGTAGGCCAAACTGACGAATCATGGCCATAACCTTCTTTTTTTCTGCTTCCCAATGAGCAGGAGACGTGCGAATGCCCTTAAGGACCCTATAGCCTTCATCGTGGCGAATAAGATGGTCCATATGTTCTTCATTAAGAGCGTTAGAAACTGTAATGGCGTGTGAGGCGCTGCGCTTTCGTAAGCAAATTGAAGTATTGTTTCTTATACTGATAAGCTCTAACTTCTTATAATTGAAGAATAATTTATCAACTCTACAACCTCTCCTATCGATATTCCGAAGCTCAGATCTAACAATGGTTGTAAAAGTTTCTGAAGTTTTTCTTTTGATGCCAGCATATATAGTTGGAAATGCCAATTCCTCAGAGTCAGCATCAATAATCATATCTAGGGGTCTTTGGCCTTCGCCAGGAGCAATTATGATTCTTTGCATGGCAACATGGTTATTCTCAAGCAGAGTTTCTTGACCCCAAGGATGGAGCTCCTCCTTTTAAACTTCCTCTTCGGGATGAAAGGCTGGGAAATTCTGATGGAGTTCATCTATAAACTAAAGTTGTTGAGAAACTAAAAGGGAACAGTGTCAGAAGTATAAGTGGAAACCCACTGGTGATTAAGAACTATATTGTGCTTAAGATAAAGTTCAGTATTTATAAAATGCCTTATGGCATCTGTATGTTTTGGGGGTTTTTGGTTTTGTGTTATTAATTTATGTGTATTTTCTTTTTTGGGTGGGGGGGGGGTGTTTTTTTCTGTTTTTTTGGGGGGGGGGGGGGGGGTTTTTGTTTTTGGGGGGAAAAGTAAATTTTTTTTTTATTTTTTAATATTTTGGGGGAAATATTTTTTTTTTTTATTCACGGGGGCAAATCGGGAACATCTAAGCCATTTATAATGGCAAATTTTGGTTTCTTTCCAAGTGCAATGTTACGGAGACATGTACTGCACAACTGAAATTTGTTGTCATCAGAAAGAAGATCACTAGAATGATTTAAAAGAGAAGCTTTACTTTCAACGAAAGCTCGAGAAATCTCTGTAACTTGATTTGGAAACCACAGGCCTTTACAACAAAGACAAACTTGGTTTGGCCCCCATTTTACATGTTTATTAAATTCACGTATTTTAACCTCCAATTGGGTTATGACGGCGTCCTGAGAATTATTTGCACGATTCTCCCTCATACGGTCAGCATTTCTTCGGTTTTCAGCTTCCCTGTTTTGACTAATGCTCCTATTTTGGCAAACTCTCTGACTAATACGCCTTATCGCGTCAGCGATTGCTTGTCGCTGTAACAATCGGGCACTTTGTCGTCGTGCACTGTTAACAGCTTGATCGACAATCCTCCTCGCAGGATTATCCCTAGCTTGAGATCTAGCAATTCTATCTCTCTCTCTCTTTCTAAAATGCGAGTCTCAGGATCCGAACGTCTCTGCCTCCTACTATGTGTATCATTCTGCTGCTCTGTTGCCCGTACGTTCGTATCCCGTCTTCGGTTCGATCTACGGTGTCTATCGGCCACCCTTTCCGTCTCCCGAATCTCAGCTTCTGTACGTCTCTGCCTCCTACTATGTGTATCATTCTGCTGCTCAGTTGCCCGTACGTTCGTATTCAGTCTTCGGTTCGATCTACGGTGTCTATCGGCCACCCTTTCCGTCTCCCGAATCCCACCGTTTGTACGTCTGTGTCTCCTACTCTCGGTGTTGTTCTGCTGCTCAGTTGCCCGTACGTTCGTATTCAGTCTTCGGTTCGATCTACGAAGTCTGTCTGCCACCCTTTCCGTCTCCCGAATCTCACCATTTGTACGTCTCTGTCTCCTACTTTGTGTGTCGATCTGCTGCTCAGCTCCCCGTACGTTCGTATCCCGTCTACGGTTCGATCTACGAAGTCTGTCTGCCACCCTTTCCGTCTCCCGAATCTCACCGTTTGTACGTGTTTGTCTCCTACTCTGTGTGTCGATCTGCTGCTCAGTTGCCCGTACGTTCGGATCCTGCCTACGGATCGATCTACGGAGAGTATCTTGATCCTGTTCCTGATGTCCAGTCTGAGGATTACGTCTTCTAGTTGATCGTCTCGTCCTATCAATAATTCTTTCTACTCTTCTAATCTCCGAATCTTCTCTGCGCTCTCTCTGAGAACTTGCATTATTCTCATTTTCTATTGCTGAATATGTGGTATTTTCCCTATTTGACCTATTTCTTAAGCGGCGGTTGTTAGCTCGCTGCGAGGCAGACAGCCGAGATAGACGTGGCATTTCGGATAACACTATTTATATTATAATATAATGCAATATAATATTATACAAATATAATATTAAATTAAAAAGAATAATTTTTAAATTATATATAATATTCAAAAATAATAATAATATATAAACTAAGTATAATAATAATAAGGAATAATATTCAAAAGTTTATAATTATAAGAATAATAGAATAAGATAAATTAATAATTTAATTTTATTAAAAATTAAATTATTTTATTATTTATTTATTATTTATACACGCATATATACATACAAACACTCACACGTGCACAAAGAAAGGCTATCAAATGTATACGCCAATGCAATGTATATATGTGTTATGAAATTATGTACACACAAATGTATAAATATTCATTAATTTATATGAAATATTTGTTATTACATTCATACATACATACATACATAGAAACACACAGGTGCACAAAGCAATGCATTCAAATGTACACGCGAATGCTATGTACATATGTTATATTAAGTTATGTACGTATGTATATATATTTAATAATTTATTAAAATATTTGTTATTATTTTTATTATTAATCATGAAACACACGCACACACGCACACAAAAGCAGACTGCACTGCAGAGCACCAAGTTTAACAAAAACACTTTCGCACTTTAAAACATATATACTTATGGTATATATGCCTTAGAGTCTTATGTTTAACACTATTTAATAACACTAGTCACACTAATTATCTTAAAAAGGAACACTTGTTAGCACAACAAAATCAAATTTCAAAATCACTTGTACACAGCGCGCACAAAAGAGTTGAAAAAGAGTCAATTTAAAGTCAAATAGACATACATATGCATTAATCATTAGGAAGAGCAGGACAGCCATATGTGCAATTCAAAGATCTGTTAAGTGCACACATACATACATATGTTGGCACGCGCCAAAACAAAAGAAGTTTCTAGCTAAGCATTCATATATATAAACATGCGTTTATGCATATTTGGCTATGTTAAGCATAAGTAAAACCTTAACAGAGAATAAATTAAAACTGCATGTTAAACATGCAAAATGTTGCAATAAATAAGTTAACCAACACTTAAATCATATAGTAAAATAATTGAAAACCAAAAAAAGATAAATTTACTAAAAACATAAATTTACACAGTAAATTTATAATAAACATGAAATTAACATAGAATTTTAACGTAACGTTTATATAAATACCAATATAAAATTATTTAAATGAAATTTTTAAACATGTATTCAATATTAAATGTCAGTATAACATTCATAAATAACAATTTCAATAAATTGTAAAAATTAAAAAAAATAGCTTAAAATCAGCTGGAAAAAAAGTTGTTCCCGCCGGGAATCGAACCCGCGACAAAATTGCAAAAACTTTCAAATGACAGAGGCTCAACGTGTTGAGCCACTCTCGCACTTATGTGTTCATCCTCCTAAATGGCAATATTGCTTGCTTTGGTACTCAATTACAAAGTAAAAGAAATAAATTATATTTTAACATTTAATGTTAATATTACATTATTTTAAATAAGCCCTGAATTTTAATATAAAATGAAATTTAATTCGAACAATTAATAAATTAAAAACCAATTTTGCCCACGGCAGGACTCGAACCCACGAGCACTGTCCGACTCCGCGACTCAGTACACTGCGCCACCGAAGCTCACGTCTGAATGGACGCCAATTTGTTATATAATATGTTTTTTATAATATAATCAATTTTTTGTTTTATCAAGATATTCAAGTTTTAATTACTGCCAACGCGCCATCAACGAATTAAACAGCAAAATTTATTATTTGAATATCTTTGCTATTTACTGTGCGATCAGAACGAAATTTTCAGCAAAAATCTAGGACAATTATATCTTCATCTGTGCAAAATCTGGAGTTTCTGGCTTTCAAAATGCTCTTATAATATGTTTTATATATCATTGGAAAGGTGTGTTTGTGGACTTTTGAACATACCTCTAAACGTTTTAACTCAAGTACTTAAGAAACATTTTACAGGTGAAAAAAGATATTTAACTTACATTTTGGCGATTTCTGACAAAACGGCTCTAACGATTATTAAATTAAATTTTAGTATATATATTGTAGAGCATCAGTATTCGGTGAAGTCACCCTAGGTTTCTTTCGAAAAGTGTATCATTGCGTCTTTTGTCAATAGTTATGCACATACATTTCGACAGTTTAGTCATTTAAAAAAAACTAAAAAGTTATTCGTACTAAAACGTGATTTTTGACCACCAAATAGCTAATAAACCCTATTTCACCTGTAAAATGTTACATGAGTGTTTTAGATAAGAAGTCTAAAGACCTAGAAGCCGTTTCCATCGACATATAGGTCATATCTGCAGCTTCTACGGTTTGGAAACTGTTAAGCTAAATTTTATCGGGACTTAGCGTTTTTCCGCTAAGGTAGCGGTATTCAAAAAGTCGTAGAATAGATCCCCATAAATAAATCATTGAAAAAATTAAGAATAAGTGTTATTTTTCATTTTTTAAAAATTGTTATTTAAATATTATTTTTTACTTTTTTAATAAAAATCAAAAATTGAAAATAACAACCAGTCTGAGGATTACGTCTTCTAGTTGATCGTCTCGTCCTATCAATAATTCTTTCTACTCTTCTAATCTCCGAATCTTCTCTGCGCTCTCTCTGAGAACTTGCATTATTCTCATTTTCTATTGCTGAATATGTGGTATTTTCCCTACTTGACCTATTTCTTAAGCGGCGGTTGTTAGCTCGCTGCGAGGCAGACAGCCGAGATAGACGTGGCATTTCGGATAACACTATTTATATTATAAATAAATGCAATATAATATTATACAAATATAATATTAAATTAAAAAGAATAATTTTTAAATTATATATAATATTCAAAAATAATAATAATATATAAACTAAGTATAATTATAATAAGGAATAATATTCAAAAGTTTATAATTATAAGAATAATAGAATAAGATAAATTAATAATTTATATTTTATTAAAAATTAAATTATTTTATTATTTATTTATTATTTATACACGCATATATACATACAAACACTCACACGTGCACAAAGAAAGGCTATCAAATGTATACGCCAATGCAATGTATATATGTGTTATGAAATTATGTACACACAAATGTATAAATATTCATTAATTTATATGAAATATTTGTTATTACATACATACATACATACATACATAGAAACACACAGGTGCACAAAGCAATGCATTCAAATGTACACGCGAATGCTATGTACATATGTTATATTAAGTTATGTACGTATGTATATATATTTAATAATTTATTAAAATATTTGTTATTATTTTTATTATTAATCATGAAACACACGCACACACGCACACAAAAGCAGACTGCACTGCAGAGCACCAAGTTTAACAAAAACACTTTCGCACTTTAAAACATATATACTTATGGTATATATGCCTTAGAGTCTTATGTTTAACACTATTTAATAACACTAGTCACACTAATTATCTTAAAAAGGAACACTTGTTAGCACAACAAAATCAAATTTCAAAATCACTTGTACACAGCGCGCACAAAAGAGTTGAAAAAGAGTCAATTTAAAGTCAAATAGACATACATATGCATTAATCATTAGGAAGAGCAGGACAGCCATATGTGCAATTCAAAGATCTGTTAAGTGCACACATACATACATATGTTGGCACGCGCCAAAACAAAAGAAGTTTCTAGCTAAGCATTCATATATATAAACATGCGTTTATGCATATTTGGCTATGTTAAGCATAAGTAAAACCTTAACAGAGAATAAATTAAAACTGCATGTTAAACATGCAAAATGTTGCAATAAATAAGTTAACCAACACTTAAATCATATAGTAAAATAATTGAAGCCCAAAAAAAGATAAATTTACTAAAAACATAAATTTACACAGTAAATTGAAAATAAACATGAAATTAACATTAAAATATTAACTTAACGTTTATATAAAAACCAATATAAAATTATTTAAATGAAATGATTAAAAATGTATATCAATTTCAATTCAATTTCAGTATAACATTCATAAATAACAATTTCAATAAATTGTAAAAATTAAAAAAAATAGCTTAAAATCAGCTGGAAAAAAGTTGTTCCCGCCGGGAATCGAACCCGCGACAAAATTGCAAAAAATTTCAAATGACAGAGGCTCAACGTGTTGAGCCACTCTCGCACTTATGTGTTCATCCTCCTAAATGGCAATATTGCTTGCTTTGGTACTCAATTACAAAGTAAAAGAAATAAATTATATTTTAACATGTAATGTTAATATTACATTATTTTAAATAAGCCCTGAATTTTAATATAAAATGAAATTTAATTTGAACATTAATAAATTAAAAGCCATCTGCACACGGCAGGACTCGAACCCACGAGCACTGTCCGACTCCGCGACTCAGTACACTGCGCCACCGAAGCTCTCGTCTGAATGGACGCCAATTTGTTATATAATATGTTTTTTATAATATAATCAATTTTTTGTTTTATCAAGATATTCAAGTTTTAATTGCTGCCAACGCGCCATCAACGAATTAAACAGCAAAATTTATTATTTGAATATCTTTGCTATTTACTGTGCGATCAGAACGAAATTTTCAGCAAAAATCTAGGACAATTATATCTTCATCTGTGCAAAATCTGGAGTTTCTGGCTTTCAAAATGCTCTTATAATATGTTTTATATATCATTGGAAAGGTGTGTTTGTGGACTTTTGAACATACCTCTAAACGTTTTAACTCAAGTACTTAAGAAACATTTTACAGGTGAAAAAAGATATTTAACTTACATTTTGGCGATTTCTGACAAAACGGCTCTAACGATTATTAAATTAAATTTTAGTATATATATTGTAGAGCATCAGTATTCGGTGAAGTCACCCTAGGTTTCTTTCGAAAAGTGTATCATTGCGTCTTTTGTCAATAGTTATGCACATACATTTCGACAGTTTAGTCATTTAAAAAAAAACTAAAAAGTTATTCGTACTAAAACGTGATTTTTGTCCACCAAATAGCTAATAAACCCTATTTCACCTGTAAAATGTTACATGAGTGCTTTAGATAAGAAGTCTAAAGACCTAGAAGCCGTTTCCATCGACATATAGGTCATATCTGCAGCTTCTACGGTTTGGAAACTGTTAAGCTAAATTTTATCGGGACTTAGCGTTTTTCCGCTAAGGTAGCGGTATTCAAAAAGTCGTAGAATAGATCCCCATAAATAAATCATTGAAAAAATTAAGAATAAGTGTTATTTTTCATTTTTTAAAAATTGTTATTTAAATATTATTTTTTACTTTTTTAATAAAAATCAAAAATTGAAAATAATAACTATTTGAAAACTAGTGTTTCAGGATTTTGCATAGACGATCGAAAAAGTGTTCTACATTTTTCCTGAAAATTTCATTTCTTTTTTTCATAATAAATTTTACTGTTTGATTCGATAAGGAAGCATTGGCAGTAATTAAAACTTAAATAGCCATAGCGTCGTATCTACGCCGACATGTCTTCGCCAAGTACAATTTTTGGGTTATGTCGCATTTGTCTGGCGGAGCTATGTCGTTTTGAAAGCGTCATATCTCTACGCAGAGATGACCAACAAATTTATTTTAAAAACAAACAATTAAAATCTGGTGACACCGCATCAGTGGATGTACGCAAAGCTTTTCCAGACGAAAAAATCTTAAGTCGTTTTGGCATGACCAAGGGAAATAATCCAAAACTTTTCTTTAAAAAGTTATATGCATTGCATATTTGCAGCGCCGCACAGTGGGACAGATCCTCATTTTGAGTTGCAATCATATCTTTTGATTGTGAAGTGAAGATTTTTTAAGCACTTGATAGAAAACTTCTTAAGCTTTTAACCTTTTTTTATCAATCCGAAACATAAATTCCAATCTTTTTCATCCTTTAAACAGCATTATTTGTAATATAATAAAGTTTTATTACGCTTACAAAAAAAAAAATAAATTAAATAAAAAATTTGAAAATCTAGTATGATGTCTGTCATAGCGAAGGCGTATGTAATTTCACTCCGCTCTTCTTCTTCTCACACTAGTAAATTGCGAGGTTGCTTCAGTTTTTCGACTAAAAGTGTGCTTAGGCGCACCCAGATGCATGAAAGACCGGGGTTATTTCGTTAGGGAATTGATTTCCAAAGACTCCTTTGGTAGTGGGAACGAGTCCAAATGATTCAAATTTTAGTTCTATTCCATCAAAGTAAAAAAACAGCCTAATTTTAGTGCTTTTTTTAAACATCGCTGGGATAAAAGTCAACAAGTGAAGAAACAAAATTCTACGGCATTTAATTAGAAATGAATGTAAATAAGTCTTATAACTTGTCATCAAATCAGTTTTAAAGTTTTAAAGTTCCGCGCTCTGAAAAATGGGTCAACTTTGAGAGACTGTAACGTCCTTGTGATTTCAAAAGTCTTTTGGATTCGTAATCTTTTAAGTTTTCTCTATCGAATGCCTTTATTACTTTTTACGAACGCTTTAGTCAAAAAAATGATTTTTGCCACGCTTTTCGCTTTTCGGCCTCCTGCCCCAGTGTGCGCCGCCAATGTTGCGAGTCAAAAAATGTCCCCACCTCGAGCAATCCGAGGTGGCCATCACCTTTCAAGAAACCAAGCAGCGAAAGGCCCGAGATAGATGCCAGGCTGGAGTTAATGAGCTGTTATCACGTTCAAAGATAGAGTCGTAAGAAGTAAGAATTTAGGCGATTAATATTTTATATTTTTTGATCTTAAATATATATATATAATATATAATAATTTTTTGATCTTAAATTGTGCATAAGTGAACAAGCTATCGACTTTCTGTGTAAGTTGTGATCATTTTCGCAGTGTGTCCCCAAAATAAAACATTTTATTTTTGCTAAACTCAGTTTTGCAGTTTCCGTTAAGTAATTACATTCTTGTGCGGGTGTTTGTTTGTGTATTTCGGCTTTTGCTTTACACCTCGCTCACATAAGTTTGTTGTTATTGTAAGCACAACGATTGTTTTTGTTTGTGTTTACATCTCCTTCTCTCGGTTTTTGCGCTTTGCACATCTTAATACATTTGTTTGTGTGTGCGTTCGCTATTACATTTCGATTTTGTTTAGCAGTGCGCTCGCACAAGCAAATTGTTTTTGTGTTTTTGCTCTCTTGTTTAGAGCTTCATTCTCTGCTACAAGTCTCTGCTAATGTCTCAGTCACTAAATTTAATTTTGTTATTGCCCGGGAAAAAGCATATTTTAAAATAAGTGGCCCTCACGACTTATTTACTGTCATTTGTGATCCAAAATTTTGGTCACCACATATGATTGTTCAGAAGCTTAAGCCCAAAAGGCGTAGTGAATCCTTACTTGTTTCTCTTACAGCCGGCAGTTCCAACGTACAGAAGCTTCAAAAAACTCGACCTGCTGCCCGATTTTGCCTGTATTCATTATCAAAATATTAGAGGCATTCTTACTAAGCTCAAAAATCTATATTTGAGTAGTGTGTCCTTTGATTCTGATATAATTGCTTTGTCAGAAACTTGGTTAAGTCCTACAGTATCTGATTCTGAAGTTATGTCAAATAATTATCTTTTATATAGAAATGATCGCCCGACTCGAAGTGGTGGCGTACTTATTGCTACTAAATCGACACTTCAGTCAGAACGCATAACTTTTAATGTGACTGATGCTGAAATTGTTGCTGTCAAAGTAACTGTTTCAACTCGATTAATTTTTATCAACTGCTCTTATATCCCTCCAAAAGCTTCTCCGGCAGTTTACTTGCAGCCTGTATTGAAGAAATTAATCTTAAAATCAAAGATAATGACTTATTTATTGTGCTGGGTGATTTTAATTTGGCAAAAATTTCATGGCCATTTTTCAGTAGCACCAATTACCTTGTTCCCTTAACGCAAGATAATTTTTTAGAAAACTTACTTGATCTCTCATTGCTTCAAATGAATTCAATAAGAAATAATAATGATCGAATTCTTGATCTGGTTTTTATTAATGACTTCACAAATACTGCCATCTCTCACCGTTAAGTATCCCTGAAGATTTACATCATCCTACTATAGAAATTTCTATCTCAATCTCCAAACCTTTTAGTTCACCTCTATTATGTCACAATTCTCGTCGTTGTTTTCGCAAGGGAATTTATTCATTACTTAATGAACTTATCCTTGCTACCGACTGGTGCTTTTTAGAAAAAGCGACTGACATCGATATTGCTCTTAGTTCTTTCTATGAGACCCTAAATGCACTCTTAGATGTATGCATTCCATATTATGTTCCACCGTCTGGTTCTATAAACCCTCCCTGTCTTACACCTAGACTTTCTTATTTAAAAAATACAAATCTAAATATTTTAAAAAATAAATGAAGTCTGGTTCAAGTCCTAACTGGTCTAAGTACACAGTAGCCAAGTCGGACTTCGCCAATTTAAACTCGCTATGTTCCGAGAACTATCTTACTCGATGCAAAAGACAGTTTTCCCGTGACCCTAAACAATTTTATAAATTTGTTAACTTGAAGCGTAAGTCTCACGGTTTACCTTCCCCTTTTTTTTATGGGATAGATAATGCCAGCAACGACTCTGCAGCCGCTGAACTATTTGCTAACTTTTTTCAATCCACCTACTCTCCAATCTCCACTTCCAACTCATCTTATCCTTATTCTATTTTTTAATCAAACACTATGTTAGCTCCCTCTATCACTGCGGACGGCAGTTCGCGCTAGTGACGAAAGCAGCACGAAGGGTGCGAAAGGCGACTAGCCATATATTTTTTTATTTTAGCGGGAAAACGCTAAGCCCTGTTAAAATTTAAACCTCAACAGTTTCCAAACCATAGAAGCTGCAGATATGTTTTATATATCATTGGAAAGGTGTGTTTGTGGGCTTTTGAACATACCTCTAAACGTTTTAACTCAAGTACTTAAGAAACATTTTACAGGTGAAAAAAGATATTTAACTTACCTTTAGGCGATTTCTGACAAAACGGCTCTAACGATTATTAAATTAAATTTTAGTATATATATTGTAGAGCATCAGTATTCGGTGAAGTCACCCTAGGTTTCTTTCGAAAAGTGTATCATTGCTTTTGTCAATAGTTATGACATACATTTCGACAGTTTAGTCATTTAAAAAAAAACTAAAAAGTTATTCGTACTAAAACGTGATTTTGGACCACCAAAATGCTAATAAACCCTATTTCACCTGTAAAATGTTACATGAGTGCTTTAGATAAGAAGTCTAAAGACCTAGAAGCCGTTTCCATCGACATATAGGTCATATCTGCAGCTTCTACGGTTTGGAAACTGTTGAGCTAAATTTTATCGGGACTTAGCGTTTTTCCGCTAAAGCAGCGGTATTCAAAAAGTCGTAGAATAGATCCCCATAAATAAATCATTGAAAAAATCAAGAATAAGTGTAATTTTTCATTTTTTAAAAATTGTTATTTAAATATTATTTTTTACTTTTTTAATAAAAATCAAAAATTGGAAATAACAACTATTTGAAAACTAGTGTTTTAGTATTTTCCATAGACGATCGAAAAAGTGTTCTACATTTTTCCTGAAAATTTCATTTCTTTTTTCATAATAGTTTGTTTGACTGTTTGCATCAAAGCGCTAAAGAAGCTTAAATGTAATGATGAAGATCTATTCCATTTTGAAAATCTAGAAATGTTTGTTCTACGACTTTTTGAAAAAGCCCCTATTTTAGCGGGAAAACGCTAAACCCTGTTAAAATTGAAACCTCAACAGTTTCCAAACCATAGAAGCTACAGATATGTTTTATATATCATTGGAAAGGTGTGTTTGTGGGCTTTTAAACGTTTTAACTCAAGTACTTAATAAACATTTTACAGGTGAAAAAAGATATTTAACTTACCTTTTGGCGATTTCTGACAAAACGGCTCTAACGATTATTAAATTAAATTTTAGTATATATATTGTAGAGCATCAGTATTCGGTGAAGTCACCCTAGGTTTCTTTCGAAAAGTGTATCATTGCTTTTGTCAATAGTTATGCACATACATTTCGACAGTTTAGTCATTTAAAAAAAAAACTAAAAAGTTATTCGTACTAAAACGTTATTTTTGACCACCAAAAAAGCTAATAAACCCTATTTCACCTGTAAAATGTTACATGAGTGTTTTAGATAAAAAGTTTAAAGACCTAGAAGCCGTACTTAGCGTTTTTCCGCTAAAGTAGCGGTATTCCAAAAGTCGAAGAATAGATCACCATAAATAAATTGAAAAAATTAAGAATAAGTGTTATTTTTCATTTTTTAAAAATTGTTATTTAATTTTTATTTTTTACTTTTTTAATAAAAATCAAAAATTGGAAATACTAACTATTTGAAAACTTGAAAACTGAAAGTGTTCTAAATTTTTCCTGAAAATTTCATTTCTTTTTTTCATAATAAATTTTACTGTTTGATTCGATAAGGAAGCATTGGCAGTAATTAAAACTTAAATAGGCATAGCGTCGTATCTACGCCGACATATCTTTGCCAAGTACAATTTTAGGGTTAATTCGCATTTGTCTGACGGAGCTATGTCGTTTTGAAATCGTCATATTTATATTAATCGTCATTATTATATTAAAAACAAACAATTAAAATCTGGTGACATCGCATCAGAGGATGTACGCAAAGCTTTTCCAGACGAAAAAAATCTTAAGTCGTTTTGGCATGACCAAGGGAAATAATCTAAAACTTTTCTTTAAAAAGTTATATGCATTGCATATTTGCAGCGCCGCACAGTGGGACAGATCCTCATTTTGAGTTGCAATCATATCTTTTGAACCAGTGAAGATTTTTTAAGCACTTGATAGAAAACTTCTTTTTTTTCTTTCCGAAACATAAATTTAAATCTTTTTCATCCTTTAAACAGCATTATTTGTAATATAATAAAGTTTTATTACGCTTACAAAAAAAAAATTAAATAAAAAATTTGAAAATCTAGTTTGATGTCTGTCATAGCGAAAGCGTATGTAATTTCACTCCGCTCTTCTTCTTCTCACACTAGTAAATTGCGAGGCTGCTTCAGTTTTTCGACTTAAAGTGTGCTTAGGCGCACCCAGATGCATGAAAGACCGGGGTTATTTCGTTAGAGAATTGATTTCCAAAGACTCCTTTGGTAGTGGGATCGAGTTCAAATGATTCAAATTTTAGTTCTATTCCATCAAAGTAAAAAAAAACCTACTTTTAGTGCATTTTTTAAACATCGCTGGGATAAAAGTCAACAAGTGAAGAAACAAAATTCTACGGCATTTAATTAGAAATGAATGTACCTTCATATGAAAACAAAAGCATAAAAATCGGTCATATAACTTGTCATCAAATCAGTTTTAAAGTTCCGCGCACTGAAAAACTTTGAGTGGGAGTCACGCCCTTGTGATTTCAAAAGTATTTTGGATTCGTAATCTTTTAAGTTTTCTCTATCGAATGCCTTTATTACTTTTTCCTTAGAGTGCTCCGTTGCGACGAAAAGTTGCGCCCGGGGCAAAGATTTTAGACTTCTTTGACTTTTTAAATGCTGAGTCGTTTCCATTATATCCGCATATTGTCTGAATTTAACAATAACATGCTGATAAATACATTACAAACACATGCTACAGTTAAGAATTTTAAGTTTTATAATGGATTGTTATTTCTGAAACTGTAAAACTGATTTAACGTCCCCCAAATTAATAACTATTTTGTTAGCTTTTATGGAAACAAAATCATTAATTATTTTACCCATATGGGAGATGTTCGGAGAATGCTATGTCTTTCTTGTCCAATAGATGATCTTAAATGGTTAAATTTATTTGAAGTTTGCTAAATAAACGATCTGGAATATGATGTGAAAAAAATCGTGTGAAATCCATTTTATGATTTCAAGTTCACAGTCCAATTTGGATTTAGTGTTAAGGCCTGAATAATAATTAAAATCCTCAGAAACATTAAAAAGTGCCTAAATCTCAAATTTAGTTGGCAAATGATGGGTATAATTCTAAAAATTGAATTAGAAATCTTCCAATTTCGGTATTTTCTGTTATCATCTACAGCCACATATTAAAATTGTTTTCGCACTTTTCGGTGTCTGATTAATTTAACTTTAGGCTAACCCCTCATCTTATTTTCAAGTTCAAGCTCTATTTGAAATATTTAAAAATTTAATATTTTTGGTGGCCCCCCTTGCCACCCTAAAAAACGGCGCTGCATATTTGCAACTGATAAGGGGTCATAACCTTGATGCAAGCCAATATTCAGGAGCAGAATCGGTGTTTACTTCTAAACTATGCCCTTTCGGGGACTTTAAGCAACTATTAATAATTTATCACTGCGGACGGCAGTTCGCTCTAGTGACGAAAGCAACACGAAGGGTGCAAAGGCGACTAACAATATATACAGCTTATTTGGAAAATTTGCTATAACTGTCTGATCAGATCGAATTAAATACTGATCGAAAGGTTAAGCCCTAACTTATACAATGCATTGCAATGGCATACTAAAACTTTTTCTAACTCACCTGGATCATGAGATACGGGGGTGTAAGTGGGAGGGGAAAAATTTCAATAATTTCAGCTAATGGGGCTGTTGGGGCCTTTTGGTAAAATTTTATATTTTTTAAAAATTCTTATTAAAAATACGCGTCGATTGATACCTCGATACCGAAGTTAGTTCAAAAGATAAATAAATTTGAAATTTTTAATCGACTTCTCAAAATGAAATGAAAAGTTTGTTTGTTTCTCTGTTTGCATCAAAGCGCTAAAGAAGTTTAAAAGTAATGATGAGGATCTATTCTATTTTAAAATCTAGAAATGTTTGTTCTATGACTTTTTGAAAAAACCGCTAATTTAGCGGGAAAACTCTAAATCCCGCTTAAATTAATATGTTTTATACATCATTGTAAAGGTGTGTTTGATGGCTTTTTTGCATACCTTTTAACTTTTTATCTTAAGAACTTAGGTAACATTTTACAGGTGAAAAAATATTTTTAGCTTACATTTTGGCGATTTCTGACAAAACGGCTCTTACTATAAATAAATTAAATTAAATTTTAGTATTTTGTAGTACGTAAAATTTATAAAACATAAACTTTGGCTGAGGGGCTTGGAAGATATTACCTGTTAACTGAATATATAAATTTTTTTTTAGGCGAAAATCACATTTAAGCAGAGCTCGTAAGAATTGCTCCCTTTCGGGCATGTTGTCAGAAAAAAAAACCTCTCGTCTAGTGACCCGATAGGAACTGTCACTAGAAAACACTAAAACTTTGTTTTCCTATGGCTTGCTATGTGCTCAACCGACGAGCGTTTTTGTTTGCTCGCTCGGGATCGTTTACTTCGTAAAAATTCGCAAACGGTCTTTTGAGCATGTATATGTGTTGTGAGTGTCAAAAGGCAAACACTTACATAGTCTACATTCTGTTGACCTAACGTAATCTGTGCAAGTTTTTCAAAATAAATTCCAGTAAAGATTCTCTGGATTCTCTAGATGGAATTCTTACAGGGAGCAGAAGTTTTTGATAAACTATTCAAACTTTATATGGAAATAGAAAATTAAATTTTTGTTTATGGTCGGCCACCATTAACGGCAAATATCAAAGATTTTTACCGTGACCTGAAATTTAAGTCACCATACTTCACTGACCGCAAGTATCGGTGGAAAGGTCGTTCTCTGCACTTAATTTCATTGTAAATGAAAGACGATCCTCTTTATGTGCCGAGTTTATTAATTTTTTATTAATTGTTAAGCTTAATTCCAAATCTTATAGTTATTTTATTATATTATTAAATTATTTTTAAATATAAATATAAAAATTTTGTTTGGTCATTAAAAAATTTTTTTTCATTGTCTAGTTCAACTTGGAGAAAGTCTGACATTAAGTCAAGGCTTGAAAAATATTTCGCTCTAGCCACACTGAAAAAAAGACCATATACTTTTTACTTTTTGATTTTAATTTTAAGAACATTTATTCTTAAAATAAGAACTTGGTCTTATATAAAATGTTCTTAAAATCAAGATGTCCTCGGATAATTTAAGAATTTTCTGTTATAAGCGCATTTTTTGACCAAAAATCTGAGACCAAAATCTTAATTTTAGAACATTTTTTTTTATTAATGTAGTTGATCCAAAATATCATCAATTATAGGTAGTGGGAACTTATCGGCTAAAAGCTTTTTATTGATTTGACTATAACTAATCGCCATTTTTTTACCCTGAGCCCATTGAGTATGGAAAAGTTTTTTGTTTTTTGAGATATCAGAACCAAACTGATAGAATATACAGCCGGACTAGTATTATACTCCTGACCAAATTTGGTTAAATTCGGCCCACTATATCATATAGCTGCCACAGAGACGCTAATCGAAATTTAAGTCTTAGTATGAGACATTGGTTTTGTAAATTCTGACCAGATTTGGTTAAAATCGGCTCCATATATCATATAGCTGCGTAGGAACAATTGGTCGAAAATAAACTTTTATTGAAGAGTACTGGGCTCAGGGTATCCTACTGTCGAGTGTGCTCGACTGTAACCGCCTACTTGTTTCTTATTGAAGTCAGAATGGGATTTTTTTGGTTCATAACAAAAGTGCGCTATTATATTTGACTCAGTTTTTTTTTTTATTTGTTTTAATTTCACTTTTCCGATTTCTTTGGTTTCATCTTTCTTTTATGGCTTACAATCGTTCGGACGAAATTCACGAATCACAGGATATAGTAAAACGAATTTGTTGCGGGATTTGGTTGGAATACATTAAGTAGGTGAGCAGAAATTGTTAGCTCTGTTTTTTTCGCTACGGGCCCAGCAGCCGGAGGATTTCTTAAGGCGTTACCGTTCGATCGAGCACTTAGTGTAGGGTGAGCCCTCCAAAGGATCCTTGGTACTGGTTGGTCAGCTTCTTCATGCTTTAGAGCTTGTAGTTCTAAGCATCTTTAAATCGTAGTTTTGTATATGGCGACCGTTGAGACTGCCATTCCCGTCGCAATCCTCGCTTTTCCAGATAAAGTTGCTCTATTTGAAGATTAGTTTTGCGTTGATTGGTTGCACAAGCAACAAGTACAGATTAAATAAGTCAGAGAGCAGTCGATGTCCGCTTCGATGTTGAACTGCGGAGAAGATCAGGCGAGAGCTATTTAGCTAGATTTAAAAACACGGGGGAGTGGTCGGATGAAAAATCCGAAAGTGCTACGGCGCTTATCAGATTGTGTGGGATGTTTTTTGACACAGCAAAATCTATTAAGTCTGGTTGTTTGTTAGGGTCTGCTGGCCAGTATGCAGGACTACCCGGCTTTATGTTGCTTGGCTTTATGATTGCGTTGTATAGCTGCCTTTCTTTTGCGGTCATAAGGCAGTAGTAAAAAAGTAAAAGTAAAAGTAAAAGTAGTAAAAACTTTTTTATATCATGAGATATAACCAAACTGATACAATATGCATTTAACTTGGTTTTATATATCTTGGCCAAAATTAGTTAAAATTGGACCACAATATCACATTGCGCTCATACGACCTATCGGCCGAAAATGAAGACTTAGTATAAAAAACTTTTTTGTTTTACGTGATATCGTAACCAAACTAATAGAATATGCATTTAAGTAAGACCTTTAGATCCTGACCAAAGTTGGTTGTTATCGAACCACTAAATCATATTATAGCTGTCATAGGGCCGATCGGGCAAAGTCCAAGTCTTTGTGTAAAAACTTTTTTTTTCATAGTAAGGTCGGAGCCTCCGACAGTAGAGTATGTTCGCTGTTTATATTTGTATTACCAATTTTTATATTAAACTTAATTTTGTTTGTTACACAATTGGATATCAGAAATTTGGGGGTAGAAATAGCTTTTGTCACTAGACTTTTACCTCGTGTAGAGGTTTCTTTGTGGGATTGGTTTCTCACTGAATTATACATTTTTGAGAAATCAATTTGCTTGTCGATGCATACTGGACAAGAACATTTCACTGCACCACATTCCTTTTTAGAAACGGCAATCATCTTACCCCATTCTCGACCTGTAAGACCAGCACACTTTGCATGCATGATATTCTCACACAACCAACAATATATAAATCTCGGTTGCTCAGAATCATCAGCACACTTGATAAAGCAGTTTTCTTGACGACATCTTTCGTAAATAGAGCGGGAGGCACTCAAATAAAGCTCTAATCAAGAGAGCAAAAACACAAAAACAATTTGATTGTGAGAGTGCGCTGCTAAATAAAACGAGATGCAACAGTGAACACACACACAAACAAATGTATTAAGATGTGCAAAGCGCAAAAACAGAGAGAAGGAGATGTAAACACAAACAAAAACAATCGTTGTGCAATAGCAACAACTTATGTGAGCAAGGTGTAAAGCAAAAGCCAAAATACACAAACAAACACACGCACAAGAATGTAATTACTTAAGGGAAACTGCAAAACTGAGTTTAGCAAAAATAAAATGTTTTATTTTGGGGACGCACTGCGAAAATGATCACAACTTACACAGAAAGTCGATAGCTTGTTCACTTATGCACAATTTAAGATCAAAAAATATTTTTTTCGGTGTGATATAAATCACAACCAAATAAAAATGTACGAGCCAAATAAAACACGTCTGAATCGCTCAAATTCTTACTTATTATGCCCAATGTTGGTTCATATCGGTAAACTATATCATATAGTAGTCATAGGAACATTCGGTCGAAAATCAACTTTTGGTATGGAAAACTTTTTGTATTTTGAGATATTTCAACTAAACTGACATAATATGCATTTAAAAAGGTCATTTGAACTATTTATATATTTGCTTCTATATATATATACTGATATTAATTACCCATCGTTAAGCATGTTTACCGTTAAAATCTGTGAAAAGACGGCTAAGTTATTAGCATATAAACAAATAAACAAGTTTTTTTTATCAAATTTTGATTTTCGACTGATCGGGCTTATGGCAGCTTTATGTTATAGTTATGTTGTGTTATTCAAAAAAAAAAATTGGTGATGATATCAAGGACAACATAGAATACCCAATTTGTGAAAATAAAAAAATTTTTTTTATATTAAAGGTTGATATTCGCCCGAACGTTCCTATGGTAGCTATATGATATAGTAGACCGATTTAAACCAAACATGGTCAAAAAAATAAAAAAGATATTTCAAAATGAAGCTATGCTATGTCTCTTAAACTACTCTATATATTATATATTATAAGCTTTCAGAAAAAGCAAAGCTGCGGAAAATTTGTTGTGGCATTGTCAAGGAATAACGACAAACGTGGTCCACCTCTGAAAAAAAATATTAGAAAAAATAATGTTTTTCGTCGATTGGGGCCCCATTTCTATCAAAAAAAGTGGGTTTGGCTCTTGTAATAGCCAAAAAGTTAAAATTTGTGCCTACTGTTACAGTCGCAGTAAAAAAAAAATATGTGGATTTTATGAATTGCAATTTATCAAAATATTTTCGTTAAAAATAAAACTCAATAAAAACAAGTAAATAAATGTTTAAAATGTTAAATTTATTATAAAAAATTTAAAATTTAACCCTCTAACAGGCAAAATCGAAAAAGTCATTCAATCAAGTTGATATTTATTTTATAAGTAGATATAGGTTAAATAAGCGTAGGTTTTAAATTTCATAATTTTCCTTTAGTTGGAACGACCGTCAGGTTTAAAATACTGAAGACCGTCTGTAGACTGTCTTGTCGGTTTGAGCGGAAAAAATATTGCCGTTCGCTTACATTTCAAAGGAATATTGCACGCGAGTTTTGGCGATAGCTTTTGCTATTTATTGCTTCTAAAGCTTTTTTTGAGTTAGTAATCACAAATATAATTATAATAATATGCAATTTACTTAAATTTAAATAATTATTATAAAATTTTTTAGTAGTTTTTAATGAACAATTGCTTTAGTTGATCGTTACTATGTAATATGTTCAAAATCCCAACTTACAGTTATTTTTTTAAGTTAGATGTCTTAAAATATATTTATTTTTGTAATGGTTGTCTCAAAAACAAAATATTGGGTGACTGATTTGTATAAATTGAGCATTCACTTCTACCAAAATACTAAATATATGCATATTTTTCCTTTTTATCCAGCCAAATTGAAAAATGTTTTACATTATCATATCTTTATCTGATATCAGATGTACTGCTCTTTCCATTCTTTGAAGGAAACAAGTCCTGATTCTGTTTTTGTAAGGAACTCTTCATGCTTTAGCTGTTCTCCGATCCCATTTTCTGAATCGGAAATTTTCTATACAAGAACCCACTTGAATAATATGTTTGCATTATTGGTATTCATGTTAACGAAGTGATAGGTAAGCCACTCATCATATAGTAGAATAGCTTTCTTTACTTTGACTATCTTCGTCCTTGGATTGTAACTTTGCATATGGCCGTCCATCAAAGGTGCTCCTTCAAATGTGATTGTATTCCTCATTTATTTGCAGGCAACCGATTTATATATATAGCTTCAGCGTTATGCCATAATTTAATGCTTTAGCTCTTTCCTCATTGGAATTACCTCTGAGGAGTGGTGCTATTCAAAAATATATAGATGCCAGCGAACCACACTTGATATCTTCCTTCAATACCGAATTTACGGTAACTCCTTGAATCTGGGAGCAGAACTGGGAAGTTGACTGTATTTGGGGACTAGTTGGTTCAAGTATGGACAATGAAGATCGAATGCTTTGGAAAGGCTTGAAGCATGCAGTTGTTCATGAGGATAGTTCTTCTAGATCGATGGGTATAGGACCAACACTTTAGGTGAAAGTGTTGCCTGAGTGTCTTGGGAAGCATTTAATTAGAGGCTTAAATCTTGAAGAAATGCGTCAGAATTATCATTTTCAATAATTGTACAATTTTCGAATGGTTTTGGAATAGTATGGGTTTCTAGATTAAATGTTTGTCGACAACATATTCGGAGTTCCATCACTTTTATCACTGCTAAACTTATCATCGCTTCTACCGAATCTATCAACTCAAGCAATTGATCATTTAAAATTGCTTACAAACTTAAATATTTTATAAATAATGGACACCTAAATTTAAGTAAATTGCATATTTATAGTTATATAAGTGATTACCAACTCAAAAAGAACTTTAGAAGCAAAAAATTACAAAACTTATCGTTAAAAGTCGCGAACGATATTCCCTTGTGATGCAAGCGAATGGTCATATTTTTTTCCACTCAAGCCGTGAAGACCGTCTACAGACGGTCCTCAGTTTTTAGCCTTTTAAGAATACTTCAAATTGTATTTTTGTATTTATTTTTCGACAAATCATAAGAGACTAGTATTACCTACTATCACTCGAATTTACAAATCGATAGACTTAGTCAATATATATTTTTTTGTCGACTGAAATTGCAACTTATTTGGTCAAATTAAATTTTGTATTTTCCACGATTTCAATGCTTAACATAATTCTGTAAAATAACGGTTCATCGGAAAAAAATTATAAATTTTTTTAAACATCAGAAAGTCATTTCTTAATATATAATAAATATATTCGAAAAGAAATATTTATTAGTTTTCCATTTATATTTCAAAAACGGATGACCGTCTACAGACGATCTTACCCGTTAGAGGGTTAATGAACTTATCCTTGCTACCGACTGTTGCTTTTTAAAAAAAGCGACTGACATCGATATTGCCCTTAGGTCTTTCTATGAGACCTTAAATGCACTCTTAGATGTATCCCAAATGATGTTCCACCGTCTGGTTCAAATCGGTCCACACACTCCGCCAAAAATCAAGTCTTAGTATGAAATTTTTTTTTTGTTTTTTGAGATATCGTAACCAAACCAAAGTTCCTTCAAATCGGAGCACTATAACATATAGCTGTCATAGGACCGATCGGGTGAAAATCAAGTCTTGAGTATGAAAAACTTTTTTGTTCAATGAAATATCTTAACCAATCCTATAGAATATACATAAAACTTGGTTTTATATATCCAGTCTAAAGTTGGTCGAAATAGGCCCACTATATCATACAGCTGTCATAGGACCGTTCGGGCGAAAATCAAGAATTTTGGTTTGATATATTCTGTCCAAAGGTTCAAATCGGTCCACTATATCATATCATAGCATATAACTGTCGAGTGCGCTCCTTTCATGCATCACCGCGAGCGATGTGAGCCGGGGGTAGGCGAGCCCCCTTGTTATGTATACTTAAGGAATGAAATATATTTACCAAAATCAACGCTTTATAAATAAAGAAGTCGCTAATAAGTCAGCACAGTTATGTCGTTTTTCAAGGGATATTTAAAACAAGATAACTCTGCCAAACTATAAACGACATATCTCCGCGCGAAGCTCTGTCGTTTTCAAGCGATATACCTCAGCGTGAGGCTTACGAAACTTTCAACATATACATTTTGGTTAGTTTTGTACATCCTTCCTGAAGTAGGTTTAAATCGGACCGCTATATCATATAGCTTTCATGGACCGATCGGGCGAATATCAAGTCTTAGTATGAAAAACTTTTTTGCTTTTTGAGATAACCAAACTGATACAATATGTATTTAACTTTGTCGAAAATATAATAAAGCATTAAATACCATAGTTCATAGAATTGAGAATTTGAACAAATGCCAGAGTGACAGATTAAAAGTACGAACCTCTTCAGACACACCAGTGTATTCTAAATTCTATCATTATCCAAAATAAACGAAGTGCTTGCCCAACTAGGCGACAACCAAGTATACTAGGCCTTAAGAGTGGATTCCACCAAATTCCATTAAAACGTCCGACATAGAAAACACCGCTTTCTCTGTGAACAACGGAAAACATGAGTTTACACGACTCCCATTTGGATCCTTTTTGGGACTTTCAGGATATTACAGGAGACTCATGTGTCAAAAAAATGTCAATCATGCAAGATAACCAACCTGCTTCATTTCTGTCAAGATCTTTATCCAAACCAGAAGAGAATTACGCCGCTAACGAAAAAGAGATTTAAGCCATCATCTGGGCACTTAAAAGTCTAAGGAATTATCTTTATGCCAAAGCTAAAGTAAACATTTTTACGGATCACCAGTCTTTGACTCATTCTCTGAGTAGCTGGAACGGAAATCTAAGAATCAAAATGTGGAAACATTATTTGCATGAATACGATTACGAATTATTCCATTCCATTACACACTCGTAGATCCAGGGAGGTGAAAAGTCTTTTCACTTCTAGATTTGGCGAGTACAGTTCGGCACCAACACCACAGTCCATCCTATTTCCGTCGGTGCAGAGTGATATCTCGAAGGTGTCATCGAGTTTCCCTTATCCCACTCATCTCTAGATGGTATTCTGGTTTTACATTTTTGTTCAAAGTTTGTCTTGGCTACCACATAGTCATTCTTGGTGAACCTTCCTTTGCGTGTCTTTTTATACCCTGAGCCCATTAAAAACGGGCAATATAGGGTATAATGTGTTTGGCAGAATGTATATAACAGGCAGAAAGGGGCGTGGCAGACCCCCAAAACTAAATATATTCTTGATCAGGATCAACAGTCGAGTCGATTGAGCTATGTCCGTCTGTCTGTCCGTCCGTCCGTCTGTTTAAACGCGTCGATCTCAGAAACCATAAGAACTAGAGACATCAAACTTGGTATGTGGGTTTCTGGATACCATAGGCAAATCAAGTTTGTTTTTATTTTTGGATCGGTTAACTATATCATATAGCTGCTATAGGAACGGTACACCGAAAATGAAGTTTCAGTATGGAAAATTTTTGTCTTTGTTGAGATATCAGAACCAAACTGATAGAATGTGCATATGGGCTGGGAATATACATCTTGAACAAATTTGGCTAAAGTCGGTTAACTATATCATTTAGCTGCAATAGGAACAGTAGATTGAAAATTAACTTTCAGTACAGAGCACCTAGGCACAGGGTACTCAACTGTCGAGCGTGCTCGACTGTAAGCGCCAACTAGTTTAGTATGCTGTTGTGCCCATTGTTTCTTTCTATCCAGCTTTCAGACTCTCTGAGTATAAGGGCAGCTTGTGCTGCGATACTTTTAATTTAAGTTTCGACTGACATTAACGTTAGTATAACATGATTTGCTTTGCTTTGTGCGATAGTTGCAGCGTGCTTCCATTGAGCCTTGGCAGATTGAAGCTGTTTTCCTCGTGAAAAGCAACTTAGCCCAGTCGTCTAAGTTCTAAGAGGGATTTCAGGATGGAATGCTCTTTTACATTATTAAAGACTCTCTCTTCTATGTTCAAAAAGGGCCAGCGTGTACTGTTTCGCTGCAGGGGCTTTGCATTGCTTACCCTCAATCTAATTACGTATATGAATATCCAATATTCTTCAAACTTCTATAGTTCATTGCGAGGAGATGCCCTCTTCCTGGTTTATTTTAATTTTTATTTATTTATTTATGCGCGACTAAAAGCAGTCGGCAAGAAACAAAAAAATCCATGTATAAAAAATAAATTAAAGATTAAAAAATAAAGATAAAATTAAATATAAATTTACACTGTACAGAAAAGATTTAAATTAGAATTAGAATTAGATCTGGGGTATGCAAAAATTATTAATAATCCAACATTTGTTGCAAGGATTGGGGAAAACCCAGAAAAACCCAATCAGATCAATACGGATTAGTGTTGTTATTAGTAATTGTGAGAATGTTAAACTAGAATAATGTAATAAAACAAGTTATTAGATTTACTAAGGTCAGGAATTAAAGTAAAGGTAATTGAAAAGTGCGGATTTTAAGGAAGGGAGAGAGAGCTCGAGGAGAAAACGTGAAAGAGACTATTATAGGTAGTGCATAAGACACGAATCGAATCGTGTGAAGTGTAATCAGTTGTGCCTGTAGATAAAAATAATGGCTTGTAATTCCTAGTAGACCTGCGGGGGAAACAAAAGGTGAGGCGGGCAAGAAGGGAACCAGAATCTATCTCGCCAATAATCAATTTGTGAAGCAAAACAACACCAAGAGTTTTTATACGATTAATTAAAGATTAATTCAAGACGATTGAGAAGACGAAGCCAATGGGAGTACTGTGGTAAACGAAGGTTGGAATCCCAGTTAAAACCACGTAAGACGAAAAGCAAGAATTGCTTTTTAACTGATTCAATTCGATTCTGGTTGATTTGATACTACGGGCTCTAAATGCATAAACAGTATTCCAGGATGGGACGAACTAAAGAGACGTAAAGGAGTTTCGTTGAAAAAGGATCATTAAATTCTTTTGACCAACGTTTAATGAAACCAAGTACTGCTTTGGCGTCATTAACTATAGTGGAGATGTGTAAATTGAAGCATAATTTGCAATCAAATAAAACTCCAAGATCCTTTACAGATTTTATACGAACGACTAGAACGACTAAATGTCATGAACATACACGTTGAACAATTGAGATGCAACTTATTGGCCGAGCACCATAGTTTTATATACCTTAAAAATATACGAATGTGCCAGAATAGTGGGTAGATCGTTATTAATCGAAAAATCAAGGCCCCAAGTGACTACCTTGGCGAATTGTATTATAGTGACGAGATGCCAATGGAGTCACGGGGGGGGGCTGAGTAACTGGTATATTAGGAAGAAAAAAAGGAAAGACTTGATTTTCGCCCGATCGGTCCCATGACAGCTATATGATATAGTGGACCGATTTGAACCAACTTTGTTCCCTTCGCTCTACAACCCCCGGCTCGCTTCGTACGCGAAATTGAAACGTGATAAAGAGAAACACTTGTTATATTTTTCTTCAATAATTGGAACACTTGTTACTTAGGAAAACCTGGTATTTCGGACTTTCAATTTTCATCTATAAAATATTCGGCAGGTTTTTTTGTTTCCTTACATCTGATGGATCAGTAATCTGTGCCTGCTAAATAACATGATACCTTCTTATACAAATCGAAAACGTGATTAAGAGGAGTGCTTCTTATATTTTTTAAATATAAATTACTTTTCTCCTTCAATAATTTAAACACTTGTAAATTATGAAAACCTGGTATATCGGACTTTCAATTTATATCTATAAAATATTCGGCAGGTGTTTGCTTTTTATGGATCAGTAATCAGTACCTGCTATATGACATGATACCTTCTTTTACAAATCAGACTACTACGTTTTTCGCCGTTCGTACGAAGCAATTACACTAGGCAACATCCCAATTCTGAATTTAACCTAACCGACTTTTTTAGATAGATATGGGGTTCCAAACGACTAAAAACATTTTATTTTTCTTTGGGAAAGTTTTTTTTTAGAGTTTTTTAAAATTTGGCTTTATTTTCTTGCCGTTTTTTAGAGCTGCGCCCTTTTTTTTCAGCATTACTTGAGAATACCAAAACTGATTTTTTTAGCTTTTGATACCTGTTACTTAAAAAATATGTAAAATGGTATATTGTTGTCGATGGTATGTATAAAGTATATATATTTTTGATCAGCATGAATAGCCGAGTCTATATAGCCATGTGTGTCGGTCCGTCTGTCCGTCCATCCGTCGGTATGAACAAAAGGATCGCAGATACTATAAGAGATAAGGATACTAAACTTTCACTCACAGACGTCTATATACTCCTCGCAGATCATGTTTGCAAGTGTTGTGTTGTTAGTTGTATAATGTGGCCTGTTACTCAGTAGAGGGGTCGGTAACCAAAAAGATTATAAAGTTTGAATTGATTTCAAACTATGCAGAATATTTTTTTTTAGACCTGAAGCTATCTCTTAAAGTCTCTGAGATCCCTTTGCTCAAACAGACGAGCGAACGGCTTTTCGCTGTTTGCGGGGGCGGATATAATGTGTCTGTGAGTGAAAGTTTGGTATCTCTTTCTTTTATAGTCTCTGAGATCCTTTTGTTCATACGGTCGAAAGAACGGACGGACGGTCGGGCTGTATCGACTCGGATGTTGATGCTGTTCAGGAATATATATACTGTATAGGGTCGGAGATGTCTCCTTCTCTCTGTTACTTACATTCCAATGAAAACAATATACCCTTTTAATTATTTTTAAGTAATGGGTATCCCACAAAAAAAACCTCTAAACGAGGTAAAAGTCTAGTGACGAAAGCAATTTCCAGCCCCAAAATTTCTGATATCCAATTTTGTGACGAACAAAATGAAGTTTAATATAAAAATTTTAAATAAAAATATAAATTAATAAAAAAAAACAATTGGCCTTGTGCACTGTGCGCAAAAAGGGTGAGCTTCTTTGTACATAAAAATTACTTTTTGCGCAGTGCCGAATGCCAATTGTTTTTTTTTATTAATTTATATTTTTATTTAAAATTTTTATATTAAACTTAATTTTGTTCGTCACAAAATTGGATATCAGAAATTTTGGGGCTGGAAATTGCTTTCGTCACTAGACTTTTACCTCGTTTAGAGGTTTTTTTTGTGGGATATCAGAAATTTTTGCAATTGCTTTTGCTTTTGACATTGTAAATTTATCATTGTTGAATATTTTTTCATATTTAAAAAAAAATTTTTTTTAATTATAAAGAAAAGTAGGGGGGCTCCGCCCCCTGCTCGCATCGCTTAAGTTGCTACTCTACTGTCGGAAGCCCCGTACCTACTGTGAGAAAAAAGTTTCTCATACTAAGACTTAGACTTCGCCCGATCGGTCCTATGACAGTTATATGATATAGTGGTTCGATTAGAACCAACTTTCTTCAGGATCTATAAGTCTAACTTAAATGCATATTCTATTAGTTTTGTTACGATATCTCGTGAAAAAAAAGTTTTTTATGCTAAGACTTGATTTTCGCCCGATCGGTCCTATGACAGCTATATGATATAGTGGTCCGATTTGAACCAACTTTGGCCAGGATATATAAAACGAAGTTAAATGCATATTTTATCAGTTTGGTTGAGATATCTCATAAAACAAAAAAGTTTTTCGTACTAAGACTCCATTTTCCCCCGATCGGTCCTATGACAGCTATATGTTATAGTAGTCCGATTTGAACCAACTTTGCACAGAATATATAAAACCAAGTTAAATGCTTATTGTGTCAGTTTGTTTGAGATATCTCATACAACCAAAAAGTTTTTCGTACTAAAACCTGATTTTCGACCGATAGAAAAATGTATACATTCAGTTAACAAGCAATATCTTCCAAATCCCTCGGTCAAAGTTTATGTTTCATATACTAAAAAACGCAAAATTCTACGTACTACAACATACTAAAATTTAATAAAAATCGTTAGAGCCGTTTTGTCAGAAATCGCCAAAATGTAAGCTAAAAAAACTTTATTTCACCTGTAAAATGTTACCTGAGTACTTTAGAAAAAAAGTTTAAAGGTACGCCTAAAAGCCCTCAAGCACACCTTTCCAATGATACCCAGAACATATCTATAGCTACTATGGTATGGAAACTGGTGAGGTCAAATTTAGCGGGATTTAGCGATTTCCCGCTAAACTAGCGGGAAATTGAAAAAGTCGTAAAACAAACATTTCTAGATTTTCAAAAATCAACAAATCCCCATCATAACATCTACGCTTTTTTAGCGCTTTGATACAAACAGACAAACAGACAAACAGACAAACAGACAAACAAAGAAACTTTTTCACTTCATTTTTAGTATTCTACTAAAATTTTCAAATTTATTTATCTTTTGAACCAGTTATCGGATTTGGGTCATCAAGGTATCAAACGACGCGTATTTTTGATAAGAATTTTTAAAAAATAAAAAGTTTTACGTAAAAGCCCCAACGGCTCCATAAGCTGCGATCATATAAATTTTTCCCCTCCCACTTACACCCTCGTATCTCATGACCCAGGTGAATTAGCAAAAGTTTTAGTATGCCATTTTGTAAGTTAGGACTAAACCTTTCGATCGGTATATAACTCGATCTGATCGGACAGTCGTAGCAAATTTTCCAACTTAGCTGTATATATTGTTAGTCGCCTTTCGCACCCTTCGTGCTGCTTTCGTCACTAACGCGAACTGCCGTCCGCAGTGATAATAAAATTGAAATCTTGCTCGGTCTGGATTCGAGCTCGGTACCCTAAGCCTGTGAATCAACGACACCATCCTCTGCACTACCTAAATACTAAGCCCGCAAGCAACAATAAAAATGCAGAATGTAGCAAAATAAAAATAGGAATATTTAAACTCTACTATTTTGATTTAAAAAAATACGAATAACTTAAATTAAGAAAAGTAATATTTGCCTGGGCTGAAGCCGGTAGTATTTGAGCCCGTTAAGCCTTGCGCGTGATTCTAACAAACCATCCCCTGCAATACCTTGCCACTGAATACTGCACTTGACAAAACTCTACTACATGTAAACTGAAAATACATGTGAACCTTAACCTCGATTTAGAAGGACTTGCAGGCCACATTTTCTAAATTGCAGCCTTATCTCCCGATGAAATTATCTTAAGTTTTTTGTCCCAAAATTTCAAATTTGTATCTTGAGCGGTTTGGCCTGTACAATGATATATAGATGAGTGAATGAATGACAATGTATGTACTGGACAAAGAGTTTTAATATATAGTAACATATGTAATGCACATATTCCCCCTTTCAAGTAATAAGATATCGTTCAGGATAACAAACTGGTAAAAATAATAATACAAGCGCCCCTACGATCGAAACAGTTAATATAAACACCCGCTAGAATCGTTTCTCCCATCAAGGGTCAAATCTGCCGACGCACAGTGGGACAGAAAGGGGTGGGGGCTGTATTTAAATCATTTTTTCGATGAAAGCGATTTCAAAAAAAATTAATGCAATCGACAGATAAATCTCCAAAGATTACAAAAAAAATTGATTTTGAAATCGGGCAAAATTGTGGGCGTGACAGCCTCTCAAAGTTGACCCTTATATCAGTGCGCGCACAAATGTGAATTTTTTCCAAAAATGCAAACTTTAAAACGGTTTTTTTGTCAAGTTATACGACCGATCTTTATGTTTTTGATTTCATTTGAAAGGCATGTTAATTTCTAATCAAATGCCGTGGAATTTTGTTTCAAAACTTGTTTACTTTTTATCCCAGAGATGTTTGAAAAAAGCACTAAAATTAGGCTATTTTTCAACTTTGATGGAAGATAACAAAAATTGGACACTTTTGGACACCATCCCACTACTTCAGAAGGCTTCGGGAAACATTTCTCTAACTATATTATCCAGTTTTGTTTGCCTTTATTTGCCTTTTTTTTTTAAAAGTGCAAAAACTGACGCACCCTCGCATAAAAATTGTGATGGAAGAAGAAGAGTGCAGTGCAATTTCATACGTTTTTGCTATGCCAGCCATCATAAACGATTTATGAAAAAAAGAGAATTTTTTTTTTTTAAATAAGCGCAATAAAACATTTAAAAAAGATTGAAATTTATATTTCAAACAAAATATAAATGCTTTTTTTTTTAATTTTACATGTAAAATATGCACTGAAAATATTTTTCAACTTTGACCGAAGGCCCAGAATTAACCAGAGGGCTTATCAAGCCGTACAAACCCTCATTTTAAAGGTTAAGAAGTTTTCTATCAAATGTTTTTTAAATTTTTGAAATATCTTTATTTGTTCAAAAGATATGATTTTAATACAGCAAAATGAGAGAATGTCCCACTGTGCGACGCGGCACAAATCCAGGCTGTTGCTTAGCACCCAAATATTCGTCTTCTCAAAAAGAGCGATCCCTAAGATCTCTCTGTTTATATTAGAGCGCAAAGATCACTCTTTAAAAGCTCACAGCCGAGATTTGATAAGCGCCGACAAATCATTTAATACTTATTCTTGAATTATTATCAAACTCCAATGTTCATTTCGCTCTAAGTTTATTTAAATAAAGTTCAATTTTTTTACTTAAAAATATGCGGGAACTCGTTATTGGCGCAGCTGGTAGGATATGTTAAGTGTTTTTAATCAACAAATCCAAAAAGACTATTAAGGATTAGCATATACAAAGTCAAGTGAATGGTTGAACTTTAATAAACCAAAATACAGATCCGCCAAAGAACATACGTGCGAGTACAAGTAACAAGAAAAAGTGACAAACTTTGTTAAGTGTGCTTTGTGACCGTTAAAGGATAATTAGAATCCTAGGCCAGAACAATACAAAGAAAAAATTTTACATCAATCATGGCAACTCCACCAAGCCCATCAACTCCACCAATGATTTTGCCAGAGCCTCTCTTGAAACAAGCTCTTGGACAAATAAAACAAGGGCCCATTTTTGACAGCCAGACTGAAGAGCTCACGGCGTTATGCAGTTAAATTAAAACAAGTAGCTCAGCGAGAGGGACTGTACGAAAATACTTTCTCTAAATCGAACACTTCAAACACGCAAAACAGTAATGACACTCGCAGGAATAAGGGAAATTCTCCTAATGTCTACCCCGTAGCAAGCATATCAAACGAAAGTAATGTGAATCAAAACTTTCAAGCCCCAAACCAAAGCAACCCACAGTTGCATAAAGAATTTCAATCTAAATCAGGGTAGATTCCAAAACCCAATGAACTACCAACAAAATAAAACTACAACTCAACTTCAAATCCGCCTGTCAAAAGACAACGCGAAAGTTCTAGTGGTCAATCCAAAATGGATACTGCCGAAAATTTTCTTCACTCAGTAATTGCGTAATTGATACAGGTTCCTGTACAAATCTATTAAAACAGAATTTTTTGAATTTTCCAATTAAAAGCTGTCATTTAGAAGTTCAGAGAATAAAAGAAAAAATTGGTTTATACCAATGCATTACCTTAGCCCCAAGTAAACTTTGTCCACATCACCAGAGATTTTACATACACAAATTTTCAGAAAATTACGATTTATTATTATACAGGGAATTTCTAGAAGCTTGTGAAGCAAACATGAATTATAGAGAGAGTAAAGTGTTATTCTAAGCGATTACCCATTTATCATGAGATATAATCATGAAGAAATTTTAAAAAACAAGACAGTTGTCAATCCTGTTTATCCTTCTCATTTTGAGGATACCGAATTTTATTGTCTTGATCCACCTTTTACATCTGACCAACCATTTAATTTCGCAATCGAAAATGAGTTAATCGAAAGTAACCAGTTCAGACTTGAATACTTTAATGATCGTCGGTTGAGCACAGAGCAAGCCATAGACGACAGGTTTTTTTGTGACAACATGCTCGAATGGGAGCTCTGTTTATAACTATGCATGTTTTTCTTGATTTTTTTGACTTTTATGAAAACTTTTTGTGTTTTTAAATACCTATTTTATACTGGCAAAAACAATTCTAAACGGAAACAAAACAAACATTTCTAAAATGATTCAAAATGAAATATGCGAAACTCTTTTAAACGGTGTATTCGGAAATTACAATGCCTTTACCAATATGATAATGGAGCTCGTAAAGAAAGAATAAAATGAGCACGAAAGGATTGAAGGCTTGTGAAGAACGCTTTATGCGGGAGTTGTCGTAGAGGTTCTTACTAAACTCAGGAAACAGCTATGCTTGGATTACACTGAGGAAGAAAGTATGCTCAAATTACACTAGGCAACAGCCCAAAAGTTACAAGAACCAAAACCACTTTTTTGGATAGATTTGGGGCCAAAACCGACGAAAAACATTTTTTTTTTTTTTATGGTGAGATTTTTTTTTAGAATTTTTCAAAAATCTGGCTTTTTTTTATTTCTTTTTTTAGAGGTGCGCCCACATTTGTAATCATTACTCGAGAATGCCAAAACCGATGTATCAAAGCTTTACTTTATCTAAAAGCTAATGAATATATCTATATTTCATTTACACACAGTCTTAGATTTAAACCAGTAGTTTAAGAGATATCAATTTTTGAATTAAGAAAATGATGATTTTTTCTTAGCTTTTTTTTTATCTTTTTTTACTTAAAAATTCGAGGAAAATTCGAAACAATTTTTTTACATTTTATTAACTATTTTATTTGCGTAGCTGTTGTTATTACGCGTTGTTAAAGATATGATTCATTAAAATATGGTGAGACGGCGATATGATATTATATTGAATCAAGGCATGTTTTTGACGACTTTTTTGACTTCGTTGTGTTGTGGCATGACCTTTAGTATGAACATTTTTTGTGTTTTTTGAGATATCCCAACCAAACTCACAGAATTTGAATTTGTTATTGTCTTACACATTATGACCAAAGTTGGTTTAAATCGGTGAACTATATCATATAGCTGCCATAGGAACGATCGGTCAAAAATCCATGCTTAGTATGAAAAACTTATTTGTATTTTGAGATATTTTAACTAAACTGACAGAATATGTATTTAAGAGGGTCATTTGAACTACATAATTTGTTACTATATATTTAGCTATATTAATTACCCATCGTTAAGTATGTTTGCCATTAAAATCTATGGAAAGACGACGGAGTTATTAGCATATAAGCAATGAAACAAGTTTTTCGCAAAGGTTGATTTTCGACTGATCGGTCTCATGGCAGCTATATGATATAGTTCACCGATTCAAACCAACTTTGGTAAGAATGTATAGGGCTTACTTAAATGCAAATTCTATAAGTTTGCTTTCGATATCTCATAAAACAAAAAAGTTTTTCATACTAAAACTTGATTTTAGACCGATCGGTCCTATGGCAGCTATATGATATAGTGGATAGATTCGAACTAAAATTGGTGAGGATATAAAGGACAACATAGAAAACACAATGTGTGAGATTGGTTAAAATATCTAAGAAAACAAAAAAGTTTTTCATACTAAAGGTGGATTTTTGACCGATCGTTCCTATAGCAGCTATATTGAATGGTGATCCGATTTGAACCAAATTTGGTAGGGATATAAAACACATTTCCAGATATACAACCTGTGCGATTGGTTGATATATCTCAAGAAATAACACAACTTTTCATACTAAAGATTGATTTTCGACCGATCGTTCCTATGGCAGCTATATGATATAGTTCACCGATTTAAACCAACTTTGGTCATAATGTGTAAAACAATAACAAATTCAAATTCTGTCAGTTTAGTTGAAATATCTCAAAATACAAATAAGTTTTTCATACTAAAACTTGATTTTCGACCGATCGTTCCTATGGCAGCTATATGTTATAGTGGGTTGATTTGAACCAACTTAGGTCACAATGTGTAAAACAATAACAAATTTAAATTCAGTGAGTTTGGTTGAGATATCTCAAAAAACACAAAAAATGTTCATACTAAAGGTCATGCCACACCACAACGAAGTCAAAAAAGTCGACAAAAACATGCCTCGATTCAACATAATATCATATCGTCGTCTCACCATAGATTTTAATGAATCATATCTTAAACAACGCGTAATAACAACAGCTACGCAAATAAAATAGTTAATAAAATGTAAAAAAACTGTTTCGAATTTTCCTCGAATTTTTTAGTGAAAAAAACTAAGAAAAAAGCTAAGAAAAAATCATAATTTTCTTAATTCAAAAATTGATATCTCTTAAACTACTGGTTTAAATCTAAGACTGTGTGTAAATGAAATATAGATATATTCATTAGCTTTTAGATAAAGTAAAGCTTTGATAAATCGGTTTTGTCATTTTCGTGTAATGATGACAAACGTGGGCGCACCTCTGAAAAAAAGTATTAAAAAAAAGCCAAATTTTGAAAAATTCTAAAAAAAAAATCTCACCATAAAAAAAAAATGTTTTTTTGTCGGTTTTGGCCCCAAATCTATCCAAAAAAGTGGGTTTGGTTTCTGTAACTCTCAAAAAGTGCGATTTTGTTGCCTAGTGTTATAAGAGATTCGATATCTTTGCATTTGAAAGTTTTTATTTTTTTAACATTTCTTAAAATAAGTTTTGGCAAGATCTACTCTTTATCAACGGCACCTCGACTTCAAGCAGTTTCTACCAGACCTCTGCAGTTATTGTTCGTCCTCTTCAAATGTTCTAAAAGCTCGGCCTGTTAAGTCAACGTTTGCCTTTTTTGTGCAGTTTGTTCCTCTACTGCCGACGTTGATGATTATCTGGCCTCGTCAATACAGAGGATGATGCGTGAATTAGCGCATCAATTTTTTCGGATATCTATTACTTACTTTTAATTTGTTATGTGTGAACCAGAATGTTTACGGACCTCAATTACTCTTTGGTGCTTCTTTTCACTTCTTTTCTATCTTGTCTTTTTTTCAAATTTTTTTTCAGTTGTTTATCGAATCTTTTGATTGTTGTAAAGAAAAATTTTACATTTTTATGAAATACTAGTCGAATACGGTCACACTTACGGAACATTCGTCGCATCATGACAAATGTGAATCTTCTTCTATCCACAGGTTTCATATGAGAAAATTCTGGCACCTTCGAAATGATGCGATATCACCAATGAAGCGGCCAGTATAAACGTATAATATTAAAAACTGTGGGTGTGGTGGCTTTCGCGATTTACGGGGGCGGATGGGGGCGGGGCTTAAATTTGAAACAAACTAGATCTGCGTAAGGTATATGGAAATGTGTGTGTCAAATTTGGTTTTGCTATCTCTTATAGTCTCTGAGATCCCTTTGTTAAAACAGACGAACGATCGGCTTTTCGCTATTTGCCGCGGAGGCGGGCGTGACTTTAATTTGAAACAAACTTGATCTGCGTGTGGTATATAGAAATCTGTGTGTCAAATTTGGTTTTGCTATCTCTTATAGTCTCTGAGATCCATTTGTTCAAACAGACTAGCGAACAGCTTTTCGCTATTTGCGGGGCGGAGGGGAGCGTGACTTCAATTTGAAACAAACTTGATCTGCGTGTGGTATCAGAGATAACTTTGCAGTAGCAGGTTATAATCCTTGCTGCCGCAGGAAACACCGTAGATATCCTTGCTGTATCAGTCGTCCTCGCTTTAGCAGGGCAAAATAAGCGGAGAGGCCTTGGAGAACGCAGGATCGGGTCATTCATACTCCGCGCTGTCGCAGGACCTAGTTTATCCGTCCTTGCTGAAGGAGGTCATAGATTTAGTTGTCCCTGTAAGAGCGGGTCACGGGGGATTTATTCTTGCTGTCGCAGGTCATAGTCGTAGTCGTCCTCGCATTAGCAGGGCTAGGGCCAACCCAGCTATGAGCGGGCAAAATAAGCGGAGAGTCCAGGGGGATTTATACTTTCTGTTGCAGGATCTACGTTCGACAATCCTCGCTGTCGCAGAACCTGTTCCCGATACCCTTGCAGTAGCTTGGTTCCCAGTACGAGAGACGAATCGAGCTACAACAAGGAGTGAAACCAGCGATACCCGGCGATAGACGAACCTTCAGCGGACTTGAAGGACATCGACCAGAGACTCGAGAATTCCATTTATCATCGCAGCGCATCGAAATGAAATACATTGAAATTTGATAGTCGGCCATCGTGTTACTAATAAACGATTAGCATTTAATATTGAATATCGATCTGCCTTCTTATTTATTCGCAATGCTGCATAATTAAATTTGTTGCACGAACTCATTTTGCCGACTGAGTTAGCCCGCTGAAACCTTAAGGATCGTTAGAACTGGCGCCCAACTTGCAGGGTTTTGCGAATATAAGAATAGTCAGATTTCAATATGGTACAAACATGGATTTACAACCTGAAAAACGAGGAATTGCTGCAATATGGCAGCGAGTTCGTGATCACACTGACCGGAAACGTGGACGCCATGTTTTTTAAGAATTAACTATTATTATTAAAATTGTTTTTTTTTAGGCCCTAAGTCCCCATGGGGCATGTCTTGTTGCTCAATTTGCCTCATCCTCCTAATTATGAGACTCGAAAAAAAGGTTTTTTTTCCAAATTTGAACATTAGCAGCTTACTTAGGTTAAAACCCGATTTTGGTTATTAACTGCTTCATGTTCACAATTGTTTCAACATCCTCAGGTTATCAGCTGTTTTATATTAGCAACTGCTTCAGGTTTAATTCAAGTAGTAATTGCTTCAGGTCTAAGATAAAAATTCTGCATAGTTTGAAATCAAACTAAACTTTTATAGCTTACAAAATATTGTATGATATAAATTTGGCAAAAACAAAAATTGTATCTTTTGTTGGTTTACTGTCGATATGACATATTCAGCAAGTAACACAACACAGGCATAAATGCAAGGAACATGATTTAACAATTTAAACTTAATGCGATCTTTGCGTGACTAGAACTAGTTTAGAATTTTAAGGTGCAAGAATAATAAAAAAAGGGTTGAATGCCATATTATGTTGCCGTTGTGACTTTGTTCAAACTTAATACATAAGATTTTAGGCCAACTTTTTAATTTTTTTTTGGTTATCGACCACTCTACTGAGTAACAGGCCACATTATAAAACCAACAACACACAACACTTGCATAAAAGCGTGGACATTGGAATAGTACAGCTGATTCAAGAGATGCCAGTTCCTATCATCAGTACCATTTAGGTTGCCTCGATTGGCGATTCAAGCCGAATGTTATGTTTGCGTCGTCAGAACCAGTTGAGAATTATTTAAAGCATTTTTTTTAAGACTAATAATATTTAAGCTTTTGCATACTAAGAAGCTTATTTTACTTCAAGAATTTTAACACGTTAAAACTGCTGTTCCAATTGCCCGATCTTGCTGCGACTTTATAGGATAATAGATAATAGCAACTTGCAACTCTAATACCCACATATAGCGTATTATCTTTAAAACTGTGGGTGTAGTGGTATTTCGCGATTTGCGAGGGCGGAAGAGGACGTGACAAACATTTAAATCAAACTTGACCCGCGTGGGGTTCATAGAAATCTGCGTGCCAAATTTGTTTACCCTATCTCTTTTAGTCTCTGAAATCGTTTTGTTTAAAGAAATTACTTGTATTACTTTGAAAATATTAAATCGCCATAACTGCTGTTCTACTTGTCCGATTTTACTGCGATTTGATAGGATAATAGATAATAGCAACTTGCAACTTTAATATCCACAAATAACGTATTATCTTAAAAACTGTGGGTTTGTTGGTTTTTCGTTATTTCCGGGTGGAGGGGGGCTTGACTTCAATTTGAAACCAATTTGATCTGCGTGGGGTATATAGAAGTCAGTGAGTGAAAGTTTGGTATCTATATCTCTTATAGTCTCTGAGTTCCTTTTGTTCATACGGACGGACGGACGGATAGACACACATGGCTGTATCGACTCGGCTGTTGATGCTGATCAAGAATATATATACCTTATAGGGTCGGAGATGCCTCCTTCTCCGTACATTGCATACATACATTCCAACTAACACAATATACTCCTTTACTTATTTTTTAAGTAACGGGTATATCTAGAGGGCCGGCGCTACAGTCGAGCCTTTTCGACTGTCGAAGACCCCGTACTTACTATGACAATAACTTATAATGGAAAAAAAATAAAAAATATATAATATCAAAATATCAGGTATTATGAAACATAAAAGATTTTCATACTAAGACTTGATTTTCGCCCGATCGGTTCTATGAGAGCATTGGCATTGTGCACTGTGCGCAAAAAGGGTGAGCGTCTGTGTACATAAAAATTACATTTGCGCAGTGCCGAATGCTAATTTTTTTTTTGTTTTTATTAATTTTACATACTACAACATACAAAAATTTAATTAAAATTGTTAGAGCTGTTTTGTCAGAAATCGCCAAAATGTAAGCTAAAAAACTTTATTAAAATTTAAAGGTACGCCTAAAAGCCCTCAAGCACACCTTTTAATGATATACAGAACATATCTATAGCTTCTGTGGTTTGGAAACTGTTAAGGTTTCAATTTAAGCGGGATTTTGCGTTTTACCGCTAAACTAGCGGTTTTTCAAAAAGTCGTAGAACAAACCCTTCTAGATTTTCAAAAGCTTTTTCATCTAAGTTTTTTTTAGCTCTTTGATACAAACAGACAAACAAAGAAACTTTTCACATAATTTTGAGAAGTCCACTAAAATTTTAAAATTTAATTATCTTTTGAACCAGTTATCGGATTTGGGTGATTGAGATATCAATCGACGCGAGTTTTTTGTAATAAAACGTGATTTTCGACCGAAAGAAAAATGTATTTATTCACTTAACCAAAATTTATGTTTCAAATACTAAAAAACGCGTATTACAACATATTAAGCATTTAACAGAAATCGTTAGAGCCGTTTTGTCAGAAATCGCCAAAATGTAAGCTAAAAAACTTTATTTCACCTGTAAAATGTTTCCTGAGTACTTTAGAAAAAAAGGTACGCCTAAAAGCCCTCAAACACACCTTTCCAATGATATATAGGAGCTGCTATGGATTGGAAACTGTTGAGGCTTCAATTTTAGCGGGATCATCATTACATTTAAGCTTCTTTAGCGCTTTGATGCAAACAAACAAACAGACAAACAAACTGACTTTTCATTTTATTTTGAGAAGTCCAATAAGATTTTCAAATTTAGTTTTGGATTTGGTTGATTGAGGTATCAATCGATGCGTATTTTCATGTAAAATTTTTAATAAATAAAAAATTTTTCCAAAAGGCCCCAACGGCCCCATTAGCTGCAATCATTTAAATTTTTCCACTTCCACTTACACCCCCATATCTCATGACCCAGGTTGGTTAGAATTTAGTATGCCATTTTGTAAGTTAGGACTAAACCTTTCGATCGGTATGTAACTCGATCTGATCGGACAGTCGTAGCAAATTTTCCAGCTTAGTTGTATATATTGTTAGTCGCCTTTCGCACCCTTCGTGATACTTTCGTCACTAACGCGAACTGCCGTCCGCAGTGATTTTTTAAATAGCTTGGACATAAGCCTTAGCATCATACGAAGACTGATCTTTAGAAAGCCTAGAGATAAAAACATGTCTCTTAGGATTCGGAGGGGGAATGCCTTGGAGGGGCATTGACTGGCGAGGCGGTACGGTAGTCAGTGGATTGGCTGCCGAACCGGCTGGCGTGACATTAAGATTTACACTATTGGATACAGATGTTGATTGTGAGGCAGATATTTTACTAACATATGGGTTTTGGTGAGTCCTAGCATGATGATGTAACAGAGAATGTTAAATACCCAAACAAAAACAATGTACTTAGCAGTAGAGCAAGTAAAGAAAAAGGAAAAAAAAAACAAATACAAATATACATGCACAAATTGATGCACACATAAGTTTTGATATTTTTAACTAAATAAAACACTGCAAAAATATAAAAAATTTAATTTAAAACACCAATCAAAAGGGTAACACAATTACGCACATTTATTACGATATATATGTCGGAGAATGTATTACGCGGTATTGGATTAGCCATGTCCACGTACTGTGTGGTAGTGAGATTTGCTGTTCGTTATATCAGCCCTGGTTTAGTGGGACTCAGTGTTTATGAACTGGAGTCGAGTGTGGCTCCGTATGCATTGCTAGTGTTGGAAAAGAAACGAACGGTCAAATGACAGTTGAAGTGTTGACAAACGTTCTCTTAAGAAAAACGAACAGGAAGCTAGCAACACGGCTGCGGAGACTCGCTGCACTAACCGAAGAATAATTAAAACATCAAAGCTCAATTACACAAAACAATGGCTGATAATAACCAAGACGATGTCATCCTGACTGAAGGAGATAATATTTCCCCGACATCAGAAGTGGGATACGGCTCTCGTCCAACAACCTTTTCGGAGCAGTTTTATGTGTTGTTTGACCAGCAAAATCGAAATTTTCTGGAGCTGGCGAAAAGTTTAAGGGCATCGGCAAGCGAGCCACAGCAACAAGGCGTTCTTACACTGCCGAAGTATAATCCGGACATTTCTGGAGGCGATGCTACTCAGTGGTGTGCTACGGTGGAGCTTATTTTCGACGAAAAACAACTAAGCGGCAGTGCGCTCATAATGGCGTTGAGCAAATCTTTGGAAGGAAGCGCATCACAATGGCTGTCGCAGATATGTTATCCCGGAATAACATGGCAGGAGTTTCGGCATTTCTTCGAGCAGCGATACGAGACACCGGAGACGCCAGCAGCTACATTCTTGCGTTTGCTCAGTAGCCGTCCAAATAACGGTGAAGGCTTGTCTGCATATGCAAGCCGTATTGTGACGTCGCTATGCACAAAAATACGTAACATGGATCACGAGCAAATTGCCGTGGCGTTTGTGCTAGGACACATGGCAAATTTCGATCGACGTTTGCAGAGAACTGCATTCACGTCGAACATAAAGAATAGACGTGACTTGCAATCAGAATTACAAGTTTTTAACTTACTGAAAAGCCAAAGCAATACACCAAATTGGGAACCGGAAGCCAAGCGTGCCAAAGCAAAGGAGGTCAAGTGCTATCGTTGTGGCAAACTGGGCCATAAAAAGGTAGACTGCAGATTTGGAACAGGGTACAAAAGTTCATCAGCTGGAGGAGAACGTCGTTCCGGAGAGCCTTTTCATCAAGGAAAACATGACCAACATCTGTCGCAAGGAAAGCCGAAAGTGACATGTTACCGTTGTCGTGAGCCGGGCCACATCGCCCCTAACTGCCCCAAAAATGTGTCGACTGGAGGAACAGGATCCAGGTCAGAAAAGAGGGTAGAACTATGCGTCGTGGATGAACCTAAGTCTTTTATGATGATACAAGGTGAGAAGTTTCCAATCTCATTCGACTCTGGTGCAGAGTGCTCATTGGCTAAAGAAAGTATTTCCAATAAGATAGTTGGTAAGAGAACAAATAATGTAATTTCCTTAAAAGGTATAGGTAATGCCAATATTTACAGTACAGTTCAAATTGAAAGTAACGCCATTATTGATGGCAATTGTTTAGAAATCTTGTTCCACGTAGTTCCGGATGATTGCATGAAAAATAATGTTGTTATCGGTAGAGAAGTATTGGCTCAAGGGTTTACGGCAGAAATTTCTTATGATGGTTTTAAAATTGTACGATCAAAAATTGTTAACGCATGTAACTTGTCGGACCCAGTTAATTTCGATAATTTAGAAACAGAAGTTGTTGCTGATGAAAGAGTAAAATTAATATCATTGTTGAAAAAGTACTCAACGTGTTTCATTGAAGGCACTCCGCAAACTCGTGTGGGTACTGGTGAAATGTGTATTTGACTGCTTGAACCGACAAAAACTGTACAGAGACGACCGTATAGATTAAGCCCAAGTGAGAGAGAGATAGTACGTGCTAAGATCAACGAACTAATAGAATCTAAAGTCATTAGACCAAGTAGCTCACCGTTTGCTAGCCCGGCGTTGATAGTAAAGAAAAAGAATGGGTCTGCAAGGCTTTGTGTCGATTACCGAGAATTAAATAGCAATACAGTGGCCGATAAGTTTCCGTTGCCTTTAATATCGGACCAAATTGCTAGGTTGCGTGGTGCGAAGTATTTTACCTCTCTGGACATGGCTAGTTGGTACTACCAGATTCCAATGCACCCAGAATCAATTGAATATACTGCCTTCGTTACCCCTGATGGGCAGTATGAGTTTCTGTCTATGCCGTTCGGTTTGAAGAACGCACCGTCAGTGTTCCAAAGAGCTGTAATGAAAGCATTGGGCAATCTCGCACATTCATTTGTAATCGTTTACATGGACGACATATTGATTGTAGCGTCTACTAAAGAAGAAGCATTTGACAGGTTGCAACTCGTGCTAGAAGTGTTGGTAAATGCTGGATTTTCTTTTAACATTTCGAAATGCTTTTTCTTGAGAACTACTGTGCGATATCTTGGCTACGAGGTACAGGCGGGAGAAATACGACCTAATGCAAACAAAATTGAGTCGTTGGTTGCGTTGCCACCTCCAAGATCAGTTGCGACTTTACGTCAATTTATTGGGTTAGCATCATATTTCCGTCAGTTCGTTTCGGGTTTTTCACAGATGATGAAGCCTTTGTATTTTCTTACATCGGAGAAAAATAGTTTCGAATGGAAAGCAGAACATGAAGAGGTTCGTAAGAGAATTATCCGCATACTTACAAACAAACCGGTGTTGACCATTTTTGACCCCCAGTATTCAATTGAGTTGCATACTGACGCCAGCTCTATCGGTTATGGAGCCATTCTGTTGCACAGAATAAACAACAAACCCCATGTCATTGAATATTATAGCAAAACGACCAGTTCTTGTGAGTCAAGGTACACTTCATACGAATTAGAAACCTTGGCAGTTGTAAATGCCGTAAAACATTTTCGTCATTACCTTCACGGAAGAAAATTCGTTATATTCACTGATTGTAATTCTCTAAAGTCGTCGCGAACTAAAATCGAGCTGTCACCTAGAGTTTACCGTTGGTGGGAGTTTCTTCAAACGTTTGATTTTGAAATCCAATACAGAGAAGGAAAGCGAATGGCACATGTATATTTTTTGTCAAGAAACCCAATTCGTCAACAAAATAACTTGGTTCAAAATAAGATGCAAGAGAAGCGAATTGACTTGACAGAAATATCCGACAATTGGTTACACGTTGAACAACAAAGAGATCCGGACATTACAGAAATAATTACAAAACTGACAAATGATGATTTGCCATTGGCTCTGGTTGCAACATATGAATTAAGATCGAATGTTTTATACAGAACAATTCAAAGACACTCTAAAACACGTTGTTTGCCGGTTGTTCCTCGTATTTTCCGCTGGTCTGTAATAAACCAAGTGCATGAGTCTATCATGCATTTGGGGTGGGAGAAAACGTTAGATAAGGTATATGATCACTACTGGTTTACTGGCATGGCAAAATACGTTCGTAGGTTTGTTGAGAACTGCATCACTTGCAGGGTGTCGAAATCCACGTCGGGAAAGACACAAGTTGAGCTGCACTCAATTCCGAAAATTAGTATTCCCTGGCATACGATTCATATTGACATATCTGACAAGCTAAGTGGAAAGAGTGACCGCAAGGAGTATATTATCCTACAAATTGACGCCTTCACTAAATACGTTTACTTGTATCACACGTTTTCGCTTGATGCTAACACCTGCATCAATGCACTAAAATCTTCAATTTCCATGTTTGGAGTGCCAACTCGATTGATTGCGGATCAAGGAAGAAGCTTTACAGGTGCAAAGTTTGCGGAATTTTGTTCGTCGCAAAAGATACAACTTCATCTGATTGGTACCGGTGCAAGTAGAGCTAATGGCCAGGTTGAGAGGGTAATGAGTACACTCAAAAATTTGTTGACTGCTGTTGAAACAAGCTCTAGATCCTGGCAGGATGCGTTGGGGGAGGTGCAGTTGGCACTTAATTGTACGCTTAATCGGGTTACCAAAGCAAGCCCATTAGAACTTTTAATTGGTAAAGTGGGTCGTCCGTTGGGGTTGATCCCAATTAGCAACGAAGAAACCGAAATTGATCGGTCAGTATTGAGAGAGCAAGCAGCTAAAAACATGCAAAATGCCAGCGTGTACGAGAAAAAACGATTTGATGAAAATAAAGCTAAGGTAATTAGATTAAATGTGGGCGACTATGTATTGCTAAAAAACAGCGAAAGGCAGCAAACAAAACTAGATCCAAAATTTAGAGGCCCGTTTTTGATTACAGAGGTTTTGGACGGAGACCGATACATGTTAAAATCCACGAAAAACAATAGACATTATAAGTATCCACATGAAAGTTTGCGTAAGATGCCAGATGTTGAGATGCCAGAAGAGCTGGATATTGACGGAGAAGACTTAAGTTTGTCGAATGAGATTGTTGAATCAGACGAGGACAATCGTGAAGCCATTGTGTATGGTGATGGACGAGGTTGATCGTGAAGCTGTTGTGTACGGCGATGGACGAGGTTGATCGTGAAGCTGTTGTGTACGGCGATGGACGAGGTTGATCGTGAAGCTGTTGTGTACGGCGATGGACGGGGTTGGTCGTGAAACTGTTGTGTATGGTGATGGACGAGAAGTAGTTGTGTTTTCATTTAGTATGACAAAGTTCGAGCGATATGTTTGCTATAAGCTCCGTGAAAAAGTTTTAAATGCCAGCACAAGTGCAAGTTTTCAATTGACATGGTGTGCGGGGCATCGAATGAAATAAAGTAGTTGATAAAAAAAAGTTAAGAAAAGAAGATTGAATTTGATATAATGTTTGTGTACCTTGATTTAAGAGTTGATATAAGACAGTTTAAGTAATGTAAGTAATTAAGCAATGTAATTTGGTCGATCTAATCAAACACGGATAAATATTTTGTTTGAAATAATTTATAAAGAGAATGTGAAACTAGAGATTGTGTTTATGATCTAAGATGTTGAATCAAAATTATAATAAAGGAAATCAGGCAAAGAAATGAGTTTTCTGTGGACACGAGGACGTGTGAATGTCAGAATGGCCGTGTCGGAGAATGTATTACGCGGTATTGGATTAGCCATGTCCACGTACTGTGTGGTAGTGAGATTTGCTGTTCGTTATATCAGCCCTGGTTTAGTGGGACTCAGTGTTTATGAACTGGAGTCGAGTGTGGCTCCGTATGCATTGCTAGTGTTGGAAAAGGAACGAACGGTCAAATGACAGTTGAAGTGTTCACAAACGTTCTCTTAAGAAAAACGAACAGGAAGCTAGCAACACGGCTGCGGAGACTCGCTGCACTAACCGAAGAATAATTAAAACATCAAAGCTCAATTACACAAAACAATGGCTGATAATAACCAAGACGATGTCATCCTGACTGAAGGAGATAATATTTCCCCGACATATATATATATATTAATGGGTTGTTAATATTCACAAAAACTAATAATTTCACAGAGCACAGAAATTACTTGTATTTTTTTGAAAACATTAAATCGCCATAACTGCTGTTCTACTTGTCCGATTTTATAAGATTATAGATAATAGCAACTTGCAACTCTCATACACACAAAAAACGTATTATCTTAAAAACTGTGGATGTGGTGCCTTTTCGCTATTTGCGGGAGCAAAGGGGGGCCTGACTTCAATTTGAAACAAACTTGATATAGAAGTCTGTGAGTGAAAGTTTGGTATCTTTAACTCTTATAGTCTCTGAGATCTTTTTGTTTATTCGGACGGACGGACAGACTGACCCACATGGCTGTATCCACTCGTATGTTGATGTTGATATAGAATATATAAGCTTTATAGGGTCGGAGATGCCTCCTTATCCCTGTTATATGCATTCCAACGAACACAAAATACCCTTTTACTTATTTTTTAAGATACGGATAAAAAAAAACCAAATTTTTTGCTTAGTGTTATTATCAGTTTTTTCAGCAGAACATGTCCTCCGTTAGCACTGTCTAATACGCAACTCCCACAAGCCAAAGAAGTAACGTACCTTGGCGTTCATCTTGATAGGCGGCTTACCTGGCGTCGCCACCTTGAAGCAAAAAAAACGCAGATTAAGCTAAAAGCTAATAACCTGTATTGGCTTTTGAATCCCCGATCTCCTCTTAGCTTAGACTACAAGGTCCTACTCTACAATTCCACCATAAAACCAGTGTGGACCTACGGCTCGCAGCTGTGGGGAAACGCGTGCCGAAGCAATATTGATGTCATCCAGCGAGCACAATCAAAAATCCTGAGGACTATCACTGGGGCACCATGGTATGTTCGAAACGAGAACATTCACAGAGATTTGAAAGTTATATATGTCAAAGATGAGATAGCAAGACAAAAAGCGAGCTACAACATTAAACTATCTTCACACCCAAATCATCTTGCTCAACGGTTAACTCGGGTTTGCAGTCGAACCCGCCTTAAACGAAACGACCTTCCAGCCCAGCAATAAACCCTTGGGGCACCGTAAATCATATTAAGTCAACATGACTGTTAGTTAAGCTTTAAATATAAGATTTGATAAACTTATTGTAAGTCTCCCTTGGAGAAGATTCAATAAATAAAGGCAAAGTAATAAAAAAAAAAAAAAAAGTTTGAAGAAAATAGCTCATTTCGACGAAGACCTTGCTTCACAAAAAAGGCTGTATCTTCTAAAGTATTTCGAATTTCAAAATATCCTTTTAGGGGCATATTCACAACTACCCAAGCTTTAAATAAATGCAAAAAAAAAAGTTGCTCAATGAGAAGACCCCCTTAAACTAACTAAAATCCTTTATGAGTTTAGAGACATACAGTACAATGAAAGTGAAAATTTGACTTTTACCAAGACAATCAAACATGTCATTGAAACTAAACATGAACATGCAATTTACAAACGACCTTATAAGTACCCTTAAGCTTATGAAGAAGAGGTTGAAATTCAAATGAAAGATATGATCAAACAAGGAATCATACGAAAATTCCCCTTATTGCTCACCAATTTGGATTTTTCCAAAGAAAAGTGACGCATCAGGAAAACAAAAGTTTAGGATAGTAATTGACTATCGAAACCTTAATGAAATCACAGTTGACGATAAATACCCAATACCAGTCATGGATGATATATTAGACAAACTTGGAAAATGTCAATATTTCACTACCATTGACATGGCGAAAGGCTTTCATCAGATCCAAATAATGCTGATTCAATCCCAAAGACTGCATTTTCGACAAAAAAAAATGGCCATTACGAGTACACTCGCATGCTTTTTGGACTCAAAAACGCTCCTGCAACTTTTCAACGTTGCATGAACAACCTTTTAGAAGATTTAATCTATAAGGATTGTTTAGTCTACATGGATGACATAATAGTGTATTCCACTTTATTGGAAAAACACATATTATCATTGAAAAGAGTTTTTAATAAACTCAGGGAAGCCAATTTAAAATTGCAGTTGGACAAATGTGAATTTTTGAAAAAAGAAACTGAGTTCCTCGGTCACATTGTCACAACTGAGGGTATAAAACCAAACCCAATTAAAGTCACTGCAATTACAAATTTCCCAATACCCAGATCAACGAAAGAAATTATTTCTAGGACTCTGTGGTTATTATAGGAAATTTTTACCAAACTTTGCCCAAATCGTGTAACCAATGACCTTAAAACTTAACAAAAATACAACAATTCACATAAATAGCAAAGAATATATCTCAGCATTTGAAAAATTAAAAATACTTATTACATCTGATCCAATACTAATTTATCAAAACTTTGAAAAACCTTTTTCGTTAACTACAGATGCAAGCAATATTGCTATAGGTGCCGTGTTATCGCAAAACCATAAGCCAATATGCTATGCAAGTCGAACACTAAATGAACACGGCCACTAAATACTTTAGGACTTATCTTTTTGGCAGGAAATTCGAAATCCTCAGTGATCACAATCCCCTAGTTTGGTTAAACAATGTTAAGGAGCCAAACATGAAACTTCAAAGATGGAAGATCAAATTAAATGAATTTGACTATCACATAAAATATGACCCTGGCAAAGAAAATTATGTTGCCGATGCTTTGTCAAGAATTAAACTTGAAGAAAATTTTTTAGGAGAATCTCCCAACAGTACAGCAGCAACTATGCACAGTGCACAAGAAGGTAATCAAAATTATATCTCGATTACAGAAAGACCAATGAACTATTACAATAGGCAGATCGAATTTATTAAACACAATACAAACGAAGTAAACATAATAAATTATTTTCATAAAACTAAAATTCAAATTATGTATAAAGAAATGACCAACACTCATGCCAAAGAACTAATCAAAGAGTATTTCAGTACAAAGAAAAGCGTAATCTATTTTCATTGTGAAACCGAGATATCTTAACTTTTTAAACTGATTTCTTAGAAATAATCAGTCCCAACAATTTAACCAAAGTAATAAGATCTACTAAAATATTAAAAGATATTCAAACATATGCAGAATTCAAAGAGTTCGTTATTAAAACCCATAAAGAATTAATAAACCTGGTATAAAAACAATTCCTTTCTTGCTACGACATTTATTCCAAATTCGCGTCCCTTATCGAAGTAAACGGTAGAGATTGGTTAGAAGCTAAAAGAGCAATACTTAAAATTTTAAATGAAAATGGAAAACCAAAAGAAATTAAAGCAGATAAAGATACAGCATTCATGTGCTCAGCATTACAATTGTGACTAAAAACTGAAGGAGTAGATATAAATATCACAACAAGTAAAAATAGCATATCTGACGTAAAAAGATTTCATAAAACTATTAATGAAAAATTAAGAAGAATAAACAACGAATCAGATCCAGAAAATAAGCTTACTAGATTCAAAATAATACTTTACACATATATCACAAAACCATGCATAACACAACAGGTAGAGCACCAGCAGACGTTTTTATATACGCGGGAACTCTAGAGTATAACACACAACTGAATAAAAACATTTAAAAAAGAGCATTCTCGAGCATTCTCGACTGTCTGAGACCCCGTACTCACTATGTCAAAAGCTAAGACTGCTAAAAATTCATACTTGATTTGAACCCGATCGGTCCTATGACAGCTATATGATATAGGGGTCCGATTTGAACCAACTTTGGTCAGGATATATAAAACCAAGTAAGATACATATTCTATCAGCTCGGTTACGACATCTCATAAAACAAAAAAGATTTTTCATACTAAAACTTGATTTTCGACCGATTGTTCCTATGGGCGCTATATTATATAGTGGTCCAATCTAAAAATCTTTATCTGCCTGCAATATAGAGGAATCTACTTACCACATTTGGTGTCACTAGCTTTTAAATTGTTCTTATAATTTGGATATGAAATGTTTTTTTCCGATTTGTGGGCGTTAAAAGGGGCGTGGCCGAATTTTAAAAAAAATTTGATCTGCTTGCAATATAGTGGAACCTACATACCAAGTTTGGTGTCTCTAGCTCTTATAGTCTCTGAGATCTAGGTGCTCATACAGACAGACAGACAGACAGACATACAGACGGACAGACGTCATTGCTATATCGACTCGACTATTGATGCTGATCAAGAATATATATACTTTATAGGGTCTGCCACGCCTCCTTCTGCCTGTTATGCACATATTCGGTAAAACAAACCCAATAGACGCCTGTACCTTTTTTTAAGTAAATTAAATTAACAAGAGAAAATACAATAATTCCAGATCATCGCCTAATGACCACTCAAATCAGCAAGCAACAACATAAAATAGTTCTGTAACGATCCTTAAGGCTTCACCGGGCTAACTCGGTCGGCGATATGAGTTCGTGCAACAAATTTATATTATGCAGCACTTGCGAATAAAAAAGAAGGCAGATCGATATTCAATATTAAATTGTATTTTGTTTATTAGGGACACGATGGCCGACTCTTCTAAATTTCAATGAAGGTTTAATTTTGATGCGTTGCGTTGATGAATGGTGTCCTCGGGTCTCGGGTCTTTGACCCCTTGAACCGCTCCTGCAGGGACAACTAAATCTATGTCCTGCTTCAGCAAGGACGGATAAACTAAGTCCTGCGACAGCGAGTAGTATGAATGACCCTGATCGTGCGTTCTCCAAGGGTGACGTGGCCAGCTCCAGGACGTCGGTGTGCCCGGCCAGGTGTAACTCTGGCAGCTTTGGCGTCTCCGGCGAGAGTGGTACGGCAGCCTGGTGGGTTTCCGCGTTACCTTCTGTGTGTTGCTCATTCTGTCTCTTCATCTTCTATGTCCAGCTGCGTGGGCGGTCGCCCTTTTATAGTCGACGCGCAGGCACGATAGTCGGTTTCCTTTTTGGTCTCTTGTTTCGGCTCTGACTCTGCTGTAGTCGCAACAACAATTATGTGTGCTAATTGCTTGCTTTGCTGACGTCACAGCAACGTAGCTGCAGCTGTTGGCAGTTCTTCACTTCTCCTTTTATGTGCAATTATATATATGTACATATATATGAACACTATCGATCTCGTGTTGTTTTTCCTTCGCCGTATATATATACATACATATATATAGATATCTGTGCATATAAATATAGATATGTACCACTGTTTATATATAATTGCTCCCTTGTTGTGGTTGTTCTTAATGTTTATAATGAATTCCGCGCATGTGTAAGTATATTTGTATTTGTTATTATTACCAAATGTTCATTCCTTGCTTGGTTGTATGTATATAGTTTTTGATCTGTACATTGCATTATCTAAGTGTATATTTATATATAATAACGAGTTCATGCAACGTTTATTTAAAAAAAATATAACTTTATTAAAATAAAAACTTAAAGCGAGTTGAACATCGGAGTTTGATAATAATTCAAGACTAATTGTAAAATAGTTTGACGACGCGTCGCTTAACAAACCTCGGCTGTGAGCTTTTGGAGCTTTGGAGCTTTGCGCTCTAATATAAACAGAGAGAGATCTTTGAGATCGCTCTTATTGAGAAGACGAATATTTGGGTGCTAAGCAACAGCCTGAATTTGTGCCGCGTCGGCAGATTTGACCCTTGGTGGGAATAGCAATTCTAGCGGATGTTTATATTAAATGTTTCGATCGTGGGAGCGCTTGAATTGTTATTTTCACCAGTTTGTTATTCTTATTGATATCTTATTACTTGATAGGGGGAATATGTGCGAGAATATTTAAATGGCTATGTGCATTACATATGTTACATATGTTACTATATATATGTCGGAGAAACGTTATCATTTGTCGGAGAAACGTTATCATTCATCTTTATTTAACTATATTCTGGCAGCAAAGCAAGTCCCGAAGTGATTATTGTTCAGATTAACTTTAGATTAAATCAGTCTCGCAACACGTCTGTACACCACTATCGCAAAACCGGAAAGACCAAAAAAAAAGACCTTTCATCTTTCATCTTACACGTCAGTTCGGTTCTCCTGTTTGACACCGTCATTTAGACCTGTAGGTGAACGCTTTCAACACTGTTTACTGAACAACACTCTCGGGCCATGCTCGGCAGAGGCAATCCTTACCTCAGACCTTACTGTCAGTAGTAACTCTGGTATTTCAGTATAGAATAACTCTGTCTTTATTTTTGATACCTATCGGTTAACATTCAAAATTAATACTAAATATTGTTATTGGTATTATTATTAATGTAATAGTTCCTTCGCTGTAATTATAGACATATGTATAAGCATAAACATACATAATACATTTCGTGCATCATAATTCCCTCGTTGTGTATATTTGTTTAATTGATGGCTAAATCAGACGCGATGCCCACAACAACAAATAGCGTCGCTCTATTTTGCCTTTGTTGTGCATTCTCTCTGAGAGAAATTCCTCTCAGTTTTTGTTGAAATCTTAGCGTCTTGGCTGTCGGCAATGTGCTATGCATATAAAGTCGCATCTGCGACTTAGTTGTCGGGTCATTGCTATGCTAAGAAAACGAAAAGTAAGCAACAACAAATGTTTGTGTTGTGCTTTGCCGGCCACTGACCGTCGCGACAACAACAGATGTTTGGGTTTTTTTTCTTTCGTTCGCTGTGCGTTGCGTGTTGTTCCATTTGAGTTCGACGCTGCTCTCAAACAAGTATGCACAGTGGGCCGCGCTGATTGTTCCAACATTGAATTAACTCTGTTGTTCATGTCGGTTATATAGTGTACATATATATATACACATATATATTAATGTAATACATATATATATATATATATATATACATTAATACACATATATATATATATATATATATATTTTTCACTCTTTTTTTCCTTGTTGGAACGAATGTTTCATAGCCTTGGATTAGGGTGGTCAAAAAAAAATTATATAGTTAATTTTTTTCCCTCAAGAAAAAAAATTATAAAACAAAAAATTTTCATCAATCAATCAATCAAATTTGCCGTTCCCTGTTTTGGATGCTCGTCGGTGGTCCCGAAAACTTTAATTATTTTTCCAGAGGAAAAAAAAATTTTTTTTTTCATTGAGTGTTTGTCGTGCCTGGTTTCGGATGCTTCTCCAAATCTAGGTGCCAGTTTTGCCGCAAATCCATCCACTGCATTGGATAGATGGTGCTTCTTTAGCCACACGTGCTCCCCCACGCTTGGTTTCTATTGTCTTCTGCGTAGATTGTAATAACGTGCCTGGTCTTGCGCCGCCTTCTCCAAACTCCTGCAAACTATTTCGAATATTTCTTTGAGTTTGTTGGCGTTTGCTTGCGGTTCCTGTGTAGTCCGTCCTGTGCCGACGGCCACCTCATCATATAAAGCCTGGGGTAGTCGAGGCTCTCGACCCTGTGTCACAAACGCTGGTGTGTGTCCTGTGGATAAAGCCTCATCCCAACAGCGTTGGTTTGCTCCAGCATATTGAACAATCATTGTCTTTACTGTGCGATTCACTCTTTCCGTGAGGTTTTCCTGCGGTGTGTACGGTGCCGTGTACTGGTGTCTCACCCCCAAATCCTGCGCGCGGTTGTTAGTGATGAGGACCTTTGGCACGCCAAATCATGCCAGGATTCTTTCTGTGAACGCTTTTTAGAGGGCTGCCGCCATTGCGCTTCGCATTGGTACTAGCTCCGTCTATTTTGAGAACCGCTCTATAAATATCAGTAGTGTTGTATTCTCGTGTTTTGATCGTGGTAAAGGTCCGACGAAATCTGCGCACACCGTGGCCCATGGTTCTTCTGGAATTTGAGTGACCATCTGGCCGGCTGCCTGCAACTGGTTCGGCTTGTATTGCTGACGAACTTCACATCGGTGCAATCCTGGCCAGTAATAACGTCCCGCCACCCGAGCTATCGTTTTCCGTGTTTCATTATGTCCCACTGCTGCTATGTCGTGATTTTCGTGTAATACACGTTGCCTTTTGTTCGATGGCACACACAGTTTTCAGGATGTCACGTCCTCGTGCCCTGCTTGGAGAGGGATGTGTCTGCATAAGTTGCCAGGTTCTTCTAGGTAGTCTGGGAATTTCCTGGCATCTTGTGTATCCAGTTTCCATCAGTTCCGCCAGTTTCCGCTGTCTCTTCTCCAATTTCGACCCGAGCACAGACATCCTCCTTTACCGGTTGCCTCGACAATGCGTCTGCCACTACGTTCAGTTTTCCTTTGCGATATGCCACTTCGAAGTCGTACTGCTGCAATTCCAATGCCCATCTGACGATACGACCGGGTTTTCAATAGAGTTCAACCATTTTAGCTCCATGTGGTCTGTTACGACAGCAATATGTTAACCCTCTAGGTATGGTCGCACCTTTCGAATCGCCCAAACGATAGCTAAGCATTCTTTCTGTTTTTCTTTCTGTTTTATCATGTCTTTCATTTGGATTTCGACCTCTTCGTCATAAGCTTGAGGATACTTATAAGGACGCTTGTAAATGGCATCTTCGTGTTTAGTTTGAATGACATGCTTAATAGTACTGGTGAAAGTCAAATTTTCACTTTCTTTGTACTGTATGTCTTTAAACTCATGAACGATTTTGGTTAATTTTGATTTTAACTGTTGGTCAGATGTGAATGGCGGATCAAGGCAATCAAATTCGGAATCCTCCATATAAGGTGGATCAACACGATTGACAGCGGTCTTGTCCTTTAAGATATCTTCATGATTGTATCTCATGATAAATGGGTAATCGCTTAAAATAACAGTTTTCTCCTTATAATTTATATTTGCTTCGCAAGCTTCGAGATATTCCCTGTCTAAAAATACATCGTAATTTTCTGAAAATTCGTGTATGTAAAATCTTTGGTGTCTTGGACAAAGTTTACTTGGGGTATATAATACAATATAAATATAAATATTTCCTTTTGTCGTTTGGACTTCCAAATGACAAGTTTTAATTGGGAAATTCAAAAAGTTCTTTTTCATTAGGTTTATAGAGGAGCCTGTGTCGATTACGCATTTGAGGTGAATGTTGTTCATGATTAATCGAATGAAGGGGTTTCGTTTTGTTCTTGGTATGAGGCTGCGTGATGAAAATTTTCGGCAGTATCCATTTTGGATTGACCACTAGAACTTTCGCGTTGTCTTTTGAAAGGCGGATTTGAAGTGTTGGCTGAATTTCTGTTTTGTTGGTAGTTCATTGGGTTTTGAAATCTACCCTGATTTAGATTTTGTTGAAATTCTTTGTGCAACTGTGGGTTGCTTTGGTTTGGGGTTTAAAAGTTTTGATTGGCATTATTTGTGTTTGGTGGGCTTGCCACAGGATATGAATTTTGATAGTTTCCTCTATTCCTGCGAGCATCACTATTGTTTGATGTAGTTGAAGTGTTGGTTTTTGAACGGTCAGAAAAGTTGTTTTCGTATAGTTCCTCTCTCTGAGCTACTTGCTTTAATTTAGTTATTGTCGTAATATCGTACCTAGCCAGAGTCATAAAAAATCGGTCGGGTAGCTTTCTTGTTATAACGTCCTTGATTGTGTTGTTCATTGCATTTGTGTATAAAAGTGTATTAGTGTGTATGAATCTTTATCTGCTTTAATCTCCCATTTCATTGAAAATTTTAAGTAATGCTCTTTTAGCTTCTAACCAATCTCTACCGTTTACTTCGATAAGGGACGCGAATTTTGAATAAATGTCTATGCAAGAAAGGAATTGTTTATTATCTACCATATAAAAATCTATAACGTATTTTTCTCTGGGATTAAAAGTTTCTGGCGTTAGCTCGAAAGCTAACTTTGTGTCTCTGTGTTCTGTTTTCGCAATGTTACAGTTTTGGCATTCATTAATAATATTTTGAATTAGGTTTTGGTAATCTGGGTAATAATATTTCTCTTTAAATAATGACGTTAGTTTCTGTATACCTGAGTGTAATAATTCTTTATGTGTTTTTATAACGCAGTCTTTGAATTCTGCGTATGCTTGAATATCTTTTAATATTTTAGTAGATCTCATTACTTTGGTTAAATTGTTGGGACTGATTATTTCTAAGAAAGCAGTTTGAAAAGTTAAGAAATCGGTTTCACAATGAAAAAAGATTACGCTTTTCTTTGTACATAAATATTCTTTGATTAGTTCTTTGGCATGAGTGTTGGTCATTTCTTTATACATAATTTGAATTTTAGTTTTATGAAAATTATTTATTATACCCTGAGCCCATTAAAAATGGACAAAAAAGGGTATAATGCGTTTGACAGGATGTATGTAAGAGGCAGAAGGAGGCGTGGCAGACCCCACAAAGTATATATATTCTTGATCAGGATCAACAGTCGAGTCGATTGAGCCATGTCCGTCTGTCTGTCCGTCTGTCCGTCTGTCTGTCCATCTGTTTGAACGCTTCGATTTCAGAAACCACAAGAGCTAGAGACTTCAAACTTGGTATGTAGGTTCCTGGATACCGGGCGCAGATCAAGTTTGTTTTTATTTTTGGATCGGACTACTATATCATATAGCTGCCATAGGAACGATACATCGAAAATGAAGTTTTAGTATGAAAAAGTTTTGTGTTTGTTGAGATATCAGAACCAAACTAATAGATTATGTATCGGAGCTGGTATTATACATCCTGACCAAATTTGGTTAAAATCGGTTCACTATATCACATAGCTGCCATAGGAATGATGCATCGAAAATGAAGTTTTAGTATGAAAAAGTTTTTTGTTTTTTGAGATATCTTAACCAAACTGATAGAATATGCATTAATGTTAGTTTTGTACATTCTGACCTGATTTGGTTCAAATCGGCTTTATATATCTATAGCTGCCATAGGAACAATCGGTCGAAAATACCTGAGTACCTGGGCTCAGAGTATCCTACTGTCGAGCGTGCTCGACTGTAACCGCTTACTTGTTATGTTTACTTCGTTTGTATTGTGTTTAATAAATTCGATCTGCCTATTGTAATAGTTGATTGGTCTTTCTGTAATCGAGATATAATTTTGATTATCTTCTTGTGCACTGTGCATAGTTGCTGCTGTACTGTTGGGAGATTCTCCTAATAAATTTTCTTCAAGTTTAATTCTTGACAAAGCATCGGCAACATAATTTTCTTTGCCAGGGACGTATTTTATTGTTGAATTTTTCTTAAGTTTTAATGTCATGGGTTTTACGATTTGGCTAAAGTTTGGTATAAATTTCCTATAATAACCACAGAGTCCTAGAAATGACTTGATTTCTTTCGTTGATCTGGGTATTGGAAAATTTGTAATTGCAGTGACTTTAATTGGGTTTGGTTTTATACCCTAAGTTGTGACAATGTGACCGAGGAACTCAGTTTATTTTTTCAAAAATTCACATTTGTCCAACTGCAATTTTAAATTGGCTTCCCTGAGTTTATTAAAAACTCTTTTCAATGATAATAAGGTATGCGGAATGAAATACGAACAACTGTTCTAACACAAATAACAAATTTATTCCAAGTCCGACTAACTTAAATTTTGTATATGTTTTTAATTAGACTATAAGCCATTTTTACAAAAAATGTTCATGACCATAGCGATCAGCCTTCCTTATATTTTCGGGTACCTTGCGCATAGCCTCCTGAATTCCTTTTGTATCCATTTTAGCAAGCTCTCTTTTGATTTTTAATATTGAACAGTCGATGTTTTTTGGATTATATCCCTTGCTGTAAACGTTTCTTTTCAAATTTGCCCAAAACTTTTCAATTGGCCTTAACTGAGGCACATTTGGGGGGTTTTGCAGCTTGGCCACGAACTCAATGCTCAAATGGTCAAGGGCCTTCAGAGTGGATTTGGCATAGTGAGCAGACGCTAAGTCGGGCCAAAACACCGTATTATCATTCGCATGATATTTATCAACAACAAATCAACAATTGTCTATATAATTTTGCGCATTCACAGCCAATCCTGCCTTAAAAAACACAGGATCACTGATTCCACGCTCGCTTATGGCCACCCACAATAAAACCTTTTCAGGAAACTTTGTTTTTGTAATTTCAGTGACATTTTTAGGTGGTTGAGTATTGGGAAGCTTAAAGTAATATTTTGGAGTCCATTCATGACCTTCCACTGTGAAATATGTCTCATCATCCATTATGCAAACCTTTGAGCAGCTTGCAGAAAACAAATTTCTAGAAAGCGTACGCAGCCGAAGTTTTATTGTTTTTCTCTGCACTTCTGTGACTTTAGGTACGGTTTTTTTTAGAAAATTTCATAACTCCCATGTCTTTTACATACTTTTTAACCGTTTTATCGCTCACATTGTATTTTTTGGCAAGCGCACGATACGATTTAGCTGTGCGACCCACAATTTCAGCCTTTAATTTGGCTCTAACTTCAGACTGCTGCAATGAACATTTTCTTCCGGACCCAGGGGCTCTGTCTATTTTTTTTCCACTCTGAACATCAGAAATTACTTTATAAATTAAAGTTTTCTTAAAGCCCATAGCCGAAAAGTAATGAAAAATTTCATTTTTCGGCTGAGATGGGTTATTTGCGCAATATGTGCGAATCAATTTTCGACGCTCTTCTGTGTTCAGAGACATTTCAGCAACCACACATTATCTAGAAATCTAATTTTTGCTGCAATGCATGCTGGAATAGTACCTTTTATTATCGTGATTTTTGTTGGGCTCTGTCAATTCTTGGAACTTTTTGAGAACATGTTCAATTTTGTTCGTATTTCATTCCGCATACCTTATGTGTTCTTCCAATAAAGTGGAATACACTATTATGTCATCCATGTAGACTGGTATTGGGTATTTATCGTCAACTGTGATTTCATTAAGATTTCAATATATAAAATCCCACAAAAAAACTCTAAACGAGGTAAAAGTCTAGTGACGAAAGCAATTTCCAGTCCCAAAATTTCTGATATCCAATTTTGTGACGAACAAAATTGAGTTTAATATAAAAATTAAAAAAAATATATAAATTAATAAAAAAAAATCTAAAATTAGCCTTGTGCACTGTGCGCAAAAAGGGTGAGCTTCTTTGTACATAAAAATTACTTTTTGCGCAGTGCCGAATGCCAATTTTCGATTTTTATACCCCGTACTTAAAAAAAGTACAGGGGGCTATTGGGTTTGTTTTACCGAATATGTGCGTAACATGTATAAGGAGGCGTGGCAGACCTTATAAAGTATATATATTTTTGATCAGCATCAATAGTCGAGTCGATATAGCAATGTCCGTCTGTCTGTCTGTCTGTCTGTATGAACACCTAGATCTCGGAGACTATAAGAGCTAGAGACACCAAACTTGGTATGTAGGTTCCTCTAGTTTGTTTCAAAAATCAGCCACGCCCCTTTAACCGCCTGCAAATCGACATTTCAAAAAATTTCATATCCAAATTATAAGAGCATTTTGAAAGCCAGAAACTCCAGATTTTGCACAGATGAATTTATAATTGTCCTAAATTTTTGCTGAAAATTTCATTCTGATCGCACAGTAAATAGCGAAGATATTCAAATAATAAATTTTGCTGTTTAATTCGTTGATGGCGCGTTGGCAGTAATTAAAACTTGAATATCTTGATAAAAAAAAATTTATATTAACATATTATATAACAAATTGGCGTCCATTCAGACGTGAGCTTCGGTGGCGCAGTGTACCGAGTCGCGGAGTCGGACAGTGCTCGTGGGTTCGAGTCCTGCCGTGGGCGAAAGATTTTTAATTTATTTATGTTCGAATTCAATTTCATTTTATATTAAAACAAACTCAGTGCTTATTTAAAATGTAATATTAACATTAAATGTTAAAATATAAATTATTTCTTTTACTTTTTAATTGAGCACTAAAACAAGCAATATGACGAGAGTGGCTCAGCACGTTGAGCCTTTGTCTTTTCAAAATTTTTGCAATTTTGTCGCGGGTTCGATTCCCGACGGGAACAACTTTTTTCCAGCTGATTTTAAGCTATTTTTTTTAATTTTTACAATTTAATGAAATTGTTCTTTATGAATGTTATACTGACATTCAATTTTGAATACATGTTTAATCATTTCATTTAAATAATTTTATATTGGTATTTATATAAACGTTAAGTTAATATTCTATGTTAAATTCATGTTTGTTATAAATTTACTGTGTAAATTTGAGCGGCGAAAAATTTAATATATAAGAGTTTATGGTAATCTTAAATATTATTTAGTTTTTAGAAGTGACTGATGTTGAATAGTAAGTACGGGGTCTCCGACAGTCGAGTATGCTCGACTGTAGCACCGGCCGACTAGTTTATATATATATATATATATATATATATATATATTGGTGTTATTGGTGTTATTATTAATGTAATAGTTCCTTCGCTGTAATTATAGACATATGTATAAGCATATGTATGTTTATAATACATTTCGCGTATCATAATTCCCTCGTTGTGTATATTTGTGTAATTGATGGCTAAATCAGACGCGATGCCCACAACAACAAATAGCGTCGCTCTATTTTGCCTTTGTTGTGCATTCCCTCTGAGAGAAATTCCTCTCAGTTTTTGTTGAAATCTTAGCGTCTTGGCTGTCGGCAATGTGCTATGCATATAAACGCAATATAACTGTTCTTCTCTTTTAGCTTTCCTTTGCTTCGCTGTCTTGCGCCGCTCTCTACTGGCGTATGCGATTACCCGTTCTCCCTCTTCGGATTCCTGTGTGAGGATGGCTCCCTCAATAGCTAGCTAGCTAGCTAGATGGCTAGCTCAATAGTTGCTGGCATCTGTTTGTAACGTGAATTGATAAGCGAAGTCGGGGCACGCTATGACTGGTGCATGCGTCAGCTTTTCTTTCACCATCTTAAACGCTTGTTGGTGCTCTTCGTTCCATCGCCATTTCACGCCTTTCTTCAATAAACTGTTGAGGAGGTGCACCGTAGTGGCACGAATCGTGTGTACCAGGATGCCACTCCGAGATATTGCCGCAGCTTCCTGATTTTGGTAGGCGGTTTTAGTTGAGAAATCGCGGCCACTTTATCCTGGTCTGTGCATATTCCATGTTCTGTTACTTTATGTCCCAGATATTTTAATTTTTTTTTGAAGAAGTCGCACTTGTCGACTTTGATCTTTTTGATCTTCAAATTCGCTGCCCTGAGTCGTCGAAACACCTCCTTTAGATTGGCCATATGCTCTTCCAATGTTTTCCCAATAACGATGATATAATCTAGATATGCGAAGGCATGTGGCAGCATTTCAGGTCCAATCACCCGATCCAATGCTCGTTGGAATGTTGCTGGTTCGGAGTGAAGTCCAAACGGCATAACTTTTCAATGGAAGAGTCCTCTGCCTGATACTGTGAACGCTGTCAAGGGGCGACTTGTTTCCTCCATAGGGATTTGCCAGTAACCATCCTTCAGGTCGAGGCTAGTCATATAACGTGCTTCCCTCAACTGATCCAGAATGGTGTACTCGCGTACTAGGCGTCCTTGACTGATCGGCTGTTTAGCTGCCGAAAGTCGACGCACAACCTCCATTTACCCATTTTCTTTTTGACCATAACAATCGGGGCACTGTGTGGGCTGTTCGACGGCTCAATACATCCCTTGGCTAGCAACTCGTCGACCTGTTTGTTGATTTCTTCTTGCATCTTAGGGTTCTTTGGGAAGTAGCGTTGCTTTATCGGACGGTCATCGTGCATCACGATTCGGTGTTGCGTGATTGGTGATGTGCCGCTCATATCAGCAAATGCGGCTAGTTCCTGCTGAAGAAATTTATCCACCGCTGTCTCGGAGTGTAAGGATTCACACTGCTCCATGCCGATGCTCGTTGTTCCATCCTTGGTTGTAATGGTATGTTCCAGCGTGGTTTCCTCTTCTTGTATTGCCTGTTCTTGTTTTCTTTGCTCTTGTTTTCCTTGCTCCTGTGTGTGGTCTGTGTTTACAACCGAGAGTCTCTCTTCTTGTACTCTGTTGTTTTGTCGACAATTCTGACGAGATTTTGACTAATATTCTGTCAGAGCATTTGATTTAAATTTTATATAGTATTACAATCAACTAAGTAAATTATTTCTTTATTGATTATAGCATTGGCTTGGACTTTAAAAAAGTGGTCACGAGATTGTTATTGTTCATATATACATATATATAATTGCACATAAAATGAAAGTAAAGAACTGCCAACAGCTGCAGCTACGTTGCTGTGACGATTCCGGCGCATTCAAAGTTAGTTCCCATGTTAGCAATAATTACATTTAATCTACAAGAATTTACAGAATATATCGAAGAAATAGAGCTGGGAATGCAGTTATCAAGATTAGGTGTATTCAACCCTGAATTACTAAAACACAGTCCATTATCGCACGTGAACTCTGAAAAAATTTTGAATATTAAGACTTCAACATGGTTGAAAACAATTACAAACGAAATTTTGATAATTTCCCATATTCCTCGCGAAATTATCAATACTCCAATTTTGGAAATCACTGCGGACGGCAGTTCGCGTTAGTGACGAAAGCAGCACGAAGGGTGCAAAGGGCGTCTAACTATATATACAGCTAAGTTGGATAATTTGCTACGACCGTCCGATCAAATTGAGTTATATACCGATCAAAAGGTTTAGTCCTAACTTACAAAATGGCATACTACAACTTTTTCTAACCTACCTGGGTCATGAGATATGGGGGTGTAAGTGGGAGAAGAAAAATTTAAATGATTGCAGATAATGGGATTGTTGGGGCCCATTGGTAAAATTTTTTAAAAATTTTACTTTAAAAAAACGCGTCGGTTGATACATCAGTCAACCAAATCCGATAACTGGTTCAAAAGATAAATACATTTGCAAATTTTAGTACACTCCTAAAAATGAAGTGAAAAGTCAGTTGGTTTGTCTGTTTGTCTGTTTGTTTGCATCAAAGCGCAAAAGAAGCTAAAATATTATGATGGGGATTTGTTCATTTTTGAAAATCTAGAAATGTTTGTTTTACGACTTTTTCAATTTCCCGCTAGTTTAGCGGGAAAACGCTATTTCCCGCTAAAACTGAAACCTCAACAGTTTCCAAACCATTTAAGCTACAGTTATGTTCTATACATCGATTAAGGGCATTCAGACGTGCCTTTAAGTTTTTTTTCTAAAACACTCAGGTAATATTTTACAGGTGATATAAGGTTTTTTAGCTTACATTTTGACGATTTCTGACAAAACGGCTCAAACGATTTTTTAATAAATTTCAATATGTTTTAAAGTGTACAATTTCGCGTTTTTTGGTATATAAAACATAAATTTTGGTTGAGGGACTTAGAAGATATTACCTGTTAACTGAATATATTTTTTTCAATAAGTATTAAGACGCGACAGCAGCATCAAGGCAGGCGTAGCAGCCAGAGCTTGAGAGTGTATAGCTGACTGCTTTGAGTTGCACAAATAACCAGTGCTGCCAGACAGTTTTGTTTTATTTTGGGTTGCTGAAGTATCCAGTGTTGCCAGGCCGTTTAGTTTTGTTTTTAGACGATTTTTATTTTTTAATATAAAAGAATTTCAACTAAAAAATGTACATATTTTTATATCTGCCTGCATTAATGATAAAGTTACAATGTCAAAAGCAAAAGCAATTGCAAAAATTTCTGATAACCCACAAAAAAACCTCTACACGAGGTAAAAGTCTAGTGACGAAAGCAATTTCTAGCGCCAAAATTTCTGATATCCAATTTTGTGACGAACAAAATTGATTGTTCCATACCCGGAAGAAAACAGAAACATTTTAACTGAAATTATACATGACAGATATTTTATATGGCAGCTGGGCTCCAGGTACGCCGGAAGCGGATCAGCCGTTTTGGGTTTTATATATAAATGAGAGAATGTTATGTGCACACAAAGAGAGCGCCATGCGCGGCAAGCTAAACGGCGACTTGGCACTTATGCTGCCCATTGCATTATTGTGTGATCATATTACTTTGCACTTTGAATATGCTTGGGACTTATGTTTATGTAATCAATGCAACAAAGTGTTACAGTGTGTATTCGATATGTGTGCATACTACATCTCCCTCCTTTTGAAAAATAACTTAATCTTGTGAAGTTATTTTAAAAATAGTATATATTTTAATATTAATAGTATATATATTAATGTTAAAATTAACAAGATTTTCATTATTAAACTTTTTTTTATATATATAATTATATGTAATAATGGTCAAAAACTTATTTCTTATTTTTTTTTTTTTAAATTTTGTCAATGTTTGGTTTTTTTTTAAAATATCTATATATATATGTCGAAGATAATAGTAATATTTAGTATTAATTTTGAATGTTAACCGATAAGTATCAAAAATAAAGACAGAGTTGTTCTATATTGAAATACCAGAGTTACTACTGACAGTAAGGTCTGAGGTAAGGATTGCCTCTGCCGAGCATGGCCCGAGAGTGTTGTTCAGTAAACAGTGTTGAAAGTGTTCACTGACAGGTCTAAATGACGGTGTTAAACAGGAGAACCGAACTGACGTGTAAGATGAAAGATGAAAGGTCTTTCTTTTTTTTCCGGTTTTGCGGTCGTGGTGTACAGACGTGTTGCGAGACTGATTTAATCTAACGTTAATCTGAACAATAATCACTTCGGGACTTGCTTTGCTGCCAGAATATAGTTAAATAAAAATGAATGATAACGTTTCTCTGACATCAGAAGTGGGATCGGGCGATGCCTCTCCACTGGCAAACTCTGACTATTCGTGGCGTGAAATCCTGGAGTCTCAAAATCGCAATTTTCTTGAGATAATCCGAGCAATGCAACATACTAATGCTGCCTCATCATCAAAAAGGAGCATCACGTTGCCAAAATTCAACCCAGATTTGGCAGGCGCAGATGCAACTGCTTGGTGCAAGACCGTGGACATCATTTTAACCGAAAATCTGATTGAGGGAAGTGCACTGGTCATCCTCAGTGGCTCCCTCGAAGGAAGCGCCTCGCCATGGCTCCGCAATGAAATGGCAAGAATTCAAGGAATTATTTTTGCAACGCTTGGTGGGCATAGAGACGTCAGCAGCCATTTTGATGAACATTTTTAATGGCCGACCGAAACCTGGTGAATGCCTCTCTGTATACGCGAGCCGACTTGTGACATCTCTGTTGACTAAATGGAAAACAGCAAATATAGAAGAAATAGCCGTCTCAGTGGTTCTGGCACACGCTTCGCAAATGGATAAAAATCTGCAACACATGCTACTCACGACGAACATTAAGGGTCAGGACGAGATGCAACAACACTTGAAAGCATATGCTTATGGAAGGTCCAACGATGGTGTCAAATCAAACAACCCATTGGAACCAGACCGGAAGAGATCGAAGGCCTCGTACACTGTCAAGTGTCACCATTGTGGAAACCTTGGACATAAGATGGCCGAATGTCGCAAAAGAAAATTCGAAGAGAAATCCCTGCCAACAAACAACAATATGACGAGCAGCAAATCATCAACGAAAGGACGCTCTGCCATAACGTGCTTTAAATGTGGCGTGGCTGGTCACATTGCGTCATCATGCACAAAAGGAGTTTCAACTAACGCTGGTGGATTAAATGAGAAGAGAGTGAATGTCTGTTGCGTATCCGAACCTAGAGGAATGCTGCGGCAATATGGTGAGCCCGTTCCATTTTGTTTCGATTCCGGGGCTGAATGTACGCTGATCAAAGAGAGCTGTGCAGAAAAATTCTCTGGAAAAAGAATTAACAATTTAGTGATTTTGAGGGGGATAGGAGATGATCCTGTATATAGCACTATGCAAATTCTAGCTACTGTAAAAATTGATCAAGTATCCGCTGCCTCTAATTGCTGATCAAATTGACAGACTGCGTGAGGGCAACTATTTTTCTAGTTTAGACATGGCAAGTGGCTTTTACCAAGTGCCTATACACCCTGATTCCATTGAACGCACTGCATTTGTCATGCCAGAAGGACAATATGAATTTCTAGCTATGCCTTTTGATTGAAAAACGCATCCTCAATCTTTCAGCGTGCAATTATACGAGCATTAGGTGATTTAGCGTATACGTTTGCCGTCGTTTACATAGATGACGTATTAATTGTAGCTAGGACAAAGGAGGAAGCGTATGATAGGCTGGACATGGTCATAGAAAAATTGTCTCGATCTGGGTTCTCGTTTAACATAACAAAATGCTCTTTTCTCAAAACAAGCATAGAATATTTAGGATTCCTGGTCGAGGCAGGAGAAATCCGACCAAATCCGCGCAAGGTACAAGCATTAGGCGAATTGCAACCACCACAGACGGTAACGCAGGTGCTACAATTCATAGGACTGGCTTCTTATTTTAGACAATTCGTGCCAAGATTTTCAGAACAGATGAAAGCGTTATATAGTCTAACCTCAAAAAATATCGAGTTTATCTGGAAACCAGAATATGAACATACTCGCAAAAAGATTATCACAATATTGACTAATGACCCAGTTCTAACAATTTTTGATCCAGAAAAGCCAATTGAATTGCACACGGATGCAAGTTCCATTGGGTATGGTGCTATCTTATTTCACAAAATAGAAAATAGACCAAGAGTTATAGAATATTACAGCAAATGTACGACACTGATAGAGTCAAAATACCATTCATATGAGCTTGAAACTCTTGCAGTTTACAATGCTGTCAAACACTTTCGCCATTATTTCCATGGTCAAAGATTTCTTGTGTTTACGGATGCAACTCGTTAAAAGCAAGCATGAAAATGGTTGACCTGACGTGACGTGAGCTTCGGTGGCGCAGTGTACTGAGTCGCGGAGTCGGACAGTGCTCGTGGGTTCGAGTCCTGCCGTGGGCGAAAGATTTTTAATTTATTTATGTTCGAATTCAATTTCATTTTATATTAAAACAAACTCAGTGCTTATTTAAAATGTAATATTAACATTAAATGTTAAAATATAAATTATTTCTTTTACTTTTTAATTGAGCACTAAAACAAGCAATATGACGAGAGTGGCTCAGCACGTTGAGCCTTTGTCTTTTCAAAATTTTTGCAATTTTGTCGCGGGTTCGATTCCCGACGGGAACAACTTTTTTCCAGCTGATTTTAAGCTATTTTTTTTAATTTTTACAATTTTTTTTAATTTGAAATTGTTCTTTATGAATGTTATACTGACATTCAATTTTGAATACATGTTTAATCATTTCATTTAAATAATTTTATATTGGTATTTATATAAACGTTAAGTTAATATTCTATGTTAAATTCATGTTTGTTATAAATTTACTGTGTAAATTTGAGCGGCGAAAAATTTAATATATAAGAGTTTATGGTAATCTTAAATATTATTTAGTTTTTAGAAGTGACTGATGTTGGATAGTAAGTACGGGGTCTCCGACAGTCGAGTATGCTCGACTGTAGCACCGGCCGACTAGTTGATATATATATATATATATATATATATATATATATATATTGGTGTTATTGGTGTTATTATTAATGTAATAGTTCCTTCGCTGTAATTAAAGACATATGTATAAGCATATGTATGTTTATAATACATTTCGCGTATCATAATTCCCTCGTTGTGTATATTTGTGTAATTGATGGCTAAATCAGACGCGATGCCCACAACAACAAATAGCGTCGCTCTATTTTGCCTTTGTTGTGCATTCTCTCTGAGAGAAATTCCTCTCAGTTTTTGTTGAAATCTTAGCGTCTTGGCTGTCGGCAATGTGCTATGCATATAAACGCAATATAACTGTTCTTCTCTTTTAGCTTTCCTTTGCTTCTCTGTCTTGCGCCGCTCTCTGCTGGCGTATGCGATTACCCGTTCTCCCTCTTCGGATTCCTGTGTGAGGATGGCTCCCTCAATAGCTAGCTAGCTAGCTAGATGGCTAGCTCAATAGTTGCTGGCATCTGTTTGTAACGTGAATTGATGGGCGAAGTCGGGGCACGCTATGACTGGTGCATGCGTCAGCTTTTCTTTCACCATCTCAAACGCTTGTTGGTGCTCTTCGTTCCATCGCCATTTCACGCCTTTCTTCAATAAACTGTTGAGGAGGTGCACCGTAGTGGCACGAATCGTGTGTACCAGGATGCCACTCCGAGATATTGCCGCAGCTTCCTGATTTTGGTAGGCGGTTTTAGTTGAGAAATCGCGGCCACTTTATCCTGGTCTGTGCATATTCCATGTTCTGTTACTTTATGTCCCAGATATTTTAATTTTTTTTTGAAGAAGTCGCACTTGTCGACTTTGATCTTTTTGATCTTCAAATTCGCTGCCCTGAGTCGTCGAAACACCTCCTTTAGATTGGCCATATGCTCTTCCAATGTTTTCCCAATAACGATGATATAATCTAGATATGCGAAGGCATGTGGCAGCATTTCAGGTCCAATCACCCAATCCAATGCTCGTTGGAATGTTGCTGGTTCGGAGTGAAGTCCAAACGGCATAACTTTTCAATGGAAGAGTCCTCTGCCTGATACTGTGAACGCTGTCAAGGGGCGACTTGTTTCCTCCATAGGGATTTGCCAGTAACCATCCTTCAGGTCGAGGCTAGTCATATAACGTGCTTCCCTCAACTGATCCAGAATGGTGTACTCGCGTACTAGGCGTCCTTGACTGATCGGCTGTTTAGCTGCCGAAAGTCGACGCACAACCTCCATTTACCCATTTTCTTTTTGACCATAACAATCGGGGCACTGTGTGGGCTGTTCGACGGCTCAATACATCCCTTGGCTAGCAACTCGTCGACCTGTTTGTTGATTTCTTCTTGCATCTTAGGGTTCTTTGGGAAGTAGCGTTGCTTTATCGGACGGTCATCGTGCATCATGATTCGGTGTTGCATGATTGGTGATGTGCCGCTCATATCAGCAAATGCGGCTAGTTCCTGCTGAAGAAATTTATCCACCGCTGTCTCGGAGTGTAAGGATTCACACTGCTCCATGCCGATGCTCGTTGTTCCATCCTTGGTTGTAATGGTATGTTCCAGCGTGGTTTCCTCTTCTTGTTTTCTTTGCTCTTGTTTTCCTTGCTCCTGTGTGTGGTCTGTGTTTACAACCGAGAGTCTCTCTTCTTGTACTCTGTTGTTTTGTCGACGATTCTGACGAGATTTTGACTAATATTCTGTCAGAGCATTTGATTTAAATTTTATATAGTATTACAATCAACTAAGTAAATTATTTCTTTATTGATTATAGCATTGGCTTGGACTTTAAAAAAAAGTGGTCACGAGATTGTTATTGTTCATATATACATATATATAATTGCACATAAAAGGAAAGTAAAGAACTGCCAACAGCTGCAGCTACGTTGCTGTGACGATTCCGGCGCATTCAAAGTTAGTTCCCATGTTAGCAATAATTACATTTAATCTACAAGAATTTACAGAATATATCGAAGACATAGAGCTGGGAATGCAGTTATCAAGATTAGGTGTATTCAACTCTGAATTACTAAAACACAGTCCATTATCGCACGTGAACTCTGAAAAAATTTTGAATATTAAGACTTCAACATGGTTGAAAACAATTACAAACGAAATTTTGATAATTTCCCATATTCCTCGCGAAATTATCAATACTCCAATTTTGGAAATCACTGCGGACGGCAGTTCGCGTTAGTGACGAAAGCAGCACGAAGGGTGCAAAAGGCGTCTAACTATATATACAGCTAAGTTGGATAATTTGCTACGATCGTCCGATCAGATTGAGTTATATACCGATCAAAAGGTTTAGTCCTAACTTACAAAATGGCATACTACAACTTTTTCTAACCAACCTGGGTCATGAGATATGGGGGTGTAAGTGGGAGAAGAAAAATTTAAATGATTGCAGATAATGGAGCTGTTGGGGCCCATTGGTAAAATTTTTTAAAAATTTTACTTAAAAAAACGCGTCGGCATCAGTCAACCAAATCCGATAACTGGTTCAAAAGATAAATAAATTTGCAAATTTTAGTACACTCCTAAAAATGAAATGAAAAGTCAGTTTGTTTGTCTGTTTGTTTGTTTGCATCAAAGCGCTAAAGAAGCTAAAATGTTATGATGGGGATTTGTTCCTTTTTGAAAATCGAGAAATGTTTGTTTTACGACTTTTTCAATTTCCCGCTAGTTCAGCGGGAAAACGCTATTTCCCGCTAAAACTGAAACCTCAACAGTTTTCAAACCATTTAAGCTACAGTTATGTTCTATACATCGATTAAGGGCATTCAGACGTGCCTTTAAGTTTTTTTTCTAAATCACTCAGGTAATATTTTACAGGTGAAATAAGGTTTTTTAGCTAACATTTTGACGATTTCTGACAAAACGGCTCTAACGATTTTTATTAAATTTCAATATGTTTTAAAGTGTACAATTTCGCGTTTTTTGGTATATAAAACATAAATTTTGGTTGAGGGGCTTAGAAGATATTACCTGTTAACTGAATATATATTTTTCAATAAGTATTAAGACGCGACAGCAGCATCAAGGCAGGCGTAGCAGCCAGAGCTTGAGAGTGTATAGCTGACTGCTTTGAGTTGCACAAATAACCAGTGCTGCCAGACAGTTTTGTTTTATTTTGGGTTGCTGAAATATCCAGTGTTGCCAGGCCGTTTAGTTTTGTTTTTAGACGATTTTTATTTTTTAATATAAAAGAATTTCAACTAAAAAATGTACATATTTTTATATCTGCCTGCATTAATGATAAAGTTACAATGTCAAAAGCAAAAGCAATTGCAAAAATTTCTGATAACCCACAAAAAAACCTCTACACGAGGTAAAAGTCTAGTGACGAAAGCAATTTCTAGCGCCAAAATTTCTGAAATCCAATTTTGTGACGAACAAAATTGATTGTTCCATACCCGGAAGAAAACAGAAACATTTTAACTGAAATTATACATGACAGATATTTTATATGGCAGCTGGGCTCCAGGTACGCCGGAAGCGGATCAGCCGTTTTGGGTTTTATATATAAATGAGAGAATGTTATGTGCACACAAAGAGAGCGCCATGCGCGGCAAGCTAAACGGCGACTTGGCACTTATGCTGCCCATTGCATTATTGTGTGATCATATTACTTTGCACTTTGAATATGCTTGGGACTTATGTTTATGTAATCAATGCAACAAAGTGTTACAGTGTGTATTCGATATGTGTGCATACTACATCTCCCTCCTTTTGAAAAATAACTTAATCTTGTGAAGTTATTTTAAAAATAGTATATATTTTAATATTAATAGTATATATATTAATGTTAAAATTAACAAGATTTTCATTATTAAACTTTTTTTTATATATATAATTATATGTAATAATGGTCAAAAACTTATTTCTTATTTTTTTTTTTTAATTTTGTCAATGTTTGGTTTTTTTTTAAAATATCTATATATATATGTCGAAGATAATAGTAATATTTAGTATTAATTTTGAATGTTAACCGATAAGTATCAAAAATAAAGACAGAGTTGTTCTATATTGAAATACCAGAGTTACTACTGACAGTAAGGTCTGAGGTAAGGATTGCCTCTGCCGAGCATGGCCCGAGAGTGTTGTTCAGTAAACAGTGTTGAAAGTGTTCACTGACAGGTCTAAATGACGGTGTTAAACAGGAGAACCGAACTGACGTGTAAGATGAAAGATGAAAGGTCTTTCTTTTTTTTCCGGTTTTGCGGTCGTGGTGTACAGACGTGTTGCGAGACTGATTTAATCTAACGTTAATCTGAACAATAATCACTTCGGGACTTGCTTTGCTGCCAGAATATAGTTAAATAAAGATGAATGATAACGTTTCTCTGACATCAGAAGTGGGATCGGGCGATGCCTCTCCACTGGCAAACTCTGACTATTCGTGGCGTGAAATCCTGGAGTCTCAAAATCGCAATTTTCTTGAGATAATCCGAGCAATGCAACATACTAATGCTGCCTCATCATCAAAAAGGAGCATCACGTTGCCAAAATTCAACCCAGATTTGGCAGGCGCAGATGCAACTGCTTGGTGCAAGACCGTGGACATCATTTTAACCGAAAATCTGATTGAGGGAAGTGCACTGGTCATCCTCAGTGGCTCCCTCGAAGGAAGCGCCTCGCCATGGCTCCGCAATGAAATGGCAAGAATTCAAGGAATTATTTTTGCAACGCTTGGTGGGCATAGAGACGTCAGCAGCCATTTTGATGAACATTTTTAATGGCCGACCGAAACCTGGTGAATGCCTCTCTGTATACGCGAGCCGACTTGTGACATCTCTGTTGACTAAATGGAAAACAGCAAATATAGAAGAAATAGCCGTCTCAGTGGTTCTGGCACACGCTTCGCAAATGGATAAAAATCTGCAACACATGCTACTCACGACGAACATTAAGGGTCAGGACGAGATGCAACAACACTTGAAAGCATATGCTTATGGAAGGTCCAACGATGGTGTCAAATCAAACAACCCATTGGAACCAGACCGGAAGAGATCGAAGGCCTCGTACACTGTCAAGTGTCACCATTGTGGAAACCTTGGACATAAGATGGCCGAATGTCGCAAAAGAAAATTCGAAGAGAAATCCCTGCCAACAAACAACAATATGACGAGCAGCAAATCATCAACGAAAGGACGCTCTGCCATAACGTGCTTTAAATGTGGCGTGGCTGGTCACATTGCGTCATCATGCACAAAAGGAGTTTCAACTAACGCTGGTGGATTAAATGAGAAGAGAGTGAATGTCTGTTGCGTATCCGAACCTAGAGGAATGCTGCGGCAATATGGTGAGCCCGTTCCATTTTGTTTCGATTCCGGGGCTGAATGTACGCTGATCAAAGAGAGCTGTGCAGAAAAATTCTCTGGAAAAAGAATTAACAATTTAGTGATTTTGAGGGGGATAGGAGATGATCCTGTATATAGCACTATGCAAATTCTAGCTACTGTAAAAATTGATCAAGTATCCGAGGCAGCGGATCAAATTGACAGACTGCGTGAGGGCAACTATTTTTCTAGTTTAGACATGGCAAGTGGCTTTTACCAAGTGCCTATACACCCTGATTCCATTGAACGCACTGCATTTGTCATGCCAGAAGGACAATATGAATTTCTAGCTATGCCTTTTGATTGAAAAACGCATCCTCAATCTTTCAGCGTGCAATTATACGAGCATTAGGTGATTTAGCGTATACGTTTGCCGTCGTTTACATAGATGACGTATTAATTGTAGCTAGGACAAAGGAGGAAGCGTATGATAGGCTGGACATGGTCATAGAAAAATTGTCTCGATCTGGGTTCTCGTTTAACATAACAAAATTCTCTTTTCTCAAAACAAGCATAGAATATTTAGGATTCCTGGTCGAGGCAGGAGAAATCCGACCAAATCCGCGCAAGGTACAAGCATTAGGCGAATTGCAACCACCACAGACGGTAACGCAGGTGCTACAATTCATAGGACTGGCTTCTTATTTTAGACAATTCGTGCCAAGATTTTCAGAACAGATGAAAGCGTTATATAGTCTAACCTCAAAAAATATCGAGTTTATCTGGAAACCAGAATATGAACATACTCGCAAAAAGATTATCACAATATTGACTAATGACCCAGTTCTAACAATTTTTGATCCAGAAAAGCCAATTGAATTGCACACGGATGCAAGTTCCATTGGGTATGGTGCTATCTTATTTCACAAAATAGAAAATAGACCAAGAGTTATAGAATATTACAGCAAATGTACGACACTGATAGAGTCAAAATACCATTCATATGAGCTTGAAACTCTTGCAGTTTACAATGCTGTCAAACACTTTCGCCATTATCTCCATGGTCAAAGATTTCTTGTGTTTACGGATGCAACTCGTTAAAAGCAAGCATGAAAAAGGTTGACCTGACTCCAAGGGTACATAGATGGTGGTCTTACCTTCAATCATTCGATTTCAGTATTGAATACAGGAAGGGAGAACGCATGTCGCATGCTGATTTCTTTTCTCGAAATCCATTGCCCGTAGCTTTCACACCCTCATTAAAGACTATTAAAAAGCGCATAAATTTAACAGAAATAACCGACAATTGGCTTCTTGCTGAGCAGCAGCGAGATACTGAGATTACGTCAATAATTTCTAAATTGCGCAACAATGAATTGGGAGAAGACATGACAAGGACTTACGAATTAAGATCGGGAATACAACATCGAAGGATACAAAGAAATAGCAGAACAAGATGTTTAGCTGTTATACCTAGGGCTTTCAGGTGGTCTGTCATTAATACCGTGCATGAAGCAATAATGCATTTAGGATGGGAAAAAACCTAAGATAAAATGTATAGCAATTTCTGGTTTGACAAAATGACCAAATATGTGAGAAAGTTTGTTGAAAATTGCATATCATGTAAGGTGGCAAAACCACCATCAGGAAAGCCACAAATTGAAATGCACCCCATTCCCAAAGTTGATGTACACGGCACACCGTGCACATTGACATTAGTGGAAATTTAAGTGGCAAAAATGACTTAATAGAGTATGTCATAGTACAAATTGATGCCTTTACAAAATTTGTGCATCTGCATCACACACTGAACCTTGATGCGGAAAATTGCATTTAAGCTGTTAAGGAATCCATTTCTCTATTTGGAGTACCAGTACGCATTATAGCAGACCAAGGCAGATGTTTTGCCAGTACAAAATTTAAAGATTTCTGTGCTACGCAACAAATTGCCTTACACCTCATCGCGACAGGCGCCAGTCGAGCAAATGGGCAGGTAGAGCGCACCATAAGCACCATGAAAAGCATGATGACGGCGGTCGAGACTAGTCAGCGATCCTGGCAGGATGCTTTAAATGACATTCAGCTGGCAATTAACAGCACGACAAATCGAGTTACTAAATGTTGTCCGTTAGAATTGTTAATTGGGAAAGAGGCAAGACCTTTAGGTATGATGGCAATTGAGACCAATAGCAAAATTGACAGAGAATTATTAAGAAAACAAGCCATAAGCAACATCAATAGAAACGCCAATTACGATAAAACCAGATTTGATAAAAACAAAGCAAAAATTGTAAAACACAAGGTTGGTGATCATGTCTTACTCAAAGCTGAGGAAAGAAATCAAACTAAGCTGGATCCCAAATTTAGGGGAACTTTTGTAATTACTTAAATCCTAGATGGAGACAGATATCTATTAAAGTCATTGACGAGTAAGCGCACATTCAAGTATGCGCACGAATACTTAAGAGCTTTACCAAGCAACGATGTGTCGGATGAGCTAGTAGATTTGGATGACGAATTGAGTGACAATTCTGAACATATCGGTCAAGATACGGTGGCACTAAGAGAGTGCGAGTAAGCTCATACACGATGTCTATGACCGCACTACAGTAGTCACGCCGTGCACAAGTACTTGATCATGGCGTGCTGAAGCGGGTGATATTGTGGCGGGGGTCGGAGGTTAGAAGAGACCTAGATGGATACGCTCCATGTTATCGCTGCTGGGCAGCAAGAGCCTATAGACGTGTGATGACAAATAAACATAGAAAAAGTACTTTGACCGATGATACTCTTACATGATTCTCTTTGATGATACACTTTTGTGAAACACATATATCATATATTGCACTCTTGCTTGATAAACTAAAGTCAAAATTAAAATAATTAAAAGTTTCAACCAACACAACTTTGAGTATTACATGATTATAGCCGAAAGTTGCACACACGAGGACGTGTGAATTGTCAGGATAGCCGTGTCGAAGATAATAGTAATATTTAGTGTTGTGAGAGTGTTGTTCAGTAAACAGTGTTGTAAGTGTTCACTGACAGGTCTAAATGACGGTGTCAAACAGGAGAACCGAACTGTCGTGTAAGATGAAAGATGAAAGGTCTTTCTTTTTTTTCCGGTTTTGCGGTCGTGGTGTACAGACGTGTTGCGAGACTGATTTAATCTAACGTTAATCTGAACAATAATCACTTCGGGACTTGCTTTGCTGCCAGAATATAGTTGAATAAAGACAAATGATAACGTTTCTCCGACATATATATAAATTTTTTTTTTGAAATAATTAATTTTTAGATTTATATTATTATTTTTATTTTATTATGAGGTGATCACCCTTTCCATGAAAATTTTCAATTATTAAAAATTTTTAACCTATCCTTATGTACCTTTTGTGTCTTAGTTTTGTCATTTTTAATTAAAATATTTTCCTTAGCTTCTATTGCTTCTACTGTATATGGGCCTAAATATACTGGTTCTAGCTTATGGCCAGTTTCATTTCTTAACAGAACCTTATCTCCTATTTTTAATTCAAAAGTTATTTCTTTCCTATCATAATATTTTTTAATCTTAGCCTTATGTTGTTCTAGCATTATTCTGGCTCTTTTGTAAGCCTGTTCTAACCTAAACTTAGATTCCTTAGCGTAGTTTTCTATATTGTATAATGGATTAATGTTATCTATTGTATTAAAATATGATGGCAAGTTGCTTTGTTTGCCGAAGACTAACTCATATGGACAATAACACTGTGTGACAGTCCAAAAATTTCTGGGATGCGACATAGCGTAGGTTGTAGATATAGTTAAATAGAATTTTGTGGCATACTAGAATTTTTTGTTGCACATCGAAACTTTGAATATCGGTACAAAAACCGTTTTTTCGAGGTTGATGGAGTCTAAAAATTCTATGTCGTAAACTATGCGTCTTACAATAAATTTAAAAACGGCAGTAACACCTTTCTAACGGTGTATTACACTGCAATATCGGATAAATATTGAGGGAGCTACATTTAAAAATATATGCATTTTTTCAGTTTTTTGCGACATTACCCAACTTTGAACGTAAATTAATAAGTTAAATTTGTAGAAAGCAACTACTTTTTGGTATGTAGTTTCAAAACACATTTAATTACGTCTTCTGCTTTTTAGTTTATTAAAGTGAGTGATATTTAGCTGAGTTATTAATTTTTTTAGAAAAAAAGTCATTTGCCGATATATTAAATTTATGATGTGTATTAACCTCCGCGTAAGTTCAACTTGGTCGAACATAAGTGGAGTGAGAGAATTGAGCTACTTGTGTGAAATCGTTTTTGAAATTTCGTAATATGAAAATATTTAATAACTTTGCTAATCATTGACCGATTTTAGAAAATGGACTCACGTTTTACTCGTAAAAAAGTATTCTTTTCAAATAATGAAACAAGTATAACGGGTTTATACCAAAATAGTGTTCGAAAACATCAACAAAGTCAAAAAAGTTGTAAAAAAACCAACAAAAAATTAGTTTTCATCAAATACTCCAATATAGGAAATGAAACCTGTTAAGTCATGTATGGCACTTTTAAAGACCTAAATGAAATAAAATAAAAATCGGTGGATATTTGACGAAGCTATGGACGCATGAGTGAGTGCAAGTACGAAAAAACGGTTTTTGTACCGTTATTCAAAATTTCTATGAGCACCAAAAAATTCTAGTATGATCTAGTATGATTAATTTCACCGATTACTTTTATGAAATTATTTGAGTTAGGGTGTTGTGATTTCTTTTTGGTCAGTGTATCTATTACGAATGACTAAATGGTCGATTCGGTTTTGAATTTTTGTAGCTTTATCCCAACTTTTCTGCATTAAGCAGTTCTTTAAGCTGAGCAATTTCTTGCTTAGCACGGAATATGACGCCACCGCGTTTGGCTTTTGGCATATTTATTTTAATTCCGTTAGCTACATATGTACACTACCTTATTTTATTTGTAGATCACAATCACACTACTCACTCAGTTTTATCCCGTTCCAGATTTATAATTTTGACGTTGCCGTTGTTGTTGCTGTTGTTGTTGCTGTTGTTGTTGCTGTTGTTGTTGCTGTTGTTGTTGCTGTTGTTGTTGCTGTTGTTGTTGCTGTTGTTGTTGTTGCTGTTGATGTTTCTGTTGCTGCCGTTTTTGTTGTTGTTGTTGCCTCAGTTGTTGTTGTTGTTGCTGCCGTTTTTGTTGTAGTTACTTTTGATGTTGCTGCTGCTGCCGTTTTTGTTGTTGTTGTTTTTGTTGTTATTGTTGTTGTTGTCCTGGGCCTATGGGCTCAGGCTGTGCCGGTGCTGGTCATCGCACAGGCAGGTTACGTGTAAAACTTTTCTTTTTTTCTTTATTAATTGAATTGCAAAAAAAATTTTTTTTAATCACTTTAACACATGTCACGGTCGCCATGTATCGAAAGGAAAACAACCGGTGTTATGCGTTAATTAATTGTGTTTTACATGAAATGTCTTAATCAAGCTAAGGGCTGCGCAGCTGCGCCGCCAGGTACGCCGGCAGCGGAGCAGCCGTTTTGGGTTTTATATACAATATAAAAGAGAGAATGTTATGTGCACACAAAGAGAGCGCCATGCGCGGCAAGCTAAACGGCGACTTGGCACTTATGCTGCCCATTGCATTATTGTGTGATCATATTACTTTGCACTTTGAATATGCTTGGGACTTATGTTTATGTAATCAATGCAACAAAGTGTTACAGTGTGTATTCGATATGTGTGCATACTACAAAAGACCTAGTAATGAACAAATGTATAAAGGAATATTAAATCAAGATACAACCGAATGTAGATATTCAAAAACACATAAATCTTTTAAAATAAAATATGTAGTGCCTAATATAATGTTAACTTGGAAAACCTAAGACTATTTTAAATCAAAATTGTATAGGCAGAGACATAACAATAGAAAGTAATAACATTATAAAAGCATTTAATTGTTCAATTCAATTAAAAGAAATATTGATCACAAGTACTATTTTAGATTGCACACAAACTATTTAAAAGAAATTGTACAACAACAAACAAGATATTACAATACATTTTAAATTATTACATTAACAACACTAATAATTATTGTAATCATACTAGTAATATATTTTAGCTATATATAAGAGCATGCCACGCAAAATAATTGTTAACTATAAGAAACAAACAGGAATAACCCCACAATTTAATAATGTAACAAATGAAACCGCAAATATTGTACTCGAATCCGAGCCAACACTATATCCCAATATTACCGCCTGAGGAAAGGCTAATTTTTTATGGATGGGGAAGTAACATATGTAATGCACATAGCCACCAAAATATTCTCGCACATATTTCCCCTATCAAGTAATAAGTTATCAAAAAGAATAACAAGTTGGTAAAAATAATAATTCAAGCGCCCCTACGATCGAAACAGGTAATATAAACACTCGCAAGAATCGTTATTTCCGTCAAGGGTTAAATCTGCCGACGCGGCTCAAATCCAGGCTGTTGCTTAGCACCCAAATATTCGTCTTCTCAAAAAGAGCGATCCCTAAGATCTCTCTGTTTATATAAGAGCGCAAAGCTCACTCTTTAAAAGCTCACAGCCGAGGTTTGATAAGCGACGACAAATCATTTAATATTTAGTCTTGAATTATTCTCAAACTCCGATGTTCATTTCGCTCTAAGTTTATTTAAATAAAGTTACATTTTTTTTTAACTAAACATATGCGGGAACTCGTTATTATAATAGATAATAGTAATAATATGGTAACCTTAATTTTTCAAATGTTAATTATAAACATATTTTAATAACTAGCGCAGTAACTTAAAAGTTTTATACTTGTAGCGGTAGGAAAAAACACAAAATTAAATTAAATACTTTAAATAATATTTGTTAGCTCTACCAGGCTCTGGTACTCTCTGTTGTGGAATCGATTCCCACAGAGTGTTTAATCAATCGCTTTCTATTTTGCTGAATTAATTTCTACATTTCTTCTCTTTTTAAATAGATGGCAATGGAATGGTACAATTATATAAATGTTATCGATGATATGCTTGCTACCTCTTTTTTAACTAGTGCACGAAATTCCTTAAGTATGGTATGCACTGCTTTACATCGTGAAACAGATATTGCTGCGTCTCCAGTTCTTGTCATGGAATCAGATATTATGGAGCGACGAATAGATTTAGTTCTTAGTGTGGATTCTGAAGCCGATTTTACTAGGGGAATAATCTTTAGAATACAGAACATACTTCAACAGTTCCCCCGTGTCGGTAATAAAATGAAATTGCCGAAAGATCAGAAGGCTAGCCCACTTCCAAAAGTTTTCCGAGAGGATTCTGAATGCATCGAACTAATTTTTAATGTAAATTAAACATCAGCGTGAGGAAATTGACCGATATATTATATTTTGGAATGGGAACCGGGCTTTGTGGGAAACTACTGATACTACATTTATTAAAAGAGTGAAGTCAACTGATCTTACTGCAGACGTTTTTGAATCTTTCATTAAGTACTACAGCACGCTAGCTGATGACATTTCTTTTGTAGACGCCATATCACATGTTTATTTTATACTTATGAATCAAAACTACATAAAAAATTCAATTCCAGACTGTATTGAAAAATGGCAGACATTAAACATAAAAATTCTCTTAAGTCATTCTTTTTACTTAATTCGAGGTACGTAAAAATTCTTTTCTTATTGATAATAATCTACCGACTGTTCTTAAGGAATTTATCGATACATGCGTCGCAATGGTCAGAAAATTATGATGATGCCAAGAACACTCAAAGAATCATTAGCTGCCAAAGAATATTTTGAGCGATTAATCGAAGAAGTTCCTCTTAAGCAAGCGACTTTTCCAAATATATTAGAGCTTTATACTTTTTTAGATAAATATCAAGTCGAAGTACCGGATGAAATACGTCAACAAGTTGATGGGCTACAAGCAGCATAGCAAGAGTATATAAGAAAATTGGGTGAAGCTGACGAAATGGTTGATAACAATCGCGACGAGTTCAAAAAAATATTGCTACACCAAGCTAAAAAATTAAAAATGATACCTCAAGAATTTCTAGATGACTTTTACTTAAAACTTCCTACTGCGTCCAATATGTAAAGCTTATTTTTTTATCACACATTTTAATAATTTTAATTTGTTTTTCAGAAATCCGAAAATTGCTTTAAAATTTTTAAAAATAATATAACATTAAGTAGAAGACTGCTTTAAATTTGAAGAAAGTCTGAAGAGCGATTTATCTGTTTTTAATTTAAATCAACCTGAAAGTATATAGATCTCCGAAAATTGGATGCGGAAGTTAAAATTGTACAAAACATTTGGTCAATTATTCTTGACTGGCAAACAAGCTGGGAAGATTGGCGGAAAGTCAACTTCTGGAAAATTAATATTGATGAAATGGAGGATAAGGAATTCAGTATATTGAACAAAATGTATTATTATCGCTATTGGGAAATGCTTGAAGTGACAATAAAATCAATTGACCGTTTTCGCCGCACCCTGCCCTTAATTACTGCTTTACAAAATCCGAACATGCGAGAAAGACATTGGAAAAGAGTCCGAGATGTAATGCAAGTGTAAGTAACATATGCAATATATTTCCTATGACTCTTTCGTCCGCTGGTATGTACATAAATTAGGCAGGATCGAAAATTCAAAAATTTAATTTTTGCTCAACTCTTATATACTTACTAGACATCTGCATGAATGCCCATAAGGGTAAATTAATGATTGATTCTGATAGTGGGTACATATTTTTTCCGAATAGTGCCAATATTGCATGCATTGACAGACTTAAAACAATCAAAGGGGCTCCGCCCCCTGCTCGTTAAGCTCGCCTACCCCCGGCAGGCTTCGCTCGCGGTGATGTCTGAAAGGTGATGTCTGAAAGCCCACTCGACAGTTATCTGCTCGCTACCCATATCTTTGCGGCAGTTAGACTTAATGACTATTAATTAAATCAATAAATACTTAAAAAACTTAAATTCGCACAGAGGCTTAATTTAATTGACACCTTTCACTTTAAAAATTATAGATTAGTACAATTTAATGAACAATTAAATTAACAGATGAAATGTATATTAACATAAAATTAATTTTCATATATTTTCATATAACATGTCTAACTTAAATTATCCTATGTAAATGTAACATTGATGTAACATGTATAACTAAAATCTTGCTCTGTGCTCAACCGACGAGCGTTTTTAATCGCTCGCCCATTCGAGAGTGTATGTGTGTTGTGTATGTCAAAAGAAATACACTTACATAGCCCGCAATCTGTTGACTTATCGTAATCTGTGCAAGTTTTTCAAAATGAATTCCAGTAACAATTCTCTGAATTTTCTAGATGGACAGTGCATGAGGTGGCTAGTTCCTGCTGAAGAAATTTATTCACCGCTGTCTCGGAGTGTAAGGATTCACACTGCTCCATGCCGATGCTCGTTGTTCCATCCTTGGTTGAAATGGTATGTTCCAGCGTGGTTTCCTCTTCTTGTATTGCCTGTTCTTGTTTTCTTTGCTCTTGTTTTCCTTGCTCCTGTGTGTGGTCTGTGTTGACAACCGAGAGTCTCTCTTCTTGTACTCTGTTGTTTTGGCGACGATTCTGACGAGATTTTGACTTCGATTCCGGCGCATTCAAAGTTAGTTCCCATGTTGGAGAGAAAATCCCATCCTAGCAACAGTTCGTCGATGACTCCCGACAGAATTAATTAGCAATAATTACATTTAATCTACAAGAATTTACAGAATATATCGAAGACATAGAGCTGGGAATGCAGTTAACAAAGATTAGGTGTATTCAACCCTGAATTACTAAAACACAGTCCATTATCGCACGTGAACTCTGAAAAAATTTTGAATATTAAGACTTCAACATGGTTGAAAACAATTACAAACGAAATTTTGATAATTTTCCATATTCCTCGCGAAATTATCAATACTCCAATTTTGGAAATCACTGCGGACGGCAGTTCGCGTTAGTGACGAAAGCAGCACGAAGGGTGCAAAAGGCGACTAACTATATATACAGCTAAGTTGGATAATTTGCTACGACCGTCCGATCAGATTGAGTTATATACCGATCGAAAGGTTTAGTCCTAACTTACAAAATGGCATACTACAACTTTTTCTAACCAACCTGGGTCATGAGATATGGGGGTGTAAGTGGGAGAAGAAAAATTTAAATGATTGCAGATAATGGGGCTGTTGGGGCCCATTGGTAAAATTTTTTAAAAATTTTACTTAAAAATACGCGTCGGTTGATACATCAGTCAACCAAATCCGATAACTGGTTCAAAAGATAAATAAATTTGCAAATTTTAGTACACTCCTAAAAATGAAATGAAAAGTCAGTTTGTTTGTCTGTTTGTTTGTTTGCATCAAAGCGCTAAAGAAGCCAAAATGTTATGATGGGGATTTGTTCCTTTTTGAAAATCGAGAAATGTTTGTTTCACGACTTTTTCAATTTCCCGCTAGTTCAGCGGGAAAACGCTATTTCCCGCTAAAACTGAAACCTCAATAGTTTCCAAACCATTTAAGCTACAGTTATGTTCTATACATCGATTAAGGGCATTCAGACGTGCCTTTAAGTTTGTTTTCGAAAACACTCAGGTAATATTTTACAGGTGAAATAAGGTTTTTAAGCTAACATTTTGACGATTTCTGACAAAACGGCTCTAACGATTTTTATTAAATTTCAATATGTTTTAAAGTGTACAATTTCGCGTTTTTTGGTATATAAAACATAAATTTTGGTTGAGGGACTTAGAAGATATTACCTGTTAACTGAATATATATTTTTCAATAAGTATTAAGACGCGACAGCAGCATCAAGGCAGGCGTAGCAGCCAGAGCTTGAGAGTGTATAGCTGACTGCTTTGAGTTGCACAAATAACCACTGCTGCCAGATAGTTTTGTTTTTTTTTGGGTTGCTGAAATATCCAGTGTTGCCATGCCGTTCAGTTTTGTTTTTAGACGATTTTTATTTTTTAATATGAAAAAATTTCAACTAAAAAATGTACATATTTTTATATCTGCCTGCATTAATGATAAAGTTACAATGTCAAAAGCAAAACCAATTGCAAAAATTTCTGATATCCCACAAGAAAACCTGTACACGAGGTAAAAGTCTAGTGACGAAAGCTATTTCTAGCGCCAAAATTTCTGATATCCAATTTTGTGACGTACACAATTGAGTTTAATATAAAAATGTTCACTAAAGATATGAATTAATAAAAAAAAGAAGAAAATTAGCATTCGGCACTAGACTTTGACCTCGGGTAGATGTTTATTTGTGGGATTGTTCCATACCCGGAAGAAAACAGAAACATTTTAACTGAAATTATACATGACAGATATTTTATACAAAATAATAATACCGAAAAGACGAAAGACCTAGTAATGAACAAATGTATAAAGGAATATTAAATCAAGATACAACCGAATGTAGATATTCAAAAACACATAAATCTTTTAAAACAAAATATGTAGTGCCTAATATAATGTTAATTTGGAAGACCTAAGACTATTTTAAATCAAAATTGTATAAGCAGAGACATAACAATAGAAAGTAATAACATTATAAAAGCATTTAATTGTTCAATTCAATTGGAAGAAATATTGATCACAAGTACTATTTTAGATTGCACACAAACTATTTAAAAGAAATTGTACAACAACAAACAAGATATTACAATACATTTCAAATTATTACATTAATAAAACTAATAATTATTGTAATCATACTAGTAATATATTTTAGCTATATATAAGAGCATACCACGCAAAATAATTGTTAACTATAAGAAACAAACAGGAATAACCCCACAATTTAATAATGCAAAAAAAGAAACCGCAAATATTGTACTCAAATCCGAGTCAACACTATATCCCAATATTACCGCCTAAGGAAAGGCTAATTTTTTATGGATGGGGAAGTAACATATGTAATGCAAATAGCCACCTAAATATTCTCGCACATATTTCCCCTATCAAGTAATAAGTTATCAAAAAGAATAACAAGTTGGTAAAAATAATAATTCAAGCGCCCCTACGATCGAAACAGGTAATATAAACACTCGCAAGAATCGTTATTTCCGTCAAGGGTTAAATCTGCCGACGCGGCTCAAATCCAGGCTGTTGCTTAGCACCCAAATATTCGTCTTCTCAAAAAGAGCGATCCCTAAGATCTCTCTGTTTATATAAGAGCGTAAAGCTCACTCTTTAAAAGCTCACAGCCGAGGTTTGATAAGCGACGACAAATCATTTAATATTTAGTCTTGAATTATTCTCAAACTCCGATGTTCATTTCGCTCTAAGTTTATTTAAATAAAGTTACATTTTTTTTAACTAAACATATGCGGGAACTCGTTATTATAATAGATAATAGTAATAATATGGTAACCTTAATTTTTCAAATGTTAATTATAAACATATTTTAATAACTAGCGCAGTAACTTAAAAGTTTTATACTTGTAGCGGTAGGAAAAAACACAAAATTAAATTAAATTCTTTAAATAATATTTTTTAGCTCTACCAAGCTCTGGTACTCTCTGTTGTGGAATCGATTCCCACAGAATGTTTAATCAATCGCTTTCTATCTTGCTGAATTAATTTCTACATTTCTTATCTTTTTAAATAGATGGCAATGGAATGGTACAATTATATAAATGTTATCGATGATATGCTTGCCACCTCTTTTTTAACTAGTGCACGAAATTCCTTAAGTATGGTATGCACTGCTTTACATCGTGAAACAGATATTGCTGCGTCTCCAGTTCTTGTCATGGAATCAGATATTATGGAGCGACGAATAGATTTAGTTCTTAGTGTGGATTCTGAAGCCGATTTTACTAGGGGAATAATCTTTAGAATACAGAACATACTTCAACAGTTCCCCCGTGTCGGTAATAAAATGAAATTGCCGAAAGATCAGCAGGCTAGCCCACTTCCAAAAGTTTTCCGAGAGGATTCTGAATGCATCGAACTAATTTTTAATGTAGAGCTGAAATTAAACATCAGCGTGAGGAAATTGACCGATATATTATATTTTGGAATGGGAACCGGGCTTTGTGGGAAACTACTGATACTACATTTATTAAAAGAGTGAAGTCAACTGATCTTACTGCAGACGTTTTTGAATCTTTCATTAAGTACTACAGCACGCTAGCTGATGACATTTCTTTTGTAGACGCCATATCACATGTTTATTTTATACTTATGAATCAAAACTACATAAAAAATTCAATTTCAGACTGTATTGAAAAATGGTAGACATTAAACATAAAAATTCTCTTAAGTCATTCTTTTTACTTAATTCGAGGTACGTAAAAATTCTTTTCTTATTGATAATAATTTACCGACTGTTCTTAAGGAATTTATCGATACATGCGTCGCAATGGTCAGAAAATTATGATGATGCCAAGAACACTCAAAGAATCATTAGCTGCCAAAGAATATTTTGAGCGATTAATCGAAGAAGTTCCTCTTAAGCAAGCGACTTTTCCAAATATATTAGAGCTTTTTACTTTTTTAGATAAATATCAAGTCGAAGTACCGGATGAAATACGTCAACAAGTTGATGGGCTGCAAGCAGCATAGCAAGAGTATATAAGAAAATTGGGTGAAGGTGACGAAATGCTTGATAATAATCGCGACGAGTTCAAAAAAATATTACTTCACCAAGCTGAAAAATTTAAAATGATTCTCAAAGAATTTCTAGATGACTTTTACTTAAAGCTTCCTACTGCGTGCAATATGTAAAGCTTATTTTTTTATCAAACTTTTCTAACCAACCTGGGTCATGAGATATGGGGGTGTAAGTGGGAGGGGAAAAATTTAAATGATTGTAGATAATGGGGTTGTTGGGGCCTATTGGTAAAATTTTTTAAAAATTTTACTTAAAAATACCCGTCGGTTGATACATCAGTCAACCAAATCCGATAACTGGTTCAAAAGATAAATAAATTTGCAAATTTTAGTACACTCCTAAAAATTAAATGAAAAGTCAGTTTGTTTGTCTGTTTGTTTGTTTGCATCAAAGCGCTAAAGAAGCTAAAATGTTATGATGGGGATTTGTTCCTTTTTGAAAATCGAGAAATGTTTGTTTTACGACTTTTTCAATTTCCCGCTAGTTCAGCGGGAAAACGCTATTTCCCGCTAAAACTGAAACCTCAACAGTTTCCAAACCATTTAAGCTACAGTTATGTTCTATACATCGATTAAGGGCATTCAGACGTGCCTTTAAGTTTGTTTTCTAAAACACTCAGGTAATATTTTACAGGTGAAATAAGGTTATTTAGCTAACATTTTGACGATTTCTGACTTTTACTTAAAACTTCCTACTGCGTCCAATATGTAAAGCTTAATTTTTTTATCAAACATTTTAATATTATTAATTTCTATTTGTTTTTCAGAAATCCGAAAATTGCTTTAAAATTTTTAAAAATAATATAACATTAAGTAGAAGACTGCTTTAAATTTGAAGAAAGTCTGAAGAGCGATTTATCTGTTTTTAATTTAAATCAACCTGAAAGTATATAGATCTCCGAAAATTGGATGCGGAAGTTAAAATTTTACAAAACATTTGGTCAATTATTCTTGACTGGCAAACAAGCTGGGAAGATTGGCGGAAAGTCAACTTCTGGAAAATTAATATTGATGAAATGGAGGATAAGGAATTCAGTATATTGAACAAAATGTATTATTATCGCCATTGGGAAATGCTTGAAGTGACAATAAAATCAATTGACCGTTTTCGCCGCACCCTGCCCTTAATTACTGCTTTACAAAATCCGAACATGCGAGAGCGACATTGGAAAAGAGTCCGAGATGTAATGCAAGTGTAAGTAACATATGCAATATATTTCCTATGACTCTTTCGTCCTCTGGTATGTACATAAATTAGGCAGGATCGAAAATTCAAAAATTTAATTTTTGCTCAACTCTTATATACTTATTAGACATCTGCATGAATGTCCATAAGGGTAAATTAATGATTGATTCTGATAGTGGGTATATATTTTTTCCGAATAGTGCCAATATTGCTTGCATTGACAGACTTAAAACAATCAAAAGGGCTCCGCCCACTGCTCGTTAAGCTCGCCTACCCCCGGCAGGCTTCGCTCGCGGTGATGTCTGAAAGGACTACAGTCGAGCCCACTCGACAGTTATCTGCTCGCTACCCATATCTTAATGACTATTAATTAATGACTATTATGTAAATGTAAAATTGATGTAACATGTATAACTAAAATCTTGCTCTGTGCTCAACCGACGAGCGTTTTTAATCGCTCGCCCATTCGAGAGTGTATGTGTGTTGTGTATGTCAAAAGGCACACACTTACATAGCCCGCAATCTGTTGACTTATCGTAATCTGTGCAAGTTTTTCAAAATGAATTCCAGTAACAATTCTCTGAATTTTCTAGATGGACAGTGCATGAGGTGGCTAGTTCCTGCTGAAGAAATTTATCCACCGCTGTCTCGGAGTGTAAGGATTCACACTGCTCCATGCCGATGCTCGTTGTTCCATCCTTGGTTGTAATGGAATGTTCCAGCGTGGTTTCCTCTTCTTGTATTGCCTGTTCTTGTTTTCTTTGCTCTTGTTTTCCTTGCTCCTGTGTGTGGTCTGTGTTGACAACCGAGAGTCTCTCTTCTTGTACTCTGTTGTTTTGGCGACGATTCTGACGAGATTTTGACTTCGAATCCGGCGCATTCAAAGTTAGTTAAATCCCATCCTAGCAACAGTTCGTCGATGACTCCCGACAGAATTAATTAGCAATAATTACATTTAATCTACAAGAATTTACAGAATATATCGAAGACATAGAGCTGGGAATGCAGTTAACAAAGATTAGGTGTATTCAACCCTGAATTACTAAAACACAGTCCATTATCGCACGTGAACTCTGAAAAAATTTTGAATATTAAGACTTCAACATGGTTGAAAACAATTACAAACGAAATTTTGATAATTTCCCATATTCCTCGCGAAATTATCAATACTCCAATTTTGGAAATCACTGCGGACGGCAGTTCGCGTTAGTGACGAAAGCAGCACGAAGGGTGCAAAAGGCGACTAACTATATATACAGCTAAGTTGGATAATTTGCTACGACCGTCCGATCAGATTGAGTTATATACCGATCGAGAGGTTTAGTCCTAACTTACAAAATGGCATACTACAACTTTTTCTAACCAACCTGGGTCATGAGATATGGGGGTGTAAGTGGGAGAAGAAAAATTTAAATGATTGCAGATAATGGGGCTGTTGGGGCCCATTGGTAAAATTTTTTAAAAATTTTACTTAAAAATACGCGTCGGTTGATACATCAGTCAACCAAATCCGATTGGTTTTTTTTTTTTAGTACACTCCTAAAAATTAAATGAAAAGTCAGTTTATTTGTCTGTTTGCTTGTTTGCATCAAAGCGCTAAAGAAGCTAAAATGTTATGATGGGGATTTGTTCCTTTTTGAAAATCGAGAAATGTTTGTTTTACGACTTTTTCAATTTCCCGCTAGTTCAGCGGGAAAACGCTATTTCCCGCTAAAACTGAAACATCAACAGTTTCCAAACCATTTAAGCTACAGTTATGTTCTATACATCGATTAAGGGCATTCAGACGTGCCTTTAAGTTTGTTTTCTAAAACACTCAGGTAATATTTTACAGGTGAAATAAGGTTTTTAAGCTAACATTTTGACGATTTCTGACAAAACGGCTTTAACGATTTTTATTAAATTTCAATATGTTTTAAAGTGTACAATTTCGCGTTTTTTGGTATATAAAACATAAATTTTGGTTGAGGGACTTAGAAGATATTACCTGTTTACTGAATATATATTTTTCAATAAGTATTAAGACGCGACAGCAGCATCAAGGCAGGCGTAGCAGCCAGAGCTTGAGAGTGTATAGCTGGCTGCTTTGAGTTGCACAAATAACCAGTGCTGCCAGATAGTTTTGTTTTTTTTTGGGTTGCTGAAATATCCAGTGTTGCCATGCCGTTCAGTTTTGTTTTTAGACGATTTTTATTTTTTAATATGAAAAAATTTCAACTAAAAAATGTACATATTTTTATATCTGCCTGCATTAATGATAAAGTTACAATGTCAAAAGCAAAACCAATTGCAAAAATTTCTGATATCCCACAAGAAAACCTGTACACGAGGTAAAAGTCTAGTGACGAAAGCTATTTCTAGCGCCAAAGTTTCTGATATCCAATTTTGTGACGTACACAATTGAGTTTAATATAAAAATGTTCACTAAAGATATGAATTAATAAAAAAAAGAAGAAAATTAGCATTCGGCACTAGACTTTGACCTCGGGTAGATGTTTATTTGTGAGATTGTTCCATACCCGGAAGAAAACAGAAACATTTTAACTAAAATTATACATGACAGATATTTTATACAAAATAATAATACCGAAAAGACGAAAGACCTAGTAATGAACAAATGTATAAAGGAATATTAAATCAAGATACAACCGAATGTAGATATTCAAAAACACATAAATCTTTTAAAACAAAATACGTAGTGCCTAATATAATGTTAATTTGGAAGACCTAAGACTATTTTAAATCAAAATTGTATAAGCAGAGACATAACAATAGAAAGTAATAACATTATAAAAGCATTTAATTGTTCAATTCAATTGGAAGAAATATTGATCACAAGTACTATTTTAGATTGCACACAAACTATTTAAAAGAAATTGTACAACAACAAACAAGATATTACAATACATTTCAAATTATTACATAAATAAAACTAATAATTATTGTAATCATACTAGTAATATATTTTAGCTATATATAAGAGCATACCAAGCAAAATAATTGTTAACTATTGTATAAGAAACAAACAGAAATAAACCCCACAATTTAATAATGTAAAAAAAGAAACCGCAAATATTGTACTCGAATCCGAGTCAACACTATATCCCAATATTACCGCCTGAGGAAAGGCTAATTTTTTATGGATGGGGAAGTAACATATGTAATGCAAATAGCCACCTAAATATTCTCGCACATATTCCCCCTATCAAGTAATAAGTTATCAATAAGAATAACAAACTGGTAAAAATAATAATTCAAGCGCCCCTACGATCGAAACAGTTAATATAAACACTCGAAAGAATCGTTATTCCCATCAAGGGTTAAATCTGCCGACGCGGCTCAAATCCAGGCTGTTGCTTAGCACCCAAATATTCGTCTTCTCAAAAAGAGCGATCCCTAAGATCTCTCTGTTTATATAAGAGCGCAAAGCTCACTCTTTAAAAGCTCACAGCCGAGGTTTGATAAGCGACGACAAATCATTTAATATTTAGTCTTGAATTATTCTCACACTCCGATGTTCATTTCGCTCTAAGTTTATTTAAATAAAGTTACATTTTTTTTTAACTATTCATATGCGGGAACTCGTTATTATAATAGATAAATAGTAATAATATGGTAACCTTAATTTTTCAAATGTTAATTATAAACGTATTTTAATAACTAGCGCAGTAACTTAAAAGTTTTATACTTGTAGCGGTAGGAAAAAACACAAAATTAAATTAAATACTTTAAATAATATTTGTTAGCTCTACCAAGCTCTGGTACTCTCTGTTGTGGAATCGATTCCCACAGAATGTTTAATCAATCGCTTTCTATCTTGCTGAATTAATTTCTACATTTCTTCTCTTTTTAAATAGATGGCAATGGAATGGTACAATTATATAAATGTTATCGATGATATGCTTGCCACCTCTTTTTTAACTAGTGCACGAAATTCCTTAAGTATGGTATGCACTGCTTTACATCGTAAAACATATATTGCTGCGTCTCCAGTTCTTATCATGGAATCAGATATTATGGAGCGACGAATAGATTTAGTTCTTAGTATGGATTCTGAAGCCGATTTTATTAAGGGAATAATCTTTAGAATACAGAACATACTTCAACAGTTCCCCCATGTCGGTAATAAAATGAAATGGCCGAAAGATCAGCAGGCTAGCCCACTTCCAAAAGTTTTCCGAGAGGATTCTGAATGCATCGAACTAATTTTTAATGTAGAGCTGAAATTAAACACCAGCGTGAGGAAATTGACCGATATATTATTTTTTGGAATGGGCACCGGGCTTTGTGGGAAACTACTGATACTACATTTATTAAAAGAGTGAAGTCAACTGATCTTACTGCAGACGTTTTTGAATCTTTCATTAAGTACTATAGCACGCTAGCTGATGACATTTCTTTTGTAGACGCCATATCACATGTTTATTTTATACTTATGAATCAAAACTACATAAAAAATTCAATTCCAGACTGTATTGAAAAATGGCAGACATTAAACATAAAAATTCTCTTAAGTCATTCTTTTTACTTAATTCGAGGTACGTAAAAATTCTTTTCTTATTGATAATAATTTACCGACTGTTCTTAAGGAATTTATCGATACATGCGTCGCAATGGTCAGAAAATTATGATGATGCCAAGAACACTCAAAGAATCATTAGCTGCCAAAGAATATTTTGAGCGATTAATCGAAGAAGTTCCTCTTAAGCAAGCGACTTTTCCAAATATATTAGAGCTTTTTACTTTTTTAGATAAATATCAAGTCGAAGTACCGGATGAAATACGTCAACAAGTTGATGGGCTGCAAGCAGCATAGCAAGAGTATATAAGAAAATTGGGTGAAGCTGACGAAATGGTTGATAATAATCGCGACGAGTTCAAAAAAATATTGCTACACCAAGCTGAAAAATTTAAATGATTGCAGATAATGAGGCTGTTGGGGCACATTGGTAAAATTTTTTAAAAATTTTACTTAAAAATACGCGTTGGTTGATACATCAGTCAACCAAATCCGATAACTGGTTCAAAAGATAAATATATTTGCAAATTTTAGTACACTCCTAAAAATTAAATGAAAAGTCAGTTTGTTTGTCTGTTTGTTTGTTTGCATCAAAGCGCTAAAGAAGCTAAAATGTTATGATGGGGATTTGTTCCTTTTTGAAAATCGAGAAATGTTTGTTTTACGACTTTTTCAATTTCCCGCTAGTTCACTGCGGACGGCAGTTCGCGTTAGTGACGAAAGCAGCACGAAGGGTGCAAAAGGCGACTAACTATATATACAGCTATGTTGGATAATTTGCTACGACCGTCCGATCAGATTGAGTTATATACCGATCGAGAGGTTTAGTCCTAACTTACAAAATGGCATACTACAACTTTTTCTAACCAACCTGGGTCATGAGATATGGGGGTGTAAGTGGGAGAAGAAAAATTTAAATGATTGCAGATAATGGGGCTGTTGGGGCCCATTGGTAATATTTTTAAAAATTTTACTTAAAAATACGCGTCGGTTGATACATCAGTCCAAATCCGATAACTGGTTCAAAAAATAAATAAATTTGCAAATTTTAGTACACTCCTAAAAATGAAATGAAAAGTCAGTTTGTTTGTCTGTTTGTTTGTTTGCATCAAAGCGCTAAAGAAGCTAAAATGTTATGATGGGGATTTGTTCCTTTTTGAAAATCGAGAAATGTTTGTTTTACGACTTTTTCAATTTCCCGCTAGTTCAGCGGGAAAACGCTGTTTCCCGCTAAAACTGAAACATCAACAGTTTCCAAACCATTCAAGCTACAGTTATGTTCTATACATCGATTAAGGGCATTCAGACGTGCCTTTAAGTTTGTTTTCTAAAACACTCAGGTAATATTTTACAGGTGAAATAAGGTTTTTTAGCTAACATTTTGACGATTTCTAAAAAAACGGCTCTAAAGATTTTTATCAATTTTTGTACAATTTCGCGTTTTTTTGGTATATAAAACATAAATTTTGGTTGAGGGGCTTAGAAGATATTACCTGTTAACTGAATATATATTTTTCAATAAGTATTAAGACGCGACAGCAGCATCAAGGCAGGCGTAGCAGCCAGAGCTTGAGAGTGTATAGCTGACTGCTTTGAGTTGCACAAATAACCAGTGCTGCCAGATAGTTTTGTTTTATTTTGGGTTGCTGAAATATCCAGTGTTGCCAGGCCGTTCAGTTTTGTTTTTAGACGATTTTTATTTTTTAATATGAAAAAATTTCAACTAAAAAATGTACATATTTTTATATCTGCCTGCATTAATGATAAAGTTACAATGTCAAAAGCAAAACCAATTGCAAAAATTTCTAATATCCCACAAAAAAACCTGTACACGAGGTAAAAGTCTAGTGACGAAAGCTATTTCCAGCGCCAAAATTTCTGATATCCAATTTTGTGACGTACACAATTGAGTTTAATATAAAAATGTTAACTAAAGATATGAATTAATAAAAAAAAGAAGAAAATTAGCATTCGGCACTAGACTTTGACCTCGGGTAGATGTTTATTTGTGGGATTGTTCCATACCCGGAAGAAACCAGAAACATTTTAACTGAAATTATACATGACAGATATTTTATACAAAATAATAATACCGAAAAGACGAAAGACCTAGTAATGAACAAATGTATAAAGGAATTGTTGAATTGCCAATATTTTTTGAAAATTGTACGCGGGTACTATTTACCAAGAATGAATACAACTTGGATTTCAACAACAACGTTGATTTTGGCTAGATTGGCTTCACAATATGCGGCTGTGGCTTTTAACAATTAGCTTCGCCAGATCAACAACTAAAGTTATGTACAATGCAAAAACGCGGGAAAAAATATACAAGTGTATATGTATGTGTATGTGTATGCAATCACAGCTGGAACCAGTTCACGACAAGCCGCTCATCTAGTTCAGTACACGACAAGCCTGCTCACCTAGTTCATGCTGTGCCGATAGTTATATCGATAAACGGATTAGGCTGCTGCTGAATCCGACATACTCCCCCCGTTGGAAGCCTGTCTTTCAACAGAGTCCTCTAGCGGCAACAGACACAGCTTGTTCACTGCTCTTCTGATGACACCAGATGCTGTGTTCAGATCAGCCACACGGGCGACTCCATCCTTGCCAGGGACCAGATGCAACACCCTGCCAAGCGGCCAGCGCATGGGAGGCAAGTTTTCGTCCTTCACGAGTACCATGTCATTAACGCACAAAGATTGCGTTGGAGAACGCCACTTAGTTCGCTGCTGCAGAAGAGTCAAGTATTCTTCACGCCACCGTGCCCAGAACACCTGTTGCAGCTGCGACACACGCTGCCATGCATCTAGTCGGTTGTAGTTCAGCTTGGTCAGATCAGGCTCGATGATACAACTTGGGGGACCACCGAACAGTAAATGCGCAGGAGTCAGGACATCTAGATCTGCTGGGTTCTCTGAAAGTGCAAGTAATGGGCGAGAATTAACAACTGCACAGATTTGGCAGACGAGGGTGCGCAGTTCATCAAAGTGCAACACCGAGCGGCAAACAGAGCGATAAAAATGGTGCTTGGCCAACTTTAAAGCCGCCTCTCATAATCCACCAAAGTGCGGAGAGCGAGGAGGAATGAACTTCCAATCGATGTCAGATTGGCTTAACGATATCTGAACTTGGCCTATTTCAATTTTCATTCCAATGAAATGTCGTATTTCCCCCAAGTCTGTCATTCTAAATCTTGTCATAAGGTATTGTTTAAAATTATTCATTAGACCCCGTACTTAAAAAAAGTACAGGGGTCTATTGGGTTTGTTTTACCGAATATGTGCGTAACATGCAAAAGGAGGCGTGGCAGACCCCATAAAGTATATATATTCTTGATCAGCATCAATAGCCGAGTCGATATAGCAATGTCCGTCTGTCTGTCTGTCTGTCTGTCCGTCTGTCTGTCCGTCTGTATGAACACCTAGATCTCAGGGACTATAAGAGCTAGAGACACCAAACTTGGTATGTAGGTTCTTCTATGCTGCAAGCAGATCAAGTTTGTTTCAAAATTCGGCCACGCCCCCTATATCGCCCACAAATCGGAAAAAAAATTTTCATATCTAAATTATAAGAGCAATTTAAAAGCTAGTGACACCAAATTTGGTATGTAGATTCCTCTATATTGCAGGCAGGTTAAGTTTGTTTCTTTTTGGAATCGTCCCACTATAACATATAGCGCCCATAGGACCGATCGGGTGAAAATCAAGTCTTAGTATGAAAAACTTTTTTGTTTTATGAGATATCGTAACCAATCTTATAGAATATACATAAAACTTGGTCTTATATACCCAGTCCAAAGTTGGTCCAAATCGGACCACTATATCATATAGCTGTCATTGGACCGATCGGGCGAAAATCAAGTCTTAGTATGAAAAACTTTTTTGTTTCTTAAGATATCGTAACCAAACTAATAAAATATGTATCTAGCTTGGTTTTATATATCCTGACCAAAGTTGGTTAAAATCGGACCACTATATCATATAACTGTCATAGGACCGATCCGGCGAAAATCAAGTCTCAGTATGAAAAACTTTTTTGTTTTTTGAGATATCGTAATCAAAATGATAGAATATGTATCTAACTTGGTTTTATATATCCTGATGAAATCAAATCGGACCCCTATATCATATAGGACTAAAAATCAAGTATGAATTTTTATCAGTCTTAGCTTTTGCCATAAGAAGTACGGGGTCTCCGACAGTCGAGAATGCTCGACTGTAGCTCCGTCCGACTAGTTTTTAATTTTTTTTGTATTAACGACATATATATTTAAGGTTTACTTAAATTTTATTATGTTTATGGAAACAAATTTTTATTCATTTTTCTAAATAAAATATTACTTTTATATAGTTTTGTGTTTTGTATATTTTTTTTATATACAATTTTTCCATATGCCTTGGAGGTTTGTTCTTGAAAATTTTTATGAATAAAACAATTTTAATCTATCCTTATAAACTGATTGTTTCTTTTTTATTTTTTTCTAGATTGTCCTATCATATCTTTCTTCTATTCTTTTTACCTTAAAGGGACCTTAAGTACATAAAGCTTAATTTATGTCCTACTTCATTTTTTAGTAATACCTTATTTCTTTTCTTATGTTCCTCAAACACAATTCTAGTTCTATTGTACGTGTTGAATTGCCAATGTTTTTTGACGGATACTATTTAACAAGAATGACTACAACTTGGCTTTTAACAACAATTTTTATTTTGGCTAGATTGGTTTCACAATATGCGGCTGTGGCTTTTAACAATAAGCTTCGCCAGATCAACAACTAAAGTTATGTACAATGCAAAAACGCGGGAAAAATATGCTAGTGTATATGTATGTGTATGTGTATGCAATTACAGCTGGAACCAGTTCACGACAAGCCTGCTCATCTAGTTCATACTATGCCGATAGTTATATCGATAAACGAATTAGGCTGCTGCTGAATCCGACATACTCCCCCCGTTGGAAGCCTGTCTTTCAACAGAGTCCTTTAGAGGCAACAGGCACAGCTTGTTCACTGCTCTTCTGATGACACCAGATGCTGTATTCAGATCAGCCACACGGGCGACTCCATCCTTGCCAAGGACCAGATGCAATACCCTGCCAAGTTGCCAGCGCATGGGAGGCAGGTGCTCGTCCTTCACGAGTACCATGTTCTTCACGCCACCGTGCCCAGAACACCTGTTGCAGCTGCGACACACGCTGCCATCCAACTAGTCGGTTGTAGTTCAGCTTGGTCAGATGAGGCTCGATGATACAGCTTGGGGGACCACCGAACAGTAAATGCGCAGGAGTCAGGACATCTAGATCTGCTGGGTTCTCTGAAAGTGCAAGTAATGGGCGAGAATTAACAACTGCACAGATTTGGCAGACGAGGGTGCGTAGTTCATCAAAGTGCAACACCGAGCGGCGAACAGAGCGATAAAAATGGTGCTTGGCCAACTTCACAGCCGCCTCCCAAAATCCACCAAAGTGCGGAGAGCGAGGAGGAATGAACTTCCAATCGATGTCATCGGCGAGGCAAAACTGCTGCACTGCTTTCAGGTGGGAATCGCTGAGCATCAACGTTTTTAGCTCAATTAACTCGTTCTTGGCCCCAACAAAATTCGTTGCATTGTCGGACCACATCTGACTGGGCTTCCCGCGAGTAGCAATAAAACGTTTTAACGCGCTCAGAAACGCCGCCGTCGATAGATCCTTAACCAGTTCCAGGGCACTGCCTTGCTTGTGAAGCAGATAAACACGCTGACATAGCATTTCAGGGGCGCTCGCGTTTGAACCTCAGACTTATAGAAAAATGGCCCACAATAGTCGACTCCAGTGACCGTAAACGCTCGAACCGCTTCCAGACGCTCCTTTGGAAGACTTGCCATCATTGGTTCCACAAAGCTTGGCCTCGCTCGGAAGCACGTCACACATCCTCTTATCGCCTTGGTTACCGTTCTTAATCCGCCAATTGGCCAATACTGAATTTTGGTTGAGGGGCTTAGAAGATATTACCTGTTAACTGAATATATATTTTTCAATAAGTATTAAGACGCGACAGCAGCATCAAGGCAGGCGTAGCAGCCAGAGCTTGAGAGTGTATAGCTGACTGCTTTGAGTTGCACAAATAACCAGTGCTGCCAGATAGTTTTGTTTTATTTTGGGTTGCTGAAATATCCAGTGTTGCCAGGCCGTTTAGTTTTGTTTTTAGACGATTTTTATTTTTTAATATTAAAAAATTTCAACTAAAAAATGTACATATTTTTATATCTGCCTGCATTAATGATAAAGTTACAATGTCAAAAGCAAAACCAATTGCAAAAATTTCTAATATCCCACAAAAAACCTGTACACGAGGTAAAAGTCTAGTGACGAAAGCTATTTCTAGCGCCAAAATTTCTGATATCCAGTTTTGTGACGTACACAATTGAGTTTAATATAAAAATGTTAACTAAAGATATGAATTAATAAAAAAAAGAAGAAAATTAGCATTCGGCACTAGACTTTGACCTCGGGTAGATGTTTATTTGTGGGATTGTTCCATACCCGGAAGAAACCAGAAACATTTTAACTGAAATTATACATGACAGATATTTTATACAAAATAATAATACCGAAAAGACGAAAGACCTAGTAATGAACAAATGTATAAAGGAATTGTTGAATTGCCAATATTTTTTGACAATTGTACGCGGGTACTATTTACCAAGAATGAATACAACTTGGATTTCAACAACAACGTTTATTTTGGCTAGATTGGCTTCACAATATGCGGCTGTGGCTTTTAACAATTAGCTTCGCCAGATCAACAACTAAAGTTATGTACAATGCAAAAACGCGGGAAAAAATATACAAGTGTATATGTATGTGTATGTGTATGCAATCACAGCTGGAACCAGTTCACGACAAGCCGCTCATCTAGTTCAGTACACGACAAGCCTGCTCATCTAGTTCATGCTGTGCCGATAGTTATATCGACAAGCGGATTAGGCTGCTGCTGAATCCGACATACTCCCCCCGTTGGAAGCCTGTCTTTCAACAGAGTCCTTTAGCGGCAACAGACACAGCTTGTTCACTGCTCTTCTGATGACACCAGATGCTGTGTTCAGATCAGCCACACGGGCGACTCCATCCTTGCCAGGGACCAGATGCAACACCCTGCCAAGCGGCCAGCGCATGGGAGGCAGGTTTTCGTCCTTCACGAGTACCATGTCATTAACGCACAAAGATTGCGTTGAAGAACGTCACTTAGTTCGCTGCTGCAGAAGAGTCAAGTATTCTTCACGCCACCGTGCCCAGAACACCTGTTGCAGCTGCGACACACGCTGTCGGTTGTAGTTCAGCTTGGTCAGATCAGGCTCGATGATACAACTTGGGGGACCACCGAACAGTAAATGCGCAGGAGTCAGGACATCTAGATCTGCTGGGTTCTCTGAAAGTGCCAGTAATGGGCGAGAATTAACAACTGCACAGATTTGGCAGACGAGGGTGCGTAGTTCATCAAAGTGCAACACCGAGCGGCAAACAGAGCGATAAAAATGGTGCTTCGCCAACTTTAAAGCCGCCTCCCATAATCCACCAAAGTGCGGAGAGCGAGGAGGAATGAACTTCCAATCGATGTCATCGGCGAGGCAAAACTGCTGCACTGCCTTCAGGTGGGAATCGCTTAGCATCAACGTTTTTAGCTCAAGTAACTCGTTCTTGGCCCGAACAAAATTCGTTGCATTGTCGGACCACATCTGACTGGGCTTCCCGCGAGTAGCAATAAAACGTTTTTACGCGCTCAGAAACGCCGCCGTCGATAGATCCTTAACCAGCTCCAGGTGCACTGCCTTGCTTGTGAAGCAGATAAACACGCTGACATAGCATTTCAGGGGCGCTCGCGTTTGAACCTCAGACTTATAGAAAAATGGCCCACAATAGTCGACTCCAGTGACCGTAAACGCTCAAACCGCTTCCAGACGCTCTTTTGGAAGACTTGCCATCATTGGTTCCACAAAGCTTGGCCTCGCTCGGAAGCACGTCACACATCCTCTTATCGCCTTGGTTACCGTTCTTAATCCGCCAATTGGCGAATCTTGGCCAGAAGTGCACGGGGTCCGATGTGAAGATTCCTTTGATGAACCTGCACGATGAGTGCTTGTGTGATTGCATGACGCTGAGGCAGAATAATGGGATGCTGGCCATCATAATCCAAAGACGAATTGCAAAGCCGCCCACCAACACGAAGCAGTCCACACTCATCCAAAAAGGGAGCCAAAGCAGCAATGGAGCTTGACTTTCTCACATTTCCGTGAGACCGGATCTCTTTCATGTCGTCCCAAAGGTTCGTCATTTGCACAAGACGCAGAAGAATGCGAGTGCCATGATGAACATCTAAGACAGTTAATACAGGATTCCTTATTCGCTTGATAAATTTGTAGACATAGCCAAATGTGCGCTGCATGGATCCAAACGAATTTGAGTGCTTACATCCAAGAGTGAGGTCTGCATGTGGAGATGTCACGATGAGTGCGCTCTTCCTCAACTCAATTGTAGGCTTTTCGGGAATGCAAGACGCAGGCCAGCTTGGACGACCATCCACAAGATATGGCGGGCCATGGAACCAGAGATCGGATTGTGCCAACACTTCTGGAAGTGCGCCCCTAGAAAGGATGTCAGCTGGATTCCTATCGGTTGGAACATGATGCCATTGCATGCCAAGGGTCAACTCCTGTATTGCAGACACTCTGTTCGCAACGAAAACATTAAATTTGAAAGGCTCATCTCTAATCCAGGATAGAACTACTGAAGAATCGCACCAGCAATAAAACTGGCTGAAGAAAATTCCGGTACGATTGATTTCATACATCAGACTTGCCAATAGTTTCGCTCCACAAAGTTCCAACTTCGGAACGGACAACGTCTTCAAAGGCGCAACTCGCGACTTGGAGCACAGGAGTCTACTTGTGACAGTCTGACCTCTGGTGACCACATAGACGCAAGCACCATAAGCCTCCAAACTGGCATCGCAAAATCCATGAATCTCCACCTCAGCATCTGCGATGAGCACGACTCTGGGAAACGAGACGTGTGGAATGTTCTGGAAACTACTGCATAACTCCTTCCATGCCGTGTCACGTGCTACAGGCAAACTTTCATCCCAAGTCAGTTGATCCTTGCAGAGCTGCTGAAGAAAAATCTTTGCTTTAGTTATGACTGGGCCTAATAGTCCAAGCGGGTCATAAAATCGGGCAACAATAGACAGAACTGAGCGTCTCGACGGCTTCACTATAGAGTCTAAAACAGACAAAGAAAACAACAGCGTATCAACTGCAGGGTCCCATACAAGGCCAAGGGCTTTGGTGACATCGCTGCCATCGTCGAACTTCAAAAACTGTTCTCTGTTTTCAGCAGCTACTCCATCTAGGACCTTCTCGTGACTCGAACACCATTTGCGAAGCTTGAACTGGCCACGGGCCAATATAGCGCAAGTCTGATCCATCTTTTGCCTGGCTTCTGCCACTGAGTTTGCTCCGGAGATAAAATCGTCAACATAGAACTCCTGTTGTAGGGCCTTTGAACCAATTGGATAAGCATCACGCTCATCAATGGCCAACTGGTGCATTGCGCGTACTGATTGAAATGATGCTGATTTGGTTCCATAAGTCACCGTATCCAATTTGAATACCTTTATGCCCTCCTCCTCGAATCTCTCCACAGAATGCATTGATACAAGCTATCAGGCATGGCAACTCGAACACAGCGGTACATCTTACAAATGTCAGCTGTTAGCGCTACAGGATATGTGCGAAAACGAATCAAAATATGAAGCAGCTTTGGCTGTATGATTGGGCCGGCCATCAACACGTCGTTAAGAGAGTATCCTGAATCGGTCGACGCAGACCCATCAAACATCACACGCAACTTTGTTGTGGTGCTGTCCTCCTTCAAGACGCAATGGTGAGGAAGAAAATACTTGCAGCAATCTATGGACTCAGGAGCAACTTGCGACATGTTGTTCAGATCCAGAAACTCCTTGATGAAAGCTGAATACTGCTTCTTTAGATGCGCATGACGGCCCAATTTACGTTCAATGCTGAGGAAACGACGATATGCCTGGTCATAGGAGTCACCTAGAAGCTCTGCATTGGGCTTCAAAGGCAACCGAACCATATTTTCGCCAGACGGCAGACGAGAAACGTTTTTTACAAAGTGCTGCTCGCATTCCAATTCTTCCTTGCTGGCCTTTACCATGGGCTCTTCCAAACTCTCAATTTCCCAAAAACGTCGAACCAAGTCATCTAACCTGAAGTCCAGCTGAGCAGCCTCGCTGATATGAGCGCTGCCAGTAGACAACAACGAAGTGCTACGATGCTTCTCAAAACCTCCAGTCACGACCCAGCCAAGGCGCGTCTTTTGAAGCAGCGGCAATCCGGGCAACAGCATGATTTGCATAACAGATAGCAGCTCATAGAAAAGGCTCGCTCCAATTAAAAGATCCACTCGCTGTGGCTTGTTGAACGCTGGATCAGCCAGTGTAATGTTGGAGGGAATCTTCCAATCCGACGTGTCGATTGCGAAGCTAGGCTGACTGTCGGTAATAGTTGGGGCCACAAGGGCGTCAAATGTGGCTGAATACTCTGACGTGGACGACTTCATCTGAATTTTTACAACTGATCCGTCAGTAGAAACGCTCGTGTCTCCGAGACCCGTGACGACGGCCGAAGATCTGGTTTTCTTTAAATTTTACCATGTGCAGCTGAGAACCAGAGTCCAGTAACGCTCTGCAGGGAACCAAAGAGCCAACGCTATTTCTCACCATGACCACCGCGGTGGCCAAAAGCACGACACCAGACTGAAGACCTTGGGCAGCAAGAAAGGTAGCAGAGTGAGCTGTAGTCGACGGGGGAATACTGGCGGCAGACGATGTGCTTGCTGGTCCTACTGCCTGAGCATCAGAAGAGGTAGCAAAATGCAACAGGCTGTGATGCTTTCCTCCACAGGTGCGACAATGACTGCTGCTACATGAACGAGTTTGATGCCCTTTCTTTAGGCAGTTGAAACATAGAGCCAGTTTTTTTACCTCCTTATGGCGCAGAGATGGAGACAAATTTGCAAATCTACTGCATGAATAGATTCCGTGGCCGCGTTCATCACAGAAACCACATCCACCTTGGCTAGTCTCGGCCACAAAGGCCTTTCTTGGGTTAGCATTTTGGTTAGACTTGCCCATATGAGAATTTGCTGACGTCGAATATTGTATGCTGTCCAGCTTCTGGCATCACCTTTCCAGAAACTCAAAGAACTCATCAGCTGTCGGCACCTTGTCCGAGGAGCAAGCGTCATCCCACTTATTTTGGGTTTTCACGTCCAATTTCTGAAGGAGTGTTTGCACAATAAAACATCCTGAAATCTGCTCCGAATTGCCCAATGTCTTTAACGCACGCATATGAGAGTTGACCTTGTCAGAGAATTGCCGAAGATGTGACGCCGACTCGTTGTCCACCCTTTTGAGCCCAAAAATCTCCTTTATGTGTGCCTGGAAAACAATACGTTTGTTACTAAAGCGTTTATTAAGAATATCGAGAGCCACACGATAATTGGCACCGATAAAATCCAACGATCTAACCGCATCCAACGCAGGGCCAGACAGACATGAGCGAAGATGCTGCAGCTTCTCAATGTTGGTCAATTCGGGATCCTTGTCAACGACAGACTCAAACATTGCGTAGAAATTGGCATATTCCGTATAGCCATCGGAGAATGTAGGCAGCTTGAGCTCGGGCAAACGCGATCTATTGGCCACTATCACGGTTTGATTAAGAGTGTCATCATAGCGCCCAAATGTCGAATGTGGCGGGGCACTTGACTGATGTTTTTGATGTTTGCCATTAAATCGTCAAAGTCATCGCGCACTTTGCTGCCAATTTCGTCGAAGTCGAGTTCTTCTAACGAATTTTGCGCGCCGTTAAAGGTAGATTTAGTTTGCTCAATACGTAATAAATGCACTTCTAGCTCGACAGGGTCTAGATCATTAAGCTTGTTTGTTGATAAATCACTTTCGAGATTTTTAGCGCGTTCAAACAATGCAGACACTTTGCGTTTGAAAAAGGTCACCCTGTCTGCAATTCGCGCACTATCAACGTCTGTGTTTTCCATGATGGCGCTTGACAACAATGTAATGGCGAAAGAAATGAAAGCAACGACAAAAGTCAGTAACCGCACAGCCGCTTATGTACAAGCGTATGTTTATAAGAAGGCTGAGAATGACAACAACAACAACGAGCGAGAGTCTGATTGCGGTGCCTTTCCCAATATGACACACAATATGACACTATGAAATTGTTGCTTTGCAACACACACACGCACATATGTATGTATGATTATGCACTTGATTTGTTTTCAGCGAACACAGAACTTCACTGCACAATTGAATGTTATTTAGCCAATCTCGCCGGGGCCTCCAAATGTTGAATTGCTAATATTTTTTGACAATTGTACGCGGGTACTATTTACCAAGAATGAATACAACTTGGATTTCAACAACAACGTTTATTTTGGCTAGATTGGCTTCACAATATGCGGCTGTGGCTTTTAACAATTAGCTTCGCCAGATCAACAACTAAAGTTATGTACAATGCAAAAACGCGGGAAAAAATATACTAGTGTATATGTATGTGTATGTGTATGCAATCACAGCTGGAACCAGTTCACGACAAGCCGCTCATCTAGTTCAGTACACGACAAGCCTGCTCATCTAGTTCATGCTGTGCCGATAGTTATATCGATAAACGGATTAGGCTGCTGCTGAATCCGACAGGAATATTAAATCAAGATACAACCGAATGTAGATATTCAAAAACACATAAATCTTTTAAAACAAAATATGTAGTGCCTAATAAAATGTTAATTTGGAAGACCTAAGACTATTTTAAATCAAAATTGTATAAGCAGAGACATAACAATAGAAAGTAATAACATTATAAAAGCATTTAATTATTCAATTCAATTGGAAGAAATATTGATCACAAGTACTATTTTAGATTGCACACAAACTATTTAAAAGAAATTGTACAACAACAAACGAGATATTACAATACATTTCAAATTATTACATTAACAAAACTAATAATTATTGTAATCATACTAGTAATATATTTTAGCTATATATAAGAGCATACCAAGCAAAATAATTGTTAACTATTGTATAAGAAACAAACAGAAATAAACCCCACAATTTAATAATGTAAAAAAAGAAACCGCCAATATTGTACTCGAATCCGAGTCAACACTATATCCCAATATTGCCGCCTGAGGAAAGGCTAATTTTTTATGGATGGGGAAGTAACATATGTAATGCAAATAGCCACCTAAATATTCTCTCACATATTCCCCCTATCAAGTAATAAGTTATCAATAAGAATAACAAACTGGTAAAAATAATAATTCAAGCGCCCCTACGATCGAAACAGTTAATATAAGCACTCGCAAGAATCGTTATTCCCATCAAGGGTTAAGTCTGCCGACGCGGCTCAAATCCAGGCTGTTGCTTAGCACCCAAATATTCGTCTTCTCAAAAAGAGCGATCCCTAAGATCTCTCTGTTTATATAAGAGCGCAAAGCTCACTCTTTAAAAGCTCACAGCCGAGGTTTGATAAGCTACGACAAATCATTTAATATTTAGTCTTGAATTATTCTCAAACTCCGATGTTCATTTCGCTCTAAGTTTATTTAAATAAAGTTACATTTTTTTTAACTAAACATATGCGGGAACTCGTTATTATAATAGATAATAGTAATAATATGGTAACCTTAATTTTTCAAATGTTAATTATAAACATATTTTAATAACTAGCGCAGTAACTTAAAAGTTTTATACTTGTAGCGGTAGGAAAAAACACAAAATTAAATTAAATACTTTAAATAATATTTGTTAGCTCTACCAAGCTCTGGTACTCTCTGTTGTGGAATCGATTCCCACAGAATGTTTAATTAATCGCTTTCTATCTTGCTGAATTAATTTCTACATTTCTTCTCTTTTTAAATAGATGGCAATGGAATGGTACAATTATATAAATGTTATCGATGATATGCTTGCCACCTCTTTTTTAACTAGTGCACGAAATTCCTTAAGTATGGTATGCACTGCTTTACATCGTAAAACATATATTGCTGCGTCTCCAGTTCTTATCATGGAATCAGATATTATGGAGCGACGAATAGATTTAGTTCTTAGTATGGATTCTGAAGCCGATTTTATTAAGGGAATAATCTTTAGAATACAGAACATACTTCAACAGTTCCCCCATGTCGGTAATAAAATGAAATGGCCGAAAGATCAGCAGGCTAGCCCACTTCCAAAAGTTTTCCGAGAGGATTCTGAATGCATCGAACTAATTTTTAATGTAGAGCTGAAATTAAACACCAGCGTGAGGAAATTGACCGATATATTATTTTTTGGAATGGGCACCGGGCTTTGTGGGAAACTACTGATACTACATTTATTAAAAGAGTGAAGTCAACTGATCTTACTGCAGACGTTTTTGAATCTTTCATTAAGTACTACAGCACGCTAGCTGATGACATTTCTTTTGTAGACGCCATATCACATGTTTATTTTATACTTATGAATCAAAACTACATAAAAAGTTCAATTCCAGACTGTATTGAAAAATGGCAGACATTAAACATAAAAATTCTCTTAAGTCATTCTTTTTACTTAATTCGAGGTACGAGGTACGATTATTGATAATAATTTACCGACTGTTCTTAAGGAATTTATTGATACATGCGTCGCAATGGTCAGAAAATTATGATGATGCCAAGAACACTCAAAGAATCATTAGCTGCCAAAGAATATTTTGAGCGATTAATCGAAGAAGTTCCTCTTAAGCAAGCGACTTTTCCAAATATATTAGAGCTTTTTACTTTTTTAGATAAATATCAAGTCGAAGTACCGGATGAAATACGTCAACAAGTTGATGGGCTGCAAGCAGCATAGCAAGAGTATATAAGAAAATTGGGTGAAGCTGACGAAATGGTTGATAATAATCGCGACGAGTTCAAAAAAATATTGCTACACCAAGCTGAAAAATTTAAATGATTGCAGATAATGGGGCTGTTGGGGCACATTGGTAAAATTTTTAAAAATTTTACTTAAAAATACGCGTTGGTTGATACATCAGTCAACCAAATCCGATAACTGGTTCAAAAGATAAATATATTTGCAAATTTTAGTACACTCCTAAAAATTAAATGAAAAGTCAGTTTGTTTGTCTGTTTGTTTGTTTGCATCAAAGCGCTAAAGAAGCTAAAATGTTATGAAGGGGATTTGTTCCTTTTTGAAAATCGAGAAATGTTTGTTTTACGACTTTTTCAATTTCCCCATTGATGAAATGGAGGATAAGGAATTTAGTATATTGAACAAAAGGTATTATGATCGCCATTGGGAAATGCTTGAAGTGACAATAAAATCAATTGACAGTTTTCGCCGCACCCTGCCCTTAATTACTGCTTTACAAAATCCAAACATGCGAGAAAGACATTGGAAAAGAGTCCGAGATGTAATGCAAGTGTAAGTAACATATGTAATATATTTCCAATGACTCTTTCGTCCGTTTGTATGTACATAAATTAAGCAGGATCGAAAATTCAAAAATTTAATTTTTGCTCGACTCTTATATACTAACTAGACATCTGCATGAATGCCCATAAGGGTAAATTAATGATTGATTCTGATAGTGGGTACATATTTTTTCCGAATAGTGCCAATATTGCCTGTATTGATAGACTTAAAACAATCAAAGGGGCTCCGCCCCCTGCTCGTTAAGCTCGCCTACCCCCGGCAGGTTTCGCTCGCGGTGATGTCTGAAAGGACTACAGTCGAGCCCACTCGACAGTTATCTGCTCGTTACACATATCTTTGCGGCAGTTAGACTTAATGACTATTAATTAAATCAATAAATACTTTAAAAACTTAAATTCGCACAGAGGCTCAATTTAATTGACACCTTTCACTTTAAAAATTATTGATTAGTTCAATTTAATGAACAATTAAATTAACAGATGAAATGTATATTAAAATAAAATTAATTAACATAACATTTATATAACATGTCTAACTTAAATTATCCTATGTAAATGTAACATTGATGTAACATGTATAACTAAAATCTTGCTCTGTGCTCAACCGACGAGCGTTTTTAATCGTGTGTTGTGTATGTCAAAAGGCACACACTTACATAGCCTGCAATCTGTTGACTTATCGTAATCTGTGCAAGTTTTTGAAATGAATTCCAGTAACAATTCTCTGAATTTTTTAGATGGACAGTGCATGAGGTGGTGGGAGAAGAAGCTTCTGATAAACTATCCAAACTTTATATGGAAAAGAAAATTTCAATTTAGTTAAACGTCGGCTACCATTAACGGCAAACATCAAAAATTTTTACCGTAACATGAAATTTAAGTCACCATATTTGACTGAAGCTGCTAAGGTGGTGTTAGCCACACCAGCACCGAAAGTATCGGTGGAAAGGTCATTCTATGAACTTAATTTCATTTTTAATGAAAGACGATTCTCTTTAAGTGCAGAGAACATTAATTCTTTATTAATTGTTAAACTTAAATCATAATCGTGGCAAAAGTCTAAAGTCTGTAGTATAGTCTCTGAGATTTAGGTGATTATGTGTTCTTCATATATCATATATTTAAATACCTTCTCTGTTTATTATTCAATCTCAATGAAATTTTCAGCACACCTCAGGACTTGTCTCAAGACTGTAGCTCTTGTAATTCGATTTTGTATAATTTACGTGGGTGGAAGTGGGCGTGGGTTAATTTTAAAATAAAGTTGATATAGATCAACACCCTCGAAGTAACGTCACCAAATTTGGTTTCTCTAACTTTTATAGTTTCGAAGATAAAGGTGTTCAGATTAGTGTACCATAATTTTCACGAATCTAGTAGGCTCTAGTACCCATTTTTTATTTACCGAGCTAAAAACTTAACCAGGTAAAAACCTAGTGAGGAAAGCCTTTTCATGCCCCAAAATTTCTGATATGGGTATTTCCACAGAAAGTTTGACCAGGACAAAAAAATTAAAAGTCATCCAAACTTTTGTTTAAACTTTAATTATTAAATATTTAAAAAAAATATTATTTCATTTTATTCCAAAATTACACATCGTTTTCTAGATGCATGATCGAGAATTCAAGCTTTAAAGTTGAAGGTTGTATTTAGTTCAGTACTGTTCAATTCTAAGGACATCTTTTCCTTAAAGTTAAGTTTTCTTAACATAATAATGTAGGTAAACACTTTTCGCAAACCATTTTATTAATGCAAGAACTAACGACAAAAAATGCCAAAGAGGAAAACAAATATCAATCAACGATTAAATTTTGATTTGTTTTTAATATTAGAAATAGCTTTTATTCTCTTAAAATCTTCGCTGATGATGTGAAATCTCAAACTTATACAAAGTACGCCAAGCTATTGTGTCATAAAATAGATAATTAATTTTTTATTTAATTTAAAAATGGTATTTAAGTGACAATTCTGAATTTTTCTTCTATCCTATATTCCTTTCTTCTGTAAAAGGTGGATCAAAGATCTTAGGGATCGCTCTCTTGAGATGACGAACGTTTGGGGTGCTAAGCAACAGCTTGGATTTGTGCGGCGTTGACAATACTGACCTTTAGTGAGCTAATGGATGTTAACTTAAGGTTCTTGTTAGCTTGAAATGATATTTTCACTGGCCCTCTATTCTTATTGATATCTTATTACTTGATACGAGAATGTGCTTAGGCATGTGTAGTGGATAAGTCACTTCCCCATCCATAAAAAAAATTAGCCTGACCTCCCAGGCGGTGATCGTAAGGTATAAGGTTGGGATAGATTCGTGTACAATATTTGGATTTTCGTTAACGTTTGGAATTTGACTTAAGTTTACATTATTTGTTTGTGGGGTTGTTTCTGTTCGTTTCTTATAATAAACAATTATTTTGTGTGGTATGCCTTACTTAGATTTGTAATGTTTAATATTTCTGCCTCTATTTGTCTCTTCGAAATGTTTCTCGTCTATTTGTTTTAGATTAATTTTTTATCTAGGGCTGAAAATTTCTGGAGTTAGTTCAAATGCTAGCTTTGTGTTTTGGCAATTTTACAAGTTTGACATTCGTTAATAATGTTTTGTATCAAATTCTGATAATCTGGATAGTAGCATTTTTATGTATAAAGAAGCTCATCCTTAGTGCGCACAATTCCGAATGCCAATTTTTGTTTTTTTTTTGTTATATTTATATTTTAATTTACAATTTTTATATTAAACTCAATTTTATTCGTCACAAAATTGAATATCAAAACTTTTGGGGTAAAAATGGCTTTCGTCACTATACTTTATTTTCGTGTAGAGGTTTTTTTTTGCACATTTCAAATGCAATGAAATATGATCCCACTTGAATATAGCGGACAACGGCAAGAGCTTAGTCAGCATAAGTGTTAGACTCTGACCATACACATGTGTTACTATGTGCAGATAACTCTCTGCTCCTCAGCAACGTTTCCATTGCCATACATAGACACCCATATATATAGTGACATTTCCACTACACATACCCACTTATATTATCACTGCTGACGGCATTTCGCGTTAGTGACGAAAGCTTCACGAAGGGTGCGAAAGGCGACTAACAATATATACAGCTAAGTTGGAAAATTTGCTACGACTGTCCGATCAGATCGAGTTATATATCGATCAAAAGGTTTAATCCGAACTTACAAAATGGCATACCGAAACTTTTTCTAACTCAGCTGGCTCATGATATAATGGGGTGTAAGTGGGAGGGGAAAAATTTATATGATAGCAGCTTATGGAACCGTTGGGGTTTTTACGTAAAACTTTTAATTTTTTAAAAATTCTTATCAAAAGCACGTGTCGATTACTACCTCGATGACCCAAATCCAACAACTGGTTCAAAGGATAAATAAATTTGAAACTTTTGTGCTAATCTCAAAATTAAATGAAAAGTCAGTTTGTTTGTCTTTTTGTCTGTTTGCATTAAAGCGCTAAAGAAGCTTAAATGTAATGATGGTGATTTATTCCTCTTTGAAAATCTAGAAATGTTTGTTCAACGACTTTTTCAATTCCCGCTAGTTTAGCGGGAAAACGCTATTTCCCTCTAAAATTTAAGCCACAACTTATAACTTTTTTTCTTAAGTACTCGGGTATCATTTTACAGGTGAAAAAAAGATTTTTAGCTTACATTTTGGCGATTTCTGACAAAACGGCTTCAACGATTTTTATTAAATTTTATTTAGTATTTTGTAGTTTGTTTTATAGTACGTTTTTGGGTATATAAAACACAAATATTGGCTGAGGGGTTTGGAAGATATTACCTGTTCTTCAGTCGAAAATCACGTTTCCAGATGAAAAGCTTTTTTTGTTTTATGAGATATCTCAACCAAACTGATCAAATATGGATTTAACTTGATTTATATATCCGTGGCCAAAGTTGGTTCTAATCAAACTACAATATCATATAGCTGTCATAGGGCAGATCAGGCGAAATCCAATGACGAACAAAATTGAGTTTAATATAAACATTTAAAAAAAAAAAATAAAATTTAAAAAAAAACAAGTGAGAAAGGCTAGAGTCGAGATCCCGAAATTAGGATACCCGTTACTTAATTTAAATTTATATAAAAGTGATGTAAAAACATTTTTTTTTCTTAAAATTTTTTTTTTAATGTTTTTTGAGAATTAACTCTTATTTTTAAAATTTATTATTATAGGCCATGAATCCCCATTGGGGCATTTCCTGTTACTCAATTTGCCTCGTCCTCCTAATTATGAGACTCGAAAAGAAAGGTTTTTTCCAAATTTGAAAATTAGCAGCTTCGTCAGATTAAAAACTGATTTTGGTTATCAACTGCTTCATGTACAATATCCTCAGGTTATCAACTGCTTTTTATTAGCAACTGATTCAGGTTTAATTCAAGCAGCAATTGCTTCAGATCTAAGACAAAAATTCTGCATAGCTTAAAATCAATTCAAACTTTTAGGGCGTACAAAATATTCTATGAGACAAATTAGGCAATAACAAATATTGTGTCTTTTGTTGGTTTACTGTCGATATGACATATTCAGCAAGCAAAACAATTAATTTTGTTAAATTTCCATCCTCGGTCCCGTTTCTGCTAGTTGACCAACAATTTAAAACATAGAAATCTGCGTGCCAAATTTGGTTACTCTATCTCTTTTAGTCTCTGAGACCGTTTTGTTTAAGGAAATTACTTGTATTACTTTGAAAACATTAAAACGCCATAACTGCTGTTCTACTTGTCCGATCTTACTGCGATTTTATAGGATAAAAGATAATAGCAACTTGCAACTCTAATACCGTCAAAAAGCGTATTATCTTAAAACTGTGGGTGTGTTGTGGTGTCTTATAGTCTCTGATATTCCTTTGTTCAAACAGACAAGCGAACGGCTTTTCGTTATTTGCGGTAGCGGAGGACTTCAAGTTGATGCTGATCAAGAATATATATACTTTTTAGGGTCGGAGATGCCTCTTTCTCCCTGTTAAATACACTCCAACGAACACAGTATACCATTTTACTTATATTTTAAGTAACGGATATAAAAAGCTAAAAAAAAGCTTAAAAAAACAACATTTTCTTAGTTCATAAATTAATAGCTCTTAAGCTGCTGGCTTAAAATTAGACTAAGTTTGGATGAATATCAGATATATTCATTAGCTTTCAGGAAAAGTAAAGCTTTATCAAATCGGTTTTTCAATTCTTAAGATATGGCGACAATAGTGGGCGTACCTCTAAAAAACGGCTCAAAAAAAAGGAAGCTACACAAATCGAAAAAAAAAACTCTGTCATAAAAAAAAATAAAAAAAATGCTTTTCGTCGTTTGGAGCTCCATATCTATCCAAAAAAGTAGGTTTGGTTATATTCAGAAGAAAAAGTCCTAATTTGTTGTCTAGTGTTATTAGTAGGTAGGTGAACCCTCGATATATGTGCATATTACATCTCCCTTCTTTTGAAAAATAACGTAGTAAAGCTATTTTATATTTAATAGATTTTTTTATTTAATAGTTTTTTTTATTCATTATTTTAAAAAAATTTCAGTTTTACAAATAAAATTTTATTTTTATATAAATTTTCGTGATTTGTATACTTAGAATATATATTTTTGCATATCCCTTGTAGGTTCGTTCTTGAAAAATTCTATGAATAAAACAATTTTAATCTATTCTTATGACGTGTTTTTTTTCTTATTTTTTTTTCCCGAGATTTTTATATTATCATATACACTGACTTCAGTAAAGCCTTTGACTCTGTGAACCATGACCTCTTACTTACTTTCCCAACCACCTGTTTACTATGGGTTTCCACCTACATAAAAACTGCTTCTCAGGTCAACCATTTCGAGTTCGGTTTACGTTTCTTCTGGTGTACCTCAAGGTAGTCACTTGGGGACTTTATTTTTTACTCTGTTCATTAACGATCTACCCACTATTCTGGCCCATTCATATATTTTAATATATGCGGATGATGTAAAGCTTATCTTTTCATACACTAAGCCCCTTTTTCTTAATCGTCTGCAAGACGATTTGAACGCTGTGGTGCTCGGCCATAAGTTGCTTCTCAATTGTTCAAAGTGTATGTTCATCACATTTAGTCGTTCTAGGCCCTATTAAGGTTCTTATTCGATTGACAATGCCCCTTTGAAACGTATAAAATCTGTAAAGGATCTTTGAGTTTTCTTTGATTGCAAATTATGCTTCAACTTACACATCTCCACTATAGTTAATGACGCCAAAGGAGTACTTGTTTCATTAAACATTGGTCGAAAGAATTTAATGAACCTTTTACTACGAAACTCCTTTCCGTCTCTTTAGTTCGTCCTATCCTGGAATACTGTTCATGCATTTGGAGCCCGCAGTATCAAATAACCAGAATCGAATTGAATCAGTTCAAAAGCAATTCTTGCTTTTCGCCTTACGTGGTTTTAACTGGGATCCCAACCTTCGTTAACCCCCGAACTCCCATAGGCTACGTCTTCTCAATCTTCCGTCTTAATTAATCTTGGTGTTGTTTTTCTTCACAATTGATTATTGCCGAGATCGATTCTAGTTCCCTTCTAGTCCGCCTCACCTTTTCTGTCCCCCGCAGGTCTACTGGGAATTACAAGCCTTTATTTTTATCTACATGCACAACTGATTACGCTTCACACGATTCGTTTCGTGTCTTATGCACTACCTATAATAGCCTCTTTTTTCTCCTCAGAGCTCTCTCTCCCTTCCCTAAAATCCGCACTTTTCCATTACCTGCATTCCGACTGCTTTTAGTCGCGCATAAATAAATAAATATATTCCCTGTTATTTTTTATAGTTCTTTGATGGTTATTCTTGATAACGCATTAGCTAAACGACCAGTTTTTTTACTAGTACAAAACTAGTTGGAAAAGTGTGAGCAACTGGTTACCTATCTAGTCCAAACTCATGTATTGAAGTCGTCCATTTAACAAAGGCATGTCCTGGGCCTCCAACTAGTCCTTTCTTAACTAGATTCGTACTGGTTGGATGTATTATGGGCCTGAAGTAGTTGCTTCTTAACTAGATTAATAACTAGTTGCCAAAAGTGATGTATGACAACAAATCCTTTTTTACCCAAATTTGTACTAGTTGAATATATATTATACATCACAACTAGTTGAATATATTATAGATTGGAACTAATTGAAAATAGTATAGATGGGAACTAAAGCCTAAAAGGCTTTCACCTGTTCTTAATGGAAAGTCCGAAGCTAGCGCGCTTACAGCCGTCTCTTGGCGAACTAGTTTGGCGGTGACAACTTTTACTTCTGCAAGAGCTTCCATGATTGCCTCAGAGAATTGAAGATTTTTAGCTGTCAAATTATATAAATATATTTTTTATTTTTATTATAATGCAATTACCATTTACTTCCTCGAGTTTTCCATCTATCTGTCCATGTATCTATCTGGTTGTACTTACCCTCTAGCTTAATTATTTTTGCTTCCAAGCTCTTACAGTGTCCGCATGACGCCTTTTTTTGCTCCATTGCAACAAGTTGAAGCTTTCATCTCCCTTGAACTACATTTAAGACAGTTTTAGAGGAACTCTTGATAGGAGCTCTGATTCGGGATTGTTTTTAACTCACACAAATCTGGTCCTCTGTAACCAGTCAAATTCTCATATCATTTTTGTTAATTTTAGCTGGATTAACACACCCAAACCTAATCCGGCTTCATCCAGTCTAATTTCAGTTGCCCTATTACTATTTACTAAACTACTTTTCCTTGTACTAGTTTCCTTTATACTAGATCTAGAACTATTAGTTTTTGACACTAGTTAACTTTTTCCTGCAGGGTATCTTTACCCTTTAGATACTCTACCTTAAAGTTATATTCCTCTAACTCAAGCCTCATACGTGTTAATTTGAAATTTGGATTAAGTATTGAAAATAAATATACAATTGGCCTATGATCGGCTTTGAAAGTGAAATGTCTACCATAAATGTATGGTCTGATATGTGTTATTGCCCAATCAATTGCATAGTCGGGAAGTTTTTAATAAATCGTCTATAATAATTGCAAAATGCAACGAAACGTCTAGCGCTGTCCGCATTATGTGGGACTAGATAATTTTGAATGACGTCGTATTTTTTTTTACTGGTAAGATTCCTTTGTCTGTGCACTTGCCTCCCAAAAATGCAACAAAAATAAAAATTTTTCTGGATCATTAAAAACATCAGTTAGTTTTTTAACCATATGCTTTTCGGAACAACCAATCACTATTATGTCATTCATATAAAGTAATGCTAGCGAAGGTTCAAGTCCAGAGAATGATAGAGTCATCATTCTCTGAAATGAATTCGGCGCTATCTTTAAGCCAAATGGTAATCGCGTGAAGCGATAGGTGCCATTGCTCGTTGAATAAGACGATATATCTCTTGAATTATTGTCGAGTTCAATTTAGTGAAAACCTGACATTAAGTAAAGGCATGAAAAATATTTTTCTTTACCTAGTTGATCCAAAATATCATCAATTCAAGGTATTGGGAACTAATCGGCTAACAGCTTTTTTTTTGTTTCACGATAGTCAATTACTAATCGTTATTTTTTCTTATTGGTGTCAGAATGGGCTATTATATTATATATATTATATTTCGACTCAGGTGGTTCAACAATTTTTTCGTCAATAAATTTTTGTACTTGGGCTTGGATTTCATCTTTCTGGCTGTGAAGACTTATATAATGTTGACTGGTTCATCGTCTTTCAATCTCAGCTTTTGTTTGTAAAAATTATTCGTTGTAATAGATTCGGTTTCTATTTTAAATTTCTGAATAACTAGTACATAATACAGTTAATTTGGTTTTGAACTGTGGTGGAAAATTTAAACGCGACATAACCTCTTCTTTTCTACTGCCATTGTTTGTTTGAACCACATCGTAGTTCGAAAGTGATTTTTTTTGTTTTTTTTTTTTTCATACAGTGCACATTGGGCCCAATGGACGCTTTTTTGGCATAAAGTCTAAAAATGAAGTCAACGAGCTGAAACTTTGTATATATCACTAATACAAATAGCTTAGAACGTAGAAAAAAAGTTGAAAATTTTGGCCACGCCTACCCATACCGCCCATACAAGAACACATTGCGTATACGTAATTATAAAAATAGATAAATTTTTATTTCTCTTTATATGTAATGTAAGAAGTTAGTTAGATATTAAATAAAAACTAGTTTTCTTAACATTTAAAAAAATATAAAGATAAAATATAAAAAAAACAACATATAAAAATTCGGATTCTTCTAACTTAAGCTTATCTACAAGTTCAAAATACCGCCAAAGCCGCAAAAAGCCCCAAACAAGATTATTACTTACTTTTTATACACACTCTCTACTTTGTTATCACATACATTACATATCGCAGAAACACGCAGAACGTTAGTTTTTACTCCACAGAAGACGAACACATATGTTTAGCTTTCTATCTTTTTGGACAATACAAAACAGTACACATATATAAAATATTATAAATTTGAACACCAAATTGTTTTGTTTTATCCATTCTACATACCTTGGCCTCCAAAATCCATTTTTTACAGTATTTTAATTTTCTTTTGTGTAAATTTGCCAAGCGCTCAAAGTGAATAAAAATTTCCCGCCAATTTTGTCGCAGGCATCAGCTGACTAATTACCTGACTTTAAAGCTTGATCAGAATGACAGGGTTGCATGTTTGGTAAAAGCGATCATCGATTTTTCCTATTTAGGGACTCTAGTTTGAATATACATAATTATAATTATTATTTGCTTCCACAAAATTATTCAAACTTTGTATGGAAATAGAAAATTAAATTTTTGTTTATGGTCGGCCACCATTAACGGCAAATATCAAAGATTTTTACCGTGGCTTGAAATTTAAGTCTCCATACTTCACTGACCGCAAGTATCGGTGGAAAGGTCGTTCTCTGCACGTAATTTCATTGTAAATGAAAGACGATCCTCTTTATGTGTCGAGAATATTAATTCTTTATTAATTGTTAAGCTTAATTCCAAATCTTATAGTTATTCTATTTATTTTATTATATTATTTAATTATTTTTAAATATGTACATAAGGATTTTTGTTTGGTCATGAAAAAAAAATTGTTTATCATTGTCTAGTTCAACTTGGTGAAAGCCTGACATTAACTCAAGGCTTGAAAAATATTTCGCTCTACCAACACTGAACAAAAGACCAACTTCTAAAATCAAGAACATTCATCTTAAATATTTTGTTCTTAAAATAAGATTATTTTAAAACCAAATTTCTAAAACTAAGATTATGAATCTAAAAAATCTTAATATAAGAATAAAAATCTTAAATTTCTAGGAAAGAATAAATAGGTACTATTTTGTATCAAACAAATGGTAGCACCGTGGCGCTCTGGTTAGAGAGACCGCTTTAGTAGGCGGCAATTCGAATCACACTTGAAACAAATTAAAATAACGTTTATAAAATTACTAAAAATAAAACAGAATAAAATGTATATAAAGCAAAAATTGCAAAAAAAAAGTCGATTGAGCCATGTCCGTCTGTCTGTCCGTCTGTTTGAACGCGTCGATCACAGAAACCATTAAAGCTAGAGACATCAAACTTGGTATATAGGTTTCGAATACCATACGCAGGTCAAGTTTGTTTTTATTTTTTTTGGATCGGACAACTATATCATATAGCAACCATAGGAACGATACATCGAAAATAAAGTTTAAGTATGGAAAAGTTTTTTGTTTTTTGAGATATCAGAGCCAAACTGATAGAATAAACATCCGGACTAGTATTATACATCCTGACCAAATTTGGTTAAAATCGACCCACTACATCAGCTGCCACAGAGACGCTCAATCGAAATTTAAGTGTTAGTATGAGACATTGGTTTTGTAAATTCTGACCAGATTTGGTTCAAATCGACTCCATATATCATATAGCTGCCATGGGAACAATTGGTCGAAAATAAACTTTTATTGAAGAGTACCTGAGCTCAGGATATCCTACTGTCGAGAGTGCTCGACCGTAACCGCCTACTTGTTTCTTATTGAAGTCAGAATGGGATTTCTTTGGTACTAACAAAAGTGCGCTATTGTACTGGGACTCGGTTTTTTTTTTTATTTGTTTTAATTTCACTTTTCCTTTATTTATTGAATCTTCTCCAAGGGAGACTTACAATAAGTTTATCAAATCTTATATTTAAAGCTTAACTAACAGTTATGTTGACTTAATATGATCTTCGGTTCCCCAAGTGTTTATTGCTAGGCTGGAAGGTCGTTTCGTTTAAGGCGGGTACGACTGCATTCCCGAGTTACCCGTTGAGCAAGAGGATTTGGGTGCAAAGATAGCTTTTTGTTGTAGCTCGCCTTTTGTCTTGCTATCTCATCTTTGACGTACATAACGTTCAAATCTCTATGAATTTTCTCGTTTCGAACATACCATGGTGCCCCAGTGATAGTCCTCAAGATTATTGATTGTGCTCGCCCGATGATATCACAGCTGCGAGCCGTAGGCCCACACTGGTTTTATGGTTTTTTTTCAACGCGATTACAACACTCGGCTACTTCCCAAAAAAAATGGAAGAAATCTTTCATTATAATGATTCCCAAACCTGGAAAAGATCATACAATACCATCATCGTACAGACCAATTAGCCTACTACCGTGCTTAGAAAAATGCCTCTTGACGCGCATAATTCCCTATCTGATAAAACACAACACAATCCCATCACATCAATTTGGCTTTCAAGGAAAGCATGGATACAGCATACGAACATCGGGAACACTGCAGCGCAATATTTCTCGACGTGTTCAGGCCTTCGACCGAGTGTGGCTTGAAGTTCTCATGCATAAAATCAAATCGACGCTCCCAGTGTACACTCATAAGCTTCTCGACTTGTACCTCTAAAATAGAGTCTTCGCAGTGAGATGCAACACTACTACATCTAATGATCATATTATAGAATCTGGAGTTCCCCAGGGAAATGTATTGGGACCAACACTATACATAATATACACAACGGACATCCCCATCCCCAACAATCGGTCGAAAATCAAGTCTTAATATAAAACCATTCGGCCGGTGCTACAGTCGAGCATACTCAACTGTCGAGCATACTCGACTGTCGGAGACCCCGTACTTACTATCCAAAAGCAGTCACTTTTAAAAACTAAATAATATTTAAGATTACCATAAACTCTTATATATTAAATTTGTCGCCGCTCGAATTTGCTTCCGATATTATTAATAATTTTATCGGAGCCCAGAGAACACCACGAGGAGGCCATTACACTTGTAATGGGGTCCTTTTATCCAAAAGTAACTTTTGGGGACCTTCGAGTCGACTTGAGTTGCGTAAAGCAACCCCAAAGTTCCACAAAAATGGTTTATATCTGCTATCTACGCAGATAAAAGTATATGCACATATCCTAATCTACATAAAAATTCATAAATTCTATCACTAGATCCTCTGAGAGAGCGTAAGCACAGATTAAAATCTCCTAAAAATATTGAATTGCTTTTTAAAATTGAAAACCTCTGAAATAAGTCCTCAATTTCTGCTTTAAATTTAGGCAATGGAAAGTTTGGGGTTTTGTACAATATTAAAAATCCTAAAGACTTGTATTTAAACACGGCAAACTCAAACACTGCAGAAGAAACATTATTAGTATCAGCAAAATGTCGACCACTGGAACAAAGACTAACATTCTCGAATAGTTCATTTTTTATGAAAATAAGAATGCCTCTGTTTGGCCGAGTTCCGTTAGATAATGATTTACAATCTAGACGGACTACACTATTATACCCAGGTATTTCATATGTCTCGTTTGAAAAAGTAGAAGTCTGGACGAAACATAAGGGAGAAGAATGATGCATTAATTGATCTGAGCAAATATCATTAATGTGGCAATGCAAGCTGTGGGTATTATGAAAAAATGATTTAAATGTATTGCTGTCGAAAAGACAGTTATAGTGGGTACTTAATAATTTGGTGCTTCTCAGACTTTGAAGCTCTTGCTCTACTGGTGAGTGAGGACTCGATTTTGGAGGAATGAATCCTCCAATAATGAAAAGGCCGGCAGCACTAGTGGCTCTACTGCAAGCTACGTAAAGGGCCTCACGAATCATCCTTGAAGTGGTATGAACTACAACTTTACTGTAAGTTGCTCCTTGGCTCTTATAAATAGTTATACCTTCTGCAGGAATAACTGGAAATTGATTACGGTCGATGTTTATTTGCTGGTTTGAATGAAATTTAAAACTCTTTGTGGTTTTATGAATTGGGGTCCAAGAAGACTCTAGAGAATGGGGGCACTTGGCCCGCGCGTTAATTCTCACGCTTTCATCTATGAATTGTACCCAAAGAACTTGAGGAGAATTGGATGAATTAAAACTTATATCCATAAGAATTCCGGAGGCTCCATTTACTAAACCATCTGCCGTATCTATGTTGACCGTAATCATATACTTGGCAGTGGTTTTCAAAATAGGAGACGTACATAACTCTTGAGTTTTGGACGTCTGAAAATTTTTGGCTGCCTTCAGGCGCCTATTTTACACTTCTGTTGAAAGATATAAAGCCTTTATAAAATCAAGAGCAGTGGAAATGTGTTGAGCAGTTGGAACAGAGTTTAATTTTGCCGCGTTAAAAACAGAAGTATCTTGATTACTATAAAATAAAGAGTCCCACAGAGACGACCCATATATTGCACTGTATGGGTCATGCAACGCTGAATTGGGCTTGAAAATCCATCGATCTCCAACAGGACTTAGCTGTCTAAGATCACCGAAAACTATAACAGATATCCCTCCAAATGATTGGTCTCTGTTATTTTTTTTTGGTTTTGGCACCGACCATCGAAATTTCTTCAATTATTAAAACTTTAAGATCCATAAATCTGGAACGGAGGGTGTTCAAAAGGTCACCCAGGAGGACCCAGATTGATTACTTTTGCCAACACCTACTCCGCCTCCCACAAATTCGTGGAAGACAATATTATGGTGGGCATTATGAAGAGCATGAGTTAAATAAGTTTTTTGCTTTAAATTTAAAGATCGAACAATGTTCGACAAGCTCTCAGGATATATTAGTGGCGGAAGCTTTACTATTCGCATAGTATCATCCGAATCTTCATTTTGGTCATTTTGATTGTTATTGCCATTTATATTTAAAACATTTAATTGAGAGCTAATCTCAGGAAAAGCTAAAACCCTGAATTCATCGTCTACCTGACCATCTAACTGCTCTTCCTCGGTGTTGCCCTCACTTTCTATGACCCTTCTAAGCACGTCTTCTATATCTTCTAATACATTATACTTCCTAAAGTTAAACCTAATTGCCTCCTCATTTTCTGTATAAACTTCCTCACAATTTTTCCAAACAAGCTCTATCTCTTCATTTCTCCATGAAAAATAGAGCATTACTAGTTCCCTAAAGTAATTTTGCCTATCGGTGTTTAAATTAAAACTCCTAAATGTAATTATTTTGGGCTTGGATCTCTGCCTAACAAAACCACTTCCATTGAGAAGAGGAAGCGGTAAACCACCTAAGTTTTCGTTTTCTTTAACATTATCGTCGTCATTATCACTATTCTGTCGAGTTCCTCTTGCGGATTTTGTATAATTATACTCTGCAGCAAAATCGGCTAAACACAGGCCGTCGAGACTATGTGGTCGCTGTTCGTAGTGATTGAGCAACCGCACTACAAATATGTCTTTTGAATCTGGAGACATATTTTGGAGTTGCTTGGACTTAAGCATTCTTACTCCATGTTCCGGAAGTAAAGTGTTAAAATACGCTTCTGCGTTGCTAGTCTCAGACAATCGCATACCTAAACAACAATAGGCGGCTTTCTGAGCTGAAATCTCAGTGCCGGTAATGAATTTGTGACCAATATACTGCCGCTTTTGCCTGATGGATAAATTGCCACTCTTAATCTCTTCGATGGCATCACGCATTAGCTTAGAAATGCCCCGTTGGGATTTGTTCATATCCAATATGAATTGTATATCAATATTGGCTCGCTGCATTTCAAGAATGTGTTTATTATATGCGTTAACAGTTATTGCTGCAAAACTTCTCTTCAGGAAAATTTGTGGCTTTTTCAAAGCAGACCTAATGGCATATATGTAGTCCTCGTAAGTGAGGCTCACTTGATCGTGGGATAAAATTTTTTCGAATATGCTCAAGTAATTTATGGTGTCCGAATCGAAGGACAAATTTAAGAAATTCTGAATCTTCTTTAAATTTTCACGGTGAAGAGAAATTTAAGGAGTTTCTTTGGGCAGTGGCCTTAAAATTTCTGTTTGGGGCATTGGAAAATAAGGAATACCAAAGTGACAAATAGAGTTTCCCCTCACTTCACGTCTGCATGAGTGCCCGTGCTTGTGCTTTTGGTATTTTAAATACTCAGATAGGTCATTATTTGTTACATCCGTGGTAACGAAGCGATCAATGAAGTCTATTACTGGAGAAATAGATGCATCATTATCGAAATCCACTTGAGGGGCATCTTTCAGCCAAAACATTCCGTGAATGTGAGGTGAACCTCTCTGTTGGAACCCAACTCGCCAGTAGTGCATAACAACATAATGTTCTCCGAAAACACACCCGCGCATCTTCATAAGCTTAAATAATTTCCTAAACCGATATTCAAAATAGCGAGCACAAGTTACAGGGTCGGTGCGGATTAACCTCACTTTCTCTTGGGAAGACAAATTAAATGCTTCTTCTTCCGTAACTTGTTGCTTGTCCACATTATCTTTCAATAGGACAAGCAGCTCTACCCACCTACTTTCAGCAGCTGACAACGTAATAAAAAATTTGGTAGGCCAAACTGACGAATCTTGACCATAACCTTCTTTTTTCTGCTTCCCAATGAGCAGGAGACGTGCGAATGCCCTTAAGGACCCTATAGTTGGAAAGATGGTCCATATGTTCTTCATTAAGAGCGTTAGAAACTGTAATGGCGTGTAAGGCTCTGCGCTTTCGTAAGCAAATTGAAGTATTGTTTCTTATACTGATAAGCTCTAACTTCTTATAATTGAAGAATAATTTATCAACTCTACAACCTCTCCTATCGATATTCCGAAGCTCAGATCTAACAATGGTTGTAAAAGTTTCTGAAGTTTTTTTTTTGATGCCAGCATATATAGTTGGAAATGCCAATTCCTCAGAGTCAGCATCCATAATCATATCTAGGGGTCTTTGGCCTTCGCCAGGAGCAATTATGATTCTTTGCATGGCAACATGGTTATTCTCAAGCAAGCTCCTCCATTTCAACATCCTCTTCCGGATGAAACGGCTGCTGAAATTCTCGGTTGAGTTCATCTACTAACTCAACGTCTGCTTGAGAAACTACAAAGGGAACAGTGTCAGAAGTATAAGTTGAAATCCACTGCTGATTAAGAACTACATTGTGCTTCAGATAAAGTTCAGTATTTATTAAATGCCTTATGGCATCTGTAACCTTTAGGGGTCTAATGGTTTCAGTCATATAATCATGCCTGAATTCTATTCTTTGTTTGAGGTGGAGCTGTATTACCTCTGTTTCATTGAAAACTCGTGGAAGGGATGTCACGATATTGCTAACTGGAATAGGAACGTTGACTACAGCTCCTTTAATTGCACTCTGGCGACCAACACCTAAAGATTTTATTACCATAAATGGAAGTCTTGGCGAAATAAGTCTTTCTTCAAAAGGAGTAAGACCTTTAAGACACGGGGGCAAATCGGGAACATCTAAGCATTTATAATGGCAAATTTTGGTTTCTTTCAATGCAATGTTACGGAGACATGTACTGCACAACTGAAATTTGTTGTCATCAGAAAGAAGATCACTAGAATGATTTAAAAGAGAAGCTTTACTTTCAACGAAAGCTCGAGAAATCTCTGTAACTTGATTTGGAAACCACAGGTCTTTACAACAAAGACAAACTTGGTTTGGCCCCCATTTTACATGTTTATTAAATTTACGTATTTTAACCTCCAATTGGGTTATGACGGCGTCCTGAGAATTATTTGCACGATTCTCCCTCATACGGTCAGCATTTCTTCGGTTTTCAGCTTCCCTGTTTTGACTAATGCTCCTATTTTGGCAAACTCTCTGACTAATACGTCTTATCGCGTCAGCGATTGCTTGTCGCTGTAACAATTGGGCACTTTGTCGTCGTGCACTGTTAACAGCTTGATCGACAATCCTCCTCGCAGGATTATCCCTAGCTTGAGATCTAGCAATTCTATCTCTCTCTCTTTCTAAAATGCGAGTCTCAGGATCCGAACGTCTCTGCCTCCTACTATGTGTATCATTTTGCTGCTCTGTTGCCCGTACGTTCGTATCCCGTCTTCGGTTCGATCTACGGTGTCTATCGGCCACCCTTTCCGTCTCCCGAATCTCAGCTTCTGTACGTCTCTGCCTCCTACTATGTGTATCATTCTGCTGCTCAGTTGCCCGTACGTTCGTATTCAGTCTTCGGTTCGATCTACGAAGTCTGTCTGCCACCCTTTCCGTCTCCCGAATCCCAGCGTTTGTACGTCTGTGTCTCCTACTCTCTGTGTTGTTCTGCTGCTCAGTTTCCCGTACGTTCGTATCCCGTCTTCGGTTCGATCTACGGTATCTATCGGCCACCCTTTCCGTCTCCCGAATCCCACCGTTTGTACGTCTGTGTCTCCTACTCTCGGTGTTGTTCTGCTGCTCAGTTGCCCGTACGTTCGTATTCAGTCATCGGTTCTATGTACGAAGTTTGTCTGCCACCCTTTCCGTCTCCCGAATTTCACCGTTTGTACGTCTCTGCCTCCTACTTTGTGTGTCGATCTGCTGCTCAGCTCCCCGTACGTTCGTATCCCGTCTACGGTTCGATCTACGAAGTCTGTCTGCCACCCTTTCCGTCTCCCGAATCTCACCGTTTGTACGTGTTTGTCTCCTACTCTGTGTGTCGATCTGCTGCTCAGTTGCCCGTACGTTCGGATCCTGCCTACGGATCGATCTACGGAGAGTATTTTGATCCTGTTCCTGATGTCCAGTCTGAGGATTACGTCTTCTAGTTGATCGTCTCGTCCTATCAATAATTCTTTCTACTCTTCTAATCTCCGAATCTTCTCTGCGCTCTCTCTGAGAACTTGCATTATTCTCATTTTCTATTGCTGAATATGTGGTATTTTCCCTATTTGACCTATTTCTTAAGCGGCGGTTGTTAGCTCGCTGCGAGGCAGTCAGCCGAGATAGACGTGGCATTTCGGATAACACTATTTATATTATAATATAATGCAATATAATATTATACAAATATAATATTAAATTAAAAAGAAGCATTTTTAAATTATATATAAATATTAAATTATATATAATATTCAAAAATAATAATAATATATAAACTAAGTATAATAATAATAAGGAATAATATTCAAAAGTTTATAATTATAAGAATAATATTATAAGATAAATTAATAATTTAATTTTATTAAAAATTAAATTATTTTATTATTTATTTATTATTTATACACGCATATATACATACAAACACTCACACGTGCACAAAGAAAGGCTATCAAATGTATACGCCAATGCAATGTATATATGTGTTATGAAATTATGTACACACAAATGTATAAATATTCATTAATTTATATGAAATATTTGTTATTACATATATACATACATACATACATAGAAACACACAGGTGCACAAAGCAATGCATTCAAATGTACACGCGAATGCTATGTACATATGTTATATTAAGTTATGTACGTATGTATATAATTAGATTTTTCTTTATTTACTGTGAGTTTGAATCTTATAAAAACCGCGCACAGCTCTAACGGTTAAGTTGAATTTATTATAAAATAAAAGGCAAGGCGATATTTCACGAAGAGTTCATCTATTGAAGAACAACTTTAGACTAACAGATAATTGTGCATTGCGTTATAATGAAAACTAATTTCGGGCATTTAAATGTTTACAATATTATAAAGGCTGGGAACGAACTCAGCGTTGGCTGGAAACGCAAATCTGCTGACAGTGAGTTATTTCGATCAATGCTGATCGATGGGGGAGAAGCCCGGCTTAGCTGCTCTTTGTTTATAAGTGCAGCCTGTGAAAGTTTACATTATCGGTATGCGAAATTTGGGGAGGCTTGGCTACGCTTTTGTTTACAATTGCAGCCTGTGAAAGTTTACATTATTGGAATGAGGAATTTGGTGTCTAGACTTATGTATAACGTGGACATAGAATATATTATGTATAACGTAGACATAGAATATGTCACTTCGCTCTCCTTAAGAGGCGAGCCTGCGAGTCAAGGTGACACTGAAGGGTAATGTTTGGGCAATGTTGTTTGTATCATCTCGATAATTGTGTCTCTTTGTTCTTCTTCTTTTGGTTGAACCGATGGCGTTGTTTGGTTCTTGGGTTCGTGAATTTGTTTCTTAAACTTTTTATGGATTAACATTATGGGATTTCTTTTCCTTCACTTTCAAGCCATTTTTTTAGTGCTAAGCTGGAAAATGCGCCGTCTCGGTCAGCTTTTAATAATATTGGTTTTCCTAACTGATTAAATATACGCATTAATGCATTTTTGCATTCTATCCAGTCTTTGTTTTGATATTTTCAAGAGTAGCGAATTTTGAATAAATGTCCATGCAGCTAAGATAATGTTTGCCTTCAGAAGAATAAATGTCAATTACGAATTTGTCACGACAGTGTTCGGGCTTGGGTGTAATTTTCATTGGCATTTTTGTGTTTCTTTGTTCTGATTTTGCTAAGTTGCAAATATGACATTCGTTTATTATGTTTTGTGTTAATATTTGGCTGTTAGGGAAATAATAGTTTTCAAAAAAAGGTTTATTTGCTTTTTGAATTCCGGGGTGTAGGAGTTTTTCATGGGTTTTCAAAATAAGTTCTTTGAATTCGGCATAGGAGTTAATGTTTTTTAATTAAATGAGACTTCGAAGAATTTTAGTATGGCTAGTGTTAATAATTTCCTTGTGTGCGTTTTGAATTATTTCAAAACCTGCATCACTTTCTATAAGCATTTTGTGCAAAATGGTCTATTAAATATTTTTCGGCTCTATCTTTAGTCATGTTATCGTATGTAATGTGAATTATTAATTTTTTGAAGTAGTTTTCTTTTTTTATGTTTGGAATGCCTTTAGAAAATATAATTTGTCTTTTAAATGTGTTTATTGGTTTCTCTGTAGTGAATATTAAATTACTATTGTCTTCGTCAGCGCTATGTTGTGTTTCTTCTCCGAAATAAGTCTGTTCTATTTTTACTCGTGATAGAGCGTGGTTTTTTTTTTCCTTTTATATATTTTATGTCAAAGTCATATTCAGATAATTTAACTTTCCATCGGGTTAGTTTTGAATTTGGTTCTTTCATTTTGTACAGCCAACATAAAGGCTGATGGTCACAATTGATTTCGAAATGTCGTCCTAGTAGGTAATGTCTAAAAGTTTTTGTTGCCCATACAATGGCTAAAAGCTCTTTTTCTATGGCACTGTAGTTAGTTTCGTGGTCATTGAAAGTTCTGCTAATAAAACTAATGGGATGTCCGTCTTAAAAGAGTATTTCTCCAAAAGCTACATTACTTGCGTCAGTGGTTAAAACGAATTTACTTTTGAAGTCTGGAATTTTTAGAATTGGGTCATTAGAAATTAGTTGTTTTATTTTTTTAAAAGCTCTAATGTATTCAGGAATTTTTTAATCTTTTCTAAGTACTGCTGTCATTGGTTTGGCTATGTCTGCAAAATTTGGAATGAACTTTCTGTAGTAACCGGTTAATCCAAGAAAACCTTTTATTTCTTTGGTTTTTGTGGGAATTGGATATTTCTGAATTGCTTTGATTTTATCAGGATTGGTTTTTATTCCATCCTTCGTTATGACATGTCCTAGGGATGAAGTTTCTTGTTTTAGAAACTCGCATTTATGCAATTATATCATCGAGATTTACCAGACAATGTTTATTTAGTAACGGTCGTAAAACATTGTTCATGCAACGTTGAAAGGTTGCGGGTGCATTTTTTAATCTAATTGGCATACGAAGATATTCATAGTGGCCATGTTTAGTAGAGAAAGCTGTTTTTTGAATAAAATCTGGATGCATTTCAAGTTGGTGGAATCCTTTTGCAAGCTCGATTGTGGTGAAATAATTGCATCTACCTAGTTTTCCTAAAATCTCGTCCATATTTGGTATTGGGTGCCTATCGCTTATGGTTACTTCATTTAATTTCCTGTAGTCAATTACGATTCTGAATTTTTGTTTACCTGAAGCATCTTACTTTTTCGGTACGATCCATATAGGACTACAATAAGGAGAATTGCTAGGCCGTATGATACCTTGATTAAGCATGTCTTGAATTTGATGTTCAACTTCCTGTTCATATGCTTATGGATAACTGTATGGTTTTGTATTTCAGGCTGAATTGTGGGTAGTATTTATAATAAGTTTTTCTTGATTACTGAAACTAAGTTTGTCGCCTTCTTTATAATGTATGTGTTGATATTGTTTCAACAAACTGATTAAATTGATTCTTTCTTCTTCATTTAAATGATCTAATCGGTAAGGGCTTGTGTTTGCAGATTCTTGGTTATCGGAAATTTCTCTAATTGGATTTTTAAAATGTTGATTAGTTTCAGGATTTGGTTGGGCTAAGAAGTGGTTCTGATTTGTGATTGGAATATCGTTGGTTAGTTTATACTTTCTACTGTATAAAGTAACAGTTTGGGCTTTATAATCTATAACGGCTTGTACTTCTGAAAGCAATTTTTTACCAATTAATAGATCATAGTCTGAGGAGAATTGGTGTAGAAGAAATTCATTATTGCCCTTGAATAGGTTCTTGGAAAGGACGTTAACTTGCTTTGTGATAGTTAAAGGTCCGTTGCTGGTTTGAATGAAACAGTCGGTGTCATGAACTTGTAAATTGAAAACATTTAATGTCATCATATTTACAGTAGATTCTGTATCTTTTAAACATTTCAGATTTTTGCCTTTATAAGTGTACTGTTGGTTTCCAAGGCTGGCAGCTGGAAATTTTCAGCTTGCTCGATTTCTATTTCATTTGGTTGTTGTCTCGTGTTCGGCTGATTGTGTGTATGTGAAGTTTGGGTTTTGTGGGTAACTTTCTGCTTGATAATATTGTGGATAATATATTTCGAATAAGCAGCGCATTGATTATCGTATTCTTGTTGCATGTAATCATGATAGTTTAGCTCTTCATGATTTCTAGTTTCATGGTCAATACTCATCTTACTCTGTCCACTTTCTGCAGGTCTAACTTGTTTAGTCGGTTGGTTGGCTACGCCAGAGTTATTGAAAGAGTTTTGTTGTGGAGTTACTTGTCCGAAACGATTGTTGTCGAATTGGTTCTGTCGAAGCATTGGTCTGGGTGTAAAGTATGTTGGTCTGATTGGACTAGGTATTTGTTGCATTGGTTGAGGTGAATAATTATTAGGATTAAAAGTGTTGTTGTTAGTATAGTTGGGTGATGGTTGATGATACGTATATGGTTGTAGAATGTAAGGTTGATGGGGTCGATATGGGACATAGGGTTGATTTGGTTGAAGAAAAGTGGGGAATCTTTGAATAGTTTGGTTGATACAATGGCGAAAATCAAGTCTTAGTATGAAAAACTTTTTTGTTTTATGAGATATCGTAACCAATCTTATAGAATATACATAAAACTTGGTCTTATATACCCAGTCCAAAGTTGGTCCAAAATTTTATGTACTACAACATACTAAAATTCAATAAAAATCATTGAGCCGTTTTGTCAGAAATCGCCAAAATGTAAGCTAAAAAACATTATTTCACCTGTCAAATGTTACCTGAGCTCTTAAGAAAAAAATGTACGCCTAAAAGCCCTTAAGCACACCTTTCCAATGATATATAGAACATAGCTGTAGCTTAAATGGTTTGGAAACTGTTGATTTCAATTTTAGCGGGAAATAGCGTTTTCCCGCTAAACTAGCGGGAAATTGAAAAAGTCGTAAAACAAACATTTCTCGATTTTCGAAAAGGAAGAAATCCCCATTATAACATTTCAGCTTCTTTAGCGCTTTGATGCATACAAACAGACAAACAAACAGACTTTTTACTTCATTTTTAGGAGTCTACTAAAATTTTCAAATTTATTTATTTTTAAGTAAAATTTTTAAAAAATAAAAAATTTTACCAAAAGGCCCCAACAGCCCCATTAGCTGCAATTATTTAAATTTTTCCCCTCCCACTTACACCACCATATCTCATGACCCAGGTTGGTTAGAAAAAGTTTTAGTATGCCATTTTGTAAGTTAGGACTAAACCTCTCGATCGGTATATAACTCGATCTGATCGGACAGTCGTAGCAAATTTTCCAACTTGGCTGTATATACAGTTAGTCGCCTTCGCACCCTTCGTGCAGCTTTCGTCACTAACGCGAACTGCCGTCCGCAGTGATTGTGGGTAATACTCTTATAATGTTTTTTATTGATTACTGAAACTAAGTTGGTCGCCTTCTTTGTATTGTATGTGTTGATATTGTTTCAACAAACTGATTAAATTGATTCTTTCTTCTTCATTTAAATTATCTTATCGGTAAGGGCTTGAGTTGGCAGATTCGTGGTTATCGAAAATTTCTCTAATTGGATTTTTAAAATGTTGATTAGTTTCAGGATTTGGTTGGGCTAAGAAGTGGTTCTGATTTGTGATTGGAATATCATTGATTAGTTTATACTTTCTATTGTATAAAGTAACAGTTTGGGTTTTATAATCTGCCAATTGATAGATCATAGTCTGAGGAGAATTGGTGTAAAAGAAATTTATTATTGCCCTTGAATAGGTTATTGGAAAGGACGTTCACTTTCTTTGTGATAGTTTAAGGTCCTGGTTTCTGGTTTGAAGGAAACAGTCGGTGTCATGAACTTGTAAATTGAAAACATTTGATGTCATCATATTTATAGTAGATCCTGTATCTATTAAACATTTCAGAGTTTTGCCTTTATAAGTGATTACTATGTACTGTTGGTTTCCAAGGTTGGCAGCTAAAAATTTTCGGCTTGCTCGATTTCTATTTCATTTGGTGTTCTGTCTCGTATTTGGCTGATGGTGTGTATGTAAAGTCTGGGCTTTGTGGGTAACTTTCTGCTTGATAATATTGTGGATAATATTGCATGTAATCATGATAGTTTAGCTCTTCCTGATTTCTAGCTTCATGGTCAATACTCATCTTACTCTGTCCACTTTCTGCAGGTCTAACTCGTTAAGTATAGGTATTTGTTGCTTTGGTTGAGGTGATGGTTGTTGAATGTAAGGTTGATGGGGTCGATATGAGACATAGGGTTGGTTTGGTTTAAGAAAAGTGGGGAATCTTTGAATATTTGGGTTTGGGTGATACAATTGCTTCAAATATTTTTCTTGTATTACTTTATTTGGGGTTGGATTAAGACAGGGTTCGTTATAAAGATTTTTTTCTTGAAAAATATTAATTTGAGATCTTAAATCGGGAATTTCGCAATTTACAATTCGAATGCAAATGTTTGTGGGTAATTTTTGATTAAGGTCGTCAATGCTAGTTATGATTAGTCGCGCATACAATGTTTTTTCGTCAATGTTATTTTCTAGTTCCAGCTTACTCATTAATGTCTGCCAACGGTGTTCTGCTTCTTCCAGAAAAGCTCGCACGTTGCCTTTAAACGGGGTGCTCCTGAATTCCTCCAGTAGGGTGTGGTTCTTAATTTGCGTCTTGTAGTTCAATACTAGTTGCTTCCGAAGATCCGTCCAGGTCATCAAGTTGTTAACGCCAAGGGATAACATCACTTCACTGCTGATGCAGCGTTCCATAAGTCCAAAAAGAATTGACCTCTGTCTTGCATTGTTGGTGGTGTAGAGGGCCAAAATGTAGTTGATGAACGTGTACAAAGCGTTCTTATCTCCAGTGGACTTCTCAACGTTTTTAAGTTGGTTGATCACTTGTGTCATGTTGGCATCGGTCAGGGGTGCTGTTGCGTTGCCTGTTATTGTGGTTTTTTTTTTTTTTTTTTTTTGTTTGTTGGTTTTATTATAATAAATTTTTGTTGTTTTTTTAATTAATTTTAATTTATTTGGTTTTATTTTTAATTTTTCTTATCTCTTAGTTTTTGTTGTTTCACTTCAGCTTCTCTTATTTTAGGTTCAGTTTCTTTTGGTTGTTGATTATATTTTAATTGTTTTCACTTAATTTGTTAACTTATAGTTTAAAATGTATGATTGGTTTGCACAGATAGCACTTTCAAATTTTTTTTTGAGATAACCAGAAGTTTCTGGAATTATTTTCTCTTCGAATTCTATCGCGTCTTCTTGAATTGTTTTTCAAGTTTTTATACCCTGAGCCCATTAAAAATGGGCAAAAAAGGGTATTATGTGTTTGGCAGAATGTATGTAACAGGCAGAAGGGGGCGTGGCAGACCCCCAAAAGTATATATATTCTTGATCAGGATCAACAGCCGAGTCGATTGAGCCATGTCCGTCTGTCTGTCCGTCCGTCCGTCCGTCCGTCCGTCCGTCCGTCCGTCCGTCTGTTTGAACGCGTCGATCTCAGAAACCATAAAAGCTAGAGACTTCGAACTTGGTATGTAGGTTCCTGGATACCATAGGCAGATCAAGTTTGTTTTAATTTTTGGATCGGTGCACTATATCATATAGCTGCCATAGGAACGGTACATCGAAAATGAAGTTTTAGTATGGAAAAGTTTCTTGTTTGTTGAGAAATCAGAACCAAACTGATAGAATATGCATCTGGGCTGGTATTATACATCCTGACCAAAATTGGTTAGAATCGGTTAACTATATCATATAGCTGCCATAGGAACGGTACATCGAAAATGAAGCTTTGGTATTGAAAAGTTTCTTGTTTGTTGAGATATCAGAACCAAACTGATATATGGTGCATCTGGGCTGTTATTTTACATCTTGACCAAATTTGGTTAGAATCGGTTAACTATATCATATAGCTGCCATAGGAACGGTACAGTCGAAAATGAAGTTTAAGTATAGAAACATTTTTTGTTTTATGAGATATCGTAACCAAACTTATAGATATGCATTTAGTAGTCTTATACATCCTTACCAAAGTTGGTTCAAATCGGTCCACTATATCATATAGCTGTCATAGGACCGATCCGGCGAAAATCAAGTCTTAGTTGAAAAACTTTTTGTTTTATGAGAAATCGTAAACAAACTTATAGAATATGCATTTTAGTTAGTGTTATATATCCTTACTAAAGTTGGTTTAATCGCCCACATAACTATAGCCCCATAGGACCGATCGGGTGAAAATCAGTTGAGATATCAGAACCAAACTGATAGAATATGCATCTGGGCTGGTATTATACATCCTTACCAAAATTGGTTAGAATCGGTTAACTATATCATATAGCTGCCATAGGAACGGTACATCGTAAATGAAGCTTTAGCATGGAAAAATTTCTTGTTTGTTGAGATATCAGAACCAAACTGATATATGGTGCATCTGGGCTGTTATTTTACATCTTGACCAAATTTGGTTAAAATCGGTCTACTACATCATATAGCTGCCATAGGAACAATTGGTCGAAATTCAACCTAAGTGTAGAGGACCTGGGCTCAGGGTATCCTACTGTCGAGCGTGCTCGACTGTAACCGCCTACTTGTTTTTTTTTGCACAATCCGCGGCTTTGACAATATGCGAATTTTGGTGTACACGTCACTGTCGAGGTTTAATAAAAACTTGACGCGATATCGACCGTCGCTTATGTTGCCTTCGCGTTGTTTGTTTTAGCGGATAACAGTAAACGGGACACAAGAATTAATAACTTAGCTATTGCATCAGGATCCACAATTTTTAGACCCCGTACTTAAAAAAAGTACAGGGGTCTATTGGGTTTGTTTTACCGAATATGTGCGTAACAGGCGAAAGGAGGCGTGGCAGACCCCATAAAGTATATATATTCTTGATCAGCATCAATAGCCGAGTCGATATAGCAATGTCCGTCTGTCTGTCTGTCTGTCTGTCTGTCTGTCCGTCTGTATGAAACCTAGATCTCAGGGACTATAAGAGCTAGAGACACCAAACTTGGTATGTAGGTTCTTCTATGCTGCAAGCAGATCAAGTTTGTTTCAAAATTCGGCCACGCCCCCTATATCGCCCACAAATCGGAAAAAAAATTTTCATATCTAAATTATAAGAGCAATTTAAAAGCTAGTGACACCAAATTTGGTATGTAGATTCCTCTATATTGCAGGCAGGTTAAGTTTGTTTCTTTTTGGAATCGGACCACTATATCATATAGCGCCCATAGGAACAATCGGTCGAAAATCAAGTTTTAGTATGAAAAACTTTTTTGTTTTATGAGATATCGTAACCAAACTTATAGCATATGCATTTTAGTTAGTCTTATACATCCTTACCAAAGTTGGTTCAAATCGGTCCACTATATCATATAGCTGTCATAGGACCGATCCGGCGAAAATCAAGTCTTAGTATGAAAAACTTTTTTGTTTTATGAGAAATCGTAAACAAACTTATAGAATATGCCTTTTAGTTAGGGTTATATATCCTTACTAAAGTTGGTTTAAATCGGCCCACTATAACATATAGCGCCCATAGGACCGATCGGGTGAAAATCAAGTCTTAGTATGAAAAACTTTTTTGTTTTATGAGATATCGTACCCAATCTTATAGAATATACATAAAACTTGGTCTTATATACCCAGTCCAAAGTTGGTCCAAATCGGACCACTATATCATATGGCTGTCATTGGACCGATCGGGCGAAAATCAAGTCTTAGTATGAAAAACTTTTTTGTTTCTTAAGATATCGTAACCAAACTAATAAAATATGTATCTAGCTTGGTTTTATATATCCTGACCAAAGTTGGTTAAAATCGGACCACTATATCATATAACTGTCATAGGACCGATCCCGCGAAAATCAAGTCTCAGTATGAAAAACTTTTTTGTTTTTTGAGATATCGTAATCAAAATGATAGAATATGTATCTAACTTGGTTTTATATATCCTGATGAAATCAAATAGGACCCCTATATCATATAGGACTGAAAATCAAGTATGAATTTTTATCAGTCTTAGCTTTTGTCATAAGAAGTACGGGGTCTCCGACAGTCGAGAATGCTCGACTGTAGCTCCGTCCGACTAGTTTGTTATCCTACCGGCTGCGCCAATTAGTCTTTATTTACAGTAAGTTTGAATCTTATAAAAACCGCGCACAGCTCTAACGGTTAAGTTGAATTTAATATAAAATAAAAGGCAAGGCGATATTTCACGACGAGTTCATTTATTGAAGAACAACTTTAGACTAACAGATAATTGTGCATTGAGTTATAATGAAAACTAATTTCGGGCATTTAAATGTTTACAATATTATAAAGGCTGGGAACGAACTCAGCGTTGGCTGGGAACGCAAGTCTGCTGACAGTGCGTTATTTCGATCAATGCTGATCGATGGGGGAGAAGCCCGGCTTAGCTGCTCTTTGTTTACAAGTGCAGTCTGTGAAAGTTTACATTATCGGTATGCGAAATTTAAGGTGGCTTGGTTACGCTTTTGTTTACAATTGCAGCCTGTGAAAGTTAACGTTATTGAAATGAGGAATTTGGTGTCTAGACTTATGTATAACGTGGACATAGAATGTATTATGTATAAGGTAGACATAGATTATGTCACTATATATATTTAATAATTTATTAGAATGTTTGTTATTATTTTTATTATTAATCATGAAACACACGCACACACCCACACAAAAGCAGACTGCACTGCAGAGCACCAAGTTTAACAAAAACACTTTCGCACTTTAAAACATATATACTTATGGTATATATGCCTTAGAGTCTTATGTTTCACACTATTTAATAACACTAGTCACACTAATTATCTTAAAAAGGAACACTTGTTAGCACAACAAAATCAAATTTCAAAATCACTTGTACACAGCGCGCACAAAAGAGTTGAAAAAGAGTCAATTTAAAGTCAAATAGACATACATATGCATTAATCATTAGGAAGAGCAGGACAGCCATATGTGCAATTCAAAGATCTGTTAAGTGCACACATACATACATATGTTGGCACGCGCCAAAACAAAAGAAGTTTCTAGCTAAGCATTCATATATATATAATCATGCGTTTATGCATATTTGGCTATGTTAAGCATAAGTAAAACCTTAACAGAGAATAAATTAAAACTGCATGTTAAACATGCAAAATGTTGAAATAAATAAGTTAACCAACACTTAAATCATATAGTAAAATAATTGAAAACCAAAAAAAGATAAATTTACTAAAAACATAAATTTACACAGTAATAAACATGAAATTAACATAGAATTTTAACTTAACGTTTATATAAATACCAATATAAAATTATTTAAATGACATTTTTAAAAATGTATTCAATATTAAATGTCAGTATAACATTCATAAATAAGAATTTCAGTAAATTGTAAAAATTACAAAAAATAGTTTAAAATCAGCTGGAAAAAAGTTGTTCCCGCCGGGAATCGAACCAGCGACAAAATTGCAAAAGCTTTCAAATGACAGAGGCTCAACGTGTTGAGCCACTCTCGCACTTATCTGTTCATCCTCCTAAATGGCAATACTGCTTGCTTTGGTACTCAATTACAAAGTAAAAGAAATAAATTATATTTTAACATTTAATGTTAATATTTAATTATTTTAAATAAGCCCTGAATTTTAATTTAAAATGAAATTTAATTCGAACATTAATAAATTAAAAACCAATTTTGCCCACGGCAGGACTCGAACCCACGAGCACTGTCCGACTCCGCGACTCAGTACACTGCGCCACCGAAGCTCACGTCTGAATGGACGCCAATTTGTTATATAATATGTTAATATCAATTTTTTTTTTTTTTATCAAGATATTCAAGTTTTAACAAGTAAGCGGTTACAGTCGAGCACGCTCGACAGTAGGATACCCTGAACCCAGGTACTCTGTACGGTATCCTATTGATTTTCGATCGATTGTTCCTATGCCAGCTATATGATATTTTAGACCGGTTCTAACCAAATTTGGTCAGAATGTATAATACCAGCCCATATGCATATTCTATCAGTTTGGTTCTGATATCTCAACAAACAAACAACTTTTTCATACTAAAACTTCGTTTTCGATGAACCGTTCCTATGACAGCTATATGATATAGCTAACCGATTTTGACCAAATTTGGTCAAGATGTATATTACCAGCCCAGATGCATTTCTTTTTTTCAGTTTGGTTATGATATCTCAACAAACACAAAGCTTTCATATACTAAAACTTCGTTTTCGATGTACCGTTCCTATGGCAGCTATATGATACAGTTAACTGATTTTAACCAAATTTGGTCAAGATGTATATTACCAGCCCAGATGCATATTCTATTAGTTTGGTTCTGATATCTCAACAAACACAAAACTTTTCCATACTAAAACTTCATTTTCGATGTACCGTTCCTATGGCAGCTATATGATATAGTGGACCGATCCAAAAATAAAAACAAACTTGATCTGCCTATGGTATACAGGAATCTACATACCAAGATTGAAGTCTCTAGCTCTTATGGTTTCTAAGATCGACGCGTTCAAACAGACGGACGGACGGACGGACGGACGGACGGAAAGACAGACGGACATGGCTCAATCGACTCGGCTGTTGATCCTGATCAAGAATATACATTTATAGTTTTGAGGGTCTGCCACGCCCCCTTCTGCCTGTTACATACATTCTGCCATCACATTATACCCTTTTTGGCCTAATTTTATTGGGCTCAGGGTATAATTACTGCCAACGCGCCATCAACGAATTAAACAGCAAAATTTATTATTGAATATCTGCGCCAATTACTGTGCGATCAGATAGAAGTTTTTAGCAAATATCTAGGACAATTATATCTTCATCTGTGCAAAGTCTGGAGTTTCTGGCTTTCAAAATGCTGTTATAATTTGGATATGAAATTTTCAATGTCGATTTGCAGGCGGTTAAGGGGGCGTGGCTGATTTTTGAAACAAACTTGATCTGCCTGCAGTATAGAGGAACCTACATACCAAGTTTGGTGCCTCTAACTCTTATAGTCTCCGAGATCTAGGTGTTCATACAGACAGACAGACAGACGGACGTTGCTATATCGACTCGGCTATTGATGCTGATCAAGAATATATATACTTTATAGGGTTTGCCACGCCTCCTTTTACCTGTTACGCACATATTCGGTAAAACAAACCCAATAGACCCCTGTACTATTTATACCCTAAGCCCATTAAAAATTAGCCAAAAAGGGTGTAATGTGTTTGTAACAGGCAGAAGGGGGCGTGGCAGACCCTCAAAACTATATATATTCTTGATCAGAATCAACAGCCGAGTCGATTGAGCCATGTCCGTCTGTCTGTCTGTCCGTCCGTCCGTCCGTCCGTCTGTTTGAACGCGTCGATCTTAGAAACCATAAGAGCTAGAGACATCAAACTTGGTATGTAGATTTCTGGATACCATAGGCAGATCAAGTTTTTTTAGACCCCGTACTTAAAAAAAGTACAGGGGTCTATTGGGTTTGTTTTACCGAATATGTGCGTAACAGGTATTAGGAGGCGTGGCAGACCCCATAAAGTATATATATTCTTGATCAGCATCAATAGCCGAGTCGATATAGCAATGTCCGTCTGTCTGTCTGTCTGTCTGTCTGTCTGTCCGTCTGTCTGTCCGTCTGTATGAACACCTAGATCTCAGGGACTATAAGAGCTAGAGACACCAAACTTGGTATGTAGGTTCTTCTATGCTGCAAGCAGATCAAGTTTGTTTCAAAATTCGGCAACGCCCCCTATATCGCCCACAAATCGGAAAAAAAATTTTCATATCTAAATTATAAGAGCAATTTAAAAGCTAGTGACACCAAATTTGGTATGTAGATTCCTCTATATTGCAGGCAGGTTAAGTTTGTTTCTTTTTGGAATCGGACCACTATATCATATAGCGCCCATAGGAACAATCGGTCGAAAATCAAGTTTTAGTATGAAAAACTTTTTTGTTTTATGAGATATCGTAACCAAACTTATAGCATATGCATTTTAGTTAGTCTTATACATCCTTACCAAAGTTGGTTCAAATCGGTCCACTATATCATATAGCTGTCATAGGACCGATCCGGCGAAAATCAAGTCTTAGTATGAAAAACTTTTTTGTTTTATGAGAAATCGTAAACAAACTTATAGAATATGCATTTTAGTTAGTGTTATATATCCTTACTAAAGTTGGTTTAAATCGGCCCACTATAACATATAGCGCCCATAGGACCGATCGGGTGAAAATCAAGTCTTAGTATGAAAAACTTTTTTGTTTTATGAGATATCGTAACCAATCTTATAGAATATACATAAAACTTGGTCTTATATACCCAGTCCAAAGTTGGTCCAAATCCGACCACTATATCATATGGCTGTCATTGGACCGATCGGGCGAAAATCAAGTCTTAGTATGAAAAACTTTTTTGTTTCTTAAGATATCGTAACCAAACTAATAAAATATGTATCTAGCTTGGTTTTATATATCCTGATGAAATCAAATCGGACCCCTATATCATATAGGACTGAAAATCAAGTATGAATTTTTATCAGTCTTAGCTTTTGCCATAAGAAGTACGGGGTCTCCGACAGTCGAGAATGATCGACTGTAGCTCCGTCCGACTAGTTGCTTCTGAGTTTGATGTCGCTATTACTAAATCATCCACATACAACAATACGTAAATATTCTTGTTTATATCGTCTTGATCCTTAACATATATACATGGATCAACAGGAGAATTTTTAAATCCACACTGCTTTAGCGCTTGCTCAAATACTTCAAACCAGCACCTTGCTGCTTGTTTGAGTCCGTAAATTGCTTTATTCAATTTACATACATTTTCAATATTGCAAATAGTTCCTTCAGGGACTTTCATATATATTTCTTCTTTTAGCGTACCGTTTAGAAATGCGGTTTTAACATCCATATGATGTACTTTAAAACTGTATTGAACAGCAATAGATAAAACAAATCGAAAACTTGGAATTCTAGCAACGGGAGCGAATGTTTCATCATAATCTATTTGATACTTTTGGGTAAAACCACGTGCAACTAATCTTGCCTTACATCTTACTGGATTTCCCATTTCGTCATGTTTTAAAGTAAATACCCATTTACTATCTACAATATTTTTATTTTCAGGTCTTTTGACAATAGTCCAAGTCTTGTTTAATTCATGAGCAGATAATTCTACTTTAACAGCTTCTTCCCATAAATCTTTATTATTTCTTCTTTTAATTTCTTCGAATGAATTAGGAGCTTCGTCAAAAATTGTGTGAGCATTTAAAATATAATTATTCGAACTTGTTTCATCTTCGTAGTAGGATATGTGTGGTTTATTTTTCAATCTTTCGCTTTATCTAGTTATATCATTGATAACTCTATTTGAGACTTCATCAGGCTGTTTATCTTCCTTACTCTCATTCAGGAAACTGTCTTTATTTTTATCCTTACTCTCATTCAGGATCTCTGGTACGCAACATTCCATACTTTCATTCTGGAAATTAACTTTATCATTATCCTTACTTTCGTTCAGGATATTTGGTACACAACATTCCATACTCTCATTCTGAAAATTAACTTTTTCACTATCCTTACTTTCGTTCAGGATATTTGGTGCACAACATTCCATACTCTCATTCTGGAAATTATCTTCAATACCTTCCCTACTCTTTTTCAGGAATTTAATATTTTCTTCATCCTTACTATCATTCAGGATATCATTTTTAACAGCTCTTGAATTAACCATATTAGTCTCATCAACTACCACATCTCTAGCAACAATGAATTTCTCATTTTCAATATCCTATAATTTAAAGCCATTAGGTTCATATCCGACCAAAATACTTTTAAACGATTTATTGTCGAATTTCCGTTTTCTAATTTTATTGTGTACGAACACAGTAGAACCAAATATTTTTAAATATTTTAAAACTGGCTTTCTATTATGCCACATCTCGTATGGCGTTGCTGCACGATCTCCAAGTGCCTTACTTGGAATTCTATTTATTATATATGTTGCTGTCAGAACAGCTTCACCCCAAAAGGATTCTTCTAACTTTGCACCATTGACCATGGCACGGTGGCATGGTAATGGTTCTAATCATTCTCTCTGATACTCCATTTAACTGTGGAGTATATGGTACAGTTAAATGGTAACTAATTCCTTTTTGAGTACAGTACTCTCGCATATCGCTGGACAAGTACTCCCTACCATTGTCTATGTAGAGATTCACAACCTTCAGGTTGAAGTGTGCTTCACTTTTCGCCACAAAATCTTTAAACATAAGAAATACATCCGATTTATGTTTTATGAGGTAAGTAACACAATAATGTGTAAACTGATCTACAAAAATTACATAATAATTTTTATTATCAATAGTTGTGGGTGTAATTGGACCACAGACATCAGAATGTATAACAAAAAGTGCTCTATTGATATGTTCTTTATTTTTAAATTTGTCGAAACGTAATCTGGCTTGCTTTCCATGTAAACAAGCTTCACATATATCATCTGTAGGATTAACGTTGTCAAGGAGCTTATTATCTTGAAACAAATTCTTTCTTTTTATTTCTAACATTTTCCCTTTACTTATGTGGCCTAATCTCTCATGCCATAAGTTATATAAATTTTCAGGTTTTATATTTGCTTTATACGCTTTAAATTCAAATATTGGCATTTTATATTCACCTGAGTTTTCGGCAATAGTAATACCACCTTTTGTCAGTTTAACTCCAGACTCGTCAGACACTACTGTCACTCCAGCCTCTTGAAGCCTTTTTACAGAGATTAGATTTTCTGTAACTTCTCGACAGTAAGTATAAGACATCTTCCAGTGTTATCTGGTACCCATTGTCCAGACGAACGATTCCACGTTTGGTTGCAAAGATGTATTGCCCATCCTTGGCGATAGCAATCTTCACTGGAGTATGTAGATCAGTAAAATAAACAAAAAACGTCTCATCATTTATTATGTGATCGGAGGCACCCGAGTCTAGGATAAAGTTCACATTCGTGTTCAATTTATTATTATTTGTATTCAAACTTTTAATCATAAACGCGAAACCTGGCGTGGTTGTTGCAATATGAGCTTGTGTGTTATTTTCTTTATTTTTATTTAGTTGTTTATTATAACTATAACAATTTCTTTTTATGTGCCCTGCCTTGCCACAGTGGTGACATTTTATATTATTTTGTTTGGGTTTTTCATTGTATGGCTTGCGACTATTATTACTCTTATTGTAATTTGGATTTTTATATTTATATTTATTGTTGTTACAATAATAGTTTTTATAGTTATTATTAAAATTATTATTTATTTTTGACCGCGTTTTCCTATGGGTGTTATACGATGTAGTTGTCCGTTGAACCAACTTCGGTAAGGATGTATAAGACTTACTTTAATGCATATTCTATAAGTTAAGTTATAATATTTCATAAAACCAAAAATTTTTAGACCCCGTACTTAAAACAAGTAAGCGGTTACAGTCGAGCACTCTCGACAGTAGGATACCCTGAACCCAGGTACTCTGTACTGAAAGTTGATTTTCGATCGATTGTTCCTATGGCAGCTATATGATATTTTAGACCGATTCTAACCAAATTTGGTCAGAATGTATTATACCAGCCCATATACATATTCTATCAGTTTGGTTCTGATATCTCAATAAGCAAACAACTTTTTCATACTAAAACTTCATTTTCGATGTACCGTTCCTATGGCAGCTATATAATATAGTGGACCGATCCAAAATAAACTAGTCGGACGGAGCTACAGTCGAGCATTCTCGACTGTCGGAGACCCCGTACTTCTTATGGCAAAAGCTAAGACTGATAAAAATTCATACTTGATTTTCAGTCCTATATGATATAGGGGTCCGATTTGATTTCATCAGGATATATAAAACCAAGCTAGATACATATTTTATTAGTTTGGTTACGATATCTTAAGAAACAAAAAAGTTTTTCATACTAAGACTTGATTTTCGCCCGATCGGTCCAATGACAGCCATATGATATAGTGGTCGGATTTGGACCAACTTTGGACTGGGTATATAAGACCAAGTTTTATGTATATTCTATAAGATTGGTTACGATATCTCATAAAACAAAAAAGTTTTTCATACTAAGACTTGATTTTCGCCGGATCGGTCCTATGACAGCTATATGATATAGTGGACCGATTTGAACCAACTTTGGTAAGGATGTATAAGACTAACTAAAATGCATATGCTATAAGTTTGGTTACGATATCTCATAAAACAAAAAAGTTTTTCATACTAAAACTTGATTTTCGACCGATTGTTCCTATGGGCGCTATATGATATAGTGGTCCGATTCCAAAAAGAAACAAACTTAACCTGCCTGCAATATAGAGGAATCTACATACCAAATTTGGTGTCACTAGCTTTTAAATTGCTCTTATAATTTAGATATGAAAATTTTTTTTCCGATTTGTGGGCGATATAGGGGGCGTGGCCGAATTTTGAAACAAACTTGATCTGCTTGCATCATAGAAGAACCTACATACCAAGTTTGGTGTCTCTAGCTCTTATAGTCCCTGAGATCTAGGTGTTCATACAGACGGACAGACAGACGGACAGACAGACAGACAGACAGACAGACAGACAGACAGACGGACATTGCTATATCGACTCGGCTATTGATGCTGATCAAGAATATATATACTTTATGGGGTCTGCCACGCCTCCTTCTACCTGTTACGCACATATTCGGTAAAACAAACCCAATAGACCCCTGTACTTTTTTTAAGTACGGGGTCTAATGAATAATTTTAAACAATACCTTATGACAAGATTTAGAATGACAGACTTGGGGGAAATACGACATTTCATTGGAATGAAAATTGAAATAGGCCAAGTTCAGATATCGTTAAGCCAATCTGCTTACATAAAAAGGGTTTTAAGTAAATTTAATATGGAGGAATGTAAATCCGTTAGTAATCCACTTCCAAGTAAAATAGTCAGCATAAGAGCCTAGTCAGCATAATTTTCAGACTCCGACCTTATACTTGTGGTACTATGTGCATATAACTCTCTACTTATCAGCATCGTTTTCGTTGCCATACATAATACGTATAGTATAAATATATATTAGCTAAATTAATTTATAAGAACAACTGTATGAATTATTCTGACTATGCGGACGGCAGTTTGCGTTAGTGACGAAAGCAGCACGAAGGGTGCAAAAGGCGACTAACTATATATACAGCTAAGTTGGAAAATTTGCTACGACTGTCCGATCAGATCGAGTTATATACCGCTAGTTTAGCGGGAAAACGCTATTTCCCGCTAAAATTGAAATCAACAGTTTCCAAACCATTTAAGCTACAGCTATGTTCTATATATCATTGGAAAGGTGTGCTTAAGGGCTTTTAGGCGTACATTTTTTTCTTAAGAGCTCAGGTAACATTTGACAGGTGAAATAATGTTTTTTAGCTTACATTTAGGCAATTTTTGACAAAACGGCTCTAACAATTTTTATTAAATTTTAGTATGTTGTAGTACATAAAATTTTGCGTTTTTTGGTATATGAAACATAAACTTTGACCAAGGGGTTTGAAAGATATTGCCTGTTAACTGAATGTATACATTTTTCTATCGGTCGAAAATCAGGTTTTAGTACGAAAAACTTTTTGGTTTTATGAGATATCTCAACCAAACTGACACAATATGCATTTAACTTGGTTTTATATATTCTGTGCAAAGTTGGTTCATATCGGACCACTATAACATATAGCTGTCATAGGACCGATCGGGGGAAAATCGAGTCTTAGTATGAAAAACTTTTTTGTTTTATGAGATATCTCAACAAAATCGATAAAATATGCATTTAACTTGGTTTTATATATCCTGGCCAAAGTTGGTTCAAATCGAACCACTATATCATATAGCTGTCATAGGACCGATCGGGCGAAAATCAAGTCTTAGTATAAAAAACTTTTTTTTTTCTCGAGATATCGTAACAAAACTAATAGAATATGCATTTAAGTTAGACTTATAGATCTTGAAGAAAGTTGGTTCTAATCGAATCTCTATATCATATAACTGTCATAGCACCGATCGGGCGAAGTCTAAGTCTTAGTATGAGAAACTTTTATTTTTCATAGTAAGTACGGGACCTCCGACAGTACAGTAGCAACTCAAGCGATACTTTTCTTTATAATTAAAAAAAATTTTTTTTTTTAAATACGAAAAAAGTCAGCAATGATAAGTTTACAATGTCAAAAGCAAAAGCAATTTCAAAAATTTCTGATATCCCACAAAAAAAACCTCTACACGAGGTAAAAGTCTAGTGACGAAAGCAATTTCCATCGCCAAAATTTCTGATATCCAATTTTGTGACGAACAAAATTGAGTTTAATATAAAAATTTTAAATAAAAATATTAATTAATAAAAAAAAAAATGGCATTCGGCACTGCGCAAAAAGTAATTTTTATATACTATTTTAGATTTTTTTTATTAATTTATATTTTTATTTAAAATTTTTATATTAAACTCAATTTTGTTCGTCACAAAATTGGATATCAGAAATTTTGGGGCTGGAAATTGCTTTCTTCACTAGACTTTTACCTCGTGTAGAGGTTTTTTTTTGTTTTACAATACGGAAAAGGCGAAAATTCGAGTTAGAGAATAAATCTAGACTAATCATAAACCTCGGCTGTGGGATCTTGAAGATGGAATCTGCTTTTAAGTAAACAGAGATCTTAGGGATCGCTCTCTTGAGGTGACCAACGTTTGGGGTGCTAAGCAACAGCTTGGATTTGTGCCGCGTTCACAATACTGACCCTTAGTGAGCTAATGGATGTTTATGTTAACTTAAGGTTTCTGGGAGCTTGAAATGATATTTTCACTGGCCCTCTATTCTTATTGATATCTTATTACTTGATACGAGAATGTGCTTAGGCATACATAAGTGAGGTGTCTTATTAAATAATATAAGTGGGTATGTGTAGTGGATATGTCACTTCCCCATCCATTAAATAATTAGCCTCACCTCCTAGGCGGTGATCGTAAGGTATAAGGTTGGGATAAATTCGTGTACAATATTTGGATTTTCGTTAAGGCTTGGAATTTGACTTAAGTTTACATTATTTGTTTGTGGGGTTGTTTCTGTTTGTTTCTTATAACAATCAATTATTTTGAGTGGTATGCTTTACTTAGATTTGTAATGCATATTAGATATATTTAGATATATTATATTTATTATAATATTTCTGCCTCTATTTGTCTCTTCGAAAAGTTTCTTGTCTATTTGTTTTAGATTACCTGTCTTCTTAAATGGGTTAGTTGATTTTGATCGTACTAAAGGTGATTGTCTATAGTTAGTGTCAATTTCGAAATCTTTACGTTTTTCGTTAAGTTTCTCTGTTTGATTTGCTTTATTTAATTGAGTATTTTATTCTGGGGTTCCTGCGTATTTGATAATGTCTGCTGGTGTTTACCTGTAGTATTATGTTTAGTTTTGTGATTATATGTATAAAGTATTATTTCAAACCTAGTCAGCGTATTTTCTGGATCTGAATCACTGTTTATAATTCTTAACTTTTCATAACGGTTTTATGAAATCTTTCAACATCAGAAATGCCATTTTTACTTGTGGTAATATTAATGTCCACTCCTTCGGATCTTAACCAGATTTGTAACGCTGAGCACATAAATGCTGAATCTTTGTCTGTTTTTATTTCCTTTGGTTTACCCATTTCGTTAAATATTTTAAGTAACGCTATTTTTGCTTTTAGCCAATCTCTACCATTTACTTCGATAAGGGATGCGAATTTAGAATATATGTCCATACAAGACAAGAATTGTTTGTTGTTCACAATATAAAAATCTATAACATATTTTTCTCTAGGGTTGAATGTTACTGGAGTTAGTTCAAATGCTAGCTTTGTGTCTCTATGTTCTGTTTTGGCAATCTTACATTCGTTTGACATTCATTAATAAATTTTCTGCATATGTTTGAATGTCTGTTAACATTTTATTTCATCTCATCACTTTTGTTAAATTATATGGACTTATTATTTCTATGAAAGCGGCTTAAAATGTTAGAAAATCTACCTCGTTATGAAAGTATCTAACGCTTTTCTTTGTACATAGATATTCTATTATTAATTGTTGATACTTGATTTGTGTTCTAGTCTTATGAAAATAGTTCAATACATTTACTTCATTATTGTTACTTTTAATGAATTCTATTTGTCTATTGTAATAGTTAATTGGTCTTTCTGTAATTCAAATATAATTTTGATCATTTTCTTGGGCGCTATGCACTGTTGCTGCTGTACTGTTGGAAATTTCTCCTAATAAATTCTCTTCTAGTTTAATTCTTGATAAAGCATCTGCGACATAGTTTTCTTTTCCTGGGACATACTTAATGTGATAATCAAATTCATTTAGTCTTATTTTCCATCGTTGAAATCTCATATTTTTATACCCTGAGCCCATTAAAAATGGGCCAAAAAGGGTATAATGTGTTTGGCAGAATGTATGTAACAGGCAGAAGGGGGCGTGGCAGACTCTCAAAACTATATATATTCTTGATCAGAATCAACAGCCGAGTCGATTGAGCCATGTCCGTCTGTCTGTCTGTCCGTCCGTCCGTCCGTCCGTCTGTTTGAACGCGTCGATCTTAGAAACCATAAGAGCTAGAGACATCAAACTTGGTATGTAGATTTCTGGATACCATAGGCAGATCAAGTTTTTTTTTATTTTGGATCGGTCCACTATATCATATAGCTGCCATAGGAACGGTACATCGAAAATGAAGTTTTAGTATGAAAAAGTTGTTTGCTTATTGAGATATCAGAACCAAACTGATAGAATATGTATATGGGCTGGTATAATACATTCTGACCAAATTTGGTTAGAATCGGTCTAAAATATCATATAGCTGCCATAGGAACAATCGATCGAAAATCAACTTTCAGTACAGAGTACCTGGGTTCAGGGTATCCTACTGTCGAGAGTGCTCGACTGTAACCGCTTACTTGTTTTAAGTACGGGGTCTAAAAATTTTTGGTTTTATGAAATATTATAACTTAACTTATAGAATATGCATTAAAGTTAGTCTTATACATCCTTACCGAAGTTGGTTCAACGGACAACTACATCGTATAACACCCATAGGAAAACGCGGTCAAAAATAAATAATAATTTTAATAATAACTATAAAAACTATTATTGTAACAACAATAAATATAAATATAAAAATCCAAATTACAATAAGAGTAATAATAGTCGCAAGCCATACAATGAAAAACCCAAACAAAATAATATAAAATGTCACCACTGTGGCAAGGCAGGGCACATAAAAAGAAATTGTTATAGTTATAATAAACAACTAAATAAAAATAAGGAAAATAACACACAAGCTCATATTGCAACAACCACGCCAGGTTTCGCGTTTATGATTAAAAGTTTGAATACAAATAATAATAAATTGAACACGAATGTGAACTTTATCCTAGACTCGGGTGCCTCCGATCACATAATAAATGATGAGACGTTTTTTGTTTATTTTACTGATCTACATACTCCAGTGAAGATTGCTATCGCCAAGGATGGGCAATACATCTTTGCAACCAAACGTGGAATCGTTCGTCTGGACAATGGGTACCAGATAACACTGGAAGATGTCTTATACTTACTGTCGAGAAGTTACAGAAAATCTAATCTCTGTAAAAAGGCTTCAAGAGGCTGGAGTGACAGTAGTGTCTGACGAGTCTGGAGTTAAACTGACAAAAGGTGGTATTACTATTGCCGAAAACTCAGGTGAATATAAAATGCCAATATTTGAATTTAAAGCGTATAAAGCAAATATAAAACCTGAAAATTTATATAACTTATGGCATGAGAGATTAGGCCACATAAGTAAAGGGAAAATGTTAGAAATAAAAAGAAAGAATTTGTTTCAAGATAATAAGCTCCTTGACAACGTTAATCCTACAGATGATATATGTGAAGCTTGTTTACATGGAAAGCAAGCCAGATTACGTTTCGACAAATTTAAAAATAAAGAACATATCAATAGAGCACTTTTTGTTATACATTCTGATGTCTGTGGTCCAATTACACCCACAACTATTGATAATAAAAATTATTATGTAATTTTTGTAGATCAGTTTACACATTATTGTGTTACTTACCTCATAAAACATAAATCGGATGTATTTCTTATGTTTAAAGATTTTGTGGCGAAAAGTGAAGCACACTTCAACCTGAAGGTTGTGAATCTCTACATAGACAATGGTAGGGAGTACTTGTCCAGCGATATGCGAGAGTACTGTACTCAAAAAGGAATTAGTTACCATTTAACTGTACCATATACTCCACAGTTAAATGGAGTATCAGAGAGAATGATTAGAACCATTACCATGCCACCGTGCCATGGTCAATGGTGCAAAGTTAGAAGAATCCTTTTGGGGTGAAGCTGTTCTGACAGCAACATATATAATAAATAGAATTCCAAGTAAGGCACTTGGAGATCGTGCAGCAACGCCATACGAGATGTGGCATAATAGAAAGCCAGTTTTAAAATATTTAAAAATATTTGGTTCTACTGTGTTCGTACACAATAAAATTAGAAAACGGAAATTCGACAATAAATCGTTTAAAAGTATTTTGGTCGGATATGAACCTAATGGCTTTAAATTATAGGATATTGAAAATGAGAAATTCATTGTTGCTAGAGATGTGGTAGTTGATGAGACTAATATGGTTAATTCAAGAGCTGTTAAAAATGATATCCTGAATGATAGTAAGGATGAAGAAAATATTAAATTCCTGAAAAAGAGTAGGGAAGGTATTGAAGATAATTTCCAGAATGAGAGTATGGAATGTTGTGCACCAAATATCCTGAACGAAAGTAAGGATAGTGAAAAAGTTAATTTTCAGAATGAGAGTATGGAATGTTGTGTACCAAATATCCTGAACGAAAGTAAGGATAATGATAAAGTTAATTTCCAGAATGAAAGTATGGAATGTTGCGTACCAGAGATCCTGAATGAGAGTAAGGATAAAAATAAAGACAGTTTCCTGAATGAGAGTAAGGAAGATAAACAGCCTGATGAAGTCTCAAATAGAGTTATCAATGATATAACTAGATAAAGCGAAAGATTGAAAAATAAACCACACATATCCTACTACGAAGATGAAACAAGTTCGAATAATTATATTTTAAATGCTCACACAATTTTTGACGAAGCTCCTAATTCATTCGAAGAAATTAAAAGAAGAAATAATAAAGATTTATGGGAAGAAGCTGTTAAAGTAGAATTATCTGCTCATGAATTAAACAAGACTTGGACTATTGTCAAAAGACCTGAAAATAAAAATATTGTAGATAGTAAATGGGTATTTACTTTAAAACATGACGAAATGGGAAATCCAGTAAGATGTAAGGCAAGATTAGTTGCACGTGGTTTTACCCAAAAGTATCAAATAGATTATGATGAAACATTCGCTCCCGTTGCTAGAATTCCAAGTTTTCGATTTGTTTTATCTATTGCTGTTCAATACAGTTTTAAAGTACATCATATGGATGTTAAAACCGCATTTCTAAACGGTACGCTAAAAGAAGAAATATATATGAAAGTCCCTGAAGGAACTATTTGCAATATTGGAAATGTATGTAAATTGAATAAAGCAATTTACGGACTCAAACAAGCAGCAAGGTGCTGGTTTGAAGTATTTGAGCAAGCGCTAAAGCAGTGTGGATTTAAAAATTCTCCTGTTGATCCATGTATATATGTTAAGGATCAAGACGATATAAACAAGAATATTTACGTATTGTTGTATGTGGATGATTTAGTAATAGCGACATCAAACTCAGAAGCAACTAGTCGGACGGAGCTACAGTCGAGCATTCTCGACTGTCGGAGACCCCGTACTTCTTATGGCAAAAGCTAAGACTGATAAAAATTCATACTTGATTTTCAGTCCTATATGATATAGGGGTCCGATTTGATTTCATCAGGATATATAAAACCAAGCTAGATACATATTTTATTAGTTTGGTTACGATATCTTAAGAAACAAAAAAGTTTTTCATACTAAGACTTGATTTTCGCCCGATCGGTCCAATGACAGCCATATGATATAGTGGTCGGATTTGGACCAACTTTGGACTGGGTATATAAGACCAAGTTTTATGTATATTCTATAAGATTGGTTACGATATCTCATAAAACAAAAAAGTTTTTCATACTAAGACTTGATTTTCACCCGATCGGTCCTATGGGCGCTATATGTTATAGTGGGCCGATTTAAACCAACTTTAGTAAGGATATATAACACTAACTAAAATACATATTCTATAAGTTTGTTTACGATTTCTCATAAAACAAAAAAGTTTTTCATACTAAGACTTGATTTTCGCCGGATCGGTCCTATGACAGCTATATGATATAGTGGACCGATTTGAACCAACTTTGGTAAGGATGTATAAGACTAACTAAAATGCATATGCTATAAGTTTGGTTACGATATCTCATAAAACAAAAAAGTTTTTCATACTAAAACTTGATTTTCGACCGATTGTTCCTATGGGCGCTATATGATATAGTGGTCCGATTCCAAAAAGAAACAAACTTAACCTGCCTGCAATATAGAGGAATCTACATACCAAATTTGGTGTCACTAGCTTTTAAATTGCTCTTATAATTTAGATATGAAAATTTTTTTTCCGATTTGTGGGCGATATAGGGGGCGTTGCCGAATTTTGAAACAAACTTGATCTGCTTGCAGCATAGAAGAACCTACATACCAAGTTTGGTGTCTCTAGCTCTTATAGTCCCTGAGATCTAGGTGTTCATACAGACGGACAGACAGACGGACAGACAGACAGACAGACAGACGGACATTGCTATATCGACTCGGCTATTGATGCTGATCAAGAATATATATACTTTATGGGGTCTGCCACGCCTCCTTCTACCTGTTACGCACATATTCGGTAAAACAAACCCAATAGACCCCTGTACTTTTTTTAAGTACGGGGTCTAATGAATAATTTTAAACAATACCTTATGACAAGATTTAGAATGACAGACTTGGGGGAAATACGACATTTCATTGGAATGAAAATTGAAATAGGCCAAGTTCAGATATCGTTAAGCCAATCTGCTTACATAAAAGGGTTTTAAGTAAATTTAATATGGAGGAATGTAAATCCGTTAGTAATCCACTTCCAAGTAAAATAGTCAGCATAAGAGCCTAGTCAGCATAATTTTCAGACTCCGACCTTATACTTGTGGTACTATGTGCATATAACTCTCTACTTATCAGCATCGTTTTCGTTGCCATACATAATAGTATAGTATAAATATATATTAGCTAAATTAATTTATAAGAACAACTGTATGAATTATTCTGGACATATCACTGCGGACGGCAGTTTGCGTTAGTGACGAAAGCAGCACGAAGGGTGCAAAAGGCGACTAACTATATATACAGCTAAGTTGGAAAATTTGCTACGACTGTCCGATCAGATCGAGTTATATACCGATCGAAAGGTTTAGTCCTAACTTACATATTGGCATACTAAAACTTTTTCTAACCAACCTGGGGGTGTAAGTGGGAGGGCAAAAATTTTAATGATTGCAGCTAATGGGGCTGTTGGGACCTTTTGGTAAAATTTTTTATTTCTTAAAAATTTTATTTAAAAATACGCGACGATTGTTACCTCAATCACCCAAATCCGATAACTGGTTCAAAAGATAAATAAATTTGAAAATTTTAGTAGACTCCTTAAAATGAAGTAAAAAGTCAGTTTGTTTGTCTGTTTGTCTGTTTGTTTGCATCAAAGCGCTAAAGATGCTACAGTATTATGATGGGGATTAATTCCTCTTTGCAAATCTAAAAATGTTTGTTCTACGACTTTTTCAATTTCCCGCTAGTTTAGCGGGAAATTGCTAAATCCCGCTAAATTTGAAACCTCATAAGTTTCCATTCCATAGAAGCTATAGATATGTTCTGTATATCATTGGAAAGGTGTGCTTAAGGGCTTTTAGGCGTACCTTTAAACTTTTTACTCAGGTAACATATAACAGACGCGATATTTCTTAAGATATATCAACTATTCGCACAGGTTGTATATCTGGAAATCTGTGATATATCCCTACGAAATTCGATTCAAATCGGATCACTATTCAATAAAGCTGCTATAGGAACGATCGGTTGAAAAACCACCTATAGTATGATAAACTTTTTTATTTTCTTATATATTTTAATCAAAGTCACAATTGTGTTGTTCCTTACATCTTAACCAATTTTTGTTTTTTTTTTTTGAAAATTTTAGTAGACTCCTTAAAATGAAGTAAAAAGTCAGTTTGTTTGTCTGTTTGTCTGTTTGTTTGCATCAAAGCGCTAAAGATGCTACAGTATTATGATGGGGATTAATTCCTCTTTGCAAATCTAAAAATGTTTGTTCTACGACCTTTTCAATTTCCCGCTAGTTTAGCGGGAAATCGCTAAATCCCGCTAAATTTGAAATCAACAGTTTCCAAACCATTTAAGCTACAGCTATGTTCTATTTATCATTGGAAAGGTGTGCTTAAGGGCTTTTAGGCGTACATTTTTTTCTTAAATTATAAAGCCCAAACTGTTACTTTATACAATAGAAAGTATAAACTAATCAATGATATTCCAATCACAAATCAGAACCACTTCTTAGCCCAACCAAATCCTGAAACTAATCAACATTTTAAAAATCCAATTAGAGAAATTTTCGATAACCACGAATCGCCAACTCAAGCCCTTACCGATAAGATAATTTAAATGAAGAAGAAAGAATCAATTTAATCAGTTTGTTGAAACAATATCAACACATACAATACAAAGAAGGCGACCAACTTAGTTTCAGTAATCAATAAAAAACATTATAAGAGTATTACCCACAATCACTGCGGACGGAGTTCGCGTTAGTGACGAAAGCTGCACGAAGGGTGCGAAAGGCGACTAACTGTATATACAGCCAAGTTGGAAAATTTGCTACGACTATCCGATCAGATCGAGTTATATACCGATCGAGAGGTTTAGTCCTAACTTACAAAATGGCATACTAAAACTTTTCTAACCAACCTGGGTCATGAGATATGGGGGTGTAAGTGGGAGGGGAAAAATTTAAATAATTGCAGCTAATGGGGCTGTTGGGGCCTTTTGGTAAAATTTTTTATTTTTTAAAAATTTTACTTAAAAATAAATAAATTTGAAAATTTTATTAGACTCCTAAAAATGAAGTAAAAAGTCTGTTTGTTTGTCTGTTTGTATGCATCAAAGCGCTAAAGAAGCTAAAATGTTATAATGGGGATTTCTTCCTTTTCGAAAATCGAGAAATGTTTGTTTTACGACTTTTTTAATTTCCCGCTAGTTTAGCGGGAAAACGCTATTTCCCGCTAAAATTGAAATCAACAGTTTCCAAACCATTTAAGCTACAGCTATGTTCTTATATCATTGGAAAGGTGTGCTTAAGGGCTTTTAGGCGTACATTTTTTTCTTAAGAGCTCAGGTAACATTTGACAGGTGAAATAATGTTTTTTAGCTTACATTTAGGCAATTTTTGACAAAACGGCTCTAACAATTTTTATTAAATTTTAGTATGTTGTAGTACATAAAATTTTGGACCAACTTTGGACTGGGTATATAAGACCAAGTTTTATGTATATTCTATAAGATTGGTTACGATATCTCATAAAACAAAAAAGTTTTTCATACTAAGACTTGATTTTCACCCGATCGGTCCTATGGGCGCTATATGTTATAGTGGGCCGATTTAAACCAACTTTAGTAAGGATATATAACACTAACTAAAATGCATATTCTATAAGTTTGTTTACGATTTCTCATAAAACAAAAAAGTTTTTCATACTAAGACTTGATTTTCGCCGGATCGGTCCTATGACAGCTATATGATATAGTGGACCGATTTGAACCAACTTCGGTAAGGATGTATAAGACTAACTAAAATGCATATGCTATAAGTTTGGTTAGATATCTCATAAAACAAAAAGTTTTTCATACTAAAACTTGATTTTCGACCGATTGTTCCTATGGGCGCTATATGATATAGTGGTCCGATCCAAAAAAGAAACAAACTTAACCTGCCTGCAATATAGAGGAATCTACATACCAAATTTGGTGTCACTAGCTTTTATTGCTCTTTAATTTAGATTGAAAATTTTTTTCCGATTTGTGGGCGATATAGGGGGCGTGATCGAATTTTGAAACAAACCTGATCTGCTTGCAGCATAGAAGAACCTACATACCAAGTTTGGTGTCTCTAGCTCTTATAGTCCCTGAGATCTAGGTGTTCATACAGACGGACAGACAGACGGACAGACAGACAGACAGACAGACAGACGGACATTGCTATATCGACTCGGCTATTGATGCTGATCAAGAATTTATACTTTATGGGGTCTGCCACGCCTCCTTCTACCTGTTACGCACATATTCGGTAAAACAAACCCAATAGACCCCTGTACTTTTTTTAAGTACGGGGTCTAATGAATAATTTTAAACAATACCTTATGACAAGATTTAGAATGACAGACTTGGGGGAAATACGACATTTCATTGGAATGAAAATTGAAATAGGCCAAGTTCAGATATCGTTAAGCCAATCTGCTTACATAAAAAGGGTTTTAAGTAAATTTAATATGGAGGAATGTAAATCCGTTAGTAATCCACTTCCAAGTAAAATAGTCAGCATAAGAGCCTAGTCAGCATAATTTTCAGACTCCGACCTTATACTTGTGGTACTATGTGCATATAACTCTCTACTTATCAGCATCGTTTTCGTTGCCATACATAATACGTTAGTATAAATTTTTAGCTAAATTAATTTATAAGAACAACTGTTGAATTATTCTGGACATATCACTGCGGACGGCAGTTTGCGTTAGTGACGAAAGCAGCACGAAGGGTGCAAAAGGCGACTAACTATATATACAGCTAAGTTGGAAAATTTGCTACGACTGTCCGATCAGATCGAGTTATTACTAGACATCTGCATGAATGGCAGAAAATCGACGTTCGAATGGACAATGCGTAAATTGAGTTGAGTGAATTCGAATGCGACGCAAAATTTATTTGAGTGAGTGAGTACGCTAGCGTCGTCAATGTCTCATTCAACTCAAACGAAAAGCAATGAATTGAATGAGTGAGTACGCGTAAAAATTAGAGGCTTGATTTTGAATTTTCGAATGCAAGACAGATTTTTCACTAAATCGTAGAACACAAAGCGTCAGAATTATAGTTATTTTACATATGTAAGCCTATATTTATATATGTTTAAATTTATGTTTGTAAGCCTATATTATATATGTTTTAGTTTATTTCGAGTGCAAAAACTTATTTTGTTAAATGAATGAAATGAATCACACAAAGTTTATGCCACAACTCGATCATTCGAATTCTTCGGCTTCGCCAAAGTTTTCATTCCGTTTTACGCAGTTATTTATTCTCGCTCATTTCGTTGAATGCCTTTAGTTATGAGACACGGTGTGGTGTGTCACTCATACACATTCAATTCATTGTGTCTTCGTACTCAATCAGCTGAATTCATTCGAATACATTCAATTTTACGTATGCTTTGAGTGGACTCATGCAGACCTCTTTATATACCGATCGAAAGGTTTAGTCCTAACTTACATTTGGCATACTAAAACTTTTTCAACCAACCTGGGGGTGTAAGTGGGAGGGCAAAAATTAATGTTGCAGCTAATGGGGCTGTTGGGCTTTTGGTAAATTTTTTATTTCTTAAAATTTTATTTAAAAATACGCGACGATTGTTACCTCAATCACCCAAATCCGATTTGGTTTAAAAGATAAATAAATTTGAAAATTTTAGTAGACTCCTTAAAATGAAGTAAAAGTCAGTTTGTTTGTCTGTTTGTCTGTTTGTTTGCATCAAAGCGCTAAAGATGCTACAGTATTATGATGGGGATTAATTCCTCTTTGCAAATCTAAAAATGTTTGTTCTACGACTTTTTCAATTTCCCGCTAGTTTAGCGGGAAATCGCTAAATCCCGCTAATTTGAAACCTCATAAGTTTCCATTCCATAGAAGCTATAGATTGTTCTGTTATCTTGGAAAGGTGTGCTTAAGGGCTTTTAGGCGTACCTTTAAACTTTTTACTCAGGTAACATATAACAGACGCGATTTTCTTAGATTTCAACTTTCGCACAGGTTGTTTCTGGAAATCTGTGATTTCCCTACGAAATTCGATTCAAATCGGATCACTATTCAATAAAGCTGCTATAGGAACGATCGGTTGAAAAACCACCTTAGTTGATAAACTTTTTTATTTTCTTATATATTTTAATCAAAGTCACAATTGTGTTGTTCCTTACATCTTAACCAATTTTTTTTTTTTTTTTGAAAATTTTAGTAGACTCCTTAAAATGAAGTAAAAGTCAGTTTGTTTGTCTGTTTGTCTGTTTGTTTGCATCAAAGCGCTAAAGATGTACAGTTTTGATGGGGATTAATTCCTCTTTGCAAATCTAAAAATTTTGTTCTACGACTTTCAATTTCCCGCTAGTTTAGCGGGAAATCGCTAAATCCCGTAATTTGAAATCAACAGTTTCCAAACCATTTAAGCTACAGCTATTTCTATTTATCTTGGAAAGGTGTGCTTAAGGGCTTTTAGGCGTACATTTTTTTCTTAAATTATAAAGCCCAAACTGTTACTATACAATAGAAAGTTAAACTAATCAATGATATTCCAATCACAAATCAGAACCACTTCTTAGCCCAACCAAATCCTGAAACTAATCAACATTTTAAAAATCCAATTAGAGAAATTTTCGATAACCACGAATCTGCCAACTCAAGCCCTTACCGTAGTAATTTAAATGAAGAAGAAAGAATCAATTTATCAGTTTGTTGAAACAATTCAACACTACAATACAAAGAAGGCGACCAACTTAGTTTCAGTAATCAATAAAAAACATTTAAGAGTTTCCCACAATCACTGCGGACGGCAGTTCGCGTTAGTGACGAAAGCTGCACGAAGGGTGCGAAGGCGACTAACTGTTATACGCCAAGTTGGAAAATTTGCTCGACTGTCCGATAGATCGAGTTTTACCGATCGAGAGGTTTAGTCCTAACTTACAAATGGCTCTAAAACTTTCAACCAACCTGGGTCATGAGTTGGGGGTGTAGTGGGAGGGGAAAATTTATTTGCAGCTTGGGGCTGTTGGGGCCTTTTGGTAAAATTTTTTATTTTTTAAATTTTACTTAAATAAATAAATTTGAAAATTTTATTAGACTCCTAAAAATGAAGTAAAAAGTCTGTTTGTTTGTCTGTTTGTTGCATCAAAGCGCTAAAGAAGCTAAAATGTTTTGGGGATTTCTTCCTTTTCGAAAATCGAGAAATGTTTGTTTTACGACTTTTTTAATTTCCCGCTAGTTTAGCGGGAAAACGCTTTTCCCGCTAAAATTGAAATCAACAGTTTCCAAACCATTTAAGCTACAGCTATGTTCTTTTCTTGGAAAGGTGTGCTTAAGGGCTTTTAGGCGCACATTTTTTTCTTAAGAGCTCAGGTAACATTTGACAGGTGAATATGTTTTTTAGCTTACATTTTGGCAATTTTTGACAAAACGGCTCTAACAATTTTTTTGAATTTTAGTTGTTGTAGTACATAAATTTTGGACCAACTTTGGACTGGGTTTAAGACCAAGTTTTATGTATATTCTTAGATTGGTTACGATATCTCATAAAACAAAAAAGTTTTTCATACTAAGACTTGATTTTCACCCGATCGGTCCTATGGGCGCTATATGTTATAGTGGGCCGATTTAAACCAACTTTAGTAAGGATATTAACCTAACTAAAATGCTATTCTTAGTTTGTTTACGATTTCTCATAAAACAAAAAAGTTTTTCTACTAAGACTTGATTTTCGCCGGATCGGTCCTTGACAGCTATTGATTAGTGGACCGATTTGAACCAACTTTGGTAGGATGTTAGACTAACTAAAATGCTTGCTTAAGTTTGGTTACGATATCTCATAAAACAAAAAAGTTTTTCATACTAAAACTTGATTTTCGACCGATTGTTCCTTGGGCGCTTATGATATAGTGGTCCGATTCCAAAAAGAAACAAACTTAACCTGCCTGCAATTAGAGGAATCTACATACCAAATTTGGTGTCACTAGCTTTTTTGCTCTTTTTTAGATATGAAAATTTTTTTTCCGATTTGTGGGCGATATAGGGGGCGTGGCCGAATTTTGAAACAAACTTGATCTGCTTGCAGCATAGAAGAACCTACATACCAAGTTTGGTGTCTCTAGCTCTTTAGTCCCTGAGATCTAGGTGTTCATACAGACGGACAGACAGACGGACAGACAGACAGACAGACAGACAGACAGACAGACAGACGGACATTGCTTTCGACTCGGCTATTGATGCTGATCAAGATTTTACTTTATGGGGTCTGCCACGCCTCCTTCTACCTGTTACGCACATATTCGGTAAAACAAACCCAATAGACCCCTGTACTTTTTTTAGTACGGGGTCTATGAATAATTTTAAACAATACCTTATGACAAGATTTAGAATGACAGACTTGGGGGAAATACGACATTTCATTGGATGAATTGAAATAGGCCAAGTTCAGATTCGTTAAGCCAATCTGCTTACATAAAAGGGTTTTAAGTAATTTAATTGGAGGAATGTAAATCCGTTAGTAATCCACTTCCAAGTAAAATAGTCAGCTAAGAGCCTAGTCAGCTAATTTTCAGACTCCGACCTTTCTTGTGGTACTTGTGCTTAACTCTCTCTTATCAGCATCGTTTTCGTTGCCATACTAATACGTTAGTATAATTTTTAGCTATTAATTTATAGAACAACTGTTGAATTATTCTGGACATATCACTGCGGACGGCAGTTTGCGTTAGTGACGAAAGCAGCCGAAGGGTGCAAAAGGCGACTAACTTTTCAGCTAAGTTGGAAAATTTCTCGACTGTCCGATCAGATCGAGTTTTACCGATCGAAAGGTTTAGTCCTAACTACTTTGGCTACTAAAACTTTTTCTAACCAACCTGGGGGTGTAGTGGGAGGGCAAATTTTAATGATTGCAGCTAATGGGGCTGTTGGGACCTTTTGGTAAATTTTTTATTTCTTAAATTTTTTTAAAAATCGCGACGATTGTTACCTCAATCACCCAAATCCGATAACTGGTTCAAAAGATAAATAATTTGAAAATTTTAGTAGACTCCTTAATGAAGTAAAAGTCAGTTTGTTTGTCTGTTTGTCTGTTTGTTTGCATCAAAGCGCTAAAGTGCTACAGTTTTGATGGGGATTAATTCCTCTTTGCAAATCTAAAAATGTTTGTTCTACGACTTTTTCAATTTCCCGCTAGTTTAGCGGAAATCGCTAAATCCCGCTAAATTTGAAACCTCATAAGTTTCCATTCCATAGAAGCTATAGATATGTTCTGTATTCTTGGAAAGGTGTGCTTAAGGGCTTTTAGGCGTACCTTTAAACTTTTTACTCAGGTACTTAACAGACGCGATATTTCTTAAGATTTCAACTTTCGCACAGGTTGTTTCTGGAAATCTGTGATTTCCCTACGAAATTCGATTCAAATCGGATCACTATTCATAAAGCTGCTATAGGAACGATCGGTTGAAAAACCACCTTGTTGATAAACTTTTTTTTTCTTTTTTTTAATCAAAGTCACATTGTGTTGTTCCTTACTCTTAACCTTTTTGTTTTTTTTTTTGAAAATTTTAGTAGACTCCTTAAATGAAGTAAAGTCAGTTTGTTTGTCTGTTTGTCTGTTTGTTTGCATCAAGCGCTAAAGATGCTACAGTTTTGATGGGGATTAATTCCTCTTTGCAAATCTAAAATTTTGTTCTCGACCTTTTCAATTTCCCGCTAGTTTAGCGGGAAATCGCTAAATCCCGCTAATTTGAAATCAACAGTTTCCAAACCATTTAAGCTACAGCTTTTCTTTTATCTTGGAAAGGTGTGCTTAAGGGCTTTTAGGCGTACATTTTTTTCTTAAATTTAAGCCCAAACTGTTACTATACAATAGAAAGTTAACTAATCAATGATATTCCAATCACAAATCAGAACCACTTCTTAGCCCAACCAAATCCTGAAACTAATCAACTTTAAAAATCCAATTAGAGAAATTTTCGATAACCACGAATCTGCCAACTCAAGCCCTTACCGATAGTATTTAAATGAAGAAGAAAGAATCAATTTATCAGTTTGTTGAAACAATTCAACACATACAATACAAAGAAGGCGACCAACTTAGTTTCAGTATCAATAAAAAACTTATAAGAGTTTCCCACAATCACTGCGGACGGCAGTTCGCGTTAGTGACGAAAGCTGCACGAAGGGTGCGAAAGGCGACTAACTTTTACAGCCAAGTTGGAAAATTTGCTCGACTTCCGATCAGATCGAGTTTTCCGATCGAGAGGTTTAGTCCTAACTTACAAAATGGCTTAAAACCAACCAACCTGGGTTGAGTTGGGGGTGTAAGTGGGAGGGGAAATTTTTTGCAGCTAATGGGGCTGTTGGGGCCTTTTGGTAAAATTTTATTTTAAATTTTACTTAAAATAATATTTGAAAATTTTTTAGACTCCTAAAAATGAAGTAAAAAGTCTGTTTGTTTGTCTGTTTGTTGCATCAAAGCGCTAAAGAAGCTAAAATGTTTATGGGGATTTCTTCCTTTTCGAAAATCGAGAAATGTTTGTTTTACGACTTTTTAATTTCCCGCTAGTTTAGCGGGAAAACGCTATTTCCCGCTAAATTGAAATCAACAGTTTCCAAACCTTTAAGCTACAGCTTTTCTTTTCTTGGAAAGGTGTGCTTAAGGGCTTTTAGGCGTACATTTTTTTCTTAAGAGCTCAGGTAACATTTGACAGGTGAATTGTTTTTTAGCTTACATTTAGGCAATTTTTGACAAAACGGCTCTACAATTTTTTATTTTAGTTTTGTAGTACATAAAATTTTGGACCAACTTTGGACTGGGTTTAGACCAAGTTTTTTTTTCTTAGTTGGTTACGATATCTCATAAACAAAAAGTTTTTCATACTAAGACTTGATTTTCACCCGATCGGTCCTATGGGCGCTATATGTTATAGTGGGCCGATTTAAACCAACTTTAGTAGGATTATACACTAACTAAATGCTTTCTTAGTTTGTTTACGATTTTCTAAACAAAAAAGTTTTCTCTAAGACTTGATTTTCGCCGGTCGGTCTGACAGCTTTTTAGTGGACGTTTGAACCAACTTTGGTAAGGATGTTAGACTAATAAATTTCTTAAGTTTGGTTACGATTCTATAAAACAAAAAAGTTTTTCATACTAAAACTTGATTTTCGACCGATTGTTCCTATGGGCGCTATATGATATAGTGGTCCGATTCAAAAAGAAACAAACTTAATCTGCCTGAAATTTAGAGGGATCTACATACCAAATTTGGTGTGACTAGCTTTTAAATTTCTCTTATAATTTGGATATGAAATTTTTTTTTCCAATTTGTGGGCGATATAGGGGGCGTGGCCGAATTTTGAAACAAACTTGATCTGCTTGCATCATAGAAGAACCTACATACCAAGTTTGGTGTCTCTAGCTCTTATAGTCCCTGAGATCTAGGTGTTCATACAGACGGACAGACAGACGGACAGACAGACAGACAGACAGACAGACAGACAGACAGACGGACATTGCTATATCGACTCGGCTATTGATGCTGATCAAGAATATATATACTTTATGGGGTCTGCCACGCCTCCTTCTACCTGTTACGCACATATTCGGTAAAACAAACCCAATAGACCCCTGTACTTTTTTTAAGTACGGGGTCTAATGAATAATTTTAAACAATACCTTATGACAAGATTTAGAATGACAGACTTGGGGGAAATACGACATTTCATTGGAATGAAAATTGAAATAGGCCAAGTTCAGATATCGTTAAGCCAATCTGCTTACATAAAAAGGGTTTTAAGTAAATTTAATATGGAGGAATGTAAATCCGTTAGTAATCCACTTCCAAGTAAAATAGTCAGCATAAGAGCCTAGTCAGCATAATTTTCAGACTCCGACCTTATACTTGTGGTACTATGTGCATATAACTCTCTACTTATCAGCATCGTTTTCGTTGCCATACATAATACGTATAGTATAAATATATATTAGCTAAATTAATTTATAAGAACAACTGTATGAATTATTCTGGACATATCACTGCGGACGGCAGTTTGCGTTAGTGACGAAAGCAGCACGAAGGGTGCAAAAGGCGACTAACTATATATACAGCTAAGTTGGAAAATTTGCTACGACTGTCCGATCAGATCGAGTTATATACCGCTAGTTTAGCGGGAAAACGCTATTTCCCGCTAAAATTGAAATCAACAGTTTCCAAACCATTTAAGCTACAGCTATGTTCTATATATCATTGGAAAGGTGTGCTTAAGGGCTTTTAGGCGTACATTTTTTTCTTAAGAGCTCAGGTAACATTTGACAGGTGAAATAATGTTTTTTAGCTTACATTTAGGCAATTTTTGACAAAACGGCTCTAACAATTTTTATTAAATTTTAGTATGTTGTAGTACGTAAAATTTTGCGTTTTTTGGTATATGAAACATAAACTTTGACCAAGGGGTTTGAAAGATATTGCCTGTTAACTGAATGTATACATTTTTCTATCGGTCGAAAATCAGGTTTTAGTACGAAAAACTTTTTGGTTTTATGAGATATCTCAACCAAACTGACACAATATGCATTTAACTTGGTTTTATATATTCTGTGCAAAGTTGGTTCATATCGGACCACTATAACATATAGCTGTCATAGGACCGATCGGGGGAAAATCGAGTCTTAGTATGAAAAACTTTTTTGTTTTATGAGATATCTCAACAAAATCGATAAAATATGCATTTAACTTTGTTTTATATATCCTGGCCAAAGTTGGTTCAAATCGAACCACTATATCATATAGCTGTCATAGGACCGATCGGGCGAAAATCAAGTCTTAGTATAAAAAACTTTTTTTTTCTCGAGATATCGTAACAAAACTAATAGAATATGCATTTAAGTTAGACTTATAGATCTTGAAGAAAGTTGGTTCTAATCGAATCTCTATATCATATAACTGTCATAGCACCGATCGGGCGAAGTCTAAGTCTTAGTATGAGAAACTTTTATTTTTCATAGTAAGTACGGGACCTCCGACAGTACAGTAGCAACTCAAGCGATACTTTTCTTTATAATTAAAAAAAATTTTTTTTTTTAAATACGAAAAAAGTCAGCAATGATAAGTTTACAATGTCAAAAGCAAAAGCAATTTCAAAAATTTCTGATATCCCACAAAAAAAACCTCTACACGAGGTAAAAGTCTAGTGACGAAAGCAATTTCCATCGCCAAAATTTCTGATATCCAATTTTGTGACGAACAAAATTGAGTTTAATATAAAAATTTTAAATAAAAATATTAATTAATAAAAAAAAAAATGGCATTCGGCACTGCGCAAAAAGTAATTTTTATATACTATTTTAGATTTTTTTATTAATTTATATTTTTATTTAAAATTTTTATATTAAACTCAATTTTGTTCGTCACAAAATTGGATATCAGAAATTTTGGGGCTGGAAATTGCTTTCTTCACTAGACTTTTACCTCGTGTAGAGGTTTTTTTTTGTTTTACAATACGGAAAAGGCGAAAATTCGAGTTAGAGAATAAATCTAGACTAATCATAAACCTCGGCTGTGGGATCTTGAAGATGGAATCTGCTTTTAAGTAAACAGAGATCTTAGGGATCGCTCTCTTGAGGTGACCAACGTTTGGGGTGCTAAGCAACAGCTTGGATTTGTGCCGCGTTCACAATACTGACCCTTAGTGAGCTAATGGATGTTTATGTTAACTTAAGGTTTCTGGGAGCTTGAAATGATATTTTCACTGGCCCTCTATTCTTATTGATATCTTATTACTTGATACGAGAATGTGCTTAGGCATACATAAGTGAGGTGTCTTATTAAATAATATAAGTGGGTATGTGTAGTGGATATGTCACTTCCCCATCCATTAAATAATTAGCCTCACCTCCTAGGCGGTGATCGTAAGGTATAAGGTTGGGATAAATTCGTGTACAATATTTGGATTTTCGTTAAGGCTTGGAATTTGACTTAAGTTTACATTATTTGTTTGTGGGGTTGTTTCTGTTTGTTTCTTATAACAATCAATTATTTTGAGTGGTATGCTTTACTTAGATTTGTAATGATATTAGATATATTTAGATATATTATATTTTATAATATTTCTGCCTCTATTTGTCTCTTCGAAAAGTTTCTTGTCTATTTGTTTTAGATTACCTGTCTTCTTAAATGGGTTAGTTGATTTTGATCGTACTAAAGGTGATTGTCTATAGTTAGTGTCAATTTCGAAATCTTTACGTTTTTCGTTAAGTTTCTCTGTTTGATTTGCTTTATTTAATTGAGTATTTTATTCTGGGGTTCCTGCGTATTTGATAATGTCTGCTGGTGTTTACCTGTAGTATTATGTTTAGTTTTGTGATTATATGTATAAAGTATTATTTCAAACCTAGTCAGCGTATTTTCTGGATCTGAATCACTGTTTATAATTCTTAACTTTTCATAACGGTTTTATGAAATCTTTCAACATCAGAAATGCCATTTTTACTTGTGGTAATATTAATGTCCACTCCTTCGGATCTTAACCAGATTTGTAACGCTGAGCACATAAATGCTGAATCTTTGTCTGTTTTTATTTCCTTTGGTTTACCCATTTCGTTAAATATTTTAAGTAACGCTATTTTTGCTTTTAGCCAATCTCTACCATTTACTTCGATAAGGGATGCGAATTTAGAATATATGTCCATACAAGACAAGAATTGTTTGTTGTTCACAATATAAAAATCTATAACATATTTTTCTCTAGGGTTGAATGTTACTGGAGTTAGTTCAAATGCTAGCTTTGTGTCTCTATGTTCTGTTTTGGCAATCTTACATTCGTTTAACATTCATTAATAAATTTTCTGCATATGTTTGAATGTCTGTTAACATTTTATTTCATCTCATCACTTTTGTTAAATTATATGGACTTATTATTTCTATGAAAGCGGCTTAAAATGTTAGAAAATCTACCTCGTTATGAAAGTATCTAACGCTTTTCTTTGTACATAGATATTCTATTATTAATTGTTGATACTTGATTTGTGTTCTAGTCTTATGAAAATAGTTCAATACATTTACTTCATTATTGTTACTTTTAATGAATTCTATTTGTCTATTGTAATAGTTAATTGGTCTTTCTGTAATTCAAATATAATTTTGATCATTTTCTTGGGCGCTATGCACTGTTGCTGCTGTACTGTTGGAAATTTCTCCTAATAAATTCTCTTCTAGTTTAATTCTTGATAAAGCATCTGCGACATAGTTTTCTTTTCCTGGGACATACTTAATGTGATAATCAAATTCATTTAGTCTTATTTTCCATCGTTGAAATCTCATATTTTTATACCCTGAGCCCATTAAAAATGGGCCAAAAAGGGTATAATGTGTTTGGCAGAATGTATGTAACAGGCAGAAGGGGGCGTGGCAGACTCTCAAAACTATATATATTCTTGATCAGAATCAACAGCCGAGTCGATTGAGCCATGTCCGTCTGTCTGTCTGTCCGTCCGTCCGTCCGTCCGTCTGTTTGAACGCGTCGATCTTAGAAACCATAAGAGCTAGAGACATCAAACTTGGTATGTAGATTTCTGGATACCATAGGCAGATCAAGTTTTTTTTTATTTTGGATCGGTCCACTATATCATATAGCTGCCATAGGAACGGTACATCGAAAATGAAGTTTTAGTATGAAAAAGTTGTTTGCTTATTGAGATATCAGAACCAAACTGATAGAATATGTATATGGGCTGGTATAATACATTCTGACCAAATTTGGTTAGAATCGGTCTAAAATATCATATAGCTGCCATAGGAACAATCGATCGAAAATCAACTTTCAGTACAGAGTACCTGGGTTCAGGGTATCCTACTGTCGAGAGTGCTCGACTGTAACCGCTTACTTGTTTTAAGTACGGGGTCTAAAAATTTTTGGTTTTATGAAATATTATAACTTAACTTATAGAATATGCATTAAAGTTAGTCTTATACATCCTTACCGAAGTTGGTTCAACGGACAACTACATCGTATAACACCCATAGGAAAACGCGGTCAAAAATAAATAATAATTTTAATAATAACTATAAAAACTATTATTGTAACAACAATAAATATAAATATAAAAATCCAAATTACAATAAGAGTAATAATAGTCGCAAGCCATACAATGAAAAACCCAAACAAAATAATATAAAATGTCACCACTGTGGCAAGGCAGGGCACATAAAAAGAAATTGTTATAGTTATAATAAACAACTAAATAAAAATAAAGAAAATAACACATAGCTCATATTGCAACAACCACGCCAGGTTTCGCGTTTATGATTAAAAGTTTGAATACAAATAATAATAAATTGAACACGAATGTGAACTTTATCCTAGACTCGGGTGCCTCCGATCACATAATAAATGATGAGACGTTTTTTGTTTATTTTACTGATCTACATACTCCAGTGAAGATTGCTATCGCCAAGGATGGGCAATACATCTTTGCAACCAAACGTGGAATCGTTCGTCTGGACAATGGGTACCAGATAACACTGGAAGATGTCTTATACTTACTGTCGAGAAGTTACAGAAAATCTAATCTCTGTAAAAAGGCTTCAAGAGGCTGGAGTGACAGTAGTGTCTGACGAGTCTGGAGTTAAACTGACAAAAGGTGGTATTACTATTGCCGAAAACTCAGGTGAATATAAAATGCCAATATTTGAATTTAAAGCGTATAAAGCAAATATAAAACCTGAAAATTTATATAACTTATGGCATGAGAGATTAGGCCACATAAGTAAAGGGAAAATGTTAGAAATAAAAAGAAAGAATTTGTTTCAAGATAATAAGCTCCTTGACAACGTTAATCCTACAGATGATATATGTGAAGCTTGTTTACATGGAAAGCAAGCCAGATTACGTTTCGACAAATTTAAAAATAAAGAACATATCAATAGAGCACTTTTTGTTATACATTCTGATGTCTGTGGTCCAATTACACCCACAACTATTGATAATAAAAATTATTATGTAATTTTTGTAGATCAGTTTACACATTATTGTGTTACTTACCTCATAAAACATAAATCGGATGTATTTCTTATGTTTAAAGATTTTGTGGCGAAAAGTGAAGCACACTTCAACCTGAAGGTTGTGAATCTCTACATAGACAATGGTAGGGAGTACTTGTCCAGCGATATGCGAGAGTACTGTACTCAAAAAGGAATTAGTTACCATTTAACTGTACCATATACTCCACAGTTAAATGGAGTATCAGAGAGAATGATTAGAACCATTACCATGCCACCGTGCCATGGTCAATGGTGCAAAGTTAGAAGAATCCTTTTGGGGTGAAGCTGTTCTGACAGCAACATATATAATAAATAGAATTCCAAGTAAGGCACTTGGAGATCGTGCAGCAACGCCATACGAGATGTGGCATAATAGAAAGCCAGTTTTAAAATATTTAAAAATATTTGGTTCTACTGTGTTCGTACACAATAAAATTAGAAAACGGAAATTCGACAATAAATCGTTTAAAAGTATTTTGGTCGGATATGAACCTAATGGCTTTAAATTATAGGATATTGAAAATGAGAAATTCATTGTTGCTAGAGATGTGGTAGTTGATGAGACTAATATGGTTAATTCAAGAGCTGTTAAAAATGATATCCTGAATGATAGTAAGGATGAAGAAAATATTAAATTCCTGAAAAAGAGTAGGGAAGGTATTGAAGATAATTTCCAGAATGAGAGTATGGAATGTTGTGCACCAAATATCCTGAACGAAAGTAAGGATAGTGAAAAAGTTAATTTTCAGAATGAGAGTATGGAATGTTGTGTACCAAATATCCTGAACGAAAGTAAGGATAATGATAAAGTTAATTTCCAGAATGAAAGTATGGAATGTTGCGTACCAGAGATCCTGAATGAGAGTAAGGATAAAAATAAAGACAGTTTCCTGAATGAGAGTAAGGAAGATAAACAGCCTGATGAAGTCTCAAATAGAGTTATCAATGATATAACTAGATAAAGCGAAAGATTGAAAAATAAACCACACATATCCTACTACGAAGATGAAACAAGTTCGAATAATTATATTTTAAATGCTCACACAATTTTTGACGAAGCTCCTAATTCATTCGAAGAAATTAAAAGAAGAAATAATAAAGATTTATGGGAAGAAGCTGTTAAAGTAGAATTATCTGCTCATGAATTAAACAAGACTTGGACTATTGTCAAAAGACCTGAAAATAAAAATATTGTAGATAGTAAATGGGTATTTACTTTAAAACATGACGAAATGGGAAATCCAGTAAGATGTAAGGCAAGATTAGTTGCACGTGGTTTTACCCAAAAGTATCAAATAGATTATGATGAAACATTCGCTCCCGTTGCTAGAATTCCAAGTTTTCGATTTGTTTTATCTATTGCTGTTCAATACAGTTTTAAAGTACATCATATGGATGTTAAAACCGCATTTCTAAACGGTACGCTAAAAGAAGAAATATATATGAAAGTCCCTGAAGGAACTATTTGCAATATTGGAAATGTATGTAAATTGAATAAAGCAATTTACGGACTCAAACAAGCAGCAAGGTGCTGGTTTGAAGTATTTGAGCAAGCGCTAAAGCAGTGTGGATTTAAAAATTCTCCTGTTGATCCATGTATATATGTTAAGGATCAAGACGATATAAACAAGAATATTTACGTATTGTTGTATGTGGATGATTTAGTAATAGCGACATCAAACTCAGAAGCAACTAGTCGGACGGAGCTACAGTCGAGCATTCTCGACTGTCGGAGACCCCGTACTTCTTATGGCAAAAGCTAAGACTGATAAAAATTCATACTTGATTTTCAGTCCTATATGATATAGGGGTCCGATTTGATTTCATCAGGATATATAAAACCAAGCTAGATACATATTTTATTAGTTTGGTTACGATATCTTAAGAAACAAAAAAGTTTTTCATACTAAGACTTGATTTTCGCCCGATCGGTCCAATGACAGCCATATGATATAGTGGTCGGATTTGGACCAACTTTGGACTGGGTATATAAGACCAAGTTTTATGTATATTCTATAAGATTGGTTACGATATCTCATAAAACAAAAAAGTTTTTCATACTAAGACTTGATTTTCACCCGATCGGTCCTATGGGCGCTATATGTTATAGTGGACCGATTTGAACCAACTTTAGTAAGGATATATAACACTAACTAAAATGCATATTCTATAAGTTTGTTTACGATTTCTCATAAAACAAAAAAGTTTTTCATACTAAGACTTGATTTTCGCCGGATCGGTCCTATGACAGCTATATGATATAGTGGACCGATTTGAACCAACTTTGGTAAGGATGTATAAGACTAACTAAAATGCATATGCTATAAGTTTGGTTACGATATCTCATAAAACAAAAAAGTTTTTCATACTAAAACTTGATTTTCGATCGATTGTTCCTATGGGCGCTATATGATATAGTGGTCCGATTCAAAAAAGAAACAAACTTAACCTGCCTGCAATATAGAGGAATCTACATACCAAATTTTGTGTCACTAGCTTTTAAATTGCTCTTATAATTTAGATATGAAAATTTTTTTTCCGATTTGTGGGCGATATAGGGGGCGTTGCCGAATTTTGAAACAAACTTGATCAGCTTGCAGCATAGAAGAGCCTACATACCAAGTTTGGTGTCTCTAGCTCTTATAGTCCCTGAGATCTAGGTGTTCATACAGACAGACGGACAGACAGACAGACAGACAGACAGACAGACAGACAGACGGACATTGCTATATCGACTCGGCTATTGATGCTGATCAAGAATATATATACTTTATGGGGTCTGCCACGCCTCCTTCTACCTGTTACGCACATATTCGGTAAAACAAACCCAATAGACCCCTGTACTTTTTTTAAGTACGGGGTCTAATGAATAATTTTAAACAATACCTTATGACAAGATTTAGAATGACAGACTTGGGGGAAATACGACATTTCATTGGAATGAAAATTGAAATAGGCCAAGTTCAGATATCGTTAAGCCAATCTGCTTACATAAAAAGGGTTTTAAGTAAATTTAATATGGAGGAATGTAAATCCGTTAGTAATCCACTTCCAAGTAAAATAGTCAGCATAAGAGCCTAGTCAGCATAATTTTCAGACTCCGACCTTATACTTGTGGTACTATGTGCATATAACTCTCTACTTATCAGCATCGTTTTCGTTGCCATACATAATACGTATAGTATAAATATATATTAGCTAAATTAATGTATAAGAACAACTGTATGAATTATTCTGGACATATCACTGCGGACGGCAGTTTGCGTTAGTGACGAAAGCAGCACGAAGGGTGCAAAAGGCGACTAACTATATATACAGCTAAGTTGGAAAATTTGCTACGACTGTCCGATCAGATCGAGTTATATACCGATAGAAAGGTTTAGTCCTAACTTACATATTGGCATACTAAAACTTTTTCTAACCAACCTGGGGGTGTAAGTGGGAGGGCAAAAATTTTAATGATTGCAGCTAATGGGGCTGTTGGGGCCTTTTGGTAAAATTTGTTATTTCTTAAAAATTTTATTTAAAAATACGCGACGATTGTTACCTCAATCACCCAAATCCGATAACTGGTTCAAAAGATAAATAAATTTGAAAATTTTAGTAGACTCCTTAAAATGAAGTAAAAAGTCAGTTTGTTTGTCTGTTTGTCTGTTTGTTTGCATCAAAGCGCTAAAGATGCTACAGTATTATGATGGGGATTAATTCCTCTTTGCAAATCTAAAAATGTTTGTTCTACGACTTTTTCAATTTCCCGCTAGTTTAGCGGGAAATCGCTAAATCCCGCTAAATTTGAAATCAACAGTTTCCAAACCATTTAAGCTACAGCTATGTTCTATTTATCATTGGAAAGGTGTGCTTAAGGGCTTTTAGGCGTACATTTTTTTCTTAAATTATAAAGCCCAAACTGTTACTTTATACAATAGAAAGTATAAACTAATCAATGATATTCCAATCACAAATCAGAACCACTTCTTAGCCCAACCAAATCCTGAAACTAATCAACATTTTAAAAATCCAATTAGAGAAATTTTCGATAACCACGAATCTGCCAACTCAAGCCCTTACCGATAAGATAATTTAAATGAAGAAGAAAGAATCAATTTAATCAGTTTGTTGAAACAATATCAACACATACAATACAAAGAAGGCGACCAACTTAGTTTCAGTAATCAATAAAAAACATTATAAGAGTATTACCCACAATCACTGCGGACGGCAGTTCGCGTTAGTGACGAAAGCTGCACGAAGGGTGCGAAAGGCGACTAACTGTATATACAGCCAAGTTGGAAAATTTGCTACGACTGTCCGATCAGATCGAGTTATATACCGATCGAGAGGTTTAGTCCTAACTTACAAAATGGCATATTAAAACTTTTTCTAACCAACCTGGGTCATGAGATATGGGGGTGTAAGTGGGAGGGGAAAAATTTAAATAATTGCAGCTAATGGGGCTGTTGGGGCCTTTTGGTAAAATTTTTTATTTTTTAAAAATTTTACTTAAAAATAAGTAAATTTGAAAATTTTATTAGACTCCTAAAAATGAAGTAAAAAGTCTGTTTGTTTGTCTGTTTGTATGCATCAAAGCGCTAAAGAAGCTAAAATGTTATAATGGGGATTTCTTCCTTTTCGAAAATCGAGAAATGTTTGTTTTACGACTTTTTTAATTTCCCGCTAGTTTAGCGGGAAAACGCTATTTCCCGCTAAAATTGAAATCAACAGTTTCCAAACCATTTAAGCTACAGCTATGTTCTATATATCATTGGAAAGGTGTGCTTAAGGGCTTTTAGGCGTACATTTTTTTCTTAAGAGCTCAGGTAACATTTGACAGGTGAAATAAAGTTTTTTAGCTTACATTTAGGCAATTTTTGACAAAACGGCTCTAACGATTTTTATTAAATTTTAGTATGTTGTAGTACGTAAAATTTTGCGTTTTGGTATATGAAACATAAACTTTGACCAAGGGGTTTGAAAGATATTGCCTGTTAACTGAATGTATACATTTTTCTATCGGTCGAAAATCAGGTTTTAGTACGAAAAACTTTTTGGTTTTATGAGATATCTCAACCAAACTGACACAATATGCATTTAACTTGGTTTTATATATTCTGTGCAAAGTTGGTTCAAATCGGACCACTATAACATATAGCTGTCATAGGACCGATCGGGGGAAAATCGAGTCTTAGTATGAAAAACTTTTTTGTTTTATGAGATATCTCAACCAAACTGATAAAATATGCATTTAACTTGGTTTTATATATCCTGGCCAAAGTTGGTTCAAATCGAACCACTATATCATATAGCTGTCATAGGACCGATCGGGCGAAAATCAAGTCTTAGTATAAAAAACTTTTTTTTTTTCGAGATATCGTAACAAAACTAATAGAATATGCATTTAAGTTAGACTTATAGATCTTGAAGAAAGTTGGTTCTAATCGAATCCCTATATCATATAACTGTCATAGCACCGATCGGGCGAAGTCTAAGTCTTAGTATGAGAAACTTTTATTTTTAGACCCCGTACTTAAAAAAAGTACAGGGGTCTATTGGGTTTGTTTTACCGAATATGTGCGTAACAGGTAGAAGGAGGCGTGGCAGACCCCATAAAGTATATATATTCTTGATCAGCATCAATAGCCGAGTCGATATAGCAATGTCCGTCTGTCTGTCTGTCTGTCTGTCTGTCCGTCTGTCTGTCCGTCTGTATGAACACCTAGATCTCAGGGACTATAAGAGCTAGAGACACCAAACTTGGTATGTAGGTTCTTCTATGCTGCAAGCAGATCAAGTTTGTTTCAAAATTCGGCAACGCCCCCTATTTCGCCCACAAATCGGAAAAAAAATTTTCATATCTAAATTATAAGAGCAATTTAAAAGCTAGTGACACCAAATTTGGTATGTAGATTCCTCTATATTGCAGGCAGGTTAAGTTTGTTTCTTTTTGGAATCGGACCACTATATCATATAGCGCCCATAGGAACAATCGATCGAAAATCAAGTTTTAGTATGAAAAACTTTTTTGTTTTATGAGATATCGTAACCAAACTTATAGCATATGCATTTTAGTTAGTCTTATACATCCTTACCAAAGTTGGTTCAAATCGGTCCACTATATCATATAGCTGTCATAGGACCGATCCGGCGAAAATCAAGTCTTAGTATGAAAAACTTTTTTGTTTTATGAGAAATCGTAAACAAACTTATAGAATATGTATTTTAGTTAGTGTTATATATCCTTACTAAAGTTGGTTTAAATCGGCCCACTATAACATATAGCGCCCATAGGACCGATCGGGTGAAAATCAAGTCTTAGTATGAAAAACTTTTTTTGTTTTATGAGATATCGTAACCAATCTTATAGAATATACATAAAACTTGGTCTTATATACCCAGTCCAAAGTTGGTCCAAATCCGACCACTATATCATATGGCTGTCATTGGACCGATCGGGCGAAAATCAAGTCTTAGTATGAAAAACTTTTTTGTTTCTTAAGATATCGTAACCAAACTAATAAAATATGTATCTAGCTTGGTTTTATATATCCTGATGAAATCAAATCGGACCCCTATATCATATAGGACTGAAAATCAAGTATGAATTTTTATCAGTCTTAGCTTTTGCCATAAGAAGTACGGGGTCTCCGACAGTCGAGAATGCTCGACTGTAGCTCCGTCCGACTAGTTCATAGTAAGTACGGGACCTCCCACAGTACAGTAGCAACTCAAGCGATACTTTTCTTTATAATTAAAAAAAATTTTTTTTTTAAATACGAAAAAAGTCAGCAATGATAAGTTTACAATGTCAAAAGCAAAAGCAATTTCAAAAATTTCTGATATCCCACAAAAAAAACCTCTACACGAGGTAAAAGTCTAGTGACGAAAGCAATTTCCATCGCCAAAATTTCTGATATCCAATTTTGTGACGAACAAAATTGAGTTTAATATAAAAATTTTAAATAAAAATATTAATTAATAAAAAAAAAATGGCATTCGGCACTGCGCAAAAAGTAATTTTTATATACTAAGAAGCTCACCCTTTTTGCGCACAGTGCACAAGGCCAATTTTAGATTTTTTGTATTAATTTATATTTTTATTTAAAATTTTTATATTAAACTCAATTTTGTTCGTCACAAAATTGGATATCAGAAATTTTGGGGCTGGAAATTGCTTTCTTCACTAGACTTTTACCTCGTGTAGAGGTTTTTTTTTGTTTTACAATACGGAAAAGGCGAAAATTCGAGTTAGAGAATAAATCTAGACTAATCATAAACCTCGGCTGTGGGATCTTGAAGATGGAATCTGCTTTTAAGTAAACAGAGATCTTAGGGATCGCTCTCTTGAGGTGACCAACGTTTGGGGTGCTAAGCAACAGCTTGGATTTGTGCCGCGTTCACAATACTGACCCTTAGTGAGCTAATGGATGTTTATGTTAACTTAAGGTTTCTGGGAGCTTGAAATGATATTTTCACTGGCCCTCTATTCTTATTGATATCTTATTACTTGATACGAGAATGTGCTTAGGCATACATAAGTGAGGTGTCTTATTAAATAATATAAGTGGGTATGTGTAGTGGATATGTCACTTCCCCATCCATTAAATAATTAGCCTCACCTCCTAGGCGGTGATCGTAAGGTATAAGGTTGGGATAAATTCGTGTACAATATTTGGATTTTCGTTAAGGCTTGGAATTTGACTTAAGTTTACATTATTTGTTTGTGGGGTTGTTTCTGTTTGTTTCTTATAACAATCAATTATTTTGAGTGGTATGCTTTACTTAGATTTGTAATGTATAATATTTCTGCCTCTATTTGTCTCTTCGAAAAGTTTCTTGTCTATTTGTTTTAGATTACCTGTCTTCTTAAATGGGTTAGTTGATTTTGATCGTACTAAAGGTGATTGTCTATAGTTAGTGTCAATTTCGAAATCTTTACGTTTTTCGTTAAGTTTCTCTGTTTGATTTGCTTTATTTAATTGAGTATTTTATTCTGGGGTTCCTGCGTATTTGATAATGTCTGCTGGTGTTTACCTGTAGTATTATGTTTAGTTTTGTGATTATATGTATAAAGTATTATTTCAAACCTAGTCAGCGTATTTTCTGGATCTGAATCACTGTTTATAATTCTTAACTTTTCATAACGGTTTTATGAAATCTTTCAACATCAGAAATGCCATTTTTACTTGTGGTAATATTAATGTCCACTCCTTCGGATCTTAACCAGATTTGTAACGCTGAGCACATAAATGCTGAATCTTTGTCTGTTTTTATTTCCTTTGGTTTACCCATTTCGTTAAATATTTTAAGTAACGCTATTTTTGCTTTTAGCCAATCTCTACCATTTACTTCGATAAGGGATGCGAATTTAGAATATATGTCCATACAAGACAAGAATTGTTTGTTGTTCACAATATAAAAATCTATAACATATTTTTCTCTAGGGTTGAATGTTACTGGAGTTAGTTCAAATGCTAGCTTTGTGTCTCTATGTTCTGTTTTGGCAATCTTACATTCGTTTGACATTCATTAATAAATTTTCTGCATATGTTTGAATGTCTGTTAACATTTTATTTCATCTCATCACTTTTGTTAAATTATATGGACTTATTATTTCTATGAAAGCGGCTTAAAATGTTAGAAAATCTACCTCGTTATGAAAGTATCTAACGCTTTTCTTTGTACATAGATATTCTATTATTAATTGTTGATACTTGATTTGTGTTCTAGTCTTATGAAAATAGTTCAATACATTTACTTCATTATTGTTACTTTTAATGAATTCTATTTGTCTATTGTAATAGTTAATTGGTCTTTCTGTAATTCAAATATAATTTTGATCATTTTCTTGGGCGCTATGCACTGTTGCTGCTGTACTGTTGGAAATTTCTCCTAATAAATTCTCTTCTAGTTTAATTCTTGATAAAGCATCTGCGACATAGTTTTCTTTTCCTGGGACATACTTAATGTGATAATCAAATTCATTTAGTCTTATTTTCCATCGTTGAAATCTCATATTTTTATACCCTGAGCCCATTAAAAATGGGCCAAAAAGGGTATAATGTGTTTGGCAGAATGTATGTAACAGGCAGAAGGGGGCGTGGCAGACTCTCAAAACTATATATATTCTTGATCAGAATCAACAGCCGAGTCGATTGAGCCATGTCCGTCTGTCTGTCTGTCCGTCCGTCCGTCCGTCCGTCTGTTTGAACGCGTCGATCTTAGAAACCATAAGAGCTAGAGACATCAAACTTGGTATGTAGATTTCTGGATACCATAGGCAGATCAAGTTTTTTTTTATTTTGGATCGGTCCACTATATCATATAGCTGCCATAGGAACGGTACATCGAAAATGAAGTTTTAGTATGAAAAAGTTGTTTGCTTATTGAGATATCAGAACCAAACTGATAGAATATGTATATGGGCTGGTATAATACATTCTGACCAAATTTGGTTAGAATCGGTCTAAAATATCATATAGCTGCCATAGGAACAATCGATCGAAAATCAACTTTCAGTACAGAGTACCTGGGTTCAGGGTATCCTACTGTCGAGAGTGCTCGACTGTAACCGCTTACTTGTTTTAAGTACGGGGTCTAAAAATTTTTGGTTTTATGAAATATTATAACTTAACTTATAGAATATGCATTAAAGTTAGTCTTATACATCCTTACCGAAGTTGGTTCAACGGACAACTACATCGTATAACACCCATAGGAAAACGCGGTCAAAAATAAATAATAATTTTAATAATAACTATAAAAACTATTATTGTAACAACAATAAATATAAATATAAAAATCCAAATTACAATAAGAGTAATAATAGTCGCAAGCCATACAATGAAAAACCCAAACAAAATAATATAAAATGTCACCACTGTGGCAAGGCAGGGCACATAAAAAGAAATTGTTATAGTTATAATAAACAACTAAATAAAAATAAGGAAAATAACACACAAGCTCATATTGCAACAACCACGCCAGGTTTCGCGTTTATGATTAAAAGTTTGAATACAAATAATAATAAATTGAACACGAATGTGAACTTTATCCTAGACTCGGGTGCCTCCGATCACATAATAAATGATGAGACGTTTTTTGTTTATTTTACTGATCTACATACTCCAGTGAAGATTGCTATCGCCAAGGATGGGCAATACATCTTTGCAACCAAACGTGGAATCGTTCGTCTGGACAATGGGTACCAGATAACACTGGAAGATGTCTTATACTTACTGTCGAGAAGTTACAGAAAATCTAATCTCTGTAAAAAGGCTTCAAGAGGCTGGAGTGACAGTAGTGTCTGACGAGTCTGGAGTTAAACTGACAAAAGGTGGTATTACTATTGCCGAAAACTCAGGTGAATATAAAATGCCAATATTTGAATTTAAAGCGTATAAAGCAAATATAAAACCTGAAAATTTATATAACTTATGGCATGAGAGATTAGGCCACATAAGTAAAGGGAAAATGTTAGAAATAAAAAGAAAGAATTTGTTTCAAGATAATAAGCTCCTTGACAACGTTAATCCTACAGATGATATATGTGAAGCTTGTTTACATGGAAAGCAAGCCAGATTACGTTTCGACAAATTTAAAAATAAAGAACATATCAATAGAGCACTTTTTGTTATACATTCTGATGTCTGTGGTCCAATTACACCCACAACTATTGATGATAAAAATTATTATGTAATTTTTGTAGATCAGTTTACACATTATTGTGTTACTTACCTTGTCCAGCGATATGCGAGAGTACTGTACTCAAAAAGGAATTAGTTACCATTTAACTGTACCATATACTCCACAGTTAAATGGAGTATCAGAGAGAATGATTAGAACCATTACCATGCCACCGCGCCATGGTCAATGGTGCAAAGTTAGAAGAATCCTTTTGGGGTGAAGCTGTTCTGACAGCAACATATATAATAAATAGAATTCCAAGTAAGGCACTTGGAGATCGTGCAGCAACGCCATACGAGATGTGGCATAATAGAAAGCCAGTTTTAAAATATTTAAAAATATTTGGTTCTACTGTGTACGTACACAATAAAATTAGAAAACGGAAATTCGATAATAAGTCGTTTAAAAGTATTTTGGTCGGATGTGAACCTAATGACTTTAAATTATAGGATATTGAAAATGAGAAATTCATTGTTGCTAGAGATGTGGTAGTTGATGAGACTAATATGGTTAATTCAAGAGCTGTTAAAAATGATATCCTGAATGATAGTAAGGATGAAGAAAATATTAAATTCCTGAAAAAGAGTAGGGAAGGTATTGAAGATAATTTCCAGAATGAGAGTATGGAATGTTGTGCACCAAATATCCTGAACGAAAGTAAGGATAGTGAAAAAGTTAATTTTCAGAATGAGAGTATGGAATGTTGTGTACCAAATATCCTGAACGAAAGTAAGGATAATGATAAAGTTAATTTCCAGAATGAAAGTATGGAATGTTGCGTACCAGAGATCCTGAATGAGAGTCAGGATAAAAATAAAGACAGTTTCCTGAATGAGAGTAAGGAAGATAAACAGCCTGATGAAATCTCAAATAGAGTTATCAATGATATAACTAGAAAAAGCGAAAGATTGAAAAATAAACCACACATATCCTACTACGAAGATGAAACAAGTTCGAATAATTATATTTTAAATGCTCACACAATTTTTGACGAAGCTCCTAATTCATTCGAAGAAATTAAAAGAAGAAATAATAAAGATTTATGGGAAGAAGCTGTTAAAGTAGAATTATCTGCTCATGAATTAAACAAGACTTGGACTATTGTCAAAAGACCTGAAAATAAAAATATTGTAGATAGTAAATGGGTATTTACTTTAAAACATGACGAAATGGGAAATCCAGTAAGATGTAAGGCAAGATTAGTTGCACGTGGTTTTACCCAAAAGTATCAAATAGATTATGATGAAACATTCGCTCCCGTTGCTAGAATTCCAAGTTTTCGATTTGTTTTATCTATTGCTGTTCAATACAGTTTTAAAGTACATCATATGGATGTTTTATCTATTGCTGTTCAATACAGTTTTAAAGTACATCATATGGATGTTAAAACCGCATTTCTAAACGGTACGCTAAAAGAAGAAATATATATGAAAGTCCCTGAAGGAACTATTTGCAATATTGGAAATGTATGTAAATTGAATAAAGCAATTTACGGACTCAAACAAGCAGCAAGGTGCTGGTTTGAAGTATTTGAGCAAGCGCTAAAGCAGTGTGGATTTAAAAATTCTCCTGTTGATCCATGTATATATGTTAAGGATCAAGACGATATAAACAAGAATATTTACGTATTGTTGTATGTGGATGATTTAGTAATAGCGACATCAAACTCAGAAGCAACTAGTCGGACGGAGCTACAGTCGAGCATTCTCGACTGTCGGAGACCCCGTACTTCTTATGGCAAAAGCTAAGACTGATAAAAATTCATACTTGATTTTCAGTCCTATATGATATAGGGGTCCGATTTGATTTCATCAGGATATATAAAACCAAGCTAGATACATATTTTATTAGTTTGGTTACGATATCTTAAGAAACAAAAAAGTTTTTCATACTAAGACTTGATTTTCGCCCGATCGGTCCAATGACAGCCATATGATATAGTGGTCGGATTTGGACCAACTTTGGACTGGGTATATAAGACCAAGTTTTATGTATATTCTATAAGATTGGTTACGATATCTCATAAAACAAAAAAGTTTTTCATACTAAGACTTGATTTTCACCCGATCGGTCCTATGGGCGCTATATGTTATAGTGGGCCGATTTAAACCAACTTTAGTAAGGATATATAAAACTAACTAAAATGCATATTCTATAAGTTTGTTTACGATTTCTCATAAAACAAAAAAGTTTTTCATACTAAGACTTGATTTTCGCCGGATCGGTCCTATGACAGCTATATGATATAGTGGACCGATTTGAACCAACTTTGGTAAGGATGTATAAGACTAACTAAAATGCATATGCTATAAGTTTGGTTACGATATCTCATAAAACAAAAAAGTTTTTCATACTAAAACTTGATTTTCGACCGATTGTTCCTATGGGCGCTATATGATATAGTGGTCCGATTCCAAAAAGAAACAAACTTAACCTGCCTGCAATATAGAGGAATCTACATACCAAATTTGGTGTCACTAGCTTTTAAATTGCTCTTATAATTTAGATATGAAAATTTTTTTTCCGATTTGTGGGCGATATAGGGGGCGTGGCCGAATTTTGAAACAAACTTGATCTGCTTGCAGCATAGAAGAACCTACATACCAAGTTTGGTGTCTCTAGCTCTTATAGTCCCTGAGATCTAGGTGTTCATACAGACGGACAGACAGACAGACAGACAGACAGACGGACATTGCGATATCGACTCGGCTATTGATGCTGATCAAGAATATATATACTTTATGGGGTCTGCCACGCCTCCTTCTACCTGTTACGCACATATTCGGTAAAACAAACCCAATAGACCCCTGTACTTTTTTTAAGTACGGGGTCTAATGAATAATTTTAAACAATACCTTATGACAAGATTTAGAATGACAGACTTGGGGGAAATACGACATTTCATTGGAATGAAAATTGAAATAGGCCAAGTTCAGATATCGTTAAGCCAATCTGCTTACATAACAAGTAGGCGGTTACAGTCGAGCACGCTCGACAGTAGGATACCCTGAACCCAGGTACTCTGTACTGAGAGTTGATTTTCGATCGATTGTTCCTATGACAGCTATATGATATTTTAGACCGATTCTAACCAAATTTGTTCAGGATGTATAATACCAGCCCATATGCATATTCCATCAGATTGGTTTTGATATCTCAACAAATAAAAAACTTTTCCATACTAAAACTTCATTTTCGGTGTACCGTTCCTATGGCAGCTATATGATATAGTTATCCGATTTTAACCAAATTTGGTCAAGATGTATAATACCAGCCTAGATGCATATTATATCAGTTTGGTTTTGATATCTCAACAAATAAAAAACTTTTCCATACTAAAACTTCATTTTCGGTGTACCCTTCCTATGGCAGCTATATGATATAGTTATCCGATTTTAACCAAATTTGGTCAAGATGTATACTACCAGCCTAGATGCATATTCTATCAGTTTGGTTTTGATATCTCAACAAATAAAAAACTTTCCTATACTAAAACTTCATTTTCGGTGTACCGTTCCTATGGCAGCTATATGATATAGTTATCCGATTTTAACCAAATTTGGTCAAGATGTATACTACTAGCCTAAATGCATATTCCATCAGTTTGGGTTTGATATCTTAACAAACACAAAACTTTTCCATACTAAAACTTCATTTTCGATGTACCGTTCCTATGGCAGCTATATGATATAGTGGACCGATCCAAAAATAAAAACAAACTTGATCTGCCTATGGTATTCAGGAACCTACATACCAAATTTGATGTCTCTAGCTCTTATGGTTTCTGAGATCGACGCGTTCAAACATCCGGACGGACGGACGGACGGACGGACGGACGGACGGACGGACGGACGGACGGACAGACAGACGGACATGGCTCAATCGACTCGGCTGTTGATCCTGATCAAGAATATATATACTTTTGGGGGTCGGCCACGCCCCTTTCTGCCTGTTACATACATCCTGCCAAACACATTATACCCTTTTTTGCCCATTTTTAATGGGCTCAGGGTATAAAAAGGGTTTTAAGTAAATTTAATATGGAGGAATGTAAATCCGTTAGTAATCCACTTCCAAGTAAAATAGTCAGCATAAGAGCCTAGTCAGCATAATTTTCAGACTCCGACCTTATACTTGTGGTACTATGTGCATATAACTCTCTACTTATCAGCATCGTTTTCGTTGCCATACATAATACGTATAGTATAAATATATATTAGCTAAATTAATGTATAAGAACAACTGTATGAATTATTCTGGACATATCACTGCGGACGGCAGTTTGCGTTAGTGACGAAAGCAGCACGAAGGGTGCAAAAGGCGACTAACTATATATACAGCTAAGTTGGAAAATTTGCTACGACTGTTCGATCAGATCGAGTTATATACCGATCGAAAGGTTTAGTCCTAACTTACATATTGGCATACTAAAACTTTTTCTAACCAACCTGGGGGTGTAAGTGGGAGGGCAAAAATTTTAATGATTGCAGCTAATGGGGCTGTTGGGGCCTTTTGGTAAAATTTGTTATTTCTTAAAAATTTTATTTAAAAATACGCGACGATTGTTACCTCAATAACCCAAATCCGATAACTAGTTCAAAAGATAAATAAATTTGAAAATTTTAGTAGACTCCTTAAAATGAAGTAAAAAGTCAGTTTGTTTGTCTGTTTGTCTGTTTGTTTGCATCAAAGCGCTAAAGATGCTACAGTATTATGATGGGGATTAATTCCTCTTTGCAAATCTAAAAATGTTTGTTCTACGACTTTTTCAATTTCCCGCTAGTTTAGCGGGAAATCGCTAAATCCCGCTAAATTTGAAATCAACAGTTTCCAAACCATTTAAGCTACAGCTATGTTCTATTTATCATTGGAAAGGTGTGCTTAAGGGCTTTTAGGCGTACATTTTTTTCTTAAATTATAAAGCCCAAACTGTTACTTTATACAATAGAAAGTATAAACTAATCAATGATATTCCAATCACAAATCAGAACCACTTCTTAGCCCAACCAAATCCTGAAACTAATCAACATTTTAAAAATCCAATTAGAGAAATTTTCGATAACCACGAATCTGCCAACTCAAGCCCTTACCGATAAGATAATTTAAATGAAGAAGAAAGAATCAATTTAATCAGTTTGTTGAAACAATATCAACACATACAATACAAAGAAGGCGACCAACTTAGTTTCAGTAATCAATAAAAAACATTATAAGAGTATTACCCACAATCACTGCGGACGGCAGTTCGCGTTAGTGACGAAAGCTGCACGAAGGGTGCGAAAGGCGACTAACTGTATATACAGCCAAGTTGGAAAATTTGCTACGACTGTCCGATCAGATCGAGTTATATACCGATCGAGAGGTTTAGTCCTAACTTACAAAATGGCATACTAAAACTTTTTCTAACCAACCTGGGTCATGAGATATGGGGGTGTAAGTGAGAGGGGAAAAATTTAAATAATTGCAGCTAATGGGGCTGTTGGGGCCTTTTGGTAAAATTTTTTATTTTTTAAAAATTTTACTTAAAAAAAAAAAATAAATAAATTTGAAAATTTTATTAGACTCCTAAAAATGAAGTAAAAAGTCTGTTTGTTTGTCTGTTTGTATGCATCAAAGCGCTAAAGAAGCTAAAATGTTATAATGGGGATTTCTTCCTTTTCGAAAATCGAGAAATGTTTGTTTTACGACTTTTTTAATTTCCCGCTAGTTTAGCGGGAAAACGCTATTTCCCGCTAAAATTGAAATCAACAGTTTCCAAACCATTTAAGCTACAGCTATGTTCTATATATCATTGGAAAGGTGTGCTTAAGGGCTTTTAGGCGTACATTTTTTTCTTAAGAGCTCAGGTAACATTTGACAGGTGAAATAAAGTTTTTTAGCTTACATTTAGGCAATTTTTGACAAAACGGCTCTAACAATTTTTATTAAATTTTAGTATGTTGTAGTACGTAAAATTTTGCGTTTTTTGGTATATGAAACATAAACTTTGACCAAGGGGTTTGAAAGATATTGCCTGTTAACTGAATGTATACATTTTTCTATCGGTCGAAAATCAGGTTTTAGTACGAAAAACTTTTTGGTTTTATGAGATATCTCAACCAAACTGACACAATATGCATTTAACTTGGTTTTATATATTCTGTGCAAAGTTGGTTCAAATCGGACCACTATAACATATAGCTGTCATAGGACCGATCGGGCGAAAATCGAGTCTTAGTATGAAAAACTTTTTTGTTTTATGAGATATCTCAACCAAACTGATAAAATATGCATTTAACTTGGTTTTATATATCCTGGCCAAAGTTGGTTCAAATCGAACCACTATATCATATAGCTGTCATAGGACCGATCGGGCGAAAATCAAGTCTTAGTATAAAAAACTTTTTTTTTCTCGAGATATCGTAACAAAACTAATAGAATATGCATTTAAGTTAGACTTATAGATCTTGAAGAAAGTTGGTTCTAATCGAATCCCTATATCATATAACTGTCATAGCACCGATCGGGCGAAGTCTAAGTCTTAGTATGAGAAACTTTTATTTTTCATAGTAAGTACGGGACCTCCGACAGTACAGTAGCAACTCAAGCGATACTTTTCTTTATAATTAAAAAAATTTTTTTTTTTAAATACGAAAAAAGTCAGCAATGATAAGTTTACAATGTCAAAAGCAAAAGCAATTTCAAAAATTTCTGATATCCCACAAAAAAAACCTCTACACAAGGTAAAAGTCTAGTGACGAAAGCAATTTCCATCGCCAAAATTTCTGATATCCAATTTTGTGACAAACAAAATTGAGTTTAATATAAAAATTTTAAATAAAAATATTAATTAATAAAAAAAAAAATGGCATTCGGCACTGCGCAAAAAGTAATTTTTATATACTAAGAAGCTCACCCTTTTTGCGCACAGTGCACAAGGCCAATTTTAGATTTTTTTTATTAATTTATATTTTTATTTAAAATTTTTATATTAAACTCAATTTTGTTCGTCACAAAATTGGATATCAGAAATTTTGGGGCTGGAAATTGCTTTCTTCACTAGACTTTTACCTCGTGTAGAGGTTTTTTTTTGTTTTACAATACGGAAAAGGCGAAAATTCGAGTTAGAGAATAAATCTAGACTAATCATAAACCTCGGCTGTGGGATCTTGAAGATGGAATCTGCTTTTAAGTAAACAGAGATCTTAGGGATCGTTCTCTTGAGGTGACCAACGTTTGGGGTGCTAAGCAACAGCTTGGATTTGTGCCGCGTTCACAATACTGACCCTTAGTGAGCTAATGGATGTTTATGTTAACTTAAGGTTTCTGGGAGCTTGAAATGATATTTTCACTGGCCCTCTATTCTTATTGATATCTTATTACTTGATACGAGAATGTGCTTAGGCATACATAAGTGAGGTGTCTTATTAAATAATATAAGTGGGTATGTGTAGTGGATATGTCACTTCCCCATCCATTAAATAATTAGCCTCACCTCCTAGGCGGTGATCGTAAGGTATAAGGTTGGGATAAATTCGTGTACAATATTTGGATTTTCGTTAAGGCTTGGAATTTGACTTAAGTTTACATTATTTGTTTGTGGGGTTGTTTCTGTTTGTTTCTTATAACAATCAATTATTTTGAGTGGTATGCTTTACTTAGATTTGTAATGTATAATATTTCTGCCTCTATTTGTCTCTTCGAAAAGTTTCTTGTCTATTTGTTTTAGATTACCTGTCTTCTTAAATGGGTTAGTTGATTTTGATCGTACTAAAGGTGATTGTCTATAGTTAGTGTCAATTTCGAAATCTTTACGTTTTTCGTTAAGTTTCTCTGTTTGATTTGCTTTATTTAATTGAGTATTTTATTCTGGGGTTCCTGCGTATTTGATAATGTCTGCTGGTGTTTACCTGTAGTATTATGTTTAGTTTTGTGATTATATGTATAAAGTATTATTTCAAACCTAGTCAGCGTATTTTCTGGATCTGAATCACTGTTTATAATTCTTAACTTTTCATAACGGTTTTATGAAATCTTTCAACATCAGAAATGCCATTTTTACTTGTGGTAATATTAATGTCCACTCCTTCGGATCTTAACCAGATTTGTAACGCTGAGCACATTAATGCTGAATCTTTGTCTGTTTTTATTTCCTTTGGTTTACCCATTTCGTTAAATATTTTAAGTAACGCTATTTTTGCTTTTAGCCAATCTCTACCATTTACTTCGATAAGGGATGCGAATTTAGAATATATGTCCATACAAGACAAGAATTGTTTGTTGTTCACAATATAAAAATCTATAACATATTTTTCTCTAGGGTTGAATGTTTCTGGAGTTAGTTCAAATGCTAGCTTTGTTTCTCTATGTTCTGTTTTGGCAATCTTACATTCGTTTGACATTCATTAATAAATTTTCTGCATATGTTTGAATGTCTGTTAACATTTTATTTCATCTCATCACTTTTGTTAAATTATTTGGACTTATTATTTCTATGAAAGCGGCTTAAAATCTTAGAAAATCTACCTCGTTATGAAAGTATCTAACGCTTTTCTTTGTACATAGATATTCTATTATTAATTGTTGATACTTGATTTGTGTTCTAGTCTTATGAAAATAGTTCAATACATTTACTTCATTATTGTTACTTTTAATGAATTCTATTTGTCTATTGTAATAGTTAATTGGTCTTTCTGTAATTCAAATATAATTTTGATTATTTTCTTGGGCGCTATGCACTGTTGCTGCTGTACTGTTGGAAATTTCTCCTAATAAATTCTCTTCTAGTTTAATTCTTGATAAAGCATCTGCGACATAGTTTTCTTTTCCTGGGACATACTTAATGTGATAATCAAATTCATTTAGTCTTATTTTCCATCGTTGAAATCTCATATTTTTATACCCTGAGCCCATTAAAAATGGGCCAAAAAGGGTATAATGTGTTTGGCAGAATGTATGTAACAGGCAGAAGGGGGCGTGGCAGACCCTCAAAACTATATATATTCTTGATCAGAATCAACAGCCGAGTCGATTGAGCCATGTCCGTCTGTCTGTCCGTCCGTCCGTCTGTTTGAACGCGTCGATCTTAGAAACCATAAGAGCTAGAGACATCAATCTTGGTATGTAGATTCCTGGCAGATCAAGTTTGTTTTTATTTTTGGATCGGTCCACTATATCATATAGCTGCCATAGGAACGGTACATCGAAAATGAAGTTTTAGTATGGAAAAGTTTTGTGTTTGTTGAGATATCAGAACCAAACTGATAGAATATGCATCTGGGCTGGTAATATACATCTTGACCAAATTTGGTTAAAATCAGTTAACTATATCATATAGCTGCAATAGGAACGGTACATCGAAAACGAAGATTTAGTATAGGAAAGTTTTGTGTTTGTTGAGATATCATAACCAAACTGATAAAATATGCATCTGGGCTGGTAATATACATCTTGACCAAATTTGGTCAAAATCGGTTAGCTATATCATATAGCTGTCATAGGAACGGTTCATCGAAAACGAAGTTTTAGTATGAAAAAGTTGTTTGTTTGTTGAGATATCAGAACCAAACTGATAGAATATGCATATGGGCTGGTATTATACATTCTGACCAAATTTGGTTAGAATCGGTCTAAAATATCATATAGCTGCCATAGGAACAATCGATCGAAAATCAATAGGATACCCTGAACCCAGGTACCGTACAGAGTATCCTGTACGGTTAAATTTTACATTTTAGCGATTTTTGAAAAATGTACACATGGCATGATAACTAAATTGGTATATCACACTTTTCTGTAAAAAGTTATTTCGCCAAGATATTAACAATTTACCGATACATATTACTATGAGTTCAAAGATAGCAGCAGCAATAAAGTGGAATATCAGCAAACCTACAAAGGTTCATAGGCTGTATCAGACAGCTTTTGCGCGACAAAAAAATTCAGTATTGCCAGAATATGTTGTTTTTTGTTTCACAAAAAGCCAGTGTTGCCAGAGAGCTTAGTTTTGTTTTTTGACACATTGGCCTAGACTTGTTGTTTTTATACCCTGAGCCCATTAAAAATGGGCCAAAAAGGGTATAATTTGTTTGGTAGAATGTATGTAACAGGCAGAAGGGGGCGTGGCAGACTCTCAAAACTATAAATGTATATTCTTGATCAGAATCAACAGCCGAGTCGATTGAGCCATGTCCGTCTGTCTTTCCGTCCGTCCGTCCGTCCGTCTGTTTGAACGCGTCGATCTTAGAAACCATAAGAGCTAGAGACATCAATCTTGGTATGTAGATTCCTGTATACCATAGGCAGATCAAGTTTGTTTTTATTTTTGGATCGGTCCACTATATCATATAGCTGCCATAGGAACGGTACATCGAAAATGAAGTTTTAGTATGGAAAAGTTTTGTGTTTGTTGAGATATCAGAACCAAACTAATAGAATATGCATCTGGGCTGGTAATATACATCTTAACCAAATTTGGTTAAAATCAGTTAACTATATCATATAGCTGCCATAGGAACGGTACATCGAAAACGAAGTTTTAGTATAGGAAAGCTTTGTGTTTGTTGAGATATCATAACCAAACTGATAAAATATGCATCTGGGCTGGTAATATACATCTTGACCCAATTCGGTCAAAATCGGATAGCTATATCATATAGCTGTCATAGGAACGGTTCATCGAAAACGAAGTTTTAGTACGAAAAAGTTGTTTGTTTGTTGAGATATCAGAACCAAACTGATAGAATATGCATATGGGCTGGTATTTTACATTCTGACCAAATTTGGTTAGAATCGGTCTAAAATATCATATAGCTGCCATAGGAACAATCGATCGAAAATCAATAGGATACCCTGTACGGTACCTGGGTTCAGGGTATCCTACTGTAATCGCTCACTTGTTAAAACTTGAATATCTTGATAAAAAAAAAAAAAAAATTGATATTAACATATTATATAACAAATTGGCGTCCATTCAGACGTGAGCTTCGGTGGCGCAGTGTACTGAGTCGCGGAGTCGGACAGTGCTCGTGGGTTCGAGTCCTGCCGTGGGCAAAATTGGTTTTTAATTTATTAATGTTCGAATTAAATTTCATTTTAAATTAAAATTCAGGGCTTATTTAAAATAATTAAATATTAACATTAAATGTTAAAATATAATTTATTTCTTTTACTTTGTAATTGAGTACCAAAGCAAGCAGTATTGCCATTTAGGAGGATGAACAGATAAGTGTGAGAGTGGCTCAACACGTTGAGCCTCTGTCATTTGAAAGCTTTTGCAATTTTGTCGCGGTTCGATTCCCGGCGGGAACAACTTTTTTTCCAGCTGATTTTAAACTATTTTTTTTAATTTTTACAATTTACTGAAATTCTTATTTATGAATGTTATACTGACATTTAATATTGAATACATGTTTAAAAATTTCATTTAAATAATTTTATATTGGTATATAAACGTTAAGTTAAAATTCTATGTTAATTTCATGTTTATTATAAATTTACTGTGTAAATTTATGTTTTTAGTAAATTTATCTTTTTTTGGTTTTCAATTATTTTACTATATGATTTAAGTGTTGGTTAACTTATTTATTTCAACATTTTGCATGTTTAACATGCAGTTTTAATTTATTCTCTGTTAAGGTTTTACTTATGCTTAACATAGCCAAATATGCATAAACGCATGATTATATATATATGAATGCTTAGCTAGAAACTTCTTTTGTTTTGGCGCGTGCCAACATATGTATGTATGTGTGCACTTAACAGATCTTTGAATTGCACATATGGCTGTCCTGCTCTTCCTAATGATTAATGCATATGTATGTCTATTTGACTTTAAATTGACTCTTTTTCAACTCTTTTGTGCGCGCTGTGTACAAGTGATTTTGAAATTTGATTTTGTTGTGCTAACAAGTGTTCCTTTTTAAGATAATTAGTGTGACTAGTGTTATTAAATAGTGTTAAACATAAGACTCTAAGGCATATATACCATAAGTATATATGTTTTAAAGTGCGAAAGTGTTTTTGTTAAACTTGGTGCTCTGCAGTGCAATCTGCTTTTGTGTGGGTGTGTGCGTGTGTTTCATGATTAATAATAAAAATAATAACAAACATTCTAATAAATTATTAAATATATATAGTGACATAATCTATGTCTACCTTATACATAATATATTCTATGTCCACGATATACATAAGTCTAGACACCAAATTCCTCATTCCAATAACGGTAACTTTCACAGGCTGCAATTGTAAACAAAAGCGTAACCAAGCCACCCCAAATTTCGCATACCGATAATGTAAACTTTCACAGACTGCACTTGTAAACAAAGAGCAGCTAAGCCGGGCTTCTCCCCCATCGATCAGCATTGATCGAAATAACGCACTGTCAGCAGATTTGCGTTCCCAGCCAACGCTGAGTTCGTTCCCAGCCTTGATAATATTGTAAACATTTAAATGCCCGAAATTAGTTTTCATTATAACGCAATGCACAATTATCTGTTAGTCTAAAGTTGTTCTTCAATAAATGAACTCGTCGTGAAATATCGCCTTGCCTTTTATTTTATAATAAATTCAACTTAACCGTTAGAGCTGTGCGCGGTTTTTATAAGATTCAAACTCACTGTAAATAAAGACTAATTGGCGCAGCCGGTAGGATAACAAAAAATTGTGGATCCTGATGCAATAGCTAAGTTATTAATTCTTGTGTCCCGTTTACTGTTATCCGCTAAAACAAACAACGCGAAGGCAACATAAGCGACGGTCGATATTGCGTCAAGTTTTTATTAAACCTCGACAGTGACGTGTACACCAAAATTCGCATATTGTCAAAGCCGCGGATTGTGCAAAAAAAAAAAACTTGAAAAACAATTCAAGAAGACGCGATAGAATTCGAAGAGAAAATAATTCCAGAAACTTCTGGTTATCTCAAAAAAAATTTGAAAGTGCTATCTGTGCAAACCAATCATACATTTTAAACTATAAGTTAACAAATTAAGTGAAAACAATAAAAATATAATCAACAACCAAAAGAAACTGAACCTAAAATAAGAGAAGCTGAAGTGAAACAACAAAAACTAAGAGATAAGAAAAATTAAAAATAAAACCAAATAAATTAAAATTAATTAAATAAAAAAAAACAACAAAAATTTATTATAATAAAACCAACAAACAAAAAAAAAAAAAAAAAAAAAACCACAATAACAGGCAACGCAACAGCACCCCTGACCGATGCCAACATGACACAAGTGATCAACCAACTTAAAAACGTTGAGAAGTCCACTGGAGATAAGAACGCTTTGTACACGTTCATCAACCGGATCGACTACATTTTGGCCCTCTACACCACCAACAATGCAAGACAGAGGTCAATTCTTTTTGGACTTATGGAACGCTGCATCAGCAGTGAAGTGATGTTATCCCTTGGCGTTAACAACTTGATGACCTGGACGGATCTTCGGAAGCAACTAGTATTGAACTACAAGACGCAAACTAAGAACCACACCTTACTGGAGGAATTCAGGAGCACCCCGCTTAAAGGCAACGTGCGAGCTTTTCTGGAAGAAGCAGAACACCGTAGGCAGACATTAATGAGTAAGCTGGAACTAGAAAATAACATTGACGAAAAAACATTGTATGCGCGACTAATCAAAACTAGCATTGACGACCTTAATCAAAAATTACCCACAAACATTTGCATTCGAATTGTAAATTGCGAAATTCCCGATTTAAGATCTCAAATTAATATTTTGCAAGAAAAAAATCTTTATAACGAACCCTGTCTTAATCCAACCCCAAATAAAGTAATACAAGAAAAATATTTGAAGCAATTGTATCACCCAAACCCAAATATTCAAAGATTCCCCACTTTTCTTAAACCAAACCAACCCTATGTCTCATATCGACCCCATCAACCTTACATTCAACAACCATCACCTCAACCAAAGCAACAAATACCTATACTTAACGAGTTAGACCTGCAGAAAGTGGACAGAGTAAGATGAGTATTGACCATGAAGCTAGAAATCAGGAAGAGCTAAACTATCATGATTACATGCAATATTATCCACAATATTATCAAGCAGAAAGTTACCCACAAAGCCCAGACTTTACATACACACCATCAGCCAAATACGAGACAGAACACCAAATGAAATAGAAATCGAGCAAGCCGAAAATTTTCAGCTGCCAACCTTGGAAACCAACAGTACATAGTAATCACTTATAAAGGCAAAACTCTGAAATGTTTAATAGATACAGGATCTACTATAAATATGATGACATCAAATGTTTTCAATTTACAAGTTCATGACACCGACTGTTTCCTTCAAACCAGCAACCAGGACCTTAAACTATCACAAAGAAAGTGAACGTCCTTTCCAATAACCTATTCAAGGGCAATAATAAATTTCTTTTACACCAATTCTCCTCAGACTATGATCTATCAATTGGCAGATTATAAAACCCAAACTGTTACTTTATACAATAGAAAGTATAAACTAATCAATGATATTCCAATCACAAATCAGAACCACTTCTTAGCCCAACCAAATCCTGAAACTAATCAACATTTTAAAAATCCAATTAGAGAAATTTTCGATAACCACGAATCTGCCAACTCAAGCCCTTACCGATAAGATAATTTAAATGAAGAAGAAAGAATCAATTTAATCAGTTTGTTGAAACAATATCAACACATACAATACAAAGAAGGCGACCAACTTAGTTTCAGTAATCAATAAAAAACATTATAAGAGTATTACCCACAATCACTGCGGACGGCAGTTCGCGTTAGTGACGAAAGCTGCACGAAGGGTGCGAAAGGCGACTAACTGTATATACAGCCAAGTTGGAAAATTTGCTACGACTGTCCGATCAGATCGAGTTATATACCGATCGAGAGGTTTAGTCCTAACTTACAAAATGGCATACTAAAACTTTTTCTAACCAACCTGGGTCATGAGATATGGTGGTGTAAGTGGGAGGGGAAAAATTTAAATAATTGCAGCTAATGGGGCTGTTGGGGCCTTTTGGTAAAATTTTTTATTTTTTAAAAATTTTACTTAAAAATAAATAAATTTGAAAATTTTAGTAGACTCCTAAAAATGAAGTAAAAAGTCTGTTTGTTTGTCTGTTTGTATGCATCAAAGCGCTAAAGAAGCTAAAATGTTATAATGGGGATTTCTTCCTTTTCGAAAATCGAGAAATGTTTGTTTTACGACTTTTTTAATTTCCCGCTAGTTTAGCGGGAAAACGCTATTTCCCGCTAAAATTGAAATCAACAGTTTCCAAACCATTTAAGCTACAGCTATGTTCTATATATCATTGGAAAGGTGTGCTTAAGGGCTTTTAGGCGTACATTTTTTTCTTAAGAGCTCAGGTAACATTTGACAGGTGAAATAAAGTTTTTTAGCTTACATTTTGGCGATTTCTGACAAAACGGCTGTAATGATTTTTATTAAATTTTAGTATGTTGTAGTACGTTTTTTGGTAGATGAAACATAAACTTTGACCAAGGGGTTTGGAAGACATTGCCTGTTAACTGAATGTATACATTTTTCTATCGGTCGAAAATCAGGTTTTTGTACTAAAAACTTTTTGGTTTTATGAGATATCTCAACCAAACAAACACAATATGCATTTAACTTAGTTGGTTTAAATCGGACCACTATAACATATAGCTGTCATAGGACCGATCGGGCGAAAATCCAGTCTTAGTATGAAAAACTTTTTTGTTTTATGAGATATCTCAACCAACCTAATAAAATATGCATTTAACTTAGTTTTACATATCCTGGCCAAAGTTGGTTCAAATCGGACCACTATATCATATAGCTGTCATAGGACCGATCGGTCCTAGGACCACAAATCAAGTGTAAGTATAAAAAACTTTTTTTTTTTACGAGATCCTGAACAAAGTTGGTTCTAATCGAACCACTATATCATATAACTTTCATAGGACCGATGGGGCGAAGTCCAAGTCTTAGTATGGGAAACTTTTTTTTTCATAGTAAGTACGGGGCCTCTGACAGTAGAGTAGCAACTCAAGCGAAGCGAGCGGAGCCCCCTACTTTTCATTATTATTAAAAAAATTATTTTTTTTTTTAAATATGAAAAAAATTCAACAATGATAAATTTACAATGTCAAAAGCAAAAGCAATTTCAAAATTACAAAAATTTCATGCAAAAGGATTCCACCAACTTGAAATACATCCAGATTCCATTTAAAATACAGCTTTCTCTACTAAACATGGCCACTATGAATATCTTCGTATGCCAATTAGATTAAAAAATGCACCCGCAACCTTTCAACGTTGCATGAACAATGTTTTACGACCGTTACTAAATAAACATTGTCTGGTATATCTTGATGATATAATTGTATTCTCAACATCCTTAGAAGAACAATTAGTTTTCGAGAAGCTTTCTGAAGCAAATCTCAAATTACAACTTGATAAATGCGAGTTTCTAAGACAAGAAACTTCATTCCTAGGACATGTCATAACTAGGGATGGAATAAAACAAAATCCTGATAAAATCAAAAAAGCAATTCAGAAATATCCAATTCCCTCAAAAACCAAAGAAATAAAAGGTTTTCTTGGATTAACCGGTTACTACAGAAAGTTCATTCCAATATTTGCAGACATAGCAAAACCAATGACAGCATTACTTAGAAAAGACTCAATAACACTAGGCAACAAAATCGCACTTTTTGCGAGTTACAGAAACCAAACCCACTTTTTTGGATAGATTTGGGGCCAAAACCGACGAAAAAGGTTTTTTTTTTTATGGTGAGATTTTTTTTTAGAATTTTTCAAAATTTGGCTTTTATTTTAATACTTTTTTTCAGAGGTGCGCCCACATTTGTAATCATTACACGAAAATGCCAAGACCGATTTATCAAAACTTTACTTTATCTAAATGCTAATGAATATATCTATATTTCATTTATACACAGTCTTTGATTTAAGCCAGTAGTTTAAGAGATATCAATTTTTTAATTAAGAAAATGATGATTTTTTCTTGGCTTTTTTCTTAGCTGTTTTCACTAAAAAATTCGAGGAAAATTCGAAACAATTTTTTTACATTTTATTAACTATTTTATTTGCGTAGCTGTTGTAATTATGCGTTGTTTAAGATATGATTTATTAAAATCTATGGTGAGACGGCTTTATGATATTATGTTGAGTCGAGGCATGTTTTTGTCGACTTTTTTGACTTCGTTGTGGTATGGCATGACCTTTAGCATGAAAATTTTTTGCGTTTTTTGAGATATCCCAACCAAACTTACAGAATTTGAATTTGTTATTGTTTCACACATTGTGACCAAAGTTGGTTCAAATCGAACCACTATATCATATAGCTGCCATAGGAACGATCGGTCAAAAATCCATGCTTAGTATGAAAGGTTGTGTTATTTCTTGAGATATATCAACCAATCGCACAATACTCAATTCATGAGTTTAATTCAGTTATCTCAAAAAAAAAACAAAAAGTTTTTCATACTGAAACTTGATGCTCGACCGATCGTTCCTATGGAAGCTATATGATATAGTGGACCGATTTGAACCAACTTTCGTAAGGATGTATAAGGCTTACTTAAAAGCATATTCTATAAGTTTGGTTACGATATCTTATAAAACAAAAAAGTTTTTCATACTAAAACTTGATGTTTGACCGATCGTTCCTATGGAAGCTATATGATATAGTGGACCGATTTGAACCAACTTTGGTAAGGATGTATAAGGCTTACTTAAATGCATATTCTATAAGTTTGGTTACGATATCTTAAAAAACAAAAAAGTTTTTCATACTTAAACTTGATGTTCGACCGATCGGTCCTATGGCAGCTATATGATATAGTAAACGGATTTAAACCAAAGTTGGTGAAGATATTAAGGACAACATAAAATACACAATGGGTGAATTTGGTTAAAATGTGTTAGAAAATAAAAAAGTTTTTCATACTAAAGGTGGATTTTTGACCGATCGTTCCTATAGCAGCTATATTAAATAGTGATCCGATTTGAACCAAATTTGGTAGGGATATATAACACATTTCCAGATATACAACTTGTGCGTTTGGTTGATATATCTCAAGAAATAACACAACTTTTCATAACAAGCATGGATTTTTGACCGATCGTTCCTATGGCAGCTATATGATATAGTGGTTCGATTTGAACCAACTTTAGTCACAATGTGTAAAACAATAACAAATTCAAATTCTGTAAGTTTGGTTGGGATATCTCAAAAAACACAAAAAATTTTCATACTAAAGGTCATGCCACACCACAACGAAGTCAAAAAAGTCGACAAAAACATGCCTCGGTTCAACATAATATCATATCGCCGTCTCACCATAGATTTTAATAAATCATATCTTAAAGAACGCATAACTACAACAGCTACGCAAATAAAATAGTTAATAAAATGTAAAAAAATTGTTTCGAATTTTCCTCGAATTTATTAGTGAAAAAAGCTAAGAAAAAAGCCAAGAAAAAATCATCATTTTCTTAATTCAAAAATTGATATCTATTAAACTGCTGGTTTAAATTTAAGACTGTGTATAAATGAGATGTAGATATATTCATTAGCTTTTAGATAAAGTAAAGCTTTGATAAATCGGTCTTGGCATTCACGAGTAATGATTACAAACGTGGGTGCACCTCTAAAAAAAGGAATAAAAAAAAGCCAGATTTTTGAAAAATTTTTAATTAAAAAATCTCACCATAAAAAAAAAAAAAATGTTTTTCGTCGGTTTTGGCCCCAAATCTATCCAAAAAAGTGGTTTTGGTTCTTGTAACTTTTGGGCTGTTGCCTAGTGCAATTGACATTAGAAATCCTGAATACATTAGAGCTTTTGAAAAATTAAAACAACTAATTTCTAATGACCCAATTCTAAAAATTCCAGACTTCAAAAGTAAATTCGTTTTAACCACTGACGCAAGTAATGTAGCTTTTGGAGAAATACTCTTTTAAGACGGACATCCCATTAGTTTTATTAGCAGAACTTTCAATGACCACGAAACTAACTACAGTGCCATAGAAAAAGAGCTTTTAGCCATTGTATGGGCAACAAAAACTTTTAGACATTACCTACTAGGACGACATTTCGAAATCAATATTAACTATCAACCATTATGTTGGCTGTACAAAATGAAAGAACCAAATTCAATATTAACCCGATGGAGAGTTAAATTATCTGAATATGACTTTGACATAAAATATATAAAAGGAAAAGAAAACCACATAGCTGACGCTCTATCACGAGTAAAAATAGAACAGACTTATTTCGGAGAAGAAACACAACATAGCGCTGACGAAGACAATAGTAATTTAATATTCACTACACAGAAACCAATAAGCACATTTAAGAGACAAATTACACTAGGCAACAGCCCAAAAGTTACAAGAACCAAACCGACTTTTTTGGATAGATTTGGGGCCAAGACCGACGAAAAACATTTTTCTTTTTTTTATAGTGAAACTTTTTTTTTTAGAATTTTTCAAAATCTGGCTATTTTTATTACTTTTTTTCAGAGGTGCACCTTCATTTGTCATCATTACTTGAGAACGCCAAAATCGATTTATTAAAGCTTAACTATCTCTATATTTCATTTATACACAGTCCTAGATTTAAACCAGTAGTTTAAGAGATATCAATTTTTGAATTAAGAAAATTATGATTTTTTCTTAGCTTTTTTTTAAGCTTTTTTCACTTAAACATTCGAGGAAAAGTCGAAACAATTTTTTTACATTTTAGTTAGAAAATTGTTTGTACTTTTTTAAATATCTTTTTATTTTCTTAAATATTTTAACCAAACTCACAAACTGTGTATTTTATGATGTCCATTATTTCTTCACCAATTTTGTTTCGAATCTGTCCACTATGTCATATAGCAAATATGCATTGAAGTATGTCTTATGCATCCTTACCGAAGTTGGTTAAAATCGGACCACTATATCATATAACTGTCATTGGACCGATCAGTACAAAACCAAGCTTAAGTAAAAAAACTTCTTTATTTTTGGAGATATCTTAATCAAACTCATGAACTGGGTATTTTTAGTTGCTTTTCACATCCTTACCAAATTTGGTTGAAATCGAAGCACTATATCATATAGCTGCCATAGGAACGATCGATACGAACGGTCGATAAATACTATAAAGTTTATTGATGTTCTATTTTTAAAAGTGATTTTCATTTGTAGAGGTTGAGCTTTTGTATTTTTGCTGAATCGACTCGATATTGTCGATTTCAGCCTGTATTTTATTGTCTGCTTCCCAACTAATTGTTGTGTTGGGGGCAAATAACAGTTTTAGGAGTTTGGCTTTTCTTTCCTTAAGACTTTTTTGTACCCCACCGCGCCTATTTTTAGGCATTGCCCATCACCTCTACAAACTCAGTATTTCGAGCCACTTTCTCTGTATCGTTTCCAGCCACTTTTTGTCGATGATGTTGTTAATCCATTATAAACTTCTCTGTATCGTTCCAATTTTATTATGTTCTGCCGATGATTATTGTTGCTGCTGCCGCTCCTGCCCCTCCAGTTGTAGTTGTTTTCAATTTTTTAAATTTAATTTTTTTTTATTTCACATGTTAAATTTTCAACATGTTCGTGACAGTTGTCACGGTCGCCATGTTAAGTTAAGTTAAGTTAGATGATTTAGTAATAATGAAAAGACGTCTTACTAGTCTCAAGGCTTAGTCGAGAGTGTTTCCCCGGTTTTATTTAATTTTATATTTGGCTTATTACATACAATATTCTAAGTGAGCTCTGCAGCTAAGAGCGTCGGCAGAGAGAGAGAGAGTTGCAGTACATATGTGCCTATGTAGTTATGTATACATATATATGTACAGATGGTACATACTCAAGAGTGCTTACGCTAGCGATTTCACGCTGCGGCCAGTCCGCATAAGTGACGGATCCTGTTAGTGCACTTATGTATATTTATGATTGTATAAACATAGTAACAAAGTGTCGTTATGTTAAGAGTTGTTACTCTTACTTTTGAGTTGGGCATATGACCACTTGTTATATTGTATACTCGCCACGGCAATTTGCTCGTGATCCATGTTACGCATTTTTGGGCATAGCGACGTCACAATACGGCTTGAATATGCCGCCAAGCCTTCACCGTTATTTGGACGGCTGCTGAGCAAACGCAAAAATGTAGCTGCTTGCGTCTCCAGTGTCTCTTATCTCTGCTCGAATAACTGCCGAAACTTCTGCCATTTTGGTCAACGCCAGTATGAGCGCACTGCCGCTTAGTTGTTTTTCACTGAGTAGCATCTCCTCCCGAAATGTCCGGATTATACTTCGGCAGTGTAAGAACGCCTTGTTGCTGGGGCTCGCTTGCCGATACCCTAATACTTTTTGCCAGCACCAGTAAATTTCAAGTTTTGCTGGTCAAACAACACATAAAACTGCTTCGAAAAGGTTGTTGGACGAGAGCTGCATCCCACTTATGATGTCGGAGAAATATTATCTTCCTCAGCCAGGATGACATCTAATTGCATTTTATCAGTCATGGTATTGTGTTTATTATTGATGTTGGTTGAGTTCTCTTTAGATTAGTGTGGCGAGTCTCCGTAGCCTTGTTGCTAGTTTCCTGTTCGGTAACCAAAGAGTACGTCTGGCAACACCTCAAATGTCATTAGACCGTTCGATCCTTTTCCAACACTAACAATGCATACAGAGCCACACTCGACTCCAGTTCATACACCCAGAGTCCCACTAAACCAGGGCTGATACAAAGAACAGCTAATCTCACAATCATTACTTAAATTTAGGTGTCTATTATTTATAAAATATTTTTATTTGTAAGCAATGATAAATTGCTTAAGTTGATAGATTCGGTAGAAGCGTCGGTGAGTTTAGCAGTAATAAAAGTGATCCGAATATGTTGTCGACAACATTTGATATAGAAACCCATACTATTCCAAAACCATTAGAAAATTGGAAAATTATTGAAAATTATAATTCTATGCTTCCCAAGACACTTAGGCAACACTTTCACCTAAAGTGTTGGTCCTATACCCATCGATCTAGAAGACGATCCCCATGAAGAACTGCATGGTTCAAGCCTTTCCAAATTAAGACTCTCGCATTTTATAATACAACCTGCCCTAGTTGAAATCGGACCACTATAACATATAGCTACCATATGAACGATCAGTAGAAAATCAAGTTTTGCGAAAAACTTGTTCCATTGTTTATATACTAATAACTTAGCTGTCTTTCCATAGATTTTAACGGTAATCTTATTTAACGATGGGTAATTAATATAGATACATATGTAGAAACAAATTTAATAGCTTTAGTGACACTCTTTAATGCATATTCTGTTAGTTTAGTTGAAATATCTCAAAGTACAAAAAGTTGTTTTATTCTTGAAGTTGATTTTCGACTGATCGTTCCTATGGCAGCTATATGATATAGAGGTCCGATTTGAGTCAACTTTAGTCATAATGTGTAAGACAATAACACACTCAAATTCTGTGAGTTTAGTTAGGATATCGCAAAAAACACAAATTTTCATACTAAAGGTCATGCCGCTCCACAAGGAGGTCATTAAAGTGGACAAAAACATGCCTAGACTCTAAATAATATTATATTGCCGTCTCTCTATAGGATTTTATAAATCATATCTTAAACAACGCGTAATTACAGCAGATATGCAAATCACATAGACAATAAAATGTAAAAAAATTGTTTCGACTTTTCCTCGAAGCTAAGAAAAAATCATAATTTTCTCAATTCAAAAATTGATATCTCTTAAACTACTACTCTTAAATCTAAGACTGTGTATAAATGAAATCTAGATATATTCATTAGCTTTTAAATAAAGTAAAGCTTTGATAAATCGGTTTTGGCATTTTCGTGTAATGATGACAAATGTGGGCGCACCTCTGAAAAAAAATATTTAAAAAAAGCCAAATTTTAAAAAAATCTAAAAAAAAATCTCACCCTTAAAATAAAAAAAATGTTTTTCGTCGGTTTGGGCCCCAAATCTATCCAAAAAAGTGGGTTTGGTGCTATATGTTCTAAAGGCATTCCAAACATAAAAAAAGAAAACTACTTCAAAAAATTAATAATTCACATTACATATGACTAAAGATAAAGCCGAAAAATATTTAATAGACCATTTTTGCACAAAAACCAATGCAATCTTTAAAGACAGTGATGCAGATTTTAAAATAATTCAAAACGCACACAAGGAAATTATTAACACTAGCCATACTAAAATTCTTCGAAGTCTCATTCAATTAAAAAATATTAACTTCTATGCCGAATTCAAAGAACTCATTTTAAAAACCCATGAAAAACTCCTACACCCCGGAATTCAAAGAACAAATAAACTTTTTTGTGTAACCTATTATTTTCCTAACAGCCAAATATTAACACAAAATATATTAAACGAATTTCACATTTGAAACCTAGCAAAATCAGAACATAAGAACACGAAAATTACACCCAAGCCCGAACACTGTCGTGACAAATTTGTAATTTACATTTATTCTTCTGAAGGCAAACATTACCTTAGCTGCATGGACGTTTATTCAAAATTCGCTACTCTTGAAAATATTAAAACATAAGACTGGATAGAATGCAAAAATGCATTAATGCGTATATTTAATCAGTTAGGAAAACCAATATTATTAAAAGCCGACCGAGACGGCGCATTTTCCACCTTAGCACTAAAAAAAATGGCTTGAAAGTGAAGGAATACAAATACAATTAACTACAACAAAAACAGGAATAGCAGACATCGAAAGACAACATAAAACAATAAATCAAACAAGTGGGTGATGTACGGTTCCTATGGCAGCTATATGATATAGTTAACCGATTTTGACCAAATTTGGTCAAGATGTATATTACCAGCCCATATGCATATTCTATCAGTTTGGTTATGATATCTCGACAAACACAAAACTTTCCCAAACTAAAACTTCATTTTCGATGTACCGTTCCTATGGCAGCTATATGATATAGTTAACATATTTTAACCAAATTTGGTCAAGATGTATATTACCAGCCCAGATGCATATTCTATTAGTTTAGTTATGATATCTCAACAAACAAACAATTTTTTCATACTAAAACTTCATTTTCGATGTACCGTTCCTATGGCAGCTATATGATATAGTTAACCGATTTTGACCAAATTTGGTCAAGATGTATATTACTAGCCCAGATGCATATTTTATCAGTTTGAATATGATATCTCGACAAACACAAAACTTTCCCAAACTAAAACTTCGTTTTCGATGTACCGTTCCTATGGCAGCTACATGATATAGTTAACCGATTTTGACCAAATTTGGTCAAGATGTATATTACCAGCCCATATGCATATTTTATCAGTTTGGTTATGATATCTCGACAAACACAAAACTTTCCCAAACTAAAACTTCGTTTTCGATGTACCGTTCCTATGGCAGCTATATGATATAGTTAACATATTTGAACCAAATCTGGTCAAAATGTACAAAACCAACCTTAATGCATATTCTATCAGTTTGGTTTTGATATCTCAACAAACACAAAACTTTTTCATACTAAAACTTCAGTTTCGATGTATCGATCCTATGGCAGCTATATGATATAGTGGTCCGATCCAAAAATAGAAACAAACTTGATCTGCGTATGGTATCCAGGAACCTACATACAAAGTTTGATGTCTCTAGCTCTTATAGTTTCTGAGATCGACGCGTTTAAGCAGACGGACAGACAGACGGACGTGGCTCAATCGACTCGGCTGTTGATCCTGATCAAGAATATATATACCTTAGGGGGTCTGCCACGCCAACTTCTGCCTGTTACAAACATTCTGCCAAACACATAATACCTTTTTTTGTCCATTTTTAATGGGCTCTGGGTATAAAAATCAGAATAATTAACACTTTAAATGACGAAGAAAATAAACTCAGCAAAATAGAAACAATTCTTTACTTTTACAACCACAAAACAAAGCATGACACAACTGGACAAACTCCTGCACACATTTTCTTATATGCCAGACAACCAAATTTAGATACCCAAGAAAAAAAAAAAAGAAATAAATAAAATTAACAGTGACCGACAAGAATACGAAGTTGATACTAGATATCGAAAAGGACCATTACAAAAAGGAAAATAAGAAAACCATTTTAAAGCTAAAAAAAACGTTGAGCAAACAGACCCAGACCATTATCAAATTACTAACAGAAATCGAATTAAACGCTTCTATAAAACACAATTTAAAAAACTAAAGAAAATTAACCAAATTCAAATTCCACTAGTTTCTATTTAGAAATCATACTATCGTTCACCCACTAACACTAACACTATCAAAATTATCCCATATCCTGCTCATAATGGCTATCAACTTGATTAAAACTTTGAAAAAGATAATAAAATTTATAAATAATATATAAAATAATCGAGATAATAAACCAGTAATTGACGAATGCATAACAAAAATTTTACTACAAACAACACCAATTTGTAACTTTGAACGCATAAATAACAAAGAAAATGATAAAATACATTGAACCAAATACCATTGTAACTTGGAACATAATTAATACAACCGTAAAACAAAATTGCCAGAAAAATAATGTTGATCTTAATATTCAGGGCAATTAAATTATAAGTATAAATCAATGCAAAAGCAAGTTAACGACAACTATCTACAACCAGAAGTTGATCTTACACCATTGTATCCCCCTTAAAAATAATTAAAGTTAAACCTATCAAGCATGATGACATTGTAAAAATTGTATCACAAAATAATGTCTCTACATATGCAATCATCATAATCATAACCATTATATTCACAATTAAAATCTTATATATATGTCGGAGAAACGTTATCATTTATCGGAGAAACGGTATCATTCATCTTTATTCAACTATATTCTAACAGCAAAGCAAGTCCCGAAGTGATTATTGTTCAGATTAACGTTAGATTAAATTAGTCTCGCAACACGTCTGTACACCACGACCGCAAAACCGGAAAAAAAAAGAAAGACCTTTCATCTTTCATCTTACACGTCCGTTCGGTTCTCCTGTTTAACACCGTCATTTAGACCTGCCAGTGAACACTTTCAACACTGTTTACTGAACAACACTCTCGGGCCATGCTCGGCAGAGGCAATCCTTACCTCAGACCTTACTGTCAGTAGTAACTCTGGTATTTCAGTATAGAACAACTCTGTCTTTATTTTTGATACTTATCGGTTAACATTCAAAATTAATACTAAATATTATTATTATCTTCGACACGGCTATCCTGACAATTCACACGTCCTCGTGTGTGCAACTTTCGGCTATAATCATGGTTGAAACTTTTAATTATTTTAATTTTGACTTTAGTTTATCAAGCAAGAGTGCAATATATGATATATGAGTATCACAAAAGTGTATCATCAACGAGAATCATGTAAGAGTATCATCGGATAAAGTACTTTTTCTATGTTTATTTGTCATCACACGTCTATAGGCTCTTGCTGCCCAGCAGCGATAACATGGAGCGTATCCATCTAGGTCTCTTCTAACCTCCGACACCCGCCACAATATCACCCGCTTCAGCACGCCATGATCAAGCACTTGTGCACGGCGTGACTACTGTGGTGCGGTCATAGCCATCGTGTATGAGCTTACTCGCACTCTCTTAGTGCCACCGTATCTTGACCGATATGTTCAGAATTGTCAGTCAATTCGTCATCCAAATCTACTAGCTCATCCGACACATCGTTGCTAGGTAAAGCTCTTAAATATTCGTGCGCATACTTGAATGTGCGCTTACTCGTCAATGACTTTAATAGATATCTGTCTCCATCTAGGATTTCAGTAATTACAAAAGGGGTTTCTTCAGCTTTGAGTAAGACATGATCACCAACCTTGTATTTTACAAGTTTTGCTTTGTTTTTATCAAATCTGGTTTTATCGTAATTGGCGTTTCTATTGATGTTGCCTATGGCTTGTTTTCTTAATAATTCTAAAGGTCTTGCCTCTTTCCCAATTAACAATTCTAACGGACTACATTTAGTAACTCGATTTGTCGTGCTGTTAATTGCCAGCTGAATGTCATTTAAAGCATCCTGCCAGGATCGCTGACTAGTCTCGACCGCCGTCATCATGCTTTTCATGGTGCTCATGGTGCGCTCTACCTGGCCACTTGCTCGACTGGCGCCTGTCGCAATGAGGTGTAAGGCAATTTGTAGCGTAGCACAGAAATCTTTAAATTTTGTACTGGCAAAACATCTGCCTTGGTCTGCTATAATGCGTACTGGTACTCCAAATAGAGAAATGGATTCCTTAACAGCTTAAATGCAATTTTCCGCATCAAGGTTCAGTGTGTGATGCAGATGCACAAATTTTGTAAAGGCATCAATTTGTACTATGAAAAGCTACGGGCAATGGATTTCGCGAAAAGAAATCAGCATGCGACATTCGTTCTCCCTTCCTGTATTCAATACTGAAATCGAATGATTGAAGGTAAGACCACCATCTATGTACCCTTGGAGTCAGGTCAACCTTTTTCATGCTTGCTTTTAACGAGTTGCAATCCGTAAACACAAGAAATCTTTGACCATAGAGATAATGGCGAAAGTGTTTGACAGCATTGTAAACTGCAAGAGTTTCAAGCTCATATGAATGGTATTTTGACTCTATCAGTGTCGTACATTTGCTGTAATATTCTATAACTCTTGGTCTATTTTCTATTTTGTGCAATAAGATAGCACCATACCCAATGGAACTTGCATCCGTGTGCAATTCAATTGGCTTTTCTGGATTAAAAATTGTTAGAACTGGGTCATTAGTCAATATTGTGATAATCTTTTTGCGAGTATGTTCATATTCTGGTTTCCAGACAAACTCGATATTTTTTGAGGTTAGACTATATAACGCTTTCATCTGTTCTGAAAATCTTGGCACGAATTGTCTAAAATAAGAAGCCAGTCCTATGAATTGTCGCACCTGCGTTACCGTCTGTGGTGGTTGCAATTCGCCTAATGCTTGTGCCTTGCGCGGATTTGGTCGGATTTCTCCTGCCTCGACCAGGAATCCTAAATATTCTATGCTTGTTTTGAGAAAAGAGCATTTTGTTATGTTAAACGAGAACCCAGATCGAGACAATTTTTCTATGACCATGTCCAGCCTATCATACGCTTCCTCCTTTGTCCTAGCTACAATTAATACGTCATCTATGTAAACGACGCTAAATCACCTAATGCTCGTATAATTGCACGCTGAAAGATTGAGGATGCGTTTTTCAATCAAAAGGCATAGCTAGAAATTCATATTGTCCTTCTGGCATGACAAATGCAGTGCGTTCAATGGAATCAGGGTGTATAGGCACTTGGTAAAAGCCACTTGCCATGTCTAAACTAGAAAAATAGTTGCCCTCACGCAGTCTGTCAATTTGATCAGCAATTAGAGGCAGCGGATACTTGATCAATTTTTACAGTAGCTAGAATTTGCATAGTGCTATATACAGGATCATCTCCTATCCCCCTCAAAATCACTAAATTGTTAATTCTTTTTCCAGAGAATTTTTCTGCACAGCTCTCTTTGATCAGCGTACATTCAGCCCCGGAATCGAAACAAAATGGAACGGGCTCACCATATGCCGCAGCATTCCTCTAGGTTCGGATACGCAACAGACATTCACTCTCTTCTCATTTAATCCACCAGCGTTAGTTGAAACTCCTTTTGTGCATGATGACGCAATGTGACCAGCCACGCCACATTTAAAGCACGTTATGGCAGAGCGTCCTTTCGTTGATGATTTGCTGCTCGTCATATTGTTGTTTGTTGGCAGGGATTTCTCTTCGAATTTTCTTTTGCGACATTCGGCCATCTTATGCCCAAGGTTTCCACAATGGTGACACTTGACAGTGTACGAGGCCTTCGATCTCTTCCGGTCTGGTTCCAATGGGTTGTTTGATTTGACACCATCGTTGGACCTTCCATAAGCATATGCTTTCAAGTGTTGTTGCATCTCGTCCTGACCCTTAATGTTCGTCGTGAGTAGCATGTGTTGCAGACTTTTATCCATTTGCGAAGCGTGCGCCAGAACCACTGAGACGGCTATTTCTTCTATATTCGCTGTTTTCCATTTAGTCAACAAAGATGTCACAAGTCGGCTCGCGTATACATAGAGGCATTCACCAGGGTTCGGTCGGCCATTAAAAATGTTCATCAAAATGGCTGCTGACGTCTCTATGCCCACGAAGAGTTGCAAAAATAATTCCTTGAATTCTTGCCATTTCATTGCGGAATAACAAATTTGCGAAAGCCATGGCAAGGCGCTTCCTTCGAGAGAGCCACTCAGGGTCATCCCAGTGCACTTCCCTAAATCGGATTTTCGGTTAAAATGATGTCCACGGTCTTGCACCAAGCAGTTGCGTCTGCGCCTGCCAAATCTGGGTTGAATTTTGGCAACGTGATGCTCCTTTTTGATGATGAGGCAGCATTAGTATGTTGCATTGCTCGGATAATCTCAAGAGGAAGACCTTTCATCTTTTATCTTACACGTCAGTTCGGTTCTCCTGTTTGACACCGTCATTTAGACCTGTCAGTGAACACATTCAACACTGTTTACTGAACAACACTCTCGGGCCATGCTCGGCAGAGGCAATCCTTACCTCAGACCTTACTGTCAGTAGTAACTCTGGTATTTCAGTATAGAACAACTCTGTCTTTATTTTTGATACTTATCGGTTAACATTCAAACTTAATACTAAATATTACTATTATCTTCGACATATAAAATATGTATCTTGTAATCCCATACTGTTAATCCATAAAAAATTTAAGAAAAAAATTCACGAACCGAAGAACTAAACAACGCCATCGGTTCAACCAGAAGAAGAAGAACAAAGAGACACAATTATTGCCAAAACTTACCCTTCAGTGTCTCCTTGACTCGCAGGTTCGCCTTTTAAGGAGAGGGAAGTGACACATTCTATGTCTACGTTATGTATGTCCACGTTATACATAAAAATTCCAATAATGTACACTTTCACAGGCTGCAATTGTAAACAAAGAGAAGCCAAGCCACACCAAATTTCGCATACCGATAATGTAAGCTTTCGCAGGCTGAACTTGTAAACAAAGAGCAGCTAAGCCGGGCTTCTCCTCCATCGATCAGCATTGATCGAAATATTTAAATTGCGTTCCCAGCCAAGGCTGAGTAATTTCGTTCTCAGCCTTTATACTATTGTAAACATTTAAATGCCCAAAATAGTTTTGTCCGATTTTTAAATACTTTAGATAAATGCCAAATAGTAGGCATTAATAACATAAAATTTGAATCACTTTCAAACTACGATGTAGTTCAAAATCTAAAAGACAATAGAAAAGAGTCCGTAATTAATAAATGAAAGAAAAATTTTCCAAATTTTTTTAAAAAACAACTTGAAGAAATATGCACCGAGTATAGTGATGGGTTCGGACTTGAAACCGAACCAATAACAACAAACAACTTTTATAAGCAAAAACTAATGATGATGAGCTAGTAGATAGTAAAAATTATCGATGTCCGAATAGCCAAATAGAAGAAATCCAGCATCAAATTGAAAAGTTAATTGAACAAAATATTGTTGAACCGTCTGTTTCACCTTATATAGCCCACTCTTATTAGTCCCAAAGAAATCTCTTCCGGGCTCTTAAGAAGAGAAAAAATGGCGAGTAGTAATTGACTATCGCCAAATAAATAAAAAATTGCTGTCAAATAAATTTCCACTCACCAGAATCGACGATATTCTTCATCAATTGGGTAGAGCTAAATATTTTTCATGCCTTGGCTTAATGTCAGGTTTCCACCAAATTGAGCTTGAGGAAAGCTCAAGAAATATAACGTCTTTTTCAACAAGCAATGGTTCATATCGCTTCACGCGATTACTATTTGGTTTAAAAATAGCGCCTAATTCATTTCAGAGAATGATGACAACAGCATTTTCAGGCCTAGAGCCTTCACAAGCTTTCCTTTACATGGATGATTTAATCGTTAATGGTTGTTCTAGACACATATGATTAAAAATTTAACAGATGTTTTCAAACTTTGTAGAAAACACAATCTGAAATTACATCCAGAAAAATGTTAATTTTTCATGCACGAGGTTACGTTTTTAGGTCACAGATGCACAGTATATAAAAAGAATTACAGAATCACTGCGGACGGCAGTTCGCGTTAGTGACGAAAGCAGCACGAAGGGTGCGAAAGGCGACTAACTATATATACAGCTAAGTTGGAAATTTGCTACGACTGTCCGATCAGATCGAGTTATATACCGATCGAAAGGCTTAGTCCTAAATTACAAAATGGCATACCAAAACTTTTTCTAACCAACCTGGGTCATGAGATATGGGGGTGTAAGTGGGAGGGGAATTTAAATGATTGCAGCTAATGGGGCTGTTGGGGTCTTTTGGTATAATTTTTTATTTTTTAAAAATTTTATTTAAAAATACGCAACGATTGATACCTCAATCACCCAAATTCGATAACTGGTTCAAAAGATAAATAAATTTGAAAATTTTAGTAGACTCCTAAAAATTAAGTAAAAAGTCAGTTTGCTTGTCTGTTTGTTTGTATCAAAGCGCTAAAGAAGCTAAAATATTATGATGGGAATTTATTCCTCTTTGCAAATCTAGAAATGTTTGTTCTATTATTAAATTCTATTGTTAAATTTTAGAATGTTGTAGTACGTTTTTTGGTAGATGAAACATAAACTTTGACCAAGGGGCTTGGAAGATATTGCCTGTTAACTGAATGTATACATTTTTCTATCGGTCGAAAATCAGGTTTTAGTACGAAAAACTTTTTGGTTTTATGAGATATCTCAACCAAACTGACACAATATGCATTTAACATGGTTTTATATATTCTGTACAAAGTTGGTCCATATCGGACCACTATAACATATAGCTGTCATAGGACCGATCAGGGGGAAAATCGAGTCTTAGTATGAAAACTTTTTTTGTTTTATGAGATATCTCAACCAAACTGATAAAATATGCATTTAACTTGGTTTTATATATCCTGGCCAAAGTTGGTTTAAATCGGACCACTATATCATATAGCTGTCATAGGACCAATCGGGCGAAAATCAAGTCTTAGTATGAGAAACTTTTGTTTTTTATAGTAAGTCCGGGACCTCCGACAGTAAAGTAGCTACTCAAGCGATGCGAGCGGGGGCGGGGCCCCCTACTTTTCTTTATAATTAAAAAAAAATTTTTTTTTAAATACGAAAAAAATTCAACAATGATAATTTTACAATGTCAAAAGCAAAAGCAATTGCAAAAATTGCTGATATCCCACAAAATAAGCCCCTACTCGAGGTAAAAGTCTAGTGACGAAAGCAATTTCCAGCCCCAAAATTTCTGATATCCAATTTTGTGACAAACAAAATTGAGTTTAATATAAAAATTCAACAATGATAATTTTACAATGTCAAAAGCAAAAGCAATTGCAAAAATTTCTGATATCCCACAAAATAAGCCCCTACACGAGGTAAAAGTCTAGTGACGAAAGCAATTTCCAGTCCTAAAATTTCTGATATCCAATTTTGTGACAAGCAAAATTGAGTTTAATATAAAAATTTAAAATAAAAATATAAATTAATAAAAAAAAAAATTGGCATTTGGCACTGCGCAAAAAGTAATTTTTATGTACTAAGAAGCTCACCCTTTTTGCCATTCACAATATGCGATATATCGATAAATTCGACAAATCGTTTAAGTGCATGAATCTTCTATCGGTAATGACGCCTAGCATTTCCGTCGATCTGTCTCTTTTTTGATGAACAAGTGGACAAGTGCAGTTGGCATCAGAGTGATTTATAAATCTTGAAACATCCACCAGAGTGAACATACTTTTTGCGGCACAAAAAGTGCATTCTATTTGTCTATCGTGCAAACGTGCACATAGTGTGTGATTATTGTTTAATAAAGTTACGTTGTACATAAAGTGATTGTCTTGTGTCTCATTAGTTTTCGTATAGGCCTTTGAGTCTGTGCTACGTTTGGAGGGAAAATATTTAACATCGTTCTGCAGCATCCTCAGTTGCAACGATGCTACTGAGACGCCAGCGCAGAGACGCTGCGATCAGTTACTCGTAGCCAATACGCCACCAATTGGACAGACACACCGACACACACACACACATTCCTTTGTGGTATTGCGAGGTTGTTGCTCGCGCGCAGACGCGCTTCCATTTGGATTAGTTGGTATTGCGAGAACTCACTTCTGTTGGGACGTCGCGCTGTTTTTGTTGTCGACACGGTGTGCACACTCTCGTGGCAGAGACGCTGCGTGCACACCCATAATTGAGTCGCTGCCGTTGTTGCGTGCTCAAACACGCTGCAGCCAACACATACAGTCAACGACGACGTGGCATACAACCTGCTATACCCGCCGTTGTTGTACCTGTGGCCTCGTGGCTCTTGTTGTTCTGACAACAAGGAAGTGGAACTAACCTCTTGGAAGACCTAACCTGAAAAGATGACCCTGATGATATAATATCGCTTTGGAAGCGAGTATGCTGATTTTGATTTTGCGTGTCTTTTGAATTTTAATTTAAATTACTTTAAACCTTTTATTTGAAATATTTAAATACTGATGACATAAATTGTCACAACAAAAAAAGAAACAATTTTGTAGCCAAGTAAGACAAATATATTCTGGTTTGGTATGTATATAGTGCAGAAACATAAGCTGTTATATATTCTAATCCGCTTTAAAGTTCACACAGCAAACCCTTCGTCTTGAGGCCTGTCGACATCGTGGAAATATTGAGATGCTGAATTAAAGTATGTGAGTACGGCATAGCCGAATAATAACAATACGTAAGTCTATTTAACAGCGATCTGAATACAGCATCTGGTGTCATCAGAAGAGCAGTGAACAAGCTGTGCCTGTTGCCTCTAAAGGACTCTGTTGAAAGACAGGCTTCCAACGGGGGGAGTATGTCGGATTCAGCAGCAGCCTAATCCGTTTATCGATATAACTATCGGCACAGTATGAACTAGATGAGCAGGCTTGTCGTGTACTGGTTCCAGCCGTGATTGCATACACATACACATGCATATACCCTAGCATATTTTTCCCGCGTTTTTGCATTGTACATAACTTTAGTTGTTGATCTGGCGAAGCTTATTGTTAAAAGCCACAGCCGCATATTGTGAAGCCAATCAAGCCAAAATAAACGTTGTTGTTGAAATCCAAGTTGTATTCATTCTTGGTAAATAGTACCCGCGTACAATTTTAAATAAATATTGGCAATTCAACAGTATGTATATAGTGCAGAAACATTAGCTGTTATATATTCTGATCCGCTTTGAAGTTCACACAGCAAACCCTTCGTCTTCAGACCTGTCGACATCGTGGGAATATTAATATGCTGAATTAAAGTATGTGAGTACGGCATGGCCGAATAATAACAATAAGTAAGTCTATATAACAGCGAATTTTTTTTAGTATTATCGTAACATGTACCTACCAATCAGAATCAAATTTATGAGCATTCACGTATCTCAGTATTGTTTGTAAAGATACTTATATAATTCTGGAGTTGTAATAAAATCCTCAAATGGGGGTAAAATATGAAATGTATTAATATCGAACAAAAAAAATGAATTAAACTAAATTGTTAAATGGGCACCTGAAATAAGTTTTATTGCATTGATTTACGGTAAAGGCAAAGAATTAAGAGTCTTTTCATGGTTGGGTGGGTAAAGAAGAAGAGCTGTAACATCTAAGTTCTTCACATGTATATTTATCATTTTTGTTTTCTCTTTTCTTGCTTATTCGGTTGTTATCCATTCCTAGTATAACTCTGTCCTACAAGTTTTAATTATTACATACAATATTCTAAGTGAGCTCTGTCGCTAAGAGCGTCGGCAGAGAGAGAGAGAGAGAGAGAGTTGCAGTTCAAGCTCTCTTATACGCGTTTTCTAGTCTAAACTTAACTTCTTTAGAATAATCTTCTAAATTATATATAGGTTCTATGGTATTTACGCTATTAAATTGTATTGATAAGTTATTGTGGTGTTCTGTTAAAACAATACACGAAATACTGTAACCATACGTCTCAATCAGTTTTATCTACTGAAATATATGAACGAATGTACTCATTGAATGTCTTATGACTTCTTTCAACGGTACCTAATTACTGGTGGTGGTATGCTGTAGATGTTATGTTATCTATTTTTAAATATTTGCATAAGTCAGTAATAATGAAATTTTAATATTCTGTTCCCATGTCCGTAATGAACGTCTTCATTGGACCGTTCTTCAGAATAAAAGATTCGAATATGGCTTTTGCGACATGTGTTGCACTATTGTTTGCAACAGGAATTGCTACTAAATACTTTGTCAAATCACATATTAAAGTGATTGCGTATTCAATCCCATTTTCCGAACGTGGTAGTGGACCATTTGTGTCTACTATCACTCTGTCAAAAGCATACTGTGGAGTTTCGGTTATTATCATAGGTGATCTTGTATGTTTCGTTGTTTTTGACGTCAGGCATTTTGGACATTTATTTATGTACTCTTTAACATGTTTAGTCATGTTTTTCCAATAATATTGTCTCTATATTTTTGATATCGTTTTATTTATGCCTATATGACCTTCTTGAATTGGATCGTCATGGAATGTAGACAATATAGCTTCATTTTCTTGTTCATTATTTATTTGGGTTACTGACGTGAGTAGCGCTACTCTCAATGGTTTTAAATTTTTATTGCTCATGTGCTTGAAAGTATCTATTGAAATTGATTTAAAGATCTTTTCGCTCGGTGCCATTCAAGCCTTGGAAAAAACTGACCTATGTCGAGAATTTCATCATTCATTTCTGTTTTTCCATGTTTCAATAAACATGTCGAATCTGTTATTCGCAAGGTCACTACTTTTCGTACCTCGTTATTTGTGATGACTTCGTATACGTTGGGCTTAGAAGCTTTTTCAAGACATTGCTTTGGCAATAGTTCTTGTTTATTTTCTGCGCAGAAATGGTTTTGTCTACTTTGGTGCCTGGTAGTAACTTTCAGGACTGTTCTATTCATGTCAATTAAGTCGGATATTGTTATCCTTGACAGGGCGTCTGCCACGAAATTATCTTACCCTCTCAGGAACTCTACCGTAAAATCATGTTCTTCTAATTGGGTTTATCATAGAAAATAAATATGTTGAAGGTCTGTGATCAGTTCTTACTGTAAAATGTTTGCCATATATAAATAGTCGAAAATGTGTTATTGCCCTATGTATTGCTGCTAGTTCTTGTTCTGTAGTACTCTTATTGCTTTCACCTGAATGCTCTTGATGCATATGCAACTGGGAGTTGGAGTCCATTATAGTTTTGAGTTAAAACTACTTGCTTGCATCATTGATTATGCAAAATTCCTTGCTAAAATCTGGGTACTGTAATAAATTTGGTTGAACAAGTTGATTTTTCAGGTACTGGAATGCCTTTTCACATTCTGTTGTCCATTCAAATGGGACATACTTTTTACATTATCTTGTTATGTGCCGTGAATATTCGGCGAAATTTTTTATAAAACGTCTATAATAATTGCAAAATACAACGAATTTTCTAGCGCTGTCTGCGTCCGTAGGGACTATTGATAACATCAAATTTTTTATCGTCTAGTAAGATTCCTTTATCTGTGCATCTGTGACCTAAAAACGTCACCTCGTGCATGAAAAATTAACATTTTTCTGGATGTAATTTCAGATTGTGTTTTCTACAAAGTTTAAAAACATCTGTTAAATTTTTAATCATATGTGTCTAGAACAACCATTAACGATTAAATCATCCATGTAAAGGAAAGCTTGTGAAGGCTCCAGGCCTGAAAATGCTGTTGTCATCATTCTCTGAAATGAATTAGGCGCTATTTTTAAACCAAATGGTAATCGCGTGAAGCGATATCAACCATTGCTTGTTGAAAAAGACGTTATATTTCTTGAGCTTTCCTCAAGCTCAATTTGGTGGAAACCTGACATTAAGCCAAGGCATGAAAAATATTTAGCTCTACCCAATTGATGAAGAATATTGTCGATTCTGGTGAGTGGAAATTTATTTGACAGCAATTTTTTATTTATTTGGCGATAGTCAATTACTACTCGCCATTTTTTCTCTTCTTAAGAGCCCGGAAGAGATTTCTTTGGGACTAATAAGAGTGGGCTATATAAGGTGAAACAGACGGTTCAAAAATATTTTGTTCAATTAACTTTTCAATTTGATGCTGGATTTCTTCTATTTGGCTATTCGGACATCGATAATTTTTACTATCTACTGGCTCATCATCATTAGTTTTTGCTTATAACAGTTGTTTGTTGTGATTGGTTCGGTTTCAAGTCCGAACCCATCACTATACTCGGTGCATATTTCTTCAAGTTGTTTTTTAAACAAAATTGAAAATTTTTCTTTAATTTATTAATTACGAACTCTCTTCTATTGTCTTTTAGATTTTGAACTACATCGTAGTTCGATAGTGATTTCAATTTTTATGTTATTAATGCCTACTATTTGGCATTTATCTGTGGTATTTAAAAATCGGCCAAAAGTATTTTGGGCTGTAGCAATAGTGTTTGCAACATAAACACCCGGTTTTATTTCCTGATTTGGAATTAAAATGTTTTCTTCTGCTGAAGACAACTCTATTTTGCGTACCACTTGTGATCTTGCTGGTAGAAGTGTGGAATTAGTACCAGAACTAAATGTTATTGGAACATAGGTTAGGTTTTGTGGTCTAATTATAAACCAATCCTCTGAACTATTGTAATCTAATTTAAAATTAAATGTTTTTATGAAATCTAATCCTATTATTTCATCGCAAGGGATTGCGAAATCTGAATGAAGTAATGTATTTGTTTGTTTGTAGTTCGATTGTGACTAATCTCTTAGAGTTTATTACCCCTTCTCCTATGCCTCGAATGTCTATAATTTTATTGATTTGGATGTCATGAAAGATATTGTTGTTTCTGTTATTATTATTGTTTGAATTATAGTTACCGCGACCATTGCGTCTACCTCTTTGAGGATAGTAACTACCTCCTCTATAGTATTATTGCGGCCGCGCTGAAATAATACTGTACTTGCACTTCCAGTCACTTCTGTGCTGCAATGGATATATTTACCCATTACATCATTGAAAGTAACGAAGTTACCAGCTTCACAATGTTTAATCATTGCAGAAATAGACTCGTTTGTTGAGAATTTTTCTGCATCGTTTGCTGCCTCCAATTGCGTTCGCAAATTATTCATTTCGGTTGCATACAGGGAAGCAGTTTTGCCCCTTTGTTTTATATTCAGTATTTTAGCTTTTAATCCGTCGGGAGATGCTTCTTTTACGCTATCTTTAAGCTTATTTATTATTCCGGATATTGTATATTCATTTTGTACTTATGTAATCTGGTTTTTAAACTTTTTACCATTTTCTGACATATATTTTTATGCTCCTGCGTTAATTTATCATTATCTTTGTTTATTGTAGTTACTATGTTATTATATTGAGCTGTTAATATTTGCGCGTGATGTACCAATGTATCTGACTTAATTGTTTTATCAGAATTGATACATTTTTATGATTTTTCGAACTTGTCTTTATAACCATTTATTTTCTTCGGTAATGCATTCCATTCCATTGTTTAATAGAAAATGGAGTTTTTAGCGGTGTATGTGCAGCATCAATATGGATTCTGTGCCTAGTACTACATGTGTTTCGCTGATAGTTTTTACCATTACATAAGGTAATGTACTCAACACCATGCCCTTTTCAGTTTTGGAACAACCGATTATTGGGCTTGCAATACTTTGAAAAGTTTGTATGTATTCGTTTTGGAATTCAGTTATTTTAATAAATTCGCGATGTTTTTGCAATATTTGTAATGCATTTATTGTAAAATTTGGTTCTTATTTATTTCGTTTTTTACGCTGATCATATTATATAATTTTCTAATGTTTTGCTCTACTTGCATATCTTTTCCTATGCACTTATTGTGCAACTTTTATAATTTAGTTTGTACATTTGCTAATAAAAGAACAACAATTATTATAAGCATAACCCTTATTACTTTTAAATCTACTCAGACAGTTTCGACATTATTAACTACATTTGCGGTTGAATCCGCTACTTTCGATTCGTGGTCTAACATATTTTCTATTTATAATATAAATTTAAAAAAAAAATGTTGTATTAGTATTTTCCTATTCGATCAACGCGGTGATCTCCTGTCTAATGTTTCGTATGGCTTCACAGACCAAACTCTATTACGGGCAACGCACTTATCGCTCAGTATTACAAACATATCTTTACATTTTATTTGTGTTTACATTGAAATTATTATAAAATTTTTTTTTAGATTAACAAATTTATTATTTTTTTTTTTTAATTAAGTTGCGCGCTCTCTGTAGCGCTGCCGGTCCCCGTAGATGATTTAACTTGAAACGCAAAATGGTGCCGGTGCTGGTCCTCGCACAGGCTGTTGGGGCGCCGGTCTTTTCACAGGCTGTTGGGGCGCACAGTGGGACAGAAACGGGTGGGGGTGGGATTTAAATCATTTTTTCGATGAACGCGATTTCAAAAAAAATTATTTGCATTCGATAGAGAAATCTCCAGAAATTACAAATCCAAAAGATTTTTGAAATCAGGCAAAAATTGTGGGCGTGGCAGCCTCTCAAAGTTGACTCATTTTTCAGTGCGCGCACAAATGTGCAAATTTTACTAAAAATGCTAGCTTTAAAACAGTTTTGTTGTCAAGTTATACGGCCGATCTTTATGTTTTTGGTTAAATATAAATTATATTATATTAAGAGAGTTATACGCCAAAAATGAGCGCAGTACAATTACATACGCTTTTGTTATGCCAGGCATCATACAAGATTCTTCAAAAAAAAAATTTTTTTTTTTTTTAATTATCATAACAAAACTATTTTAAATATTTATTAATGTTGTTAAAAATATGAAAAAAGATTAAAATGTCTATTTTTGGGCAAACAAACATTGATTTTTTTTAATTTAACATGTAAAATATGCACTGAGAATATATTATTCAACTTTGACCGAAGGCCCAGAATTAACTAGGGGGCCTATCAAGCCGTACAAACCCTAATTTACAGCTTAAGAAGTTATCAAATGCTTTTTAAATTTTTGAAATATCTTTATTGGTTCAAAAGATATGATTTTAATACAGCAAAATGAGGGAATGTTCCACTGTGGGGCGCCGGTGCTGGTCCTCTTGAAGCATGTATACGAGTAGCTAGTGCTCAAACTCAAATGGTCCGGGGCAGAACGTTGGGCATTGTTTCACCGGTTTGGTGTTAAGTTGTTTTTTCTGAGACACTGGTTGAAATACTTTAAAATTTATTGATGTTTTATTTTTAAAAGGCATTTTCATTCGTAGAGGTTGAGCTTTTGTATTTTTGCTGAATCGACTCGATATTGTCGATTTCAGCCTGTATTTTATTGCCTGCTTCCCAACTAATTGTTGTGTTGGGGGCAATTAAAAGTTTTAGGAGTTTGGCTTTTCTTTCCTTAAGACTTTTTTGTACCCCACCACGATTATTTTTAGGCATTGCCCATCACCTCTACTAACTGAGTATTTTGAGCCACTTTCTCTGTATCGTTTCCAGCCACTTTTTGTCGATGATGTTGTTAATCCATTATAAACTTCTCTGTATCGTTCCAATTTTATTATGTTCTGCCGATGATTATTGTTGCTGCTGCCGCTCCTGCCCCTCCAGTTGTAGTTGTTTTCAATTTTTTAAATTTAATTTTTTTTTTCACAAGTTAAATTTTTAACATGTTCGTGACAGTTGTCACGGTCGCCATGTTAAGTTAAGTTAAGTAGATGATTTAGTAATAATGAAAAGACGTCTTACTAGTCTCAAGACTTGGTCGAGAGTGTTCTCCCGGTTTTATTCAATTTTATATTTGGCTTATTACATACAATATTCTAAGTAAGCTCTGCAGCTAAAACGTCGGCAGAGAGAGAGAGAGTTGCAGTACATATGTGCCTATGTAGTTATGTACATACTCAAGAAGTGCTTACGCTAGCGATCTCACGCTGAGGCCAGTCCGCATAAGTGACGGATCCTATTAGTGCACTTATGTATATTTATGATTGTATAAACATAGTAACAAAGTGTCGTTATGTTATGAGTTGTTACTCTTACTTTTGAGTTGGGCATATGACCACTTGTTATATTGTATACTCCACAATACTGTTGGCATTTGCTCATTTGGCATACAGCATACTACAGTATGCAGTTCTCTGCAAACTGTCCTAGCACAAACGCCACGGCAATTTGCTCGTGATCCATGTTACTCATTTCTGTGCATAGCGACGTCACAATACGGCTTGAATATGCCGCCAAGCCTTCACCGTTGTTTGGACGGCTGCTGAGAAAACGCAAGAATGTAGCTGCTTGCGTCTCCAGTGTCTCGTATCTCTGATCGAATAACTGCCAAAATTTCTGCCATTTTGGTCAAGGCCACTATGAGCGCACTGCTGCTTAGTTGTTTTTCACTGAGTAATATCGCCTCCCGAAATGTCCGGATTATACTTCGGCAGTGTAAGAACGCCTTGTTGCTGGGGCTCGCTTGCCGATACCCTAATACTTTTTGCCAGCTCCAGTAAATTTCAAGTTTTGCTGGTCAAACAACACATAAAACTGCTTCGAAAAGGTTGTTGGACGAGAGCTGCATCCCACTTCTGATGTCGGGGAAATATTATCTTACTCAGTCAGGATGACATCTTTTTGCATTTTATCAGTCATCGTATTGTGTTTATCATTGATGTTGGTTGAGTTCTCTTTAGATTAGTGCGGCGAGTCTCCGTAGCCTTGTTGCTAATTTCAAGAAAATGGGCAATAAAATATTGAAAACATTACTAGTAGCGCTACTTAACCCGGTGAAACAAATCAAAACTGAACAAGAAAAAAAAGCTATTTGGTCTACATACCATGACGATCCTATACAATGAGGTCACACAGGCATTACAAAAACCTTGGCCAAGGTCAAAAGTCGTTATTACTCGAGGTATGAGTCGGGATATAACTAAGTACATACGATGCCGAAAAGCAAAAACAACTAAGCACAATAAACCCCGTTAACAATAACTGATACATTAATAATGCTTTTGAAAGAGTGATAGTGGGCACTATTGGTCCACTACCCAACTCAAAAAAAGGCAATGAATATGCAGTCACACTAATAAGTTACTTAACTAAATATCTAGTTGCCACACCAGTTGCTAATAAGAGCGCAAACCCTGTTGCTAATTCTGACGACGTTTATTACGGGCATGGGAACAGAATACTATAAGAATTCAATCATAAACGACTTGTGCAAATATCTATAAATTAAAAATATAACATCTACCGCACACCACCACCAGACAGTTGAAACAATCGAAAGAAGTCATAGAACTTTCAATGAATATATACACTCTTATATATCGGTCGGTAAACTGATCGGGACGTATGGCTTCAATATTTCGTTTTTTGTATCAACACAACCCCCTCACGTGCACATAATTATTGTCCATATGAGTATAAGTATTTGATAATCAAGTAATTTACCAAAACAGTTTAATGGTATAAACACAATAGATTGAATAAACAATATAGACGTTTATTCAAAAGAGAGTTAATATAGATTAGAAGTAGCGTACTGTCGGATTCAGCAGCAGCCTAATCCGTTTATCGATATAACTATCGGCACAGTATGAACTAGATGAGCAGGCTTGTCGTGTACTGGTTCCAGCCGTGATTGCATACACATACACATACATATACACTAGCATATTTTTCCCGCGTTTTTGCATTGTACATAACTTTAGTTGTTGATCTGGCGAAGCTTATCGTTAAAAGCCACAGCCGCATATTGTGAAACCAATCTAGCCAAAATTAAAGTTGTTGTTGAAACCCAAGTTGTAGTTATTCTTGGTAAATAGTACCCGCGTACAATTGTCAAAAAACATTGGCAATTCAACATTTGGAGGCCCCGGCGAGATTGGCTAAATAACATTCAATTGTGCAGTGAAGTTCTGTGTTCGCTGAAAATAAATCAAGTGCATAATCATACATACATATGTGCGTGTGTGTGTTGCAAAGCAACAGTTTCATATTGTCATATTGTGTGTCATATTGGGAAAGGCACCGCAATTAGACTCGTTGTTGTTGTTGTCATTCTCAGCCTTCTTATATACATACGCTTGTACATAAGCGGCTGTGCGGTTACTGACATTTGTTGTTGCTTGCATTTCTTTCGCCGTTGCATTGTTGCCAAGCGTCATCATGGCAAACACAGACACTGATAATGCGCGAATTGCAGACAGGGTGACCTTTTTCAAACGCAAGGTGTCTGCATTGTTTAAACGCGCTAAAAATCTCGAAAGTGATTTATCAACAAACAAGCTTAATGATCTAGACCCTGTCGAGCTAGAAGTTATAGTGGCCAATAGATCGCGTTTGCCCGAGCTCAAGCTGCCTACATTCTCCGATGGCTATACGGAATATGCCAATTTCTACGCAATGTTTGAGTCTGTCGTTGACAAGGATCCCGAATTGACCAACATTGAGAAGCTGCAGCATCTTCGCTCATGTCTGTCTGGCCCTGCGTTGGATGCGGTTAGATCGTTGGATTTTAACGGTGCCAATTATCGTGTGGCTCTCGATATTCTTAATAAACGCTTTAGTAACAAACGTATTGTTTTCCAGGCACACATAAAGGAGATTCTTGGGCTCAAGAGGGTGGACAACGAGTCGGCGTCACATCTTCGGCAATTCTCTGAAAAGGTCAACTCGCATATGCGTGCGTTAAAGACCTTGGGCAATTCGGAGCAGATTTCAGGATGTTTTATTGTGCAAACACAATCAGAAATTGGACGTGAAAACCCAAAATAAGTGGGAAGACTCTTGCTCCAAGGTGCCGACAGCTGAGGAGTTCTTTGAGTTTCTGGAAAGACGATGCCAGAAGCTGGACAGCGTACAATATTCGACGTCAGCAAATTCTCATATGGGCAAATCTAACCAAAATGCTAACCCAAGAAAGGCCTTTGTGGCCGAGACTAGCCAAGGTGGATGTGGCTTCTGTGATGAACGCGGCCACGGAATCTATTCATGCAGTAGATTTGCAAATTTTTCTCCATCTCTGCACCATAAGGAGGTGAAAAAGCTGGCTCTATGTTTCAACTGCCTAAAGAAAGGGCATCAAACTCGTTCATGTACCAGCAGTCATTGTCGCACCTGTGGAGGAAAGCATCACAGACTGTTGCAGTTTGCTTACTCTTCTGATTCTCAGGCATTAGGACCAGCAAGCACATCGTCTGCCGCCAGTATTCCCTCGTCGACTACAGCTCACTCTGCTACCTCTCTTGCTGCCCAAGGTCTTCAGTCTGGTGTCGTGCTTTTGGCCACCGCGGTGGTCATGGTGAGAAATAGCGCTGGCTCTTTGGTTCCGTGCAGAACGTTACTGGACTCTGGTTCTCAGCTGCACATGGTAACTTCTCGTTTCGCACAGAGGCTGCAATTAAAGAAAACCAGATCTTCGGCCGTTGTCACGGGTCTCGGAGACACGAGCGTTTCCACTGTCGGATCAGCTGTAAAAATTCAGATGAAGTCGTCAACGTCAGAGTATTCAGCCACATTTGACGCCCTTGTGTCGTTTCCTCAGCATTGAACGTAAATTGGGCCGTCATGCGCATTTAAAGGAGCAGTATTCAGCTTTCATCATGAACCACATGTCGCAAGTTGCTCCTGAGTCCATAGATTGCTGCAAGTATTTTCTTCCTCACCATTGCGTCTTGAAGGAGGACAGCACCACAACAAAGTTGCGTGTGGTGTTTGATGGCTCTGCGTCGATCGATTCAGGATACTCTCTTAACGACGTGTTGATGGCCGGTCCAATCATACAGCCAAAGCTGCTTCATATTTTGATTCGTTTTCGCACATATCCTGTAGCACTAACAGCTGACATTTGTAAGATGTACCGCTGTGTTCGAGTTGCCATGCCTGATAGCTTGTATCAATGCATTCTGTGGAGAGATTCGCCTGAGGAGGGCATAAAGGTATTCAAATTGGATATGGTGACTTATGGAAATAAATCTGCATCATTTCAATCAGTACGCGCAATGCACCAATTGGCCATTGATGAGCGTGATGCTTATCCAATTGGTTCAAAGGCCCTAAACAGGAGTTCTATGTTGACGATTTTATCTCCGGAGCAAGCTCAGTGGCAGAAGCCAGGCAAAAGATGGATCAGACTTGCGCTATATTGGCCCGTGGCCAGTTCAAGCTTCGCAAATGGTGTTCGAGTCACGAGAAGGTCCTAGATGGAGTAGCTGCTGAAAACAGAGAACAGTTTTTGAAGTTCGATGATGGAAGCGATGTCACCAAAGCCCTTGGCCTTGTATGGGACCCTGCAGTTGATACGCTTTTGTTTTCTTAGTCTGTTTTAGACTCTAGAGTGAAGCCGTCGAGACGCTCAGTTCGGTCTATTGTTGCCCGATTTTATGACGATTTTCCCAGAGTCGTGCTCATCGCAGATGCTGAGGTGGAGATTCATGGACTTTGCGATGCCAGTTTGGAGGCTTATGGTGCTTGCGTCTACGTGGTCACCAGAGGTAAGACTGTCACAAGGAGACTCCTGTGCTCCAAGTCGCGAGTTGCGCCTTTGAAGACGTTGTCCGTTCCGAAGTTGGAACTTTGTGGAGCGAAGCTATTGGCAAGCCTGATGTATGAAATCAATCGTACTGGAATTTTCTTCAGCCAGTTTTATTGCTGGTGCGATTCGTCAGTAGTTCTATCCTGGATCAGAGATGAGCCTTTCAAATTTAATGTTTTCGTTGCGAACAGAGTGTCTGCAATACAGGAGTTGACCCTCGGCATGCAGTGGCATCATGTTCCAACCGATAGGAATCCAGCTGACATCCTTTCTAGGGGCGCACTTCCAGAAGTGTTGGCACAATCCGATCTCTGGTTCCATGGCCCGCCATATCTTGTGGATGATCGTCCAAGCTGGCCTGCGTCTTGCATTCCCGAAAAGCCTACAATTGAGTTGAGGAAGAGCGCACTCATCGTGACATCTCCACATGCAGACCTCACTCTTGGATGTAAGCACTCAAATTCATTTGGATCCATGCAGCGCATATTTGGCTATGTCTACAAATTTATCAAGCGAATAAGGAATCCTGTATTAACTGTCTTAGATGTTCATCATGGCACTCGCATTCTTCTGCGTCTTGTGCAAATGACGAACCTTTGACACGACATGAAAGAGATCCGGTCTCACGGGAATGTGAGAAAGTCAAGCTCCATTGCTGCATTGGCTCCCTTTTGGGATGAGTGTGGACTGCTTCGTGTTGGTGGACGGCTTTGCAATTCGTCTTTGGATTATGATGGCCAGCATCCCATCATTCTGCCTCAGCGTCATGCAATCACACAAGCACTCATCGTGCAGTTTCATCAAAGGAATCTTCACATCGGATCCCGTGCACTTCTGGCCAAGATTCGACTTCAGTATTGGCCAATTGGCGAATTAAGAACGGTAACCAAGGCGATAAGAGGATGTGTGACGTGTTTCCGAGCGAGGCCAAGCTTTGTGGAACCAATGATGGCAAGTCTTCCAAAGGAGCGTCTGGAAGCGGTTCGAGCGTTTACGGTCACTGGAGTCGACTATTGTGGGCCATTTTTGTATAAGTCGGAGGTTCAAACGCGAGCGCCCCTGAAATGCTATGTCAGCGTGTTTATCTGCTTCACAAGCAAGGCAGTGCACCTGGAACTGGTTAAGGATCTATCGACGGCGGCGTTTCTGAGCGCGTTAAAACGTTTTATTGCTACTCGCGGGAAGCCCAGTCAGATGTGGTCCGACAATGCAACGAATTTTGTTGGGGCCAAGAATAAGTTACTTGAGCTAAAAACGTTGATGCTAAGCGATTCCCACCTGAAAGCAGTGCAGCAGTTTTGCCCCGCCGATGACATCGATTGGAAGTTCATTCCTCCTCGCTCTCCGCACTTTGGTGGATTATGGGAGGCGGCTGTAAAGTTGGCCAAGCACCATTTTTATCGCTCTGTTTGCCACTCGATGTTGCACTTTGATGAACTGCGCACCCTCGCCTGCCAAATCTGTGCAGTTGTTAATTCTCGCCCATTACTTGCACTTTCAGAGAACCCAGCAGATCTAGATGTCCTGACTCCTGCGCATTTACTGTTCGGTGGTCCCCCAAGCTGTATCATCGAGCCTGATCTGACCAAGCTGAACTACAACCGACTAGATGGATGGCAGCGTGTGTCGCAGCTGCAACAGGTGTTCTGGGCACGGTGGCGTGAAGAATACTTGACTCTTCTGCAGCAGCGAACTAAGTGGCGTTCTCCAACGCAATCTTTGTGCGTTAATGACATGGTACTCGTGAAGGACGAGCACCTGCCTCCCATGCGCTGGCAACTTGGCAGGGTATTGCATCTGGTCCTTGGCAAGGATGGAGTCGCCCGTGTGGCTGATCTGAATACAGCATCTGGTGTCATCAGAAGAGCAGTGAACAAGCTGTGCCTGTTGCCTCTAAAGGACTCTGTTGAAAGACAGGCTTCCAACGGGGGGAGTATGTCGGATTCAGCAGCAGCCTAATTCGTTTATCGATATAACTATCGGCACAGTATGAACTAGATGAGCAGGCTTGTCGTGAACTAGTTCCAGCTGTGATTGCATACACATACACATACATATACACTAGCATATTTTTCCCGCGTTTTTGCATTGTACATAACTTTAGTTGTTGATCTGGCGAAGCTTATTGTTAAAAGCCACAGCCGCATATTGTGAAACCAATCTAGCCAAAATAAAAATTGTTGTTAAAAGCCAAGTTGTAGTCATTCTTGTTAAATAGTATCCGTCAAAAAACATTGGCAATTCAACACGTACAATAGAACTAGAATTGTGTTTGAGGAACATAAGAAAAGAAATAAGGTATTACTAAAAAATGAAGTAGGACATAAATTAAGCTTTATGTACTTAAGGTCCCTTTAAGGTAAAAAGTATAGAAGAAAGATATGATAGGATAATCTAGAAAAAAATAAAAAAGAAACAATCAGTTTATAAGGATAGATTAAAATTGTTTTATTCATAAAAATTTTCAAGAACAAACCTCCAAGGCATATGGAAAAATTATATATAAAAAAAATATACAAAACACAAAACTATATAAAAGTAATATTTTATTTAGAAAAATGAATAAAAATTTGTTTCCATAAACATAATAAAATTTAAGTAAACCTAAAATATATATGTTGTTAATACAAAAAAAATTAAAAACTAGTCGGACGGAGCTACAGTCGAGCATTCTCGACTGTCGGAGACCCCGTTCTTCTTATGGCAAAAGCTAAGACTGATAAAAATTCATACTTGATTTTCAGTCCTATATGATATAGGGGTCCGATTTGATTTCATCAGGATATATAAAACCAAGTTAGATACATATTCTATCATTTTGATTACGATATCTCAAAAAACAAAAAAGTTTTTCATACTGAGACTTGATTTTCGCCGGATCGGTCCTATGACAGTTATATGATATAGTGGTCCGATTTTAACCAACTTTGGTCAGGATATATAAAACCAAGCTAGATACATATTTTATTAGTTTGGTTACGATATCTTAAGAAACAAAAAAGTTTTTCATACTAAGACTTGATTTTCGCCCGATCGGTCCAATGACAGCCATATGATATAGTGGTCCGATTTGGACCAACTTTGGACTGGGTATATAAGACCAAGTTTTATGTATATTCTATAAGATTGGTTACAATATCTCATAAAACAAAAAAGTTTTTCATACTAAGACTTGATTTTCACCCGATCGGTCCTATGGGCGCTATATGTTATAGTGGGCCGATTTAAATCAACTTTAGTAAGGATATATAACACTAACTAAAATGCATATTCTATAAGTTTGTTTACGATTTCTCATAAAACAAAAAAGTTTTTCATACTAAGACTTGATTTTCGCCGGATCGGTCCTATGACAGCTATATGTTATAGTGGGCCGATTTAAATCAACTTTAGTAAGGATATATAACACTAACTAAAATGCATATGCTATAAGTTTGGTTACGATATCTCATAAAACAAAAAAGTTTTTCATACTAAAACTTGATTTTCGACCGATTGTTCCTATGGGCGCTATATGATATAGTGGTCCGATTCCAAAAAGAAACAAACTTAACCTGCCTGCAATATAGAGGAATCTACATACCAAATTTGGTGTCACTAGCTTTTAAATTGCTCTTATAATTTAGATATGAAAATTTTTTTTCCGATTTGTGGGCGATATAGGGGGCGTGGCCGAATTTTGAAACAAACTTGATCTGCTTGCAGCATAGAAGAACCTACATACCAAGTTTGGTGTCTCTAGCTCTTATAGTCCCTGAGATCTAGGTGTTCATACAGACGGACAGACAGACGGACAGAAAGACAGACAGACAGATAGACAGACAGACAGACGGACATTGCTATATCGACTCGGCTATTGATGCTGATCAAGAATATATATACTTTATGGGGTCTGCCACGCCTCCTTCTGCCTGTTACGCACATATTCGGTAAAACAAACCCAATAGACCCCTGTACTTTTTTTAAGTACGGGGTCTAAAAATAAAATATAAAAAAAAATTTATTAAATAAAAAATAAAACCTATAAGCTGTCGCTTAGACCCCCAAACGTTCATCATCTCAAGAGAGAACCCCAAGATCTATGTTTACTTAAAAGCAGACTCCATCTCCAAGATCCCACAGCCCAGGTTTGCTAAGTGTCGCCAACACATTTTATGATTAGTCTAGATTTATCTCTAACTCGAATGTTCACCTTTTCCGTATTTTATATAAAGTATATTATTATAATCACTGCGGACGGCAGTTTGCGTTAGGGACGAAAGCAGCACGAAGGGTGCGAAATGCGACTAACTATATATACAGCTATCACTGCGGACAGCACTTCGCGTTAGTGACGAAAGCAGCACGAAGGGTGCGAAAGGTGACTAACTATATATACAGCTAAGTTGGAAAATTTGCTACGACTGTCCGGTCAAATCGAGTTAATACCGATCGAAAGGTTTAGTCCTAACTTATAAAATGGCATACTTTTTTTAACCAACCTGGATCATGAGATATGGGGGTGTAAGTGGGAGGGAACAAATTTAAATGATTGCAGCTAATGGGGCTGTTGGGGCCTTTTGGTAAAATTTTTTATTTTTAAAAAATTTTTACTTAAGAATCAATCACCCAATCACCCAAATCCGATAGCTGGTTCAAAAGATAAATAAATTTGAAAATTTTAGTAGACACCTAAAAATTAAGTGAAAAGTCAGTTTGTTTAGTTAGTACTCAAGTAACATTTAACAGGTGAAATAAAGTTTTTAAGCTTACATTTTGGCGATTTCTGACAAAACGGCTCTAACGATTTATTAAAATGTAGTATGTTGTAGTACGTAAAATTTTGCGTTTTTTGGTATATGAAACATAAACTTTGACTGAGGGGCTTGGAAGATATTGCCTGTTAATTGAATGTATACTTTTTTCTATCGGTCGAAAATCAGGTTTTATTACGAAAAACTTTTTGGTTTTATAAGATATCTCAACTAAACTGACACAATATGCATTTAACTTAGTTTTATATATTCTGTGCAAAGTTGGCTCAAATCGGACCACTATAACATATTCCTTTAACTCAAGCCTCATACGTTTTAATTGGAAATTTGATTAGATTGAAAATAAATATATAAGTGATCTGTTTCGACCAGAGCTCGTAAGAATTGCTCTCTTTCGAGTATGTTGTCACAAAAAAACCTCTCGTCTAATGACCCGATAGGAAACTGTCACTAGAAAATACTCAAACTTCGGTTTCCTAGGGCTTGCTCTGTGCTCAACCGACGCACAGTGGTCGAAAAAGCTCATTTAGCGGGGTTTTTTTTTTTTTTTTTTTTTTTTAATTTTTTTTTTTTGGAAAAAATTTTTTTTTAATTTTTAAAAAAAAAAAATATTTTTTTTTTGGGTTTTGGGGGGTTTTTATTTTGTCGAAGAAGCACTTTTTATTATAATTTGGGATTTTTTTTTTTCGCCAAAAAAATTTTGTATTTTTTTTTTTTTTTTTTTTTTTATTTTTTCAATAAAAATATATAGAAATTTTAAAAAAAAAATTTTTTTTTTTTTTTTTTTTTTTTTATATATTTTTTTGTTGAGGAGGTGGGTGTGGCGTCTGGTTTTCTATTTGTGTGTGTGTTAATAATTAATAAAAAAATTATTATTATGTATTTTGTTAATAATTTTTTTTTTTTTTTTTTTTATATTTTTATTGTTGGTATAAAAATTAATTTTTTTTGGGGAGGAGATAATGATATTTTTATTATATTTAGTGTGGTTTAAGTATTTTTAAGGGTATAAAGAGGTAGTTTATTTACTTTACCAAAAAATATAATTATTGAATGTGGAGGGGCGTGGGGTGGGGTTATGGGGGGTGGGAGGTTTAAAGTAAGTACAGAGACCCCCATTGTGGTGGGGGGGGGGTGGGTATTCGGGGGATATGGGGATTATTTCGTCGCAGGGGCCTTCGGGTGGGAGAGGGTAATATATAACTGGGGTTGTATTATGTATTGTGGGGGGGCGGGGTGTTAGGACGTAGGATTTTTATTTTTAGTGTTTGGGGGGGGGTGGGGGTACGTAAGTGTCTATATATATTGCGAGCTAGAGGCATAAGTGTGAATTAATTCTTTTTTTTTTTTTTTTTTTCTAGTGTTTTGGGTATTTAGTGTGGGTGGCTGTATGGCGGGTGTGTTGGGGGGCGGTGGGGTATGCTATAAAACAATTGATTCTAAATCTATTTTTATCTTTTTTTCTTTTTTTTATTGTGTTTTGGGGGGGCGGGTAAAATAGAGGGGGGGGGAGGTAGAATAAATATATATAGGGAGGGGGGAGGGGGGGGGGGGGGGGGTTGAAATGAAGAAAAAAGAAAAAAACAATATATAATAATATTTTGTATTGAAGGGATATAGTATATATGTACAGAAGTAAAGTATATATTAATTTGATAGATAATAAATTATTAATTATATATTATATAATAATATATATAATTAATTAAAAATATTTATTTTTTTTTTATTAAATAAATATATATATTAAAAAAAAAAAAAAAAAAATTAAAAATTAATTAGAGATGGAATTTATGAGGTTTTTATGCGACGAGCGTTTTTGTTTGCTCGCTCGGGATCGTTTACTTCGTAAAAATTCGCAAACGGTCTTTTGAGCATGTATGTGTTTTGTGAGTGTCAAATGACAAACACTTACATAGTCTACATTCTGTTGACCTAACGTAATCTGTGCAAGTTTTTCAAAATAAATTCCAGTAAAGATTCTCTGGATTCTCTAGATGGAATTCTTACAGGGAGCAGAAGTTTTTGATAAACTATTCAATAGAAAAATGGAAATAGAAAATTAAATTTTTGTTTATGGTCGGCCAACATTAACGGCAAATATCAAAGATTTTTACCGTGACCTGAAATTTAAGTCACCATACTTCACTGACCGCAAGTATCGGTGGAAAGGTCGTTCTCTGCACTTAATTTCATTGTAAATGAAAGACGATCCTCTTTATGTGCCGAGTTTATTAATTTTTTATTAATTTTTAAGCTTAATTCCAAATCTTATAGTTATTTTATTATATTATTAAATTATTTTTAAATATAAATATAAGAATTTTTGTTTGGTCATTAAAAAAATTTGTTTTTCATTGTCTAGTTCAACTTGGAGAAAGTCTGACATTAAGTAAATTGAAAAATATTTCGCTCTAGCCACACTGAAAAAAAGACCATATACTTTTTACTTTTGATTTTAATTTTAAGAACATTTATTCTTAAAATAAGAACTTGATCTTATATAAAATGTTCTTAAAATCAAGATGTGCTCTGTTAATTTAAGAATTTTCTGTTATCGACGCATTTTTTAGACCAATTTAAAGATTCTGAGACCAAAATCTTAATTTTAGAACATTTTTTTTTATTAGTGTAGTTGATCCAAAATATCATCAATTATAGGTAGTGAGAACTTATCGGCTAAAAGCTTTTTATTGATTTGACTATAACTAATCGCCATTTTTTTCCCTGAGCCCATTGAGTATGGAAAAGTTTTTTGTTTTTTAAGATATCAGAACCAAACTGATAGAATATACAGCCGGACTAGTATTATACATCCTGACCAAATTTGGTTAAATTCGGCCTACTATATCATATAGCTGCCACAGAGACGCTCAATCGAAATTTAAGTCTTAGTATGAGACATTGGTTTTGTAAATTCTGACCAGATTTGGTTAAAATCGGCTCCATATATCATATAGCTGTCATAGGAACAATTGGTCGAAAATAAACTTTTATTGAAGAGTACCTGGGCTCAGGGTAACCTACTGTCGAGTGTGCTCGACTGTAACCGTCTACTTGTTTCTTATTGAAGTCAGAATGGGATTTCTTTGGTACTAACAAAAGTGCGCTATTATATTGTGACTCAGTTTTTTTTTTTTTATTTGTTGTGTTTTAATTTCATATCTTTTCCTGATTTCTTTGGTTTCATCCGTTCTTTTATGACTTTTACAATTTCGTTCGGACGAAATTCACGAATGCACAGGATGATAGTAAAAACGAATTTGTTGCGAAATTTGGTTGGAGTACATTAAGTAGGTGAGCAGCAAATGTGTTAGCTCTGTTTTTGTCGCTACGGGCCCAGCAGCCGGAGGAGTTTCTTATAGGCGTTACCGTTTCGATCGGAGCACTTAGTGTAGGGTGAGCCCTCCTCAAAGGATCCTTGGTACTGGTTGGTCAGCTTCTTCATGCTTTAGAGCTTCGCTGAGTCTGCGTGAAGCATCTTTAAAGCGTAGTTTTGTATATGGCGACCGTTGAGACTGCCATTCCCGTCGCAATCGACGCTTTTCCAGATAAAGTTGCTCTATTTGAAAATTAGTTTTACGTTGATTGGTCTGCACAACGCGGTTGTGGAGTAGAGATTTAGGGCAACAAGTACAGATTCAAATAAGTCAGCAGAGCAGTCAATGTCCGCTTCGATGTTGAACTGCGGAGCAAGATCGAGGCGAGAGCTAACGTATTTTTTGTACTTAAGCCAGTTGGTTCTGTGTGTTGTGAGTCTATTAGAATATTCCACATTTTCCGGGGATTGGAGTAGATTTAATAACACGGGGGAGTGGTCGGATGAAAAATCCGAAAGTGGTACGGCGCTTATCAGATTGTGTGGGATGTTTTTTGACACAGCAAAATCTATTAAGTCTGGTTGTTTGTTAGGGTCTGCTGGCCAGTATGCAGGACTACCCGGGAACATAGTTTATGTTGCTTGGCTTTATGATTGCGTTGTATAGCTGCCTTTCTTTTGCGGTCATAAGGCGAGAACCCCAGCGCGGGTGTTTCGCATTATAGTCTCCTGCTGCTTTAAATCGCTATCCCAGTAAATTGTAGAATTGCATGAATTGATCTTCAGAGATTGTAAAGCAGGAAGGACAGAATATAGCAGCAATAGTAAGATTGCTGATGTCCGAATGTACAATTATAGATGTGGCTTGTAGATAGTTTGCCGCAAACCTTTTGTGGAATTCGTGTTTGATGCGGTTTCTTAGTAGAATACCGGATCCGTTGAGTGCTTTTCCATCCAGATGATCTGTGCCGTAGAATATGTATCCACGAATTTAAAAGTTATATTTGTTAGTAAGGTGCGTCTCCGAAAGCGGCATTACATCAATGTGATTGTCGTATAGGAATTGGGTAAATTCAAGTTTATGGTGTGAAACACCGTTGGCGTTCCACAAAGATATTCGTAGAGGCGCCATTGATTATTTGGATTGTTGAGATGCAAGCATCTGTATCAAGGTGTTTTGATTTTGATTTGATTGATTTTGCATAGTTGATCTCATAAACGACATGAACTCCATCATACTTTGTTGTAGGGTGAAAATCATCGTTTCTATAGAGCTTTGTGACTGCTGCATGGGCTGCTGCGCGTTATCCATACTCGAATCTTTTTGTATTACCCTTGGGGGCGCTGCTGAGGGAGTTGATTTTTGAAGGCCAGATTTTAAAGCATTAGCGAAAGATATACCGTTGACAGTGTTTGCGGTACCAAATAACGACCTGACTGCTTTGGCGAAGAAAACGTCGGGTGTAGTTTGGCAGGTGCGGATAGTGCGCTGTTGGTACTCGTCGGATGCGGCTTTTCAATTCCACCGCAGTTTCCGTACTCTTTTGTACACGGGTCATTCTTGTTGACTTGACAGGAATCCGGAATCAGTATAAATTGCGCAGAGCTGCAATTTTCAATGGAAAGAAAAACGTCGCTTGAATTGCTTTACTATATCTGCTATAGTGCACAAAGGTAATGATATTCGTCCATTTACACAAATTGAGATCCTCAATGAGTCCTAGATAAATTTAAGCAAATTAAACGGCGTTGCTCATACTGCAGATGGTTTTAAACAAACTGTGGCAGGTACTGTGTGCTTACCAATAAAGTACAATTTTCATTGTATAGAACTCGAATTTCTTTTAGTACCATCAATTAAACAAAATGTGATTTGTGGAATAGATTTTTGGAAAGCTTTTGGTATTTCTGTTTTATCATCCTCTTTCTCGATAAATAAAGTAAAAGCTGACACCGTTGGTGACTCTTCGGAGCTAAAGCTATCTGGAGCTCAGAAAGCGAAATTGAATTCTGTAAATGACTATTTTCCATCCTCAGAACGTAACGGTCTAGGAGAAACATCTCTCGTAGAGCACAATATCGATACGGCCGATTCCAAGCCAATAAAGCAAAGATTCTATCTGTTGTCCTCAGCCAGAGAAAAGTTGCTATGCGAAGAGGTGGATCGAATGATTAAACAAGGCGTGATTTAAGAAGCTCCAACATCGCCATAGTCGTCACCAGTGACGTTAGTGGTCAAGCCAGGAAAGGTCAGGTTCTGTCTCGATGCACGCAAACTCAATGCTGTCACAGTCAAGGTGTGAGGAACAAATATGTGTTCCCCACAACAGTTACACAATTTCAGCGACGCCTCTGGTATGCCCCTTCAGCGACGCCTCTGTCATGCAGGCGAGCAGAAGTCCCGTTGCTAACGGCGGCCAGAGTATAAAAGGGCGCGCAACAGCGCATGCGACACACTTTGAGTGGAGCAATCAACCAAGCAACACTGATCGACACCCCAGCAATCCTTGTTGTCACAGGATCCTCCGTAAACATAACTTTGCAGTAGCAGGTTGAAATCCTCGTTGCCACAGGAAACATCGTAGAAACATCCTTGCTGTAGCAGGATATAGTCTTAGCTGTCGCAAGACACATCCTAGATAACTTTGCAGTAGCAGGTTATAATCCTCGTTGTCACAGGAGTCCTCGCAGATATCCTTGCTGTAGCAGGATATAGTCTTAGCTGTCGCCTTCTGGCAAATTCGATTAGATCCCGACTATCGTCCTAAAACCGCTTTTACAATTCCGAATCGACCATTATACCAGTTTAAACAAATGCCATTCGGCTTGACTAACGCACCTCAGACCATGTGTAGGTTGATGGATCAGGTCATTCCGTATCAGCTAAAATCTCATGTATTCGTATATCTTGATGATTTGTTAGTTATGTCTTCTAGCTTTGAGAAGCATCTAGAGCATCTTGGCACTGTTGCTACCCAATCGCGCAAAGCTGGACTTACAATAAACGTCAGCAAGAGTCAGTATGGCTTAACCAAAGTCGATTATCTCGGTTATATTGTAGGAGAAGGTACTCTGCAAATCAACCCCAGCTAGATTCAAGCTGTGGATGAGTTTCCAGCGCCAAAGTCGTGCAAGCAACTAAGAAGATTTGTAGGCATGACTGGATGGTACCAGAGGTTCCTTCCACAGGCAAGTCGTTCGAGTGGAACGATTCGGCGCAAGTTGCTTTTAAAGAAATTAAACGTAAGCTGTGTACAGCTCGATTTCTTGTCCATCCGAACTATGAAAAGCCTTTCGTGGTGCAATGCGATGCTTCTTCAAATGGTGTTGGTGCAGTGCTAGCTCAAGTTGATGATTCTGGATGCGAGAGACCTATTGCATGTATGTCTAAAAAGCTAAATAAAGCGCAAAGGAATTACACCGTAAAAGAGCTTGAATGCTTAGCAGTCGTTCTAGCGATACAAAAGTTTGGTTCAAAAGATAAATAAATTTGAAAATTTTAGTAGACCCCTAAAAATTAAGTGAAAAGTCAGTTTGTTTAGTTAGTACTTAAGTAACATTTAACAGGTGAAATAAAGTTTTTAAGCTTACATTTTGGCGATTTCTGACAAAACGGCTCTAACGATTTATTAAAATGTAGTATGTTGTAGTACGTAAAATTTTGCGTTTTTTGGTATATGAAACATAAACTTTGACTGAGGGGCTTGGAAGATATTGCCTGATAATTGAATGTGTACTTTTTTCTATCGGTCGAAAATCAGGTTTTATTACAAAAAACTTTTTGGTTTTATGAGATATCTCAACTAAACTGACACAATATGCATTTAACTTAGTTTTATATATTCTGTGCAAAGTTAGCTCAAATCGGACCACTATAACATATTCCTTTAACTCAAGCCTCATACGTTTTAATTGGAAATTTTGATCTGTTTCGACCAGAGCTCGTAAGAATTGCTCTCTTTCGAGTATGTTGTCACAAAAAAACCTCTCGTCTAATGACCCGATAGGAAACTGTCACTAGAAAATACTCAAACTTCGTTTTCCTATGGCTTGCTCTGTGCTCAACCGACGAGCGTTTTTGTTTGCTCGCTCGGGATCGTTTACTTCGTAAAAATTCGCAAACGGTCTTTTGAGCATGTATTTGTTTTGTGAGTGTCAAAAGGCAAACACTTACATAGTCTACATTCTGTTGACCTAACGTAATCTGTGCAAGTTTTTCAAAATAAATTCCAGTAAAGATTCTCTGGATTCTCTAGATGGAATTCTTACAGGGAGCAGAAGTTTTTGATCAACTTTTCAAACTTTATATGGAAATAGAAAATTAAATTTTTGTTTATGGTCGGCCAACATTAACGGCAAATATCAAAGATTTTTACCGTGACCTGAAATTTAAGTCACCATACTTCACTGACCGCAAGTATCGGTGGAAAGGTCGTTCTCTGCACTTAATTTCATTGTAAATGAAAGACGATCCTCTTTATGTGCCGAGTTTATTAATTTTTATTAATTGTTAAGCTTAATTCCAAATCTTATAGTTATTTTATTATCCCACAAAAAAAACCTCTAAACGAGGTAAAAGTCTAGTGACGAAAGCAATTTCCAGCCCCAAAATCTCTGATATCCAATTTTGTGACGAACAAAATTGAGTTTAATATAAAAATTTTAAATAAAAATATAAATTAATAAAAAAAAAACAATTGGCCTTGTGCACTGTGCGCAAAAATGGTGATCTTCTTTGTACATAAAAATTACTTTTTGCGCAGTGCCGAATGCCAATTGTTTTTTTTTATTAATTTATATTTTTATTTAAAATTTTTATATTAAACTCAATTTTGTTCGTCACAAAATTGGATATCAGAAATTTTGGGGCTGGAAATTGCTTTCGTCACTAAACTTTTACCTCGTTTAGAGGTTTTTTTTGTGGGATATCAGAAATTTTTGCAATTGCTTTTGCTTTTGACATTGTAAATTTATCATTGTTGAATCTTTTTTCATATTTAAAAAAAATTTTTTTTTAATTATAAAGAAAAGTAGGGGGCTCCGCCCCCTGCTCACATCGCTTAAGTTGTTACTCTACTGTCGGAAGCCCCGTACCTACTGTGAGAAAAAAAAAGTTTCTCATCCTAAGACTTAGACTTCGCCCGATCGGTCCTATGACAGTTATATGATATAGTGGTTCGATTAGAACCAACTTTCTTCAGGATCTATAAGTCTAACTTAAATGCATATTCTATTAGTTTTGTTACGATATTTCTTGTAAAAAAAAGTTTTTTATGCTAAGACTTGATTTTCGCCCGATCGGTCCTATGACAGCTATATGATATAGTGGTCCGATTTGAACCAACTTTGGCCAGGATATATAAAACGAAGTTAAATGCATATTTTATCAGTTTGGTTGAGATATCTCATAAAACATAAAAGTTTTTCGTACTAAGACTCCATTTTCCCCCGATCGGTCCTATGACAGCTATATGTTATAGTGGTCCGATTTGAACCAACTTTGCACAGAATATATAAAACCAAGTTAAATGCGTATTGTGTCAGTTTGTTTGAGATATCTCATACAACCAAAAAATTTTTCGTACTAAAACCTGATTTTCGACCGATAGAAAAATGTATACATTCAGTTAACAAGCAATATCTTCCAAACCCCTTGGTCAAAGTTTATGTTTCATATAAAAAACGCAAAATTCTACGTACTACAACATACTAAAATTTAATAAAAATCGTTAGAGCCGTTTTGTCAGAAATCGCCAAAATGTAAGCTAAAAAACTTTATTTCACCTGTAAAATGTTACCTGAGTACTTTAGAAAAAAAGGTAAAGGTACGCCTAAAAGCCCTCAAGCACACCTTTCCAATGATACCCAGAACATATCTATAGCTTCTATGGTATGGAAACTGGTGAGGTTTCAAATTTAGCGGGATTCAGCGATTTCCCGCTAAACTAGCGGGAAATTGAAAAAGTCGTAAAACAAACATTTCTGGATTTTCAAAAATGAACAAATACCCATCATAACATCTACGCTTTTTAAGCGCTTTGATACAAACAGACAAACAGACAAACAGACAAACAGACAAACAAAGAAACTAATTTTTCACTTCATTTTTAGTATTCTACTAAAATTTTCAAATTTATTTATCTTTTGAACCAGTTATCGGATTTGGGTCATCAAGGTATCAAACGACGCGTATTTTTGATAAGAATTTTTAAAAAATAAAAAATTTGACGTAAAAGCCACAACGGCTCCATAAGCTGCAATAATTTACATTTTTCCCCTCCCACTTACACCCCCGTATCTCATGACCCAGGTGAATTAGTAAAAGTTTTAGTATGCCATTTTGTAAGTTAGGACTAAATCTTTCGATCGGTATATAACTTGATCTGATCGGACAGTCGTAGCAAATTTTCCAACTTAGCTGTATATATTGTTAGTCGCCTTTCGCACCCTTCGTGCTGCTTTCGTCACTAACGCGAACTGCCGTCCGCAGTGATATTATTAAATTATTTTTAAATATAAATATAAGAATTATTGTTTGGTCATTAAAAAAATTTGTTTTTCATTGTCTAGTTCAACTTGGAGAAAGTCTGACATAAGTCAAGGCTTGAAAAATATTTCGCTCTAGCCACACTGAAAAAAAGACCATATATTTTTTACTTTTGATTTTAATTTTAAGAACATTTATTCTTAAAATAAGAACTTGGTCTTATATAAAATGTTCTTAAAATCAATATGTGCTCGGTTAATTTAAGAATTTTCTGTTATCGACGCATTTTTTAGACCAAAAATCTGAGACCAAAATCTTAATTTTAGAACATTTTTTTATTAGTGTAGTTGATCCAAAATATCATCAATTATAGGTAGTGAGAACTTATCGGCTAAAAGCTTTTTATTGATTTGACTATAACTAATCGCCATTTTTATACCCTGAGCCCATTGAGTATGGAAAAGTTTTTTGTTTTTTGAGATATCAGAACCAAACTGATAGAATATACAGCCGGACTAGAATTATACATCCTGACCAAATTTGGTTAAATTCGGCCCACTATATCATATAGCTGCCACAGAGACGCTCAATCGAAATTTAAGTCTTAGTATGAGACATTGGTTTTGTAAATTCTGACCAGATTTGGTTAAAATCGGCTCCATATATCATATAGCTGCCATAGGAACAATTGGTCGAAAATAAACTTTTATTGAAGAGTACCTGGGCTCAGGGTATCCTACTGTCGAGTGTGCTCGACTGTAACCGCCTACTTGTTTCTTATTGAAGTCAGAATGGGATTTCTTTGGTACTAACAAAAGTGCGCTATTATATTGTGACTCAGTTTTTTTTTTTTTATTTGTTTTAATTTCACTTTTCCGATTTCTTTGGTTTCATCTGTTCTTTTATGACTTTTACAATTTCGTTCGGACGAAATTCACGAATGCACAGGATGATAGTAAAAACGAATTTGTTGCGTGATTTGGTTGGAATACATTAAGTAGGTGAGCAGTAAATGTGTTAGCTCTGTTTTTGTCGCTACGGGCCCAGCAGCCGGAGGAGTTTCTTATAGGCGTTACCGTTTCGATCGGAGCACTTAGTGTAGGGTGAGCCCTCCTCAAAGGATCCTTGGTACTGGTTGGTCAGCTTCTTCATGCTTTAGAGCTTCGCTGAGTCTGCGTGAAGCATCTTTAAATCGTAGTTTTGTATATGGCGACCGTTGAGACTGCTATTCCCGTCGCAATCTTCGCTTTTCCAGATTAAGTTGCTCTATTTGAAGATTAGTTTTGCGTTGATTGGTCTGCACAAGCAACAAGTACAGATTCAAATAAGTCAGCAGAGCAGTCGATGTCCGCTTCGATGTTGAAGTGCGGAGCAAGATCGAGGCGAGAGCTAACGTATTTTTTGTACTTAAGCCAGTTGGTTCTGTGTGTTGTGAGTCTATTAGAATATTCCACATTTTCCGGGGATTGGAGTAGACTTAATAACACGGGGGAGTGGTCGGATGAAAAATCCGAAAGTGCTACGGCGCTTATCAGATTGTGTGGGATGTTTTTTGACATAGCAAAATCTATTAAGTCTGGTTGTTTGTTAGGGTCTGCTGGCCAGTATGCAGGACTACCCGGCTTTATGTTGCTTGGCTTTATGATTGCGTTGTATAGCTGCCTTTCTTTTGCGGTCATAAGGCGAGAACCCCAGCGCGGGTGTTTCGCATTATAGTCTCCTGCTGCTTTAAATCGCTATCCCAGTAAATTGTAGAATTGCATGAATTGATCTTCAGAGATTGTAAAGCGGGAAGGATAGAATACAGCGGCAATAGTAAGATTGCTGATGTCCGAATGTACAATTATAGATGTGGCTTGTAGATAGTTTGCCGCAAACCTTTTGTGGAATTCGTGTTTGATGCGGTTTCTTAGTGGAATACCGGATCCGCTGAGTGCTTTTCCATCCAGATGATCTGTGCCATAGAATATGTATCCACGAATTTAAAAGTTATATTTGTTAGTAAGGTGCGTCTCCGAAAGCGGCATTACATCAATGTGATTGTCGTATAGGAATTGGGTAAATTCAAGTTTATGGTGTGAAACACCGTTGGCGTTCCACAAAGATATTCGTAGAGGCGCCATTGATTATTTGGATTGTTGAGATGCAAGCATCTGTATCAAGGTGTTTTGATTTTGCATTAGATTTTGCATAGTTGATCTCATAAACGACATGAACTCCATCATACTTTGTTGTAGGGTGAAAATCATCGTTTCTATAGAGCTTTGTGACTGCTGCATGGGCTGCTGCGCGTTATCCATACTCGAATCTTTATGTATTACCCTTGGGGGCGCTGCTGAGGGAGTTGATTTATGAAGGCCAGATTTTAAAGCATTAGCGAAAGATATACCGTTGACAGTGTTTGCGGTACCAAATAACGACCTGACTGCTTTGGCGAAGAAAACGTCGGGTGTAGTTTGGCAGGTGCGGATAGTGCGCTGTTGGTACTCGTCGGATGCGCCTTTTTAATTCCACCGCAGTTTCCTCACTTTTTTGTACAAGGGTCATTCTTGTTGACTTGGCAGGAATCAGGAATCAGTATAGATTGCGCAGAGCTGCAGTTTTCAATGCCGACTTTGAAAATTTAAAGAAGTCGTTCATCTTTGCGTATGCATAAATTTTGGAAAGAAAAACGTCGCTTGAATTGCTTTACTATATCTGCTATAGTGCACAAAGGTAATGATTTTCGTCCATTTACACAAATTGAGATCCTCAATGAGTCCTATTTGGCATTCTTGGATAGTGGAGCCAATAAAAGTGTAATTGGATCAGCACTTGCTAAACGTATAATATCAGAACAGATAAATTTAAGCAAATTAAACGGCGTTGTTCATACTGCAGATGGTTTTAAACAAACTGTGGCAGGTACTGTGTGCTTACCAATAAAGTACAATTTTCAATGTATAGAACTCGAATTTCTTTTAGTACCATCAATTAAACAAAATGTGATTTGTGGAATAGATTTTTGGAAAGCTTTTGGTATTTCTGTTTTATCATCCTCTTTCTCGATAAATAAAGTAAAAGCTGACACCGTTGGTGACTCTTCGGAGCTAAAGCTATCTGGAGCTCAGAAAGCGAAATTGAATTCTGTAAATGACTATTTTCCATCCTCAGAACGTAACGGTCTAGGAGAAACATCTCTCGTAGAGCACAATATCGATACGGCCGATTCCAAGCCAATAAAGCAAAGATTCTATCTGTTGTCCCCAGCCAGAGAAAAGTTGCTATGCGAAGAGGTGGATCGAATGATTAAACAAGGCGTGATTTAAGAAGCTCCAACATCGCCATGGTCGTCACCAGTGACGTTAGTGGTCAAGCCAGGAAAGGTCAGGTTCTGTCTCGATGCACGCAAACTCAATGCTGTCACAGTCAAGGTGTGAGGAACAAATATGTGTTCCCCACAACAGTTACACAATTTGAGCGACGCCTCTGGTATGCCCCTTCAGCGACGCCTCTGTCATGCAGGCGAGCAGAAGTCCCGTTGCTAACGGCGGCCAGAGTATAAAAGGGCGCGCAACAGCGCATGCGACACACTTTGAGTGGAGCAATCAACCAAGCAACACTGATCGGTCCTTGCAATAGCAGGACACCCCAGCAATCCTTGTTGTCACAGGATCCTCCGTAAACATAACTTTGCAGTAGCAGGTTGAAATCCTCGTTGCCACAGGAAACATCGTAGATATCCTTGCTGTAGCAGGATATAGTCTTAGCTGTCGCAAGACACATCCTAGATAACTTTGCAGTAGCAGGTTATAATCCTCGTTGTCACAGGAGTCCTCGCAGATATCCTTGCTGTAGCAGGATATAGTCTTAGCTGTCGCCTTCTGGCAAATTCGATTAGATCCCGACTATCGTCCTAAAACCGCTTTTACAATTCCGAATCGACCATTATACCAGTTTAAACAAATGCCATTCGGCTTGACTAACGCACCTCAGACCATGTGTAGGTTGATGGATCAGGTCATTCCGTATCAGCTAAAATCTCATGTATTCGTATATCTTGATGATTTGTTAGTTATGTCTTCTAGCTTTGAGAAGCATCTAGAGCATCTTGGCACTGTTGCTACCCAATCGCGCAAAGCTGGACTTACAATAAACGTCAGCAAGAGTCAGTTTGGCTTAACCAAAGTCGATTATCTCGGTTATATTGTAGGAGAAGGTACTCTGCAAATCAACCCCAGCAGGATTCAAGCTGTGGATGAGTTTCCAGCGCCAAAGTCGCGCAAGCAACTAAGAAGATTTGTAGGCATGACTGGATGGTACCAGAGGTTCCTTTCACAGGCAAGTCGTTCGAGTGGAACGATTCGGCGCAAGTTGCTTTTAAAGAAATTAAACGTAAGCTGTGTACAGCTCGATTTCTTGTCCATCCGAACTATGAAAAGCCAATGCGATGCTTCTTCAAATGGTGTTGGTGCAGTGCTAGCTCAAGTTGATGATTCTGGATGCGAGAGACCTATTGCATATATGTCTAAAAAGCTAAATAAAGCGCAAAGGAATTACACCGTAACAGAGCTTGAATACTTAGCAGTCGTTCTAGCGATACAAAAGTTTAGGATGTATATCGAAGAACATTCTTTTAAAGTCGTAACTGATCACGCAAGTCTTCGCTGATTAATGAATCAGGCAGATTTAACTGGCAGGTTAGCTCGATGGCCAATTGAGCTGCAGGGCTTTTCTTTTTACATAGAACATAGAAAAGGAAGCGAAAATGTGGTAGCTGATGCTCTTTCGAGGTCATTTGAAGAAGTTGATGAAGTTGCTGCAATAGAAGTAGAATGGTTCCCACAAGGTGAACTAGATTCCGAAGCATTTCAATCAGATGAATATTGTAAGCTAAGAGATAACTATCAAGCCGCAGATTTACCAGATTTTAAAGTTCTTGACAAATATATCTATCGTCGTTGTAATTTTAATGAGGACTCTGATGATTGTTGGAGGTTGTTTATTCCAGAGGCGTTAAAAATCGTTAGAGCCGTTTTGTCATAAATCGCCAAAATGTAAGCTAAAAAACTTTATTTCACCTGTAAAATGTTACCTGAGTACTTTAGAAAAAAAGTAAAGGTACGCCTAAAAGCCCTCAAGCACACCTTTCCAATGATACCCAGAACATATCTATAGCTTCTATGGTATGGAAACTGGTGAGGTTTCAAATTTAGCGGGATTCAGCGATTTCCCGCTAAACTAGCGGGAAATTGAAAAAGTCGTAAAACAAACATTTCTAGATTTTCAAAAATGAACAAATACCCATCATAACATCTACGCTTTTTAAGCGCTTTGATACAAACAGACAAACAGACAAACAAAGAAACTAATTTTTCACTTCATTTTTAGTATTCTACTAAAATTTTCAAATTTATTTATCTTTTGAACCAGTTATCGGATTTGGGTCATCAAGGTATCAAACGACGCGTATTTTTGATAAGAATTTTTAAAAAATAAAAAATTTGACGTAAAAGCCACAACGGCTCCATAAGCCGTATCTCATGACCCAGGTGAATTAGTAAAAGTTTTAGTATGCCATTTTGTAAGTTAGGACTAAAGCTTTCGATCGGTATATAACTCGATCTGATCGGACAGTCGTAGCAAATTTTCCAACTTAGCTGTATATATTGTTAGTCGCCTTTCGCACCCTTCGTGCTGCTTTCGTCACTAACGCGAACTGCCGTCCGCAGTGATATTATTAAATTATTTTTAAATATAAATATAAGAATTATTGTTTGGTCATTAAAAAAATTTGTTTTTCATTGTCTAGTTCAACTTGGAGAAAGTCTGACATAAGTCAAGGCTTGAAAAATATTTCGCTCTAGCCACACTGAAAAAAAGACCATATATTTTTTACTTTTGATTTTAATTTTAAGAACATTTATTCTTAAAATAAGAACTTGGTCTTATATAAAATGTTCTTAAAATCAATATGTGCTCGGTTAATTTAAGAATTTTCTGTTATCGACGCATTTTTTAGACCAAAAATCTGAGACCAAAATCTTAATTTTAGAACATTTTTTTTTTATTAGTGTAGTTGATCCAAAATATCATCAATTATAGGTAGTGAGAACTTATCGGCTAAAAGCTTTTTATTGATTTGACTATAACTAATCGCCATTTTTATACCCTGAGCCCATTGAGTATGGAAAAGTTTTTTGTTTTTTGAGATATCAGAACCAAACTGATAGAATATACAGCCGGACTAGAATTATACATCCTGACCAAATTTGGTTAAACTCGGCCCACTATATCATATAGCTGCCACAGAGACGCTCAATCGAAATTTAAGTCTTAGTATGAGACATTGGTTTTGTAAATTCTGACCAGATTTGGTTAAAATCGGCTCCATATATCATATAGCTGCCATAGGAACAATTGGTCGAAAATAAACTTTTATTGAAGAGTACCTGGGCTCAGGGTATCCTACTGTCGAGTGTGCTCGACTGTAACCGCCTACTTGTTTCTTATTGAAGTCAGAATGGGATTTCTTTGGTACTAACAAAAGTGCGCTATTATATTGTGACTCAGTTTTTTTTTTTTTATTTGTTTTAATTTCACTTTTCCGATTTCTTTGGTTTCATCTGTTCTTTTATGACTTTTACAATTTCGTTCGGACGAAATTCACGAATGCACAGGATGATAGTAAAAACGAATTTGTTGCGTGATTTGGTTGGAATACATTAAGTAGGTGAGCAGTAAATGTGTTAGCTCTGTTTTTGTCGCTACGGGCCCAGCAGCCGGAGGAGTTTCTTATAGGCGTTACCGTTTCGATCGGAGCACTTAGTGTAGGGTGAGCCCTCCTCAAAGGATCCTTGGTACTGGTTGGTCAGCTTCTTCATGCTTTAGAGCTTCGCTGAGTCTGCGTGAAGCATCTTTAAATCGTAGTTTTGTATATGGCGACCGTTGAGACTGCTATTCCCGTCGCAATCTTCGCTTTTCCAGATTAAGTTGCTCTATTTGAAGATTAGTTTTGCGTTGATTGGTCTGCACAAGCAACAAGTACAGATTCAAATAAGTCAGCAGAGCAGTCGATGTCCGCTTCGATGTTGAAGTGCGGAGCAAGATCGAGGCGAGAGCTAACGTATTTTTTGTACTTAAGCCAGTTGGTTCTGTGTGTTGTGAGTCTATTAGAATATTCCACATTTTCCGGGGATTGGAGTAGACTTAATAACACGGGGGAGTGGTCGGATGAAAAATCCGAAAGTGCTACGGCGCTTATCAGATTGTGTGGGATGTTTTTTGACACAGCAAAATCTATTAAGTCTGGTTGTTTGTTAGGGTCTGCTGGCCAGTATGCAGGACTACCCGGCTTTATGTTGCTTGGCTTTATGATTGCGTTGTATAGCTGCCTTTCTTTTGCGGTCATAAGGCGAGAACCCCAGCGCGGGTGTTTCGCATTATAGTCTCCTGCTGCTTTAAATCGCTATCCCAGTAAATTGTAGAATTGCATGAATTGATCTTCAGAGATTGTAAAGCGGGAAGGATAGAATACAGCGGCAATAGTAAGATTGCTGATGTCCGAATGTACAATTATAGATGTGGCTTGTAGATAGTTTGCCGCAAACCTTTTGTGGAATTCGTGTTTGATGCGGTTTCTTAGTGGAATACCGGATCCGCTGAGTGCTTTTCCATCCAGATGATCTGTGCCATAGAATATGTATCCACGAATTTAAAAGTTATATTTGTTAGTAAGGTGCGTCTCCGAAAGCGGCATTACATCAATGTGATTGTCGTATAGGAATTGGGTAAATTCAAGTTTATGGTGTGAAACACCGTTGGCGTTCCACAAAGATATTCGTAGAGGCGCCATTGATTATTTGGATTGTTGAGATGCAAGCATCTGTATCAAGGTGTTTTGATTTTGCATTAGATTTTGCATAGTTGATCTCATAAACGACATGAACTCCATCATACTTTGTTGTAGGGTGAAAATCATCGTTTCTATAGAGCTTTGTGACTGCTGCATGGGCTGCTGCGCGTTATCCATACTCGAATCTTTATGTATTACCCTTGGGGGCGCTGCTGAGGGAGTTGATTTATGAAGGCCAGATTTTAAAGCATTAGCGAAAGATATACCGTTGACAGTGTTTGCGGTACCAAATAACGACCTGACTGCTTTGGCGAAGAAAACGTCGGGTGTAGTTTGGCAGGTGCGGATAGTGCGCTGTTGGTACTCGTCGGATGCGCCTTTTTAATTCCACCGCAGTTTCCGCACTTTTTTGTACAAGGGTCATTCTTGTTGACTTGGCAGGAATCAGGAATCAGTATAGATTGCGCAGAGCTGCAGTTTTCAATGCCGACTTTGAAAATTTAAAGAAGTCGTTCATCTTTGCGTATGCATAAATTTTGGAAAGAAAAACGTCGCTTGAATTGCTTTACTATATCTGCTATAGTGCACAAAGGTAATGATTTTCGTCCATTTACACAAATTGAGATCCTCAATGAGTCCTATTTGGCATTCTTGGATAGTGGAGCCAATAAAAGTGTAATTGGATCAGCACTTGCTAAACGTATAATATCAGAACAGATAAATTTAAGCAAATTAAACGGCGTTGTTCATACTGCAGATGGTTTTAAACAAACTGTGGCAGGTACTGTGTGCTTACCAATAAAGTACAATTTTCAATGTATAGAACTCGAATTTCTTTTAGTACCATCAACTAAACAAAATGTGATTTGTGGAATAGATTTTTGGAAAGCTTTTGGTATTTCTGTTTTATCATCCTCTTTCTCGATAAATAAAGTAAAAGCTGACACCGTTGGTGACTCTTCGGAGCTAAAGCTATCTGGAGCTCAGAAAGCGAAATTGAATTCTGTAAATGACTATTTTCCATCCTCAGAACGTAAAGGTCTAGGAGAAACATCTCTCGTAGAGCACAATATCGATACGGCCGATTCCAAGCCAATAAAGCAAAGATTCTATCTGTTGTCCCCAGCCAGAGAAAAGTTGCTATGCGAAGAGGTGGATCGAATGATTAAACAAGGCGTGATTTAAGAAGCTCCAACATCGCCATGGTCGTCACCAGTGACGTTAGTGGTCAAGCCAGGAAAGGTCAGGTTCTGTCTCGATGCACGCAAACTCAATGCTGTCACAGTCAAGGTGTGAGGAACAAATATGTGTTCCCCACAACAGTTACACAATTTGAGCGACGCCTCTGGTATGCCCCTTCAGCGACGCCTCTGTCATGCAGGCGAGCAGAAGTCCCGTTGCTAACGGCGGCCAGAGTATAAAAGGGCGCGCAACAGCGCATGCGACACACTTTGAGTGGAGCAATCAACCAAGCAACACTGATCGACACCCCAGCAATCCTTGTTGTCACAGGATCCTCCGTAAACATAACTTTGCAGTAGCAGGTTGAAATCCTCGTTGCCACAGGAAACATCGTAGAAACATCCTTGCTGTAGCAGGATATAGTCTTAGCTGTCGCAAGACACATCCTAGATAACTTTGCAGTAGCAGGTTATAATCCTCGTTGTCACAGGAGTCCTCGCAGATATCCTTGCTGTAGCAGGATATAGTCTTAGCTGTCGCCTTCTGGCAAATTCGATTAGATCCCGACTATCGTCCTAAAACCGCTTTTACAATTCCGAATCGACCATTATACCAGTTTAAACAAATGCCATTCGGCTTGACTAACGCACCTCAGACCATGTGTAGGTTGATGGATCAGGTCATTCCGTATCAGCTAAAATCTCATGTATTCGTATATCTTGATGATTTGTTAGTTATGTCTTCTAGCTTTGAGAAGCATCTAGAGCATCTTGGCACTGTTGCTACCCAATCGCGCAAAGCTGGACTTACAATAAACGTCAGCAAGAGTCAGTATGGCTTAACCAAAGTCGATTATCTCGGTTATATTGTAGGAGAAGGTACTCTGCAAATCAACCCCAGCAAGATTCAAGCTGTGGATGAGTTTCCAGCGCCAAAGTCGCGCAAGCAACTAAGAATATTTTTAGGCATGACTGGATGGTACCAGAGGTTCCTTTCACAGGCAAGTCGTTCGAGTGGAACGATTCGGCGCAAGTTGCTTTTAAAGAAATTAAACGTAAGCTGTGTACAGCTCGATTTCTTGTCCATCCGAACTATGAAAAGCCAATGCGATGCTTCTTCAAATGGTGTTGGTGCAGTGCTAGCTCAAGTTGATGATTCTGGATGCGAGAGACCTATTGCATATATGTCTAAAAAGCTAAATAAAGCGCAAAGGAATTACACCGTAACAGAGCTTGAATGCTTAGCAGTCGTTCTAGCGATACAAAAGTTTAGGATGTATATCGAAGAACATTCTTTTAAAGTCGTAACTGATCACGCAAGTCTTCGCTGATTAATGAATCAGGCAGATTTAACTGGCAGGTTAGCTCGATGGCCAATTGAGCTGCAGGGCTTTTCTTTTTACATAGAACATAGAAAAGGAAGCGAAAATGTGGTAGCTGATGCTCTTTCGAGGTCATTTGAAGAAGTTGATGAAGTTGCTGCAATAGAAGTAGAATGGTTCCCACAAGGTGAACTAGATTCCGAAGCATTTCAATCAGATGAATATTGTAAGCTAAGAGATAACTATCAAGCCGCAGATTTACCAGATTTTAAAGTTCTTGACAAATATATCTATCGTCGTTGTAATTTTAATGAGGACTCTGATGATTGTTGGAGGTTGTTTATTCCAGAGGCGTTAAAAATCGTTAGAGCCGTTTTGTCATAAATCGCCAAAATGTAAGCTAAAAAACTTTATTTCACCTGTAAAATGTTACCTGAGTACTTTAGAAAAAAAGTAAAGGTACGCCTAAAAGCCCTCAAGCACACCTTTCCAATGATACCCAGAACATATCTATAGCTTCTATGGTATGGAAACTGGTGAGGTTTCAAATTTAGCGGGATTCAGCGATTTCCCGCTAAACTAGCGGGAAATTGAAAAAGTCGTAAAACAAACGTTTCTAGATTTTCAAAAATGAACAAATACCCATCATAACATCTACGCTTTTTAAGCGCTTTGATACAAACAGACAAACAGACAAACAGACAAACAAAGAAACTAATTTTTCACTTCATTTTTAGTATTCTACTAAAATTTTCAAATTTATTTATCTTTTGAACCAGTTATCGGATTTGGGTCATCAAGGTATCAAACGACGCGTATTTTTGATAAGAATTTTTAAAAAATAAAAAATTTGACGTAAAAGCCACAACGGCTCCATAAGCTGCAATAATTTACATTTTTCCCCTCCCACTTACACCCCCGTATCTTATGACCCAGGTGAATTAGCAAAAGTTTTAGTATGCCATTTTGTAAGTTAGGACTAAACCTTTCGATCGGTATATAACTCGATCTGATCGGACAGTCGTAGCAAATTTTCCAACTTAGCTGTATATATTGTTAGTCGCCTTTCGCACCCTTCGTGCTGCTTTCGTCACTAACGCGAACTGCCGTCCGCAGTGATATTATTAAATTATTTTTAAATATAAATATAAGAATTATTGTTTGGTCATTAAAAAAATTTGTTTTTCATTGTCTAGTTCAACTTGGAGAAAGTCTGACATAAGTCAAGGCTTGAAAAATATTTCGCTCTAGCCACACTGAAAAAAAGACCATATATTTTTTACTTTTGATTTTAATTTTAAGAACATTTATTCTTAAAATAAGAACTTGGTCTTATATAAAATGTTCTTAAAATCAATATGTGCTCGGTTAATTTAAGAATTTTCTGTTATCGACGCATTTTTTAGACCAAAAATCTGAGACCAAAATCTTAATTTTAGAACATTTTTTTTTTATTAGTGTAGTTGATCCAAAATATCATCAATTATAGGTAGTGAGAACTTATCGGCTAAAAGCTTTTTATTGATTTGACTATAACTAATCGCCATTTTTATACCCTGAGCCCATTGAGTATGGAAAAGTTTTTTGTTTTTTGAGATATCAGAACCAAACTGATAGAATATACAGCCGGACTAGAATTATACATCCTGACCAAATTTGGTTAAATTCGGCCCACTATATCATATAGCTGCCACAGAGACGCTCAATCGAAATTTAAGTCTTAGTATGAGACATTGGTTTTGTAAATTCTGACCAGATTTGGTTAAAATCGGCTCCATATATCATATAGCTGCCATAGGAACAATTGGTCGAAAATAAACTTTTATTGAAGAGTACCTGGGCTCAGGGTATCCTACTGTCGAGTGTGCTCGACTGTAACCGCCTACTTGTTTCTTATTGAAGTCAGAATGGGATTTCTTTGGTACTAACAAAAGTGCGCTATTATATTGTGACTCAGTTTTTTTTTTTTATTTGTTTTAATTTCACTTTTCCGATTTCTTTGGTTTCATCTGTTCTTTTATGACTTTTACAATTTCGTTCGGACGAAATTCACGAATGCACAGGATGATAGTAAAAACGAATTTTTTGCGTGAATTGGTTGGAATACATTAAGTAGGTGAGCAGCAAATGTGTTAGCTCTGTTTTTGTCGCTACGGGCCCAGCAGCCGGAGGAGTTTCTTATAGGCGTTACCGTTTCGATCGGAGCACTTAGTGTAGGGTGAGCCCTCCTCAAAGGATCCTTGGTACTGGTTGGTCAGCTTCTTCATGCTTTAGAGCTTCGCTGAGTCTGCGTGAAGCATCTTTAAATCGTAGTTTTGTATATGGCGACCGTTGAGACTGCTATTCCCGTCGCAATCTTCGCTTTTCCAGATTAAGTTGCTCTATTTGAAGATTAGTTTTGCGTTGATTGGTCTGCACAAGCAACAAGTACAGATTCAAATAAGTCAGCAGAGCAGTCGATGTCCGCTTCGATGTTGAAGTGCGGAGCAAGATCGAGGCGAGAGCTAACGTATTTTTTGTACTTAAGCCAGTTGGTTCTGTGTGTTGTGAGTCTATTAGAATATTCCACATTCTCCGGGGATTGGAGTAGACTTAATAACACGGGGGAGTGGTCGGATGAAAAATCCGAAAGTGCTACGGCGCTTATCAGATTGTGTGGGATGTTTTTTGACACAGCAAAATCTATTAAGTCTGGTTGTTTGTTAGGGTCTGCTGGCCAGTATGCAGGACTACCCGGCTTTATGTTGCTTGGCTTTATGATTGCGTTGTATAGCTGCCTTTCTTTTGCGGTCATAAGGCGAGAACCCCAGCGCGGGTGTTTCGCATTATAGTCTCCTGCTGCTTTAAATCGCTATCCCAGTAAATTGTAGAATTGCATGAATTGATCTTCAGAGATTGTAAAGCGGGAAGGATAGAATACAGCGGCAATAGTAAGATTGCTGATGTCCGAATGTACAATTATAGATGTGGCTTGTAGATAGTTTGCCGCAAACCTTTTGTGGAATTCGTGTTTGATGCGGTTTCTTAGTGGAATACCGGATCCGCTGAGTGCTTTTCCATCCAGATGATCTGTGCCATAGAATATGTATCCACGAATTTAAAAGTTATATTTGTTAGTAAGGTGCGTCTCCGAAAGCGGCATTACATCAATGTGATTGTCGTATAGGAATTGGGTAAATTCAAGTTTATGGTGTGAAACACCGTTGGCGTTCCACAAAGATATTCGTAGAGGCGCCATTGATTATTTGGATTGTTGAGATGCAAGCATCTGTATCAAGGTGTTTTGATTTTGCATTAGATTTTGCATAGTTGATCTCATAAACGACATGAACTCCATCATACTTTGTTGTAGGGTGAAAATCATCGTTTCTATAGAGCTTTGTGACTGCTGCATGGGCTGCTGCGCGTTATCCATACTCGAATCTTTATGTATTACCCTTGGGGGCACTGCTGAGGGAGTTGATTTTTGAAGGCCAGATTTTAAAGCATTAGCGAAAGATATACCGTTGACAGTGTTTGCGGTACCAAATAACGACCTGACTGCTTTGGCGAAGAAAACGTCGGGTGTAGTTTGGCAGGTGCGGATAGTGCGCTGTTGGTACTCGTCGGATGCGCCTTTTTAATTCCACCGCAGTTTCCGCACTTTTTTGTACAAGGGTCATTCTTGTTGACTTGGCAGGAATCAGGAATCAGTATAGATTGCGCAGAGCTGCAGTTTTCAATGCCGACTTTGAAAATTTAAAGAAGTCGTTCATCTTTGCGTATGCATAAATTTTGGAAAGAAAAACGTCGCTTGAATTGCTTTACTATATCTGCTATAGTGCACAAAGGTAATGATATTCGTCCATTTACACAAATTGAGATCCTCAATGAGTCCTATTTGGCATTCTTGGATAGTGGAGCCAATAAAAGTGTAATTGGATCAGCACTTGCTAAACGTATAATATCAGAACAGATAAATTTAAGCAAATTAAACGGCGTTGTTCATACTGCAGATGGTTTTAAACAAACTGTGGCAGGTACTGTGTGCTTACCAATAAAGTACAATTTTCAATGTATAGAACTCGAATTTCTTTTAGTACCATCAATTAAACAAAATGTGATTTGTGGAATAGATTTTTGGAAAGCTTTTGGTATTTCTGTTTTATCATCCTCTTTCTCGATAAATAAAGTAAAAGCTGACACCGTTGGTGACTCTTCGGAGCTAAAGCTATCTGGAGCTCAGAAAGCGAAATTGAATTCTGTAAATGACTATTTTCCATCCTCAGAACGTAACGGTCTAGGAGAAACATCTCTCGTAGAGCACAATATCGATACGGCCGATTCCAAGCCAATAAAGCAAAGATTCTATCTGTTGTCCCCAGCCAGAGAAAAGTTGCTATGCGAAGAGGTGGATCGAATGATTAAACAAGGCGTGATTTAAGAAGCTCCAACATCGCCATGGTCGTCACCAGTGACGTTAGTGGTCAAGCCAGGAAAGGTCAGGTTCTGTCTCGATGCACGCAAACTCAATGCTGTCACAGTCAAGGTGTGAGGAACAAATATGTGTTCCCCACAACAGTTACACAATTTGAGCGACGCCTCTGGTATGCCCCTTCAGCGACGCCTCTGTCATGCAGGCGAGCAGAAGTCCCGTTGCTAACGGCGGCCAGAGTATAAAAGGGCGCGCAACAGCGCATGCGACACACTTTGAGTGGAGCAATCAACCAAGCAACACTGATCGGTCCTTGCAATAACAGGACACCCCAGCAATCCTTGTTGTCACAGGATCCTCCGTAAACATAACTTTGCAGTAGCAGGTTGAAATCCTCGTTGCCACAGGAAACATCGTAGATATCCTTGCTGTAGCAGGATATAGTCTTAGCTGTCGCAAGACACATCCTAGATAACTTTGCAGTAGCAGGTTATAATCCTCGTTGTCACAGGAGTCCTCGCAGATATCCTTGCTGTAGCAGGATATAGTCTTAGCTGTCGCCTTCTGGCAAATTCGATTAGATCCCGACTATCGTCCTAAAACCGCTTTTACAATTCCGAATCGACCATTATACCAGTTTAAACAAATGCCATTCGGCTTGACTAACGCACCTCAGACCATGTGTAGGTTGATGGATCAGGTCATTCCGTATCAGCTAAAATCTCATGTATTCGTATATCTTGATGATTTGTTAGTTATGTCTTCTAGCTTTGAGGAGCATCTAGAGCATCTTGGCACTGTTGCTACCCAATCGCGCAAAGCTGGACTTACAATAAACGTCAGCAAGAGTCAGTTTGGCTTAACCAAAGTCGATTATCTCGGTTATATTGTAGGAGAAGGTACTTTGCAAATCAACCCCAGCAAGATTCAAGCTGTGGATGAGTTTCCAGCGCCAAAGTCGCGCAAGCAACTAAGAATATTTTTAGGCATGACTGGATGGTACCAGAGGTTCCTTTCACAGGCAAGTCGTTCGAGTGGAACGATTCGGCGCAAGTTGCTTTTAAAGAAATTAAACGTAAGCTGTGTACAGCTCGATTTCTTGTCCATCCGAACTATGAAAAGCCAAAGCGATGCTTCTTCAAATGGTGTTGGTGCAGTGCTAGCTCAAGTTGATGATTCTGGATGCGAGAGACCTATTGCATATATGTCTAAAAAGCTAAATAAAGCGCAAAGGAATTACACCGTAACAGAGCTTGAATGCTTAGCAGTCGTTCTAGCGATACAAAAGTTTAGGATGTATATCGAAGAACATTCTTTTAAAGTCGTAACTGATCACGCAAGTCTTCGCTGATTAATGAATCAGGCAGATTTAACTGGCAGGTTAGCTCGATGGCCAATTGAGCTGCAGGGCTTTTCTTTTCACATAGAACATAGAAAAGGAAGCGAAAATGTGGTAGCTGATGCTCTTTCGAGGTCATTTGAAGAAGTTGATGAAGTTGCTGCAATAGAAGTAGAATGGTTCCCAGAAGTTGAACTAGATTCCGAAGCATTTCAATCAGATGAATATTGTAAGCTAAGATATAACTATCAAGCCGCAGATTTACCAGATTTTAAAGTTCTTGACAAATATATCTATCGTCGTTGTAATTTTAATGAGGACTCTGATGATTGTTGGAGGTTGTTTATTCCAGAGGCGTTACGCATACCAGTCATCAAAGCCGCTCATGATCAGCCGATTTCCAGCCATTGCCGCATCGCTAAATGCTTAAAAAGATTAAGACGACGATTCTTCTGGCCTAAAATGGTTATCGACGTGCGTAACTATATAAGCGATTGTGATACTTGTAAGACAACGAAATATCCTATATGTGCATTAAAACCACCCATGGGTAGCAAGGTGTCGAGTGATAGAATTTTCCAGAGGTTGTATATAGATTTTATTAGTCCCTTTCCTCGCACGAAGCAAGGCAACGTTAGAATTTTTATTGTATTGGATCATTTTTCAAAGTTTTCATTTCTTAAAAGCTGTGAAGAAATTCACGTCACAGATTGTCATTAAGTACTTGAGGGATGAGGTCTTTGCATGCTTTGGAGTACCGGAAATTGTTGTTAGTGACAATGGCACTCAGTTTAAAAGCCATGAGTTCGCTAATTTCATTTCCAAATATGGTATCAATCATATGTGCACAGGTGCGTATGCTCCTCAGTCCAACGCAGTCGAAAGAGTTAATCGATCTATTAACGCAGCTTTAAGAGCATACGTTCTATGGGATATCTATTTGCCAAGTATAAATTCTGCAATACGAAATTGTATTCATCAATCCGTAGGAATGTCACCATATTTTATTGTATTTGGTCGACACATGATTACGCACGCTCATGATTACAAACTGTTGCGAAATCTTAGCCTGCTCAGCGATGGTACTGAAGGGTTATCCAGGATCGATGAATTTCATAAGCTTCGCTCGAATATTGAAAAACACCTCACGAAAGCATATGAGAAAAATCAGCAGACGTACAATTGGCGTACTAGGCCTCGTTCATTTGAGGTTGGCCAAGAAGTTGTTAAGCGAAACTTTGTATTAAGCAATGCAGCTGCAAATTTTAATTCAAAGCTTGCGCCAGTCGGAATAAAAGCCCGAATTAAGAAAAGGTGTGGTAATACGTTGTATCTTTTTGAAGATCTCAATGGCAAAGAATTGGGAACCATTCATGCGAAAGATATATGGTAAATCCATGCTCACCGTCTGCTTTAAGCTCTAAACTTCGCCGTAGAGGCTTAGTTTAAATCTGATGGGTGTAGAGATGAGCATGTCGCGCAACTCAGTTTCTAAAATTTTGCACATTTGTTTGTTGTTTTTACATTATTTTGGACGCTACTGCTTAGATTACTAACAGCTGTAAGAAACACAAAATGTTAATCTTCAGTATGTTAACATAACATTTGCAATGCGTTGGCAGGACTTGCAATTGCCATTCACAATATGCGATTTATCGATAAATTCGACAAATCGTTCAAGTGCATGAATCTTCTATCGGTAATGACGCTAGCATTTCCGTCGATCTGTCTCTTTTTTGATGAACAAGTGGACAAGTGCAGTTGGCATCAGAGTGATTTATAAATCTTGAAACATCCACCAGAGTGAACATACTTGTTGCGGCACAAAAAGTGCATTCTATTTGTCTATCGTGCAAACGTGCACATAGTGTGTGATTATTGTTTAATAAAGTTACGTTGTACATAAAGTGATTGTCTTGTGTCTAATTAGTTTTCGTATAGGCGTTTGAGTCTGTGCACTTTGGAGAATTTAGTCTGTGCCATACGCCACCAATTGGACAGACACACCCACACACACACACATTCCTTTGTGGTATTGCGAAGTTGTTGCTCGCGCGCAGACGCGCTTCCATTTGGATTAGTTGGTATTGCGAGAACTCACTTCTGTTGGGACGTCGCGCTGTTTTTGTTGTCGACACGGTGTGCACACTCTCGTGGCAGAGACGCTGCGCGCACACCCATATTTGAGTCGCTGCCGTTGTTGCGTGCTCAAACACGCTGCAGCCGACACACACAGTCAACGACGACGTGGCATACAACCTGCTATACCCGCCGTTGTTGTACCTGTGGCCTCGTGGCTCTTGTTGTTCTGACAACAAGGAAGTGGAACTAACCTCTTGGAAGACCTAACCTGAAAAGATGACCCTGATGATATAATATCGCTTTGGAAGCGAGTATGCTGATTTTGATTTTGCGTGTCTATTGAATTTCACCCAATGGCACTTAACGTAACGTAAATGATATATATTATTCAATTTAAATTACTTTAAACCTTTTATTTGAAATATTTAACCCTCTAATGGGTAAGACCGTCTGTAGACGGTCATCCGTTTTTAAAATGTTTATGAAAACAAATCAATATTTCTTTTAGAATATATTTATTATATATTAAGAATTGTTTTACTGACGTTTAAAAAATATATGAATGTTTTCCGATGAACCGTTATTTTACAGAATTTTGTTAAACATTTAAATTGTGGAAAATTTAATTATGACCAAATAAATTACAATTTCAATCGCCATAAAAATATATATTGACTAAGTCTATCAATTTGTGAATTAGACTGCTAGTAGGTAATACTATTTTCTTATGATTTGTAGAAAAATAAATACAAAAATACATCGAGAAGTATTCTTGAAAAGCTAAAAACTGAAGACCGTCTGTAGACGGTCTTGTCGGTTTGAGCGGAAAAAAATATGGCCTTTCGCTTGCATAACAAGGGAATAACGTACACGACTTTTGACGATAAGTATTGTAATTTCTCGCTTCTAAAGTACTTTTTTAGTTGGTAATCACTCATATAACTAAAAAATATACAATTTACTTAAATTTGGGGTCTATTATTTATAAAATATATAATTTGTAAGCGATTTTTAATGAACATTTGCTTGAGTTGATAGATTCGGTAGAAGCTATGATAAGTTTAGCAGTGATAAAAGTGATGGGACTCCGATTATGTTGTCGACATCATTTGATCTAGAAGTCCATACTATTCCAAAACTATTAGTAAATTGGAAAATTATTGAAAATGATAATTCCGATGCATTTCTTCAAGATTTAGCCTTTCATTCAATGCTTCAAGAACTCAGGCAACATTTTTACTGAGTGTTGGTATACCCATCGAAGAACTATCCTTATCAACAACTGCGTGCCTTAAACCTTTCTAAAGCATTCGATCTTCATTGCTCATACTTGATCCAACTAGCCCAAAATCTACTTCCCGCCCAGTTCTGCTCCAAGATTCAAGGAGTTATCGTAAATTCGGTATTGTGGGAAAATAACAAGTGCGGTAGGCTGGCATCTATATATTTTGAAATAACTCCACTCCTCAGAGCCAATTACAGTGAGGAAAGAGCTATAGCACTGCATTACGGCAGGATGCTGAAGCTATATATAGAAAACAGTTGCCTGCCAATAAATGAGGAATACAATAATCACATTTGATGGACGGCCTTTTATGGAGGCCTTAGTTAAATTCCAAGGACGAAGATAGGAAACATAAGGAAAGCTATTCTACTATATGTTGAGTGGCTTATCTATCATTTCGTTAACATGAATAACAATAATGCAAACATATTATACAAGTGGGTTCTTGAATAGAAAGTTTCCGATTTAGAAAATGGGAGAACAGCTAAAGCATGCAGAATTCCTTACAAAAACAGCAGCAGGACTTGTTTCCTTCAAGGAATGGAATGAAATGCCTTGGTCGGCTTAGCAATCACTGGAAAAGAGTAGTTGATCTGATATCAGATAAAGATATGATAATGTAAAACATTTTTCAATTTGGCTGGATAAAAAGGAAAAATATGCATTTATTTAGTATTTTGGTAGAAGTGAATGCTCAATTTATACAAATCAGTCACCCAATATTTTTTTTTGGGACAACCATTACAAAAATAAATATATTTTAAGACATCTAACTTAAAAAAATACCTGTAAGTTGGGATTTTGAACATATTACATAGTAACGGCGGGAACCCCAAATATCAACTAAAGCAATTGTTCATTAAAAACTGCTAATAAATTTTATAATAACTATTTAAATTTAAGTAAATTGCATATTATTATAATTATATTTGTGATTACTAATTCAAAAAAAGCTTCAGAAGCAATAAATAGCTAAAGCTATCGCCAAAAGTCGCGAGCGATATTCCCTTCTGATGTAAGCGAACGGCCATATTTTTTTCTCAACGGTCTTCAGTATTTTGCACCTAACGGTCGTTCCAACTGACAGAAAATTATGAAATTTCAAACTTAAGCTTATTTAACCTATATCTACTTATAAAATAAATATCAGCTTGATTGAATGACTATTTCGATTTTGCCTGTTAGAGGGTTTTTAAATACTTATGACATAAATTGTCACAACAAAAAAGAAACGTTTCGAGACAATTGTAGCCAAGTAAGATAAATATATTCTGGTATGGTATGTATATAGTGCAGAAACATTAGCTGTTATATATTCTAATCCGTTTTGAAGTTCACACAGCAAACCCTTCGTCTTCAGGCCTGTCGACATCGTGGGAATATTGAGATGTTGAATTAAAGTATGTGAGTACGGCATGGCCGAAAAATAACAATAAGTAAGTCTATATAACAGCGAATATTTGAGTATTACCGTAACATATACCTAAATAGAATCAAATTGGTTAGTTTTGTTTGTTTGGGAAATTATAATGGATTGAAAAAACAAGGGGGGGAAAAAATAAATTATAAAAAAAATATTACACTAAATTGTTAAATGGGCACCTGAAACAAGTTTTGTTGCATTGGTTTAGGGTAAAGGCAAAGAATTAAGAGTCTTTACATGGTTGGGTGGGTAAAGAAGAAGAGCTGTAACATCTAAGTTCTTCACATAGATATATATCATTTTTGTTTTCTCCTTTTCTTGCTTATTCGGTTGTTATCCATTCCTAGTATAACTCTGTCCTACAAGTTTTAGTTATGTGATACGGTGGCTTTCTAGGTGGCAAAAGAACCCCCCCCCATTTTCCCTGAGCTCAAGTCGGCACCCGTAGGCAGAGTACGCCTCCAGATTGCTACACACATCACGTGTTCGTTACATAACTAAATGGCGCCCAAACGTGGGGCCCGAGATCGTTGAAATTAAAACAAGTAACACTTACGTTGAGTTATCCCGCGCGTCCGGTTACCTTCCTCTAATTCCCACTTCCTTCCACAACTACCATCCAAATTTTGTATTAAATCAAAGCGTATGTTTGATTATAAGGAACTGCAGGTTTTCTGTTAGATTTACGCGGAGCCTGACCAATAAACAAACATATCGCAAGAATTTTAGCTAACAACCGTTAGTTAAACATTATTTTGATTTCACTTCATTTTGGAATTTAGTATTGACTTTACGTTGATCTAAACCAGATGATTGACTTCTAATATCTGCATATCCCTATTTTGTTTTTATGAAAATGAGATTGCTCTTGGTGGACGTCTTCGTCAAGTTCCTCTTTTCCAAAAACAAATCATCACCTTATTTTTATTAGATTCTTTTTAGACACTGAGCTCGAATGATATATCTTTATACTATGCAACAATCTTACAAATGGATCACATGAGCCCAGGTTAAGCAAATTTACTTATGAAAAATGTATTGCTTATCGCAAATATATCGTTTAACTTTTTGAATAAATAATCTGCTCGGATTTAAATTTTTTCGAATCCTTAAAGTCATTTTCGTTAAGTATACTCAAAACCATTTGCGATGGCAGTAGTGCGCAGTACAGAAGATCTATCTGCGTTAGCAAATGTTGCAGATAACTCAGTGTCCTGTACAATTTGCAATGATTCTAGTTCAGAAACCGTCTTCACGGAAACAGGGTGTAGGCTTAAGTTCCACAGGGCCTGTTTATCGGAGTGATTAAACAATAATACCACATGTCCAAATTGTCGACAACCGTGCAGTCTTGCACAGAGTTCTGAGAACTTGGCAAGTGTAGCCACGACCAATACCAGAATTACAATAGGTAGACCTCGGGGTGCCACTGGAAATAATCCCACAGGAACTATCCCAAGAACTCGACCAGCAACTAGGTCTAATAATCGAAATAATATCCAAAACATGCGTCCGCCAGCCAGTGGTGTTACCAGACGTGACTCAGGAAGAAGTGCTTCCGATATATCGTCAATTCTGATGATCGCATTCAGCAAATAATAGCAAGTTCTTTGGAAAGCTATAGAGCAAGTATCGCCGCTACAGTATCTGATCAGATCAGTACTGCCTTACGAAATTTAAGTTTGTCCGCTTCGCGATGAGAGTCCCGAGACGAGTCACAACTCGAATGGGATAATGAAATTCATTTAAATGTGCCGCGAGCAAATGTTGAGCATGACTCCAATCAGAGACGTAGACCCTCTGGTGCTCGGGCTAACACGATCGATTATTCCACTGATTGTCCTGATAGAATCTCTAACGTTATTCCAACTGAAATGCCGACGCTTTGAAAATTCAAAGAAGTCGTTCATCTTTGCGTATGCAAAAATTCTGGAAAGAAAAACGTTGCTTGAATTGCTTTACTATATCTGCTATTGTGCACACAGGCAATGATATTCGTCCATTTACACAAATTAAGATCCTCAGTGAGTCCTATTTGGCACTATTGGATAGTGGAGCCAATAAAAGTGTAATTGGATCAGCACTCGCTAAACGTATAATATCAGAACAGATAAATTTAAGCAAATTAAACGGCGTTGTTCATACTGCAGATGGTTTCAAACAAACTGTGGCAGGAACTGTGTGCTTACCAATAAAGTTCAATTTTCAATAGACTTCGAATTTCTTTTAGTACCATCAATTAAACAAAATGTGATTTCTGGAATAGATTTTTGGAAAGCTTTTGGTATTTCTATTTTATCATCCTCTTTCTCGATAAATAAAGTAAGAGCTGACACCGTTAGTGACTCTTCGGAGCTAAAGCTATTTGGAGCTTAGAAAGCGAAATTGAATTCTGTAAATGACTATTTTCCATCCTCAGAACGTAACGGTCTAGGAGAAACATCTCTCGTAGAGCTCAATATCGATACGGCCGATTCCAAGCCAATAAAGCAAAGATTCTATCTGTTGTCCCTAGCCAGAGAAAAGCTGCTATGCGAAGAGGTGGATCGAATGATTAAACTAGGCGTGATTGAAGAAGCTCCAACATCGCCATGGTCGTCACAAGTGACGTTAGTGGTCAAGCCAGGAAAGGTCAGGTTCTGTCTCGATGCACGCAAACTCAATGCTGTCACAGTCAAGGATGCTTATTCTATGCCGATCTTGGATGGTCTATTAAGTCGTCTTCCTACAGTGCATTGCATTTCGAAAATCGATTTAAAAGACGCCTTCTGGCAAATTCGATTAGATCCCGACTATCGTCCTAAAACCGCTTTTACAATTCCGAATCGACCATTATACCAGTTTAAACAAATGCTTTTCGGCTTGACTAACGCACCTCAGACCATGTGTAGGTTGATGGATCAGGTCATTCCGTATCAGCTAAAATCTCATGTATTCGTATATCTTGATGATTTGTTAGTTATGTCTTCTAGCTTTGAGGAGCATCTAGAGCATCTTGGCACTGTTGCTACCCAATCGCGCAAAGCTGGACTTACAATAAACGTCAGCAAGAGTCAGTTTGGCTTAACCAAAGTCGATTATCTCGGTTATATTGTAGGAGAAGGTACTCTGCAAATCAACCCCAGCAAGATTCAAGCTGTGGATGAGTTTCCAGCGCCAAAGTCGCGCAAGCATCTAAGAATATTTTTAGGCATGACTGGATGGTACCAGAGGTTCCTTACACAGATAATAAGGCAAGTCGTTCGAGTGGAACGATTCGGCGCAAGTTGCTTTTAAAGAAATTAAACGTAAGCTGTGTACAGCTCGATTTCTTGTCCATCCGAACTATGAAAAGCCTTTCGTGGTAATGCGATGCTTCTTCAAATGGTGTTGGTGCAGTGCTAGCTCAAGTTGATGATTCTGGATGCGAGAGACCTATTACATATATGTCTAAAAAGCTAAATAAAGCGCAAAGGAATTACACCGCAACAGAGCTTGAATGCTTAGCAGTCGTTCTAGCGATACAAAAGTTTAGGATGCATATCGAAGGACATTCTTTTAAAGTCGTAACTGATCACGCAAGTCTTCGCTGATTAATGAATCAGGCAGATTTAAGTGGCAGGTTAGCTCGATGGCCAATTAAGCTGCAGGGCTTTTCTTTTCACATAGAACATAGAAAAGGAAGCGAAAATGTGGTAGCTGATGCTCTTTCGAGGTCATTTGAAGAAGTTGATGAAGTTGCTGCAATAGAAGTAGAATTGTTCCCAGAAGTTGATCTAGATTCCGAAGCATTTCAATCAGAAGAATATTGTAAGCTAAGAGATAACTATCAAGCCGCAGATTTACCAGATTTTAAAGTTCTTGACAAATATATCTATCGTCGTTGTAATTTTAATGAGGACTCTGATGATTGTTGGAGGTTGTTTATTCCAGAGGCGTTACGCATACCAGTCATCAAAGCCGCTCATGATCAGCCGATTTCCAGCCATTGCCGCATCGCTAAATGCTTGAAAAGATTAAGACGACGATTCTTCTGGCCTAAAATGGTTATCGACGTGCGTAACTATATAAGCGATTGTGATACTTGTAAGACAACGAAATATCCTACATGTGCATTAAAACCACCCATGGGTAGCAAGGTGTCGAGTGATAGAATTTTCCAGAGGTTGTATATAGATTTTATTAGTCCCTTTCCTCGCACGAAGCAAGGCAACGTTAGAATTTTTATTGTATTGGATCATTTTTCAAAGTTTACATTTCTTAAAAGCTGTGAAGAAATTCAAGTCACAGATTGTCATTAAGTACTTGAGGGATGAGGTCTTTGCATGCTTTGGAGTACCGGAAATTGTTGTTAGTGAAAATGGCGCTCAGTTTAAAAGCCATGAGTTCGCTAATTTCATTTCCAAATATGGTATCAATCATATGTGCACAGGTGCGTATGCTCCTCAGTCCAACGCAGCCGAAAGAGTTAATCGATCTATTAACGCAGCTTTAAGAGCATACGTTTGTAGGGCTATGGGATATCTATTTGCCAAGTATAAATTCTGCAATACGAAATTGTTTTCATCAATCGGTAGGAATGTCATCATATTTTATTGTATTTGGTCAACACATGATTACGCACGCTCATGATTACAAACTGTTGCGAAATCTTAGCCTGCTCAGCGATGGTACTGAAGCGTTATCCAGGATCGATGAATTTCATAAGCTTCGCTCGAATATTGAAAAACACCTCACGAAAGCATGTCAGAAACTTCAGCAGACGTACAATTTGCGTACTAGGCCTCCTTCATTTGAGGTTGGCCAAGAAGTTGTTAAGCGAAACTTTGTATTAAGCAATGCAGCTGAAAATTTTAATTCAAAGCTGGCGCCAGTCGAAATAAAAGCCCGAATTAAGAAAAGGTGTGGTAATACGTTGTATCTTTTAGAAGATCTCAATGGCAAAGAATTGGGAACCTTACATGCGAAAGATATATGGTAAATCCATGCTCACCGTCTGTTTTCAGCTCTAAACTTCGCCGTAGAGGCTTAGTTTAAATCTGATGGGTGTAGAGATGAACATGTCGCGTTACTCAATTTCTAATATTTGCACATTTGTTTGTTGTTATTACATTATTTTGGACGCTACTGTTTAGATCATTAACAGCTGTAAGAAACACAAAATGTTAATCTTTAGTATGCATGCGTTGCAATGCGTTGGCAGGGGTCTATATATTCAATTTAAATTACTTTAAAACTTTTATTTGAAATATTTAAATACTGATGACATAAATTGTCACAGCAAAAAACTAACGTTTTGAAACAATTTGTAGCCAAGTAAGATAAATATATTGTGGTATGGTATGTATATAGTGCAGAAACATTAGCTGTTATATATTCTAATCCGCTTTGAAGTTCACACAGCAAACCCTTCGTCTTCAGACCTGTCGACATCGTGGGAATATTAATATGCTGAATTAAAGTATGTGAGTACGGCATGGCCGAATAATAACAATAAGTAAGTCTATATAACAGCGAATTTTTTTTAGTATTACCGTAACATGTACCTACCAATCAGAATCAAATTTATGAGCATTCACGTATCTCAGTATTGTTTGTGAAGATACTTATATAATTCTGGAATTGTAATAAAATCCTCAAATGGGGGTAAAAATATGAAATGTATTAATATCGAACAAAAAAAAATGAATTAAACTAAATTGTTAAATGGGCACCTGAAATAAGTTTTTGTTGCATTGATTTAGGAAGAAATATTGTGGGGAATTATATATCATTGTTGTTTTCTCCTTTTCTTGCTTATTCGGTTGTTATCCATTCCTAGTATAACTCTGACCTACAAGCTCTAGTTATGTGACACGGTGGCTTTCTAGGTGGCAAAAAAACCCCCCCATTTTCCCTGAGCTCAAGTCGGCACCCGTAGGCAGAGTACGCCTCGAGACTGCTACACACATCACGTGTTCGATTTACATATTCCTGGCAGTTTGAGCATTAAATGAACCATTCCGTTTGTGTGGTTCCTCAACAGTGATCCGGCGATGCAGCAGGAGCTGTAGTTTGTAGATCCGGTGCACTTCATTTTTCTTTGGAGCTTTATTATCTCGCTCCAGCTCAACTTTGAAGAGAGGTTTCGGTATTTTGCTTTTGTTTAAAATATTTGTAACTCTCTTAGCGAGAAAGCCCTTCTCTTTGCGACCTCGGAAGGGGTTACATCCGGTTCAATACCTTTAAGTACCTTGCTGCTTTTTAGTTGATAAGATAAGTGTAGAAGTTTTTCTTAGCTTCATTTAGATACTTGGAGATTTTACGGATATGCTCCTCGTGTTTTGATTGAAGCTTGATTTGATTGAAGCTTGAATATTCCCCTTAAATTAAAGGAACGATATGAAAGTTTTTGTTTCCAACTAGGTCAACGATCTTGTTCACCAATGCGTTGGATATCTTTTCTCAAATGTATATAGGTGGGGGCTTTAGTTTCTTTGGTCCATTTCCAGCTTCGGTAGGCTGGTCGTTGACAGTATTAGCCAGCGGTGCAAGCCTATTGATGGTGTTTACTGGGTCCCCAGCAGTTTGGTTTTAAGTCATCGCGGTTAATTTTTAATTTATTTTCCCGTATTTTTTGTGGGCTAAGTTTTCGCTTTTTTGAATGTAGCGATTCATTCCGGTCTGCCTAGCCGGACCCGCTGCTTTTGACGCTGCGCTTGCAATCGAAGCATTAGTTGAAAGAGCTTGCGCTTGGTTAGCAAAAGAAGGTACGACGACTGTTGAAACAGTTAACGTTGTTGTTGCCGTTGTGTTAGCTGCAGCGACTTGTACGGGCAAGTTTGGTGGTGATAGTGGATTCCGCGGTGAGGTGGTCGGTAATGGAGAGGCACACTCTTCGCTCCAGGTTTTTGGAGTTGTAGTTGGTAAAATCGGAGAGCAAGAACACGCTCTCACATCTTGTACGACTAAGGGGTTCTGCTTTGATTTTTCGGCTATTGTGTGTTTCGTTTGTGGTTTTGCGTCAGAGACAAAGGAAAGTAAGCTTTATTTTTGGCCAAAGAGAGTCTCCGCTCGTCTAGCTCGCCTTGACTCAGATGGTTCAACAATTTTGTCGAAAATTTATTTTTGTACCTGGACTTGGATTTCATCTTTCTGGCGGTGAGGACTTCTATATCTTTTAATGTTCATCGTCCTTCAATCTTAGCTTTTGTTTGTAAAAATTATTCGTTGAAATAAATTCGATTTCTATTCAGAATATATCTGTATAGTTAGTGCATAATTCAGTTAATTTTGTATTAAACTGTGGTTGAAAATTTTTGGATAATCGACACGTGACCTCTTCTTTTGTACTGCCGTTGTTTGTTTAAGTGATTCATAATTTTATATTTTCGATGTTAATATCCGATTGCAATAAAACTTTCAGCCTACATCACAGATGGCTCCAAGATGGAAGAAGGAGTAGGAGCAGCAATATACCTTGCAGATTCTGAAATAAGGCTATCAAAAAAGCTACCGGACCACTGCAGCATATTGCAGGCGAAAGTCCTGGCAATCAGGAAAGCAGCACAGGTCGCTCGGCACATTAACCCAGCACAACACACAGTCGAAATATTTGATGACAGCCAGGCGGCAACAAGATCCATGCAATCATCGGTCGTAAATTTTAAAAATGTCCTGGCTAGCAGGGAAGCCCTAGATACATTAAACACTACCAAGTCAGTGCGTATTCTCTGGAATCCCAGCCACCAGGGTATTGATGGAAACGAGATTACAGATGCACCCGCAAAGAAGGGCGTCAGGCTGGTCTACAAAAGAACTACGGAAGACGTGGAGATTTCACTTAAAATGCTACATAGCGGTCAGGATAAATCGGCGTAGACTAAGATTGACAGCAGGTGGCGGAACACAACTACCTGCAAGGTATCTAAACTTATGTGCAAGAAGCGCAACGCTAAGCTCAGCCACTATGTCATGCATCTTCCTCGGAAGGACTGCAGGCATACTCACCGGTCACTGCCTTGCTGCGGCACATGCCGTCAAGCTTGGTATCACCAACAAAAATAGCTCCAGAAAGTGCGGTGAGTCTGGGGTCGTGGAGACTCTACATCTCATCTTTCACTGTGCAGTTCTATCACGGTCAAGATTCGAACAAAAAAAAATTGGCACTCGGCACTGCGCAAAATGTAATTTTTATGTACAAAGAAGTTCACCCTTTTTGCGTACAGTGCGCAATGCCAATTTTTTTTTCTATTAATTTCTATTTTTATTTTAATTTTTTATATTAAACTCAATTTTGTTCGTCACAAAATTCGATATCAGATATAGACTCAAATAAGATTTTAGTTTATTTATTTTTTTCTACTTCATTGAGATGTTCTAGCCTGTACTGATAACGTTCTTTAAGTTCATTTTCAATTGCGAAATTAAAAGGTCTATCTTATGTAAGAGTGGATCAAGGCAATAAATTGCGGTGTCTTTTGTAAATGGTGGATCACGGCTATTAAATGCTACATTTTATGTCGATCCCATACAAGGAGGTCATACAGGCACAATTAAAACGCTAGCAAAAATCAAAAACGTTGATCTATACAAGCACCCCAATGACCATTACTGAAGCACCAATAAGTGTCTTTGACAGAGTGACAGTGGATACTATAGGTCCGCTACCTAAATATGAAAATAACAACGAATACGCAATTACGTTGATATGTGATTTAACGAAATATCTTGTAGCTATTCCATAACCAAACAAAAATGCGAATACTTTTATACATTGCGGACATGGGAACTAAATATAAAAATTCCATAACTATCAATTTGTGTAAAAAATTAAAAAAAACAATATAATCTGCAGCACACCACCACCAAACAGTTAGAACAATCGAAAGAAGACATTAATAAATACATCCGTTCATATATATATGTTGATAAAACAGATTGGGATGTATGGCTTTTTGGTGAAAAATAATAAAAATTATAAATCAAAATCTACATTTCTATAACCGTGTTAATTACAACATTCGTTTAATGAAAACTTAAAACAATCAAGGCTCGAACGAAGCTTTTTGAAAAAAAAAGTTAATTAATAAAAATGGCTTCAGATCCAATTGCAACCAGCAGTGCCAACGCTGAGCTAGCGTTGAACAAATTGGAATGTGGCTAAAATATATTAACAGCCTACGAAAATTCGATGGCAACCCAACGCACCTGTGCTTTGTGAAGAACATCGATTCAGCATTTTCGCTGTTTTCCACCGCTAGACCAATCCAGATGACACTCCAGCTGAATGCATGACCTTCTTAAATCCCAGAATTAGAGGAAAATTCTCCAAATCTACAGCATAAAAGAAAAATATAGAAAGCTATGCAGATTTCAAGGAAATGATTTTAAAATTACATGTGGAAAAATTACATCAAGGTATAGAAAAAGTTGTAAATGAATTAAAAGCTTCAGAGTTTTAATTCTCCGACTACCATAACTTAATACAGAATATTATTAATAAATGTGAAATTTGCAAACTCAAGAACATGGCTTGTAAAAAACATAAGTTGCAGACATTAAAAGAATTCATAAAACAATTAAAGAAAAATGAGAATTATATAAACTACCAAGGACATTGAACAATCAGGTACAGAAATGCAGGAAATATATTACACTAATAATCATAAAATAATACACGGAAGAGCTGGTAGAGCACCCGCTAAATATTCCAGGAAGCCGACGAAAATATTTCACACCACGATGCAGATGACAATAATCCTGTTAATAATAATAATAATAATAATACAATCAATCAGGAGCCAGACAACACAGAAAACGGGAATAAGAACTAATATTGGATTTATCTTGCTCGAAGTGGATAAAATTAAATTACCGTATAACTATTAGTACCACTTTATTCGTATTAATAAGACATCTATCTTAGAAACCTATAACAATATAATCGCATTAGTAAATAAAACCAAAATAAAAGATTTAGATTGGGAGCTACACAAACTAGACTTACAAGTGAAACTAATTACCAACACAGGATGACAAAAACGGGGATTAATGAATTTTATGAGGAAACTTTCAAGTATTTGTATGGGACTCTAGATGCTGATGACTTGGAAGACTTAAACGATAACATTAACGAAATTCAGAAAAAATTAATCAGTAATGGCCAAATTAACGAAGTAATTGACCAAATAAATACTGATTTAAAAAATATTCAATCTGCTAAAAAAGATTCAAGCACAGCAAATTTCGCCTGCCAACAAATAGAGAGATTGTTAGAGTATATTGATGACATTCAAATGGGCATGCAATTGGCAAGACACGGCTTACTAAATCCAAACATCCGTTTGGGTATCGATAGATAAGAATTTATGTTCCATTAAAATCTGTTGAAATCCCAGTGTGTACAGTGGTACCGTATCCAAATATTAATGAAAACCATATTAAACACACATTAATAACTAATATTGTATCAGCATACTTATACAAAGACAATGTCATAGATTTTAAAACTAAAACGTTAATAACCGATGAATGTATAATATCAATAGTTAAGAAATCCAAATTACAATGTAAAACAAAACAAGGGCAAGTACCTTTGATTCAAAATGTCTTTCCCAACATTTTAGTTACCTACAAATTAAGTCCAATGCTATTATTTACAGATTGTAAATCAGCACCATATTCGGTTACAGGGAATCAGTTTATTCAAGTAAATCAATGCGGCATTCAAATTAATAATGTTACAATAACAGTAGAAGAAATGTATCCGTACAAAACGGAAATAATATTAAGTGATACTACTAATTTCGAACCAATAGAACAGATAAGCAAAGAAATTAAATACTATGTAATAAAATTCAATCGGCAAGAAATAATTTTATACATTATAATTACTCCATAGCCATTTTATGCGTAAACTTGCGAAATCGAGGACGTAATTCGAACAAGGAAAGGGGGAGTAACGTAGTTATAGAGCTAGACGCACGTACCAATACAAACATAACCCAACAGACAGAACCACAGCCAGATACAATTCATAACATAAACACTTCTCAGAAAGCTCAAATTCAAATCACAACAATTAAGAGACAGAACGGTACACAGGCAGATCATACGTATAAGCCAAATGCAAACATAAAATATCTTGATAAGAGCCGCAGCCGTCGATTCAACTTATAAACAAATAATTTGCATCGACAGCATAATTTCCCCAACACATGCGCCTCGCGACAATGGTCACGTAGGCCGCAGCCGAAAATCAATTGAAAAACATAACTTTTGAGGTTTCTTTATTCATTACGATCGAAGATCGAGTTAGTCTTAATTTATTCTTAAGCTCTCCAAGAACACTCTAAATAAAAACTAATCTGCACTTAAATGTGCTCATATTTTTTGTTTAAATTTAAGATTCTGTACTTAGCGAAAACAAGTGCCACGTAAGTAGCGCAGCCGGTAGGATAGAAATTATTTATCGACGTATACGATAAAGTTTCTATCCGCTCAAGAACTACATTTCCAAAAAAACCGCGTTAGCTGCAACATTCGGTAAATATGGTAAGTTAACAACTAATTATAGTGAGTGTCAATGTTGTCTTGTCTACTTCTTTCGTATTGTTCGGGGTCTGTGGTGACGTTTCTTCCAAAGAAAAATTCTAATGGTCGTTTTTTGGTCACGGAGTGTACTGAAAATTTGTATTCATAAACTGCCCTATGCAATAATTCTTCAAATGTCTTATGAATTTGTTTTGTTTTTAAACATCGCATAATTTCGGAGAGTGTGGAGTGAAATCTTTCAACCTGACCATTAACGGAACTTTTATATGGTGGAGCCCTAAAGACTTCTATTCCTAGTTGATCTTTTAGCATGAAGAGAATGGTGGCTGAATTGAACGATTTTTTCGTTATCCATAACTACGCACTTGGGTACGCCGAAATAGAATAAAATGTCATGTAGGGGTCTTTTGATATCTTCTATTGATTTCAGAGCTCCCAAAAACAGGTCGACCGAGATTATCAAAGCCTTCCCCTCACACAAATGACAGAAAATAACTGAGTAAAATCTGCCATTCTCTGAGCAAGACCAATTTTTTCGTTTTAGTCATTCTCTCTGTCTTGATTTTTTTACTGAGCAAACACACAAATGGGTCTTGCCATGACAGTAAAATCAGGAACAAATTTTCGGGCTCTCATGATGACAGATGAGCAAAGCGTAAAAAGTGAAGCGAAAAAGGTCTTTAATAATTTTATTTTTTTATTTTTTAACTTAAAATTAAACTTAAAACTGAAAAGGTGAGGCGGGCTAAAAGGGAACTAGAATCGATCTCGCCAATAATTAATTTGTGAAGAAAAACAACACCAAGAGTTTTTCTACGACTAATTACAGACGGAAGATTGAGAAGATGAAGTTTAATGAAACCAAGTACTCCTTTGGTGTCATTAACTTGTATCGAAAAGAAAACAACCGGTGTTGTGCGTTTCAAGAACATTTATTAATTAATCGTGTTTTACATGAAATGTCTTAATCAAGCTAAGGGCTGCGCAGCTGCGCCGCCAGGTACGCCGGCAGCGGAGCAGCCGTTTTGGGTTTTATATATAAAAGAGAGAATGTTATGTGCACACAAAGAGAGCGCCATGCGCGGCAAGCTAAACGCCGACTTGGCACTTATGCTGCCCATTGCATTATTGTGCGATCATATTACTTTGCACTTTGAATATGCTTGGGACTTATGTTTATGTAATCAATGCAACAAAGTGTTACAGTGTGTACTCGATATGTGTGCATACTACATCTCCCTCCTTTTGAAAAATAACGTAATCTTATGAAGTTATTTTAAAAATAGTATATATATTAATATTAATAGTATATATATTAATGTTAAAATTAAAAATATTTTCATTATTAAACTTTTTTTTGTATATATATAATTATATGTAATATTGGTCAAAAACTTGTTTCTTTTTTTTTTTTAAATTTTGTCCATGTTTGGTGTTTTTTTTTTTTTTTTTTCTTTTTTTTTTTAAATATCTATATATATAAAAATCTTTTTTGAAATAATTAATTTTTAGATTTATATTATTATTTTTATTTTATTATGAGGTGATCACCCTGTCCATGAAAATTTTCAATTATTAAAAATTTTTAACCTATCCTTGTGTACCTTTTGTGTCTTAGTTTTGTCATTTTTAATTAAAATATTTTCCTTAGCTTCTATTGCTTCTACTGTATATGGGCCTAAATATACTGGTTCTAGCTTATGGCCAGTTTCATTTCTTAACAGAACCTTATCTCCTATTTTTAATTCAAAAGTTATTTCTTTCCTATCATAATATTTTTTATTCTTAGCCTTATGTTGTTCTAGCATTATTCTGGCTCTTTTGTAAGCCTGTTCTAACCTAAACTTAGATTCCTTTGCGTAGTCTTCTATATTGTATAATGGATTAATGTTATCTATTGTATTAAAATATGATGGCAAGTTGCTTTGTTTGCCGAAGACTAACTCATATGGACAATAATCATGTGCCATAGAGGGGGTCGTGTTGAAACAGTAAACAAAATATTGAAGCCATACATCCCAATCTGTTTTATCAACAGATTTATATGAACGGATGTATTCATTAAAGGTTCTATGACTTCTTTCGACTGTTCCAACTGTTTGGTGGTGGTGTGCTGTAGACGTTATATTGTCTATTTTTAGGTTTTTGCACAAATCGCTGATTATGGAATTTTTATATTCAGTTCCCATGTCCGAAATGAACGTCTTCATTGGACCGAACTTCAGTATAAAAGATTCAAATATTGCTTTTGCAACGGTATTAGCATTTTTGTTTGGTATTGGAATAGCTACAAGATATTTCGTTAAATCGCATATCAATGTAATTGCGTATTCGTTATTATTTTCAGATTTGGGTAGCGGACCTATAGTATCCACTATCACTCTGTCGAAGGCACTTATTGGTGTTTCAGTAATGGTCATTGGGGTCTTTGTATGGATCAACGTTTTTGATGTTAGGCATTTATGGCATCTACGTATGTACTCTTTGACATGACGAGTCATGTTTTTCCAATAGTAGTGTCTTTTGATTTTTGCTAGCGTTTTAGTTATGCCTGTATGACCTCCTGGCATGGGATCGTCATGAAATGTAGACATTATTGCTTCTTGTTCTTTTTCATTATTAATTAGGGTCACCGGCTTGAGTAGCTCTACTCTTTTTGACTTTAATATCTTATTCACACTTGTGTAAAAGAATTTTTTTAAACTAATTCAAAAATCTTTTCGCTCGGTGCCACTTTGAGTTGACGGATCTCATGTATACCGGCTTGCTTTTCAAGCCCTTGGAAGAACTGACCTAAGTCAAGAGTTCCATTGGTGTACAGATCGCTAACATCAATTCTTGCAATAACTTTATTTCCATGTTTTAGCAAACATATTTTATCAGTTATGTGCAAGGCCACTACTTTTCGTACATCGTCATTCTTGATGACTTCACATACGTTGGGCTTTGAAGCATTAATATGATCTTGCCTAAACAAGGTTTCCTTTTTTGGTTCCTGCGCAGGAATTGTTCTGTCTACTTTGTTGTCTTGTAGTGACTTTTAAGACATGTTTATTCATTGTTGTTAATTCATCAATGGTTATTCTTGATAACGCATCGGCTACAAAATTATCTTTTCCCCTAAGATATTCCACTGTGAATTCGTATTCTTCTAGATCGAGTCTCATACGAGTTAATTTTGAACTTGGGTTTGTCATTGAGAACAAATATGTCAATGGTCTATGATCTGTTTTTATTGTAAAATGCTTGCCATATATATATAGTCGAAAATATGTTATTGCCCAGTGAATTGCTGCTAACTCTTGTTCGGTTGTATTTTTATTGCTTTCTCCTTTTGTAAATGAACGGGAGGCATATGCTACGGGCAATTGTTTATCTCCATAGGTTTGTGTTAAAACTGCTCCGCAGGCTTGTTTACTGGCATCTGTTATAATGCAAAATTTCTTATTAAAATCTGGATACCTTAATAGAGTAGGCTTTATAAGAGCTTTTTTTAAATAATCAAATGATTTTTGACACTCATTGGACCATTCAAACTTTACATTCTTTTTACATAATCTTGTTATGTGACGTGAATAATCTGCAAAGTTTTTTATAAAACGTCTGTAATAATTGCAAAATGCAACGAATCTTCTAGCGCTATCGGCGTCCGTAGGGACAGGGTATTTTTTAATGACATCGTATTTTTTATCGTCAGGAAAAATACCTTGATCTGTACATTTGTGACCTAGAAAAGTCACTTCATGCATGAAGAATGTGCATTTTTCTGGATGTAGTTTTAGGTTGTGTTTCCTACACAAATCAAAGACATTTGTTAAGTTTTTGATCATGTGATTTTCGGAACAACCGATGACTATTAAGTCATCCATATACAAGAATGCTTGTGAAGGGTCTAATCCAGAGAAAGCTATTGTCATCATTCTTTGAAAAGAATTTGGCGCTATTTTTAAACCATATGGCAATCGCGTGAAGCGATAAGAGCCATTGCTCGTTGAAAATGACGTGATATTTCTAGAGTGTTCTTTTAGCTCTATTTGGTGAAAACCGGACATTAAGTCCAAACATGAGAAATATTTAGCTCGACCTAATTGGTCAAGAATGTCGTCTATTCTTGGTAACGGAAATTTTTTGGAAAGTAATTTTTTATTTATTTGACGATAGTCTATAACCAATCGCCATCTTTTGGTATCGGAACCTGGTAGTCCTTTTTTTGGAACAAGTAGTATTGGGCTGTTATATTCTGATACGGACGGTTCAACTATATTGTCTAAAATGAGTTTTTTGACTTGTTTATTAACTTCTGCGTTATGTGTATGAGGAATTCTGTAATTCTTTATATATACTGGCTCAGTATCTTTTAGTCTTAATTCTTGTTTATAAAAATTATTTGTTGTAATTGATTCGGTCTCTAGTCCGAATATGTCTGTGTACTTGGTGCAGAGATCAATTAATTTGTTTTTAAATAGTTCTGGAAAGTTCTTTTTTAATTTTTTCATCACCGTTTCTTGGCGATTTTTGCTAATGTCATTGACCATTTCATAGTCACTTAGCTTCTCAATTTTAATATCATTATGGTTTATAATTTTTACTGAATTTGTGGTATTCAGTATTCGGACAAATGTCTGTTGATTATCGGAAATTGTATTTGCTACAAAGATTCCTTTATCAATTTCTTGATTAGGAATTAGAATATTGTTTTCGGGTGTGGAAATTTTAATTTGACGGACTACTTCGGAACGTGCTGGAACTATTGTGGCATTATTGTCACAAGTGTGAATTATTGGTACATGTATTGGATAATTTAGATTATTAGGCCGAAGTATTAGAGAATCACATGTTTGTGTGCAATCTAATTGGCAATTATACTTTTTGAAGAAATCCATACCAATAATACCATCGCAAGGTATTGGGAAATCTTGTCCGACTATGTGAAAGTCGTGAGGAATGACATATTTTCCAGTAGATAATTCTATGAATGCTAAACCTTTAGAGAAAATAGAACCTTTACCAATTCCTGAAATTTGTGTTGATATGTTGGAATTAATGTTGTGAAATGTATCAACATTTTCTTTTAATATAGATATTATCTGCTCCAGTATCTAACAGTAATGTAAATATTTTGTTAGTTTTTTCATTTTTTATTTTAATAAAGATACTGAGGTTTAAGTTTATAGCGTGTACTTTGGCTTTTCTTGGTGCATATCTTAAGGGTTCTGCTGGTTTTCCGAGTTAGTCTGAGTAACTCGAACATTAGTTCCTTGGCCGTTTTGGTTATTATTATTTCCGTTATTTCGGTAGTTTTGTCTACCTCGATAACTATTTTCACCGCGATAGCTGTTGCTACCTCTAGCTCTTTGAGTGCCGCGAAAACATCCGTTTCCATTACCACGGTTGTAACCATAGTTACTTCCACGATAATTGTTTGCTTGTCGATTTTTGTAATACAAAACTGTATTGGATCGGCCAGTTGCATCTGTGCAGCTGTTTACAAACTTTGCTACGGCTTCATTCATATTGGAAAATTGGCCAGCTTCCATTATAAGTTTTACCTTATAAATTTTTTTTTCAATGGAGCAATTCTTTATCATTGATTTAACAGCGTGTTGGGTGCTGTATTTTGAAGCTAGTAGTGATGGAAGTCCATCAGTTATGTATGCACCTTCTAGAGCTTTTGTCAGCTTTTCAACCTCTTGGGTATACTGATTTGCTGTTTTGCTCTTTTGTTGAAGATTGAGCAGTTTAGCTGTAATGACTTCAACAGATTCACCTCGTACAGTATTAGATAATGTGCTAATAATTTGTGCAATTGAATTCTCATTGCTAATCAAATTACGTGCGTTTCCTTTAAGCTTTGTTTTAATCAATTGGACTGCCGTTGACTCGTGTGTCTCTTTGATTGAGTTCACTAATTGCAACGCGTCTAGAAAGCTTCTTAAATTTTCAGCTTTGCCATCGAAATCTGGTATCAGAGATGACGCTGTTTTTAAGAACTGTACTTGTGTTTGAGCCATTTTGTTTGATTGTTTATTATTTGCTACGCTTGTTGACGGGCTATTACTTTGAGTAAATTCCCCTTTGGAATCTTCCTCCGCAACTATGCTGAGATACCCTGTGTTTGGGGATTTTGCTCTAGGACTTATCGGTTTGTTTCCTTCGTTATCAGTCACTACTAGCATTACTGGACTGTTTATTACTGTAGGCACGTGTATATCTAACGCATGCTTTGTTTTTATAGTAATAAGATTGTCTCTTAGACGATTGATAACGTCTGAAGCTTGAGTCCAATGTAGGTCTGATATTCTCTCAGCTCGTTCATAGTAAAGCACCCGTATTTCATTATAAATGTTAACTAAAATTGTAGCGTGTTTATTTACGGTGTTTTGTTGGGTCTGTCTATTTTGAGTGAGCCTTTTGTATGATTTATCAAACTCGTCTCTAAGTTCTTTGACTTTTGTACAGAGCTCATTCCACTCCATGGGGTATGGCCATGTAAATATCTTCTTTTTTTATACACACGTGTATGAAGCCTTTCGCCTTCCTATTTTTTTAATCAGTATTGTTGCCACTGGATAGATTTCAAGTCGGCAAGAATTTTCTGACCTTTGGCAATAAAATCTTCGAGTAATAAAAATAGGATTATACCCGCTGTTAATACTACTAAGAGAAATACTATTATATCTTTTTTCATATTTATTAATTTTTATTTTATCCAATTAAAAAAAATTTTTTTTTATTTTTAATAATTTCTACACTGAATTTGAATTTGTTTTTTTTTTTTATATTTACTATATTTTATCAAGATCATTACCTCGGCTTAAGTATTGCTTCTTTAATGATCTTTTGTGCAATTGATAAAGTTTAAGTGCGAGATTTATCGCAGAAATGTTTGTTAAAATAATCATAACATAATAGAGCGAGTCTATTTGGGAAGTGTGCGGTGCCGGTGCTGGTCATCGCACAGGCAGGTTACGTGTAAAACTTTTATTTTTTATTTTATTTTTTTTTTTTTTTTTTATCACATGTCACGGTCGCCATGTATCGAAAGGAAAACAGCCGGTGTTGTGCGTTTGAAGAACATTTATTAATTAATCGTGTTTTACATGAAATGTCTTAATCAAGCTAAGGGCTGCGCAGCTGCGCCGCCAGGTACGCCGGCAGCGGAGCAGCCGTTTTGGGTTTTATATATAAAAGAGAGAATGTTATGTGCACACAAAGAGAGCGCCATGCGCGGCAAGCTAAACGCCGACTTGGCACTTATGCTGCCCATTGCATTATTGTGCGATCATATTACTTTGCACTTTGAATATGCTTGGGACTTATGTTTATGTAATCAATGCAACAAAGTGTTACAGTGTGTACTCGATATGTGTGCATACTACAAACTATAGTGGAGATGTGTAAATTGAAGCATAATTTGCCATCAAATAAAACTCCAAGATCCTTTACAGATTTTATACGTTTCCAAGGGATATTGTCAATCGTATAAGAATGAACATACACTTTGAGCAATTGAGATGCAACTTATTGGCCAAGCACCATAGTTGCATAGCGTTTAAATCGTCTTGCAGACGATTATGAAGAAGGGGATCAGTGTATGAAAAGATAAGCTTTATACGTATATACGTAGTGGGTAGATTGTTAATGAACAGAGTAAAATATTAAGGCCACAAATGAGTACCTTGAGGTACACCAAAGTAACGTGAACCGAACTCGAAATGGTTGACCTAAGAAGCACTTTTTGGGTCCCACTTTTTAAGTAGGTGGTAAACCCAACGTAAAAAGGCGGGAGGGAAACCTATGCAACTAAGTTTGTAAAATAAGAGGTCATGCACTGAAAAAAAAATGTTCTAAAATCAAGAACAAATGTTCTTAAAATTAAAACTTAAAAATAAAATAAATTAAAATTATTTTATATATTTATATATATATATATTTTTTTTTTTGATTTATTTACATTTTATTCTGTTTTAGTAATTTCTTAAATGTTGTTTTAATTTGATGCGAGTGGGATTTGAACCGCCGTCTTCTACTTCACATCTGAAGCGGCCTCTCTAACTAGAGCGCCACGGTTCCACCATTTGTTTGATACGAAATAGTACCTATTTATACTTTTCTAGCAATTTAAGACTTTTATTCATATATTAAGATTTAAAGATTTTTTAGATTAATAATCTTAGTTTTAGTAATTTGGTCTTAAAATAATCTTATTTTAAGAACAAAATATTTTAAATAAATGTTCTTAATTTTCAGTGTGGTTCACAGAGTCAAAGGCCTTACTGAAGTCAGTGTATATGACATCCGTTTGCATTTCCTCCGAAAATGCATCTTTTACCAGGGAGGGAACTTAAGCAAGTTTGTCGTAGTGGACCGACCCTTAATAAAGCCATGTTGAGTAGGGAAAATTATCGTTTTACAGAGATGCTGCAAAGACGAAACAAGGATTTTTTTAAATAATTTAGGAATGGCTGATAGCCCTGCAATGCCTCTGTAGTTCAAAATGTCAGACTTACCACCTTTTTTGTGGAGAGAAATGATATATGATTTTTTCTAAAGATATGGAAGGGTTGAAGAATCAAGGGATAGATTAAAAAGCTTATGCAACGGAGCAGCTAAAGAAGAGCAGCGTTCCTTAAGGAGACAACTAGGAATGCTGTCTGGCCCAGGGATGAAAGATTTTAAAGAAATAAGAGGTGAGATTATAGTGTTATAAGAAATAGAGGGAGCAAACATAGTGTTTGATTGAAAAATAAAATAAGGATTGAAAAAAGTAAGCAAATAGTTAAGCGGCTGCAGAATCGTTGCTGGCATTATCTATCGCATAAAAAAAAGAGGAAGGTACGCTTTAAGTTAACAAATTTATACAATTGTTAAGGGTCACGGGAAAACTGTCTTTTGCATCGAGTTAGATAGTTCTAGTAGCATAGCGAGTTTAAATTGGCGTAGTCCGACTTGGCTACTGTGTACTTAGACCAGTCAAGACTTGAACCAGACTTCTTTTATTTTTTAAAATATTTAGATTTGATATTTTTTAAATAAGAAAGTCTAGGTGTAAGACAAAGAGGCTTTATAGAACCAGTCGGTGGATCATCATTTGGGATGCATACATCTAAGAGTGCATTTAGGGTCTCATAGAAAGCAACAGTCGGTAGCCAGGAAAAGTTCATTAAGCAATGAATAATTTCCCTTGCGAAAACAACGACGAGGCAATTGCTGACATAATAGAGGTGAACTAAAAGGTTTGGAGATTGAGATAGAAATTTCTATAGTAGGATAATATTTTTATTTGGTAAGGGATACTACTTCAGATATGGTGATGACCTAGAGACGGCAGTATTTGTGAAGTCATTATTAAAAACCAGATCAAGAATTCGATCATTATGATTTCTTATTGAATTCATTTAAAACCATAAGAGATCAAGTAAGTAATCAAGGGAACACGAAAAAATGATTAAGAAATTTTAGTCAAATTAAAATCACCCAGTACAATAAATAAGTCGTTATCTTTGACTTAAAGATTAATTTCTTCAATACAGGCAAATTGCTGCAAGTAAATTTCCGGAGAAGCTTTTAGAGGGATATAAGAGCAGGTGACAGCAACAATTTCAATATCAGTAGTCACATTAAAAGTAATGAGATATGACTCAAATGCCGATTTAGTGGCAATAAGTACGCCACCACTTTGAGTCGGTCGATCATTTCTATATAAAAGATAATTATTTGACATAACTTCAGAATCAGATACTATAGGATTTAACCAAGTTTCTGACAAATTAATTATATCAGAATCAAAGGACACACTACTTAAATATAGAATTTTGAGCTTAGTAAGAAGGCCTCCAACATTTTGATAATGAATACAGGCAAAATCGGGCCGCAGGTCTAGTTTTTTGAAGCCGTACTAGCGGGCTCCTGTAAATTGGAACTGCCGGCTGTAAAAGAAACAGGAGAGGATTTACTTCGTCTTTTGGGCTTAAACTCATGAACAATCATATGTGGTGTTCAAAATTTTGGATCACAAATGACAGTAAATACGTCGTGAGCTACACTTATTTTAAAAGGTGCTATTTCCCGGGCAATAGCAAAATTAAATTTAGAGATTGATACATTAGCAGAGACTTTGCTAGAAATATGTGCCGCTACAGATTCACAAGTAGTTTTCGAGGATAACCTAGACACAAATACTTGCTTCGAGGAGTAACAACATTTAAAATAGGGAGCTCAGGTGTAGGGGCAGCTACGTTGTCAGTCCTATTTTTAGGCACTGCAGTGCGAAGTCTACCCTTCCAACCAGATCCAGCCCGCTCCGAAGACACGATGACTTGGGCTGATTCAGTAGTCTGAGTAAATCACCTAGAATCACCTGCAGAAGGTGTAGGAGAATTGAATGGAATATCAATACCCGGAGAGGCCGATAATGACAGAAATGGGGAAGCGTCTTGGTAGTGACAAGATGCCAATGGAGTCACGGGAGGTTGAGTAACTGGCAAATTAGGAGGAACTGCTAAAAATTGAGAATAAGGTGGTGAGTTAAATTTATATTGGCTAAGCAACTCTAGACTAGAGTCTAAATCACTCGAAAGAAGCTATTTTATTAAGTTTAGAGAATAGAGTTCTCAGAGAAATATACATTTTAGAGTAATCAATTTGCTTGTCGATGGATACTGGACAAGACCATTAAACTGCACCACATTTCTTTTTAGAAACTGCAATGATCTTATCACAATCTCGACCTGTAAAACCAGCACACTTTGCATGCATGATATTCTCACACAACCAACAATTAATAAATCTCGGTTGCTCAGAATCATCCGCACACTTGATAGTGCAGTTTTTCCTGCAGCACGACATTGTTCCAACAGGGGTTAACAAATAATTAATAGGCCGAATAGGCAGAAATTGCGCACGTAAATAGAGCGGGAGGCACTCAAATAAAGCTCCAAACAAGAGAGCAAAAACGCAAAAACAATTTGCTTGTAAGAGCGCGCTGCTAAACAAAAACGAAATGCAACAGAGAATACACACACAACCAAATGTGTTAAGATGTGCGAAGTGCCACAACTGAGATAAAGAGATGAAAACACAAACAAAAACTAGTCGGACGGAGCTGCAGTCGAGCATTCTCGACTGTCGGAGACCCCGTACTTCTTATGGCAAAAGCTAAGACTGATAAAAATTCATACTTGATTTTCAGTCCTATATGATATAGGGGTCCGATTTGATTTCATCAGGATATATAAAACCAAGTTAGATACATATTCTATCATTTTGATTACGATATCTCAAAAAACAAAAAAGTTTTTCATACTGAGACTTGATTTTCGCCGGATCGGTCCTATGACAATTATATGATATAGTGGTCCGATTTTAACCAACTTTGGTCAGGATATATAAAACCAAGCTAGATACATATTTTATTAGTTTGGTTACGATATCTTAAGAAACAAAAAAGTTTTTCATACTAAGACTTGATTTTCGCCCGATCGGTCCAATGACAGCCATATGATATAGTGGTCCGATTTGGACCAACTTTGGACTGGGTATATAAGACCAAGTTTTATGTATATTCTATAAGATTGGTTACGATATCTCATAAAACAAAAAAGTTTTTCTTACTAAGACTTGATTTTCACCCGATCGGTCCTATGGGCGCTATATGTTATAGTGGGCCGATTTAAACCAACTTTAGTAAGGATATATAACACTAACTAAAATGCATATTCTATAAGTTTGTTTACGATTTCTCATAAAACAAAAAAGTTTTTCATACTAAGACTTGATTTTCGCCGGATCGGTCCTATGACAGCCATATGATATAGTGGACCGATTTGAACCAACTTTGGTAAGGATGTATAAGACTAACTAAAATGCATATGCTATAAGTTTGGTTACGATATCTCATAAAACAAAAAAGTTTTTCATACTAAAACTTGATTTTCGACCGATTGTTCCTATGGGCGCTATATGATATAGTGGTCCGATTCCAAAAAGAAACAAACTTAACCTGCCTGCAATATAGAGGAATCTACATACCAAATTTGGTGTCACTAGCTTTTAAATTGCTCTTATAATTTAGATATGAAAATTTTTTTTCCGATTTGTGGGCGATATAGGGGGCGTGGCCGAATTTTGAAACAAACTTGATCTGCTTGCAGCATAGAAGAACCTACATACCAAGTTTGGTGTCTCTAGCTCTTATAGTCCCTGAGATCTAGGTGTTCATACAGACAGACAGACAGACGGACAGACAGACAGACAGACAGACAGACAGACAGACAGACAGACAGACAGACAGACAGACAGACAGACAGACAGACAGACAGACAGACAGACAGACAGACAGACAGACAGACAGACGGACATTGCTATATCGACTCGGCTATTGATGCTGATCAAGAATATATATACTTTATGGGGTCTGCCACGCCTCCTTCTGCCTGTTACGCACATATTCGGTAAAACAAACCCAATAGACCCCTGTACTTTTTTTAAGTACGGGGTCTAAAAATCGCTGTGCTTACAATAACAACAAACTTATGTGAGTGAGGTGTAAAGCAAAAGCCGAAATACACAAAAAAACACACGCACAAGAAAGTAATTATTTAAGGGAAACCTCAAAACTAAGTTTTGGAAAAATAAAATGGTTTATTTTATCGACACAATGCACAAATGAGCACAACTAACACAGCAAGACGATAGCTTGTCACCTATGCACAATTTTAGATCATAAAATATATTGTCGGTGTGTTATAAATCACAGAAACAATTGAAAATGTACGAGCCAAATAAAACACGTCTGATTCGCCCAAACAAAGAACTCTCTCTATTTATTAAACAATTGTGGTAATACTTTACTTTAGCGGCCCGCCGACTATAATTCGCGAATCACTGCGGACGGCAGTTCGTGTTAGTGACGAAAGCAGCACGAAGGGTGCGAAAGGCAACTAACTATATATACAGCTAAGTTGGAAAATTTGCTACGACTGTCCGATCAGATCGAGTTATATACCGATCGAAAGGTCTAGTCCTAACTTACAAAATGGCATACTAAAACTTTTTCTAACCAACCTGGGTCATGAGATATGGGGGTGTAAGTGGGAGGAGAAAAATTTAATTGATGGCAGCTAATGGGGCTGTTGGGGCCTTTTGGTAGCATTTTTTATCCTTTACAGATTTTATACGTTTCCAAGGGATATTGTCAATCGTATAAGAATGAACATACACTTTGAGCAATTGAGATGCAACTTATTGGCCAAGCACCATAGTTGCATAGCGTATAAATCGTCTTGCAGACGATTATGAAGAAGGGGATCAGTGTATGAAAAGATAAGCTTTACATCATCCGCATACATTAAAATATATGAATAGGACAGAATATACGTAGTGGGTAGATTGTTAATGAACAGAGTAAAATATTAAGGCCACAAATGAGTACCTTGAGGTACACCAAAGTAACGTGAACCGAACTCGAAATGGTTGACCTAAGAAGCACTTTTTGGGTCCCACTTTTTAAGTAGGTGGTAAACCCAACGTAAAAAGGCGGGAGGGAAACCTATGCAACTAAGTTTGTAAAATAAGAGGTCATGCACTGAAAAAAAAAAAATGTTCTAAAATCAAGAACAAATGTTCTTAAAATTAAAACTTAAAAATAAAATAAATTAAAATTATTTTATATATTTATATATATATATATTTTTTTTTTTGATTTATTTACATTTTATTCTGTTTTAGTAATTTCTTAAATGTTGTTTTAATTTGATGCGAGTGGGATTTGAACCGCCGTTTTCTACTTCACAACTGAAGCGGCCTCTCTAACTAGAGCGCCACGTTGCCACCATTTGTTTGATACGAAATAGTACCTATTTATACTTTTTTAGCTATTTAAGACTTTTATTCATATATTAAGATTTAAAGATTTTTTAGATTAATAATCTTAGTTTTAGTAATTTGGTCTTAAAATAATCTTATTTTTAGAACAAAATATTTTAAATAAATGTTCTTAATTTTCAGTGTGGTTCACAGAGTCAAAGGCCTTACTGAAGTCAGTGTATATGACATCCGTTTGCATTTCCTCTGAAAATGCATCTTTTACCAGGGAGGTAAATTTAAGCAAGTTTGTCGTAGTGGACCGACCCTTAATAAAGCCATGTTGAGTAGGGGAAATTATCGTTTTACAGAGATGCTGCAAAGACGAAACAAGGATTTTTTTAAATAATTTAGGAATGACTGATAGCCCTGCAATGCCTCTGTAGTTCAAAATGTCAGACTTACCACCTTTTTTGTGGAGAGAAATGATATATGATTTTTTCTAAAAATATGGAAGGGTTGAAGAATCAAGGGATAGATTAAAAAGCTTATGCAACGGAGCAGCTAAAGAAGAGCAGCGTTCCTTAAGGAGACAACTAGGAATGCTGTCTGGCCCAGGGATGAAAGATTTTAAAGAAATAAGAGGTGAGATTATAGTGTTATAAGAAATAGAGGGAGCAAACATAGTGTTTGATTGAAAAATAAAATAAGGATTGAAAAAAGTAAGCAAAGAGTTAAGCGGCTGCAGAGTCGTTGCTGGCATTATCTATCCCATAAAAAAAAGAGGAAGGTACGCTTTAAGTTAACAAATTTATACAATTGTTAAGGCTCACGGGAAAACTGTCTTTTGCATCGAGTTAGATAGTTCTAGTAGCATAGCGAGTTTAAATTGGCGTAGTCCGACTTGGCTACTGTTTACTTAGACCAGTCAAGACTTGAACCAGACTTCTTTTATTTTTTAAAATATTTAGATTTGATATTTTTTAAATAAGAAAGTCTAGGTGTAAGCCAAAGAGGCTTTATAGAACCAGACGGTGGATCATCATTTGGGATGCATACATCTAAGAGTGCATTTAGGGTCTCATAGAAAGCAACAGTCGGTAGCCAGGAAAAGTTCATTAAGCAATGAATAATTTCCCTTGCGAAAACAACGACAAGGCAATTGCTGACATAATAGAGGTGAACTAAAAGGTTTGGAGATTGAGATAGAAATTTCTATAGTAGGATAATATTTTTATTTGGTAAGGGATACTACTTCAGATATGGTGATGACCTAGAGATGGCAGTATTTGTGAAGTCATTAATAAAAACCAGATCAAGAATTCGATCATTATGATTTCTTATTGAATTCATTTAAAACCATAAGAGATCAAGTAAGTAATCAAGGGAACACGAAAAAATGATTAAGAAATTTTAGTCAAATTAAAATCACCCAGTACAAAAAATAAGTCGTTATCTTTGACTTAAAGATTAATTTCTTCAATACAGGCAAATTGCTGCAAGTAAATTTCCGGAGAAGCTTTTAGAGGGATATAAGAGCAGGTGACAGCAACAATTTCAATATCAGTAGTCACATTAAAAGTTATGAGATATGACTCAAATGCCGATTTAGTGGCAATAAGTACGCCACCACTTTGAGTCGGTCGATCATTTCTATATAAAAGATAATTATTTGACATAACTTCAGAATCAGATACTGTAGGATTTAACCAAGTTTCTGACAAAGCAATTATATCAGAATCAAAGGACACACTACTCAAATATAGATTTTTGAGCTTAGTAAGAAGGCCTCCAACATTTTGATAATGAATACAGGCAAAATCGGGCCGCAGATCTAGTTTTTTGAAGCCGTACTAGCGGGCTCCTGTAAATTGGAACTGCCGGCTGTAAGAGAAACAGGAGAGGATTTACTTCGTCTTTTGGGCTTAAACTCATGAACAATCATATGTGGTGGTCAAAATTTTGGATCACAAATGACAGTAAATGCGTCGTGAGGGACACTTATTTTAAAAGGTGCTATTTCCCGGGCAATAGCAAAATTAAATTTTTGAGATTGATACATTAGCAGAGACTTTGCTAGAAATATGTGCCGCTACAGATTCACAAGTAGTTTTCGATGATAACCTAGACACAAATACTTGCTTCGAGGAGTAACAACATTTAAAATAGGGAGCTCAGGTGTAGGGGCAGCTACGTTGTCAGTCCTATTGTTAGGCGCTGCAGTGCGAAGTCTACCCTTCCAACCAGATCCAGCCCGCTCCGAAGACACGATGACTTGGGCTGATTCAGTAGTCTGAGTAAATCACCTAGAATCACCTGCAGAAGGTGTAGGAGAATTGAATAGGATATCAATACCCGGAGAGGCCGATAATGACAGAAATGGGGAAGCGTCTTGGTAGTGACAAGATGCCAATGGAGTCACGGGAGGCTGAGTAACTGGCAAATTAGGAGGAACTACTAAAAATTGAGAATAAGGTGGTGAGTTAAATTTATATTGGCTAAGCAACTCTAGACTAGAGTCTAAATCACTCGAAAGAAGCTATTTTATTAAGTTTAGAGAATAGAGTTCTCAGAGAAATATACATTTTAGAGTAATCAATTTGCTTGTCGATGGATACTGGACAAGACCATTAAACTGCACCACATTTCTTTTTAGAAACTGCAATGATCTTATCACAATCTCGACCTGTAAAACCAGCACACTTTGCATGCATGATATTCTCACACAACCAACAATTAATAAATCTCGGTTGCTCAGAATCATCCGCACACTTGATAGTGCAGTTTTTCCTGCAGCACGACATTGTTCCAACAGGGGTTAACAAATAATTAATAGGCCGAATAGGCAGAAATTGCGCACGTAAATAGAGCGGGAGGCACTCAAATAAAGCTCCAAACAAGAGAGCAAAAACGGAAAAACAATTTTCTTGTAAGAGCGCGCTGCTAAACAAAAACGAAATGCAACAGAGAATACACACACAACCAAATGTGTTAAGATGTGCGAAGTGCCACAACTGAGATAAGGAGATGAAAACACAAACAAAAAAAATCGCTGTGCTTACAATAACAACAAACTTATGTGAGTGAGGTGTAAAGCAAAAGCCGAAATACACAAAAAAACACACGCACAAGAATGTAATTATTTAAGGGAAACCTCAAAACTAAGTTTAGGAAAAATAAAATGGTTTATTTTATCGACACAATGCACAAATGAGCACAACTTACACAGCAAGACGATAGCTTGTCACCTATGCACAATTTTAGATCATAAAATATATTGTCGGTGTGTTATAAATCACAAAAACAATTGAAAATGTACGAACCAAATAAAACACGTCTGATTCGCTCAAACAAAGAACTCTCTCTATTTAATAAACAATTGTGGTAATACTTTACTTTAGCGGCCCGCCGACTGTAATTCGCGAATCACTGCGGACGGCAGTTCGCGTTAGTGACGAAAGCAGCACGAAGGGTGCGAAAGGCGACTAACTATATATACAGTTTGTAAAATAAGAGGTCATGCACTGAAAAAAAAAAAATGTTCTAAAATCAAGAACAAATGTTCTTAAAATTAAAACTTAAAAATAAAATAAATTAAAATTATTTTATATATTTATATATATATATGTATTATTTTTTTTTTATTTTTTTTGTGATTTATTTACATTTTATTCTGTTTTAGTAATTTCTTAAATGTTGTTTTAATTTGATGCGAGTGGGATTTGAACCGCCGTCTTCTACTTCACAACTGAAGCGGCCTCTCTAACTAGAGCGCCACGGTGCCACCATTTGTTTGATACGAAATCGTACCTATTTATACTTTTCTAGCAATTTAAGACTTTTATTCATATATTAAGATTTAAAGATTTTTTAGATTAATAATCTTAGTTTTAGTAATTTGGTCTTAAAATAATCTTATTTTAAGAACAAAATATTTTAAATAAATGTTCTTAATTTTCAGTGTGGTTCACAGAGTCAAAGGCCTTACTGAAGTCAGTGTATATGACATCCGTTTGCATTTCCCCTAAAAATGCATCTTTTACCAGGGAGGTAAATTTAAGCAAGTTTGTCGTAGTGGACCGACCCTTAATAAAGCCATGTTGAGTAGGGGAAATTATCGTTTTACAGAGATGCTGCAAAGACAAAACAAGGATTTTTTTAAATAATTTAGGAATGGCTGATAGCCCTGCAATGCCTCTGTAGTTCAAAATGTCAGACTTACCACCTTTTTTGTGGAGAGAAATGATATATGATTTTTTTCTAAAGATATGGAAGGGTTGAAGAATCAAGGGATAGATTAAAAATCTTATGCAACGGAGCAGCTAAAGAAGAGCAGCGTTCCTTAAGGAGACAACTAGGAATGCTGTCTGGCCCAGGGATGAAAGAAGATTTTAAAGAAATAAGAGGTGAGATTATAGTGTTATAAGAAATAGAGGGAGCAAACATAGTGTTTGATTGAAAAATAAAATAAGGATTGAAAAAAGTAAGCAAATAGTTAAGCGGCCCATAAAAAAAGAGGAAGGTACGCTTTAAGTTAACAAATTTGTACAATTGTTAAGGGTCACGGGAAAACTGTCTTTTGCATCAAGTTAGATAGTTCTAGTAGCATAGCGAGTTTAAATTGGCGTAGTCCGACTTGGCTACTGTTTACTTAGACCAGTCAAGACTTGAACCAGACTTCTTTTATTTTTTAAAATATTTAGATTTGATATTTTTTAAATAAGAAAGTCTAGGTGTAAGCCAAAGAGGCTTTATAGAACCAGACGGTGGATCATCATTTGGGATGCATACATCTAAGAGTGCATTTAGGGTCTCATAGAAAGCAACAGTCGGTAGCCAGGAAAAGTTCATTAAGCAATGAATAATTTCCCTTGCGAAAACAACGACGAGGCAATTGCTGACATAATAGAGGTGAACTAAAAGGTTTGGAGATTGAGATAGAAATTTCTATAGTAGGATAATATTTTTATTTGGTAAGGGATACTACTTCAGGGATATGGTGATGACCTAGAGACGGCAGTATTTGTGAAGTCATTAATAAAAACCAGATCAAGAATTCGATCATTATGATTTCTTATTGAATTCATTTAAAACCATAAGAGATCAAGTAAGTAATCAAGGGAACACGAAAAAATGATTAAGAAATTTTAGTCAAATTAAAATCACCCAGTACAAAAAATAAGTCGTTATTTTTGACTTAAAGATAATTTCTTCTATACAGGCAAATTGCTGCAAGTAAATTTCCGGAGAAGCTTTTAGAGGGATATAAGAGCAGGTGACAGCAACAATTTCAATATCAGTAGTCACATTAAAAGTAATGAGATATGACTCAAATGCCGATTTAGTGGCAATAAGTACGCCACCACTTTGAGTCGGTCGATCATTTCTATATAAAAGATAATTATTTGACATAACTTCAGAATCAGATACTATAGGATTTAACCAAGTTTCTGACAAAGCAATTATATCAGAATCAAAGGACACACTACTCAAATATAGATTTTTGAGCTTAGTAAGAAGGCCTCCAACATTTTGATAATGAATACAGGCAAAATCGGGCCGCAGGTCTAGTTTTTGAAGCTGTTCTAGCGGGCTCCTGTAAATTGGAACTGCCGGCTGTAAAAGAAACAGGAGAGGATTTACTTCGTCTTTTGGGCTTAAACTCATGAACAATCATATGTGGTGTTCAAAATTTTGGATCACAAATGACAGTAAATACGTCGTGAGCTACACTTATTTTAAAAGGTGCTATTTCCCGGGCAATAGCAAAATTAAATTTAGAGATTGATACATTAGCAGAGACTTTGCTAGAAATATGTGCCGCTACAGATTCACAAGTAGTTTTCGAGGATAACCTAGACACAAATACTTGCTTCGAGGAGTAACAACATTTAAAATAGGGAGCTCAGGTGTAGGGGCAGCTACGTTGTCAGTCCTATTTTTAGGCACTGCAGTGCGAAGTCTACCCTTCCAACCAGATCCAGCCCGCTCCGAAGACACGATGACTTGGGCTGATTCAGTAGTCTGAGTAAATCACCTAGAATCACCTGCAGAAGGTGTAGGAGAATTGAATAGGATATCAATACCCGAGGAGGCCGATAATGACAGATATGGGGAAGCGTCTTGGTAGTGACAAGATGCCAATGGAGTCACGGAATGTTGAGTAACTGGCAAATTAGCAGGAACTGCTAAAAATTGAGAATAAGGTGGTGGTTAAATTTATATTGGCTAAGCAACTCTAGACTAGAGTCTAAATCACTCGAAAGAAGCTATTTTATTAAGTTTAGAGAATAGAGTTCTCAGAGAAATATACATTTTAGAGTAATCAATTTGCTTGTCGATGCATACTGGACAAGACCATTAAACTGCACCACATTTCTTTTAAGAAACTGCAATGATCTTATCACAATCTCGACCTGTAAAACCAGCACACTTTGCATGCATGATATTCTCACACAACCAACAATTAAAAAATATCGGTTGCTCAGAATCATCCGCACACTTGATAGTGCAGTTTTTGCTGCAGCACGACATTATTCCAACAGGGGTTAACAAATAATTAATAGGCCGAATAGACAAAAATTGCGCACGTAAATAGAGCGGGAGGCACTCAAATAAAGCTCCAAACAAGAGAGCAAAAACGCAAAAACAATTTGCTTGTAAGAGCGCGCTGCTAAACAAAAACGAAATGCAACAGAGAATACACACACAACCAAATGTGTTAAGATGTGCGAAGTGCCACAACTAAGATAAGGAGATGAAAACACAAACAAAAAATATCGCTGTGCTTACAATAACAACAAACTTATGTGAGTGAGGTGTAAAGCAAAAGCCGAAACACACAAAAAAACTCACGCACAAGAATGTAATTATTTAAGGGAAACCTCAAAACTAAGTTTAGGAAAAATAAAATGGTTTATTTTATCGACACAATGCACAAATGAGCACAACTTACACAGCAAGTCGATAGCTTGTCACCTATGCACAATTTTAGATCATAAAATATATTGTCGGTGTGTTATAAATCACAGAAACAATTGAAAATGTACGAGCCAAATAAAACACGTCTGATTCGCTCAAACAAAGAACTCTCTCTATTTAATAAACAATTGTGGTAATACTTTACTTTAGCGACCCGCCGACTGTAATTCGCGAATCACTGCGGACGGCAGTTCGCGTTAGTGACGAAAGCAGCACGAAGGGTGCGAAAGGCGACTAACTATATATACAGCTAAGTTGGAAAATTTGCTACGACTGTCCGATCAGATCCAATTATATACCAAATGGCATACTAAAACTTTTTCTATCCAACCTGGGTCATGAGATATGGGGGTGTAAGTGGAAGAGGAAAAATTGAATTGAGCTAATGGGGCTGTTGGGGCCTTTTGGTAACATTTTTTATCTTTTATTTAATTTAACTTAAAAATACGCGTCGATTGATACCTTAATCACCCAAATCCGATGACTGGTTCAAAAGATAAATAAATTTGAAAATTTTAGTAGACTCCTAAAAATAAAGTGAAAAGTCAGTTTGTTTGTCTGTTTGTCTGATTGTTTGTTTGCATCAAAGCGCTAAAGAAACTTAAATGTAATGATGGGGATTTATTCCTTTTCGAAAATCTTAAAATGTTTGTTCTACTACTTTTTGAAAAAACCGCTAGTTTAGCGGAAAAACGCGAAATCCTGGAAAAATTAAAACCTCAACAGATTCCAAACCATAAAGGCTATAGATTTGTTCTGTATATCATTGGAAAGGTGGGCTTTTAGGCGTACCTTTACTTTTTTTCTAAAGTACTCAGGTAACATTTTTCAGGTGAAATAAAGTTTTTTAGCTTACATTTTGGCGATTTCTGACAAACGATTTTTATTAAATTTTAGTATGCTGTAGTACGTAAAATTTTTCGTTTTTTGGTGTATGAAACATAAACTTTGACTGAGGGGTTTGGAAGATATTGCCTGTTAACTGAATGTATACATTCTATCATTTCCATCGGTCGAAAATCAGGTTTTAGTACTAAAAACTTTTTGGTTTTATGAGAAATCTCAGCCAAGCTGACACAATATGCATTTAACTTAGTTTAATATATTCTGTGCAAAGTTGGTTCAAATCGGACCACTATAACATATAGCTGTCATAGGACCGATCGAGCGAAAATCGATTTTTAGTATGAAAACCTTTTTTGTTTTATGAGATATCTCAATCAAACTGATAAAATATGCATTTAACTTGGTTTTACATATCCTGGCCAAAGTTGGTTCTACTCGAACCACTATATCATATAACTGTCATAGGACCGATCGGGCGAAGTCTAAGTCTTAGAATGAGAAACTTTTTTTTGCATAGTTAGTACGGGGCCACCGACAGTAGAGTAGCAACTCAAGCGAAGCGGGCAGGGGCGGAGCCCCCTACTTTTCTTTATAATTAAAACAATTATTTTTTTTAAATATGAAAAAAAAATTCAACAATGATAAATCTACAATGTCAAAAGCAAAAGCAATTGCAAAAATTTCTGATATCCCACAAAAAGAACCTCTACACGAGGTAAAAGTCTAGTGACGAAAGCAATTTCCAGCCCCAAAATTTCAGATATCCAATTTTGTGACGAACAAAATTGAGTTTAATATAAAAATTCTGAATAAAAATATAAGAAAATAAAAAACGAAGTCAAAAAAGTCGACAAAAACATGCCTTGACACAAAATAATATCATATCGCCGTCTCACCATAGATTTTAATGAATCATATCTTAAACAACGCGTAATTTCAGCAGATACGCAAATAAAATAGTTAATAAAATGTAAAGAAATTGTTTCGACTTTTCCTCGAATTTTTAAGTGAAAAAATGTTTTCCGCCGGTTTTGTCCCCAAATCCGTTAAAAAGCAAGTAAGCGGTTACAGTCGAGCACGTTCGACAGTAGGATACCCTGAACCCAGGTACAAACAACTTTTTCTTACTAAAACTTCGTTTTCGATGAACCGTTCCTATGGCAGCTATATGATATAGTTAACTGATTTTGACCAAATTTGGTCAAGATGTATATTACCAGCCCAGATGCATATTGTATCAGTTTGGTTATGATATCTCGACAAACACAAAACTTTCCCATACTAAAACTTCGTTTTCGATTTACCATTCCTATGGCAGCTATATGATATAATTAACTGATTTTAACCAAATTTGGTCAAGATGCATATTACCAGCCCAGATGCATATTCTATTAGTTTGGTTATGATATCTCAACAAACACAAAACTTTTTCATACTAAAACATCATTTTCGATGTACCGTTCCTATGGCAGCTATATGATATAGTGGACCAATCCAAAAATAAAAACAAACTTGATCTGCCTATGGTATCCAGGAATCTACATACCAAGTTTGATGTCTCTAGCTCTTATGGTTTCTAAGATCGACGCGTTCAAACAGACGGACGGACGGACGGACAGACAGACGGACATGGCTCAATCGACTCGTCTGTTGATCCTGATCAAGAATATATATAGTTTTGAGGGTCTGCCACGCCCCCTTCTGCCTGTTACATTTATTCTGCCAAACACATTATACCCTTTTTGGCCCATTTTTAATGGGCTCAGGGTATAAAAAGTGGGTTTAGTTCTTGTAACTTTTGGGCTTTTGCCTAGTGTCTAGTCTGTTTGATGTCTGTTTGCATTAAAGCGCTAAAGAAGCTTATATGTAAAAAAATCGCTAAAGAAGCTTAGATATAATGATGAGGATTTATTCCGCTAGTTTAGCGGAAAAACGCTAAGTCCCGCTAAAAATAAAACCTCAATAGTTTCCAGACCATAGAAGCTACAGTATAGACATGTTATATATATTACTGGAAAGATAAGCTTTAAGCTTTAAACTTTCTTTCTTTAGTACTCAGGTAACATTTTACAGGTGAAATAAGGATTTTTAGCTTACATTTTGGCGATTTCTGACAAAACGGCTTTAGCGAGTTTATTAAATTAAAGTATGTTGTAGAACGTAATATAAAAATCATATAATTTAAAAAATTTAAATAGAAATACAAATAAGTCAAAAAAAAAACAAGTGGGACGGTGCTACAGTCGAGCATTCTCGACTGTAGGAGACCCCGTACTTATAGCAAAAACTAATAATGTGAAAAATTAAAAAAAATTAGTTAAATTAAATGCAAATGCATATCAGATTGGCAACGATGTCTCATAAGACAAAAAAGTTTTTCATACTAAGACTTAATTTTCGACCGATCGGTCCTATGACAGCTATGTGATATAGAAAACCGATTTTAACCAAATTTGGTCAGGATGTATATTACCAGCCCAAATGCATAATCTATCAAATTGGTTCTGATATCTCAACAAACACAGAACTTTTTCATACTAAAACTGCATTTTCGATGTATCGTGCCTATGGCAGCCATATTATATAGTGGTCCGATCCAAAAATAAAAACAAACTTGATCTGCCTATGGTATACGGGAACCTACATACAAAGTTTGATGTCTCTAGCTTTTATAGTTTCTGAGATCGACGCGTTCAAACAGACGGGCAGACGGACAGACAGACAGACGGACATGGGACCGGTACTGTTATAAGTTTTAAAATAAAAATTGCAAATTAACAGTTATTTTCGAACTTATATTTTCTGTCAGTTTAGTTGAAATATCTTATAATACAAAAAAGTTTTTCATACTAAGGTTTGATTTTCGCCCGATCGGTCCTATGACAGATATATGATATAGTTGGCCGATTTGAACCAACTTTGGTAAGGATGTATAAGACTAACTAAAATGCATATTCTATAAGTTTGGATACGATATCTAATAAAACTAAAAAGTTGTTCATACTAAGACTCGATTTTCGCCCGATCGATCCTATGACAGCTATTTGTTATAGTGGTCCGATTTAAACCAACTTTGTGCAGAATATATAAAACCAAGTTTAATTTATATTCTATAAGTTTGGTTACGATTTCTCATAAAACAAAAAAGTTTTTCATACTAAGGCTTGATTTTCGACCGATCGGTCCTATGACAGCTTTATGATATAGTGGTCCGATTTGAACCTACTTTGGCCAGGATATGTAAAACCAAGTTAAATGCATATTTTATCAGTTTGATTGAGATATCTCATAAAACAAAAAGGTTTTTCGTACTAAAAATCGATTTTCGCCCGATCGGTTCTATGACAGCTATATGTTATAGTGGTCCGATTTGAACCAACTTTGCACAGAATATATTAAACTAAGTTAAATGCATATTGTGTCAGTTTGGTTGAGATATCTCATAAAACCAAAAAGTTTTTAGTACTAAAACCTGATTTTCGACCGATGGAAATGATAGAATGCACTATAGGCAAAACGTCTCATATTTTGGCATTTTTTTTGCAGTTCCGTAAAAGCTGAATGTTATTAATTAAACTGTTAACAATCAAATAGTGGATAACATTTTTGCCCGTTTTTGCCCGATTTACGGCAATACTCAATGTTGCAGTTGCATTTACGTTTTGCCATTCAACGTTGCTTGATGTTTGGAGCGACAGCAACCGCCAACAAGCTGCAGTGAAGCAGTTTGTTTTGCAAAATATCGATGAAACTGAATTAAGTGATGTTCAGCAAAACTTAATAACAGATAAGCTAAAGCAGTTTTTCGGCTTCATCAACACTAATTTGCCAAAATGCATCAGAATGCGCGACCGCTTTATAAAAAAGCATGCGCAATGGCTTGCATCCTCGATAAAAATTGAGTTTCTTAAAGATGATGTTCCACGCGAAAAGCCTGGTCGTAAACGCTTGACGTATAATGAGGCAGGTCCAAGGTTAAAGCGAAAATTAGCATCTGAACTGGCAAATGAAACAGAAAATTCAATGCCACTGTTGTTGCATGCGGCTTCTGTATCGGCAAAAAAATTGAAAAATGACAAGACTTCTCTTTTACTGCAAAAAGCATTGAACAGCGCAAACATAGATGGCATAGCGAGCCAATTTGATCAGAATGAGATCACCAAAATAAGTTCAGAAAAGGCTTTAGCATTAATTGAAAATAATCTAACAAAACAACAATACATTAATATAAAAGCCATAAATAAGCTGCATGGATGCAATATTTATCCGCCGTATTCGGAACTTACAAAGATGAAATTAAAATGCAGACCAGAACAAGACAAAATAACTTATTCGGAAACGAAGGTTGAAGTATCGCTACAGAATTTATTAATTCATTCTGCTGACCGCATATTTGAAATGCAAAAAGATGTAATTGCTCATTCGCAAGCAACGCATTTCAAATTAATTGTTAACTATGGGTTCGATGGGTCAACAGGACAAAGTATATATAAACAGCGATTTAACACGGAGAAGCCTGTTGGATCGGATCAATCACTGTTTGTAACAACAATAATTCCCTTAAAATTAATAGATTGCCAAAATCAAATTATTTGGCTAAATCCTTCTCCACAATCAGTCAGATTCTGCCGGCCCCTCAAAATGGAATTCATTAGGGAAACTACTGAACTTATAAAAAATGAAAAAAGGAACTTGGACGAGCAAATACGTACTCTTAAAGAGCACACCTACAATTTCGCAAACCAAAAAATATTAATAAAATATGAAGCACATTTGACTTTAATCGATGGCAAAGTTTTAAATGTGTTAACTGGTACCAATTCATGCCAATCCTGCCCATTATGTGGTGCTAAGCCAAACCAACTTTTGAAGACAAAAAATATCGATTCAATAAACTTTCAGATCTATACTGATAGCCTTAAATATGGAGTAAGCCCTCTGCATGCATGGATACGATTCTTCGAGTTTGTATTAAAAGTATCGTACAGAATTGACTTAAAGAAATGGAGAGTCACAGGTTCTGAGAAAGATGAGGTTTTAATACGGAAACAAACTATTCAGCGGAGATTGTGGGATGAAATGGGTCTGAACGTAGACAATCCTAAGCAAAATGGAAGTGGCAATAGCAACGATGGAAATACCGCTAGAAGCGCTTTTGCAGATGTCAAAACTTTACCAACAATTTTAAGTTTTAACGAGACCATTTTGAATAATTTTTATATCATTTTAATTGCCACATCTTGTGAGTATAAGGTATGCCCAGCCAAATTTAAAGACTTATGTACAAAAACGTTTAACTTATACGTTAAAACTTATGAGTGGTATCCAATGTCTCCAACTGTGCACAAGGTATTGGTACATGGGCACCAAATTATGGAAACCTCCGTACTTCCTCTAGGAGCTCTCGGCGAAAATGCGTCAGAAGCGCGCAACAAATTATACAAACGCGATAGGCTATCTCATGCAAGGAAAAGCAGCCGCCTAAATACTATGTCAGACGTGTTTAACAGAGCATTAGATTCTTTTGACCCACTGCTTTCTACTCTACATCTGAAGGAACGCCAAAGATTAAATCATAAAACAAGTAAGCGGTTACAGTCGAGCACGCTCGACAGTAGGATACCCTGAGCCCAGGTACTCTTCAATAAAAGTTTATTTTCGACCAATTGTTTCTATGGCAGCTAAATGATATATAAAGCCGATTTGAACCAAATCTTGTTAGAATGTACAAAACTAACATTAATGCATATTTTATCAGTTTGGTTTTGATATCTCAACAAACACAAAACTTTTTCATACTAAAACTTCATTTTCGATGTATCGTTCCTATGGCAGCTATATGATATAGTGGTCCGATCCAAAAATAAAAACAAACTTGATCTGCGTATGGTATCCAGGAACCTACATACCAAGTTTGATGTTTTTAGCTTTTATAGTTTCTGAGATCGACGCGTTCAAACAGACGGACAGACGGACGGACGGACAGACGGACATGACTCAATCAACTCGGCTGTTGATCCTGATCAAGAATATATATAATTTGTGGGGTCTGCCACGCCTCCTTCTGCCTGTTACATACATCCTGCCAAACGCATTATACCCTTTTTGCCCATTTTTAATGGGCTCAGGGTATAAAAAGGCTACCGACAGAAGTCATATCTCTTTTGGAATCTCCTGATATTGAGCTTTCAAAAACAGGGATATGTGAAGACAATAATAATAATCAGGTAGAAGAAGGCGGAGATGACGAAATAGAAATTTTCGGGCTGGATTCCCTGGAGTTGGAGGAAGAGTTTTGGGATGAATAAATTATTAACTGGGTATCAAGGTATGGCGTCATAAAAGTTAATATTGGGCTGTAACTAATGTTTGATTTAGTTTTGCAGGGATCCAAATCAACTTTAAAATGTGAATTGCTAAAAATGCCTTAATTATACTACATTTAATGCATATTTTTTAAATATATTATATTAAAATATTTGAGACAAGAATTCGAACATTTTTTGACGTAATGGTAAGGTGGGCGGCATGGAAGGCGTGGTCCCACTGGAAAAACAAATAAATCCGAAATTCTACCTTTATTTTTTAAGTATATGTACAAAGTTTCATGTTTCTATCTTGAAAATTGGTAATGATGCCAGAAAAACGGACTTTTTGCCCATAGTGGAATGTATACATTCAGTTAACAGGCAATATCTTCCAAACCCCTCAGTCAAAGTTTATGTTTCATACACCAAAAAACTCAAAATTATACGTACTACAGCATACTAAAATTTAATAAAAATCGTTTGTCAGAAATCGCCAAAATGTAAGCTAAAAAACTTTATTTCACCTGTAAAAAGTTACCTGAGTACTTTTAAAAAAAGTAAAGGTACGCCTAAAAGCCCACCTTTCCAATGATATACAGAACATATCTGTAGCTTTTATGGTTTGGAATCTGTTGAGGTTTTAATTTTTCCAGGATTTAGCGTTTTCCCGCATTTTAAGATTTTCGAAAAGGAATAAATCCCCATCATTACATTTAAGCTTCTTTAGCGCTTTGATGCAAACAAACAATCAGACAAACAGACAAACAAACTGACTTTTCACTTTATTTTTAGGAGTCTACTAAAATTTTCAAATTTATTTATCTTTTGAACCAGTTATCGGATTTGGGTGATTGAGGTATCAATCAACGCGTATTTTTAAATTAAATTAAATAAAAAATAAAAAATGTTACCAAAAGGCCCCAACAGCCCCATTAGCTCAATTCAATTTTTCCTCTCCCACTTACACCCCCATATCTCATGACCCAGGTTGGTTAGAAAAAGTTTTAGTATGCCATTTTGTAAGTTAGGACTAGACCTTTCAATCAGTATATAACTCGATCTGATCGGACAGTCGTAGCAAATTTTCCAACTTAGCTGTATATATAGTTAGTCGCCTTTCGCACCCTTCGTGCTGCTTTCGTCACTAACGCGAACTGCCGTCCGCAGTGATTCGCGAATTACAGTCGGCGGGCCGCTAAAGTAAAGTATTACCACAATTGTTTATTAAATGGAGAAAGTTCTTTGTTTGAGCGAATCAGACGTGTTTTATTTGGCTCGTACATTTTCAATTGTTTCTGTGATCACTGCGGACGGCAGTTCGCGTTAGTGACGAAAGCAGCACGAAGGGTGCGAAAGGCGACTAACAATATATACAGCTAAGTTGGAAAATTTGCTACGACTGTCCGATCAGATCGAGTTATATACCGATCGAAAGGTTTAGTCCTAACTTACTAAATTCTTATCAAAAATACGCGTCGTTTGATACCTTGATGACCCTAATCCGACAACTGGTTCAAAAGATAAATAAATTTGAAAATTTTAGTAGACTCCTAAAAATAAAGTGAAAAGTCAGTTTGTTTGTCTGTTTGTCTGATTGTTTGTTTGCATCAAAGCGCTAAAGAAGCTTAAATGTAATGATGGGGATTTATTCCTTTTCGAAAATCTTAAAATGATTGTTCTACGACTTTTTGAAAAAACCGCTAGTTTAGCGGGAAAACGCTAAATCCTGGAAAAATTAAAACCTCAACAGATTCCAAACCATAAAAGCTACAGATATGTTCTGTATATCATTGGAAAGGTGGGCTTTTAGGCGTACCTTAATTTTTTTTCTAAAGTACTCAGGTAACATTTTACAGGTGAAATAAAGTTTTTTAGCTTACATTTTGGCGATTTCTGACAAAACGGCTCTAACGATTTTTATTTTTATGTTGTAGTACGTAGAATTTTGCGTTTTTTAGTATATGAAACATAAACTTTGACGAAGGGGTTTGGAAGATATTGCCTGTTAACTGAATGTATGCATTTTTCTATCGGTCGAAAATCAGGTTTTAGTACGAAAAACTTTTTGGTTGTATGAGATATCTCAAACAAACTGACACAATACGCATTTAACTTGGTTTTATATATTCTGTGCAAAGTTGGTTCAAATCGGACCACTATAACATATAGCTGTCATAGGACCGATCGGGGGAAAATGGAGTCTTAGTACGAAAAACTTTTTTGTTTTATGAGATATCTCAACCAAACTGATAAAATATGCATTTAACTTCGTTTTATATATCCTGGCCAAAGTTGGTTCAAATCGGACATCTATATCATATAGCTGTCATAGGACCGATCGGGCGAAAATCAAGTCTTAGCATAAAAAACTTTTTTTACACGAGATATCGTAGCAAAACTAATAGAATATGCATTTAAGTTAGACTTATAGATCCTGAAAAAAGTTGGTTCTAATCGAACCACTATATCATATAACTGTCATAGGACCGATCGGGCGAAGTCTAAGTCTTAGTATAAGAAACTTTTTTTTCTCACAGTAGGTACGGGGCTTCCGACAGTAGAGTAGCAACTTAAGCGATGCGAGCAGGGGGCGGAGCCCCCAACTTTTCCTTATAATTAAAAAAATTTTTTTTTAAATATGAAAAAATATTCAACAATGATAAATTTACAATGTCAAAAGCAAAAGCCATTGCAAAAATTTCTGATATCCCACAAAAAAAACCTCTAAGCGAGGTAAAAGTCTAGTGACGAAAGCAATTTCCAGCCCCAAAATTTCTGATATCCAATTTTTTGACGAACAAAATTGAGTTTAATATAAAAATTTTAAATAAAAATATAAATTAATAAAAAAAAAACAATTGGCATTCGGCACTGCACAAAAACTAATTTTAATGTACAAAGAAGCTCACCCTTTTTGCGCACAGTGCACAAGGCCAATTGTTTTTTTATTAATTTATATTTTTATTTAAAATTTTTATTTTAAACTCAATTTTGTTCGTCACAAAATTGGATATCAGAAATTTTGGGGCTGGAAATTGCTTTCGTCACTAGAGTTTTACCTCGTTTAGAGGTTTTCTTTGTGGGATATCAGAAATTTTTGCAATGGCTTTTGCTTTTGACATTGTAAATTTATCATTGTTGAATATTTTTTCATATTTAAAAAAAAATTTTTTTTTAATTATAAGGAAAAGTTGGGGGCTCCGCCCCCTGCTCGCATCGCTTAAGTTGCTACTCTACTGTCGGAAGCCCCGTACCTACTGTGAGAAAAAAAAGTTTCTCATACTAAGACTTAGACTTCGCCCGATCGGTCCTATGACAGTTATATGATATAGTGGTTCGATTAGAACCAACTTTCTTCAGGATCTATAAGTCTAACTTAAATGCATATTCTATTAGTTTTGCTACGATATCTCGTGTAAAAAAAAGTTTTTTATGCTAAGACTTGATTTTCGCCCGATCGGTCCTATGACAGCTACATGATATAGTTGTCCGATTTGAACCAACTTTGGCCAGGATATATAAAACGAAGTTAAATGCATATTTTGTCAGTTTGGTTGAGATATCTCATAAAACAAAAAGGTTTTTCGTACTAAGACTCCATTTTGAGTGATTCGCGAATTACAGTCGGCGGGCCGCTAAAGTAAAGTATTACCACAATTGTTTATTAAATGGAGAAAGTTCTTTGTTTGAGCGAATCAGACGTGTTTTATTTGGCTCGTACATTTTCAATTGTTTCTGTGATCACTGCGGACGGCAGTTCGCGTTAGTGACGAAAGCAGCACGAAGGGTGCGAAAGGCGACTAACAATATATACAGCTAAGTTGGAAAATTTGCTACGACTGTCCGATCAGATCGAGTTATATACCGATCGAAAGGTTTAGTCCTAACTTACTAAATTCTTATCAAAAATACGCGTCGTTTGATACCTTGATGACCCTAATCCGACAACTGGTTCAAAAGATAAATAAATTTGAAAATTTTAGTAGACTCCTAAAAATAAAGTGAAAAGTCAGTTTGTTTGTCTGTTTGTCTGATTGTTTGTTTGCATCAAAGCGCTAAAGAAGCTTAAATGTAATGATGGGGATTTATTCCTTTTCGAAAATCTTAAAATGATTGTTCTACGACTTTTTGAAAAAACCGCTAGTTTAGCGGGAAAACGCTAAATCCTGGAAAAATTAAAACCTCAACAGATTCCAAACCATAAAAGCTACAGATATGTTCTGTATATCATTGGAAAGGTGGGCTTTTAGGCGTACCTTAATTTTTTTTTCTAAAGTACTCAGGTAACATTTTACAGGTGAAATAAAGTTTTTTAGCTTACATTTTGGCGATTTCTGACAAAACGGCTCTAACGATTTTTATTTTTATGTTGTAGTACGTAGAATTTTGCGTTTTTTAGTATATGAAACATAAACTTTGACGAAGGGGTTTGGAAGATATTGCCTGTTAACTGAATGTATGCATTTTTCTATCGGTCGAAAATCAGGTTTTAGTACGAAAAACTTTTCGGTTGTATGAGATATCTCAAACAAACTGACACAATACGCATTTAACTTGGTTTTATATATTCTGTGCAAAGTTGGTTCAAATCGGACCACTATAACATATAGCTGTCATAGGACCGATCGGGGGAAAATGGAGTCTTAGTACGAAAAACCTTTTTGTTTTATGAGATATCTCAACCAAACTGATAAAATATGCATTTAACTTCGTTTTATATATCCTGGCCAAAGTTGGTTCAAATCGGACAACTATATCATATAGCTGTCATAGGACCGATCGGGCGAAAATCAAGTCTTAGCATAAAAAACTTTTTTTTACACGAGATATCGTAGCAAAACTAATAGAATATGCATTTAAGTTAGACTTATAGATCCTGAAGAAAGTTGGTTCTAATCGAACCACTATATCATATAACTGTCATAGGACCGATCGGGCGAAGTCTAAGTCTTAGTATGAGAAACTTTTTTTTCTCACAGTAGGTACGGGGCTTCCGACAGTAGAGTAGCAACTTAAGCGATGCGAGCAGGGGGCGGAGCCCCCAACTTTTCCTTATAATTAAAAAAATTTTTTTTTTAAATATGAAAAAATATTCAACGATGATAAATTTACAATGTCAAAAGCAAAAGCCATTGCAAAAATTTCTGATATCCCACAAAAAAAACCTCTAAGCGAGGTAAAAGTCTAGTGACGAAAGCAATTTCCAGCCCCAAAATTTCTGATATCCAATTTTGTGACGAACAAAATTGAGTTTAATATAAAAATTTTAAATAAAAATATAAATTAATAAAAAAAAAAACAATTGGCATTCGGCACTGCGCAAAAAGTAATTTTAATGTACAAAGAAGCTCACCCTTTTTGCGCACAGTGCACAAGGCCAATTGTTTTTTTATTAATTTATATTTTTATTTAAAATTTTTATTTTAAACTCAATTTTGTTCGTCACAAAATTGGATATCAGAAATTTTGGGGCTGGAAATTGCTTTCGTCACTAGAGTTTTACCTCGTTTAGAGGTTTTCTTTGTGGGATATCAGAAATTTTTGCAATGGCTTTTGCTTTTGACATTGTAAATTTATCATTGTTGAATATTTTTTCATATTTAAAAAAAAATTTTTTTTTAATTATAAGGAAAAGTTGGGGGCTCCGCCCCCTGCTCGCATCGCTTAAGTTGCTACTCTACTGTCGGAAGCCCCGTACCTACTGTGAGAAAAAAAGTTTCTCATACTAAGACTTAGACTTCGCCCGATCGGTCCTATGACAGTTATATGATATAGTGGTTCGATTAGAACCAACTTTCTTCAGGATCTATAAGTCTAACTTAAATGCATATTCTATTAGTTTTGCTACGATATCTCGTGTAAAAAAAAGTTTTTTATGCTAAGACTTGATTTTCGCCCGATCGGTCCTATGACAGCTACATGATATAGTTGTCCGATTTGAACCAACTTTGGCCAGGATATATAAAACGAAGTTAAATGCATATTTTGTCAGTTTGGTTGAGATATCTCATAAAACAAAAAGGTTTTTCGTACTAAGACTCCATTTTCCCCCGATCGGTCCTATGACAGCTATATGTTATAGTGGTCCGATTTGAACCAACTTTGCACAGAATATATAAAACCAAGTTAAATGCGTATTGTGTCAGTTTGTTTGAGATATCTCATACAACCAAAAAGTTTTTCGTACTAAAACCTGATTTTCGACCGATAGAAAAATGTATACATTCAGTTAACAGGCAATATCTTCCAAACCCCTTGGTCAAAGTTTATGTTTCATATACTAAAAAACGCAAAATTCTACGTACTACAACATACTAAAATAATAAAAATCGTTAGAGCCGTTTTGTCAGAAATCGCCAAAATGTAAGCTAAAAAACTTTATTTCACCTGTAAAATGTTACCTGAGTTTTTTAGAAAAAGTTTAAAGGTACACCTAAAAGCCCTCAAGCACACCTTTTTAATGATATCCAGAACATATCTATAGCTTCTATGGTATGGAAACTGGTGAGGTTTCAAATTTAGCGGGATTTAGCGATTTCCCGCTAAACTAGCGGGAAATTGCAAAAGTCGTAAAACAAACATTTCTAGATTTTCAAAAATGAACAGACAAACAGACAAACAAAGAAACTAACTTTTCACTTCATTTTTAGTATTCTACTAAAATTTTCAAATTTATTTATCTTTTGAACCAGTTGTCGGATTTGGGTCATCAAGGTATCAAACGACGCGTATTTTTGATAAGAATTTTTAAAAAATAAAAAATTTTACGTAAAAGCCCCAACGGCTCCATAAGCTGCGATCATATACATTTTTCACCTCCCACTTACACCCCCGTATCTCATGACCCAGGTGAATTAGCAAAAGTTTTAGTATGCCATTTTGTAAGTTAGGACTAAACCTTTCGATCGGTATATAACTCGATCTGATCGGACAGTCGTAGCAAATTTTCCAACTTAGCTGTATATATTGTTAGTCGCCTTTCGCACCCTTCGTGCTGCTTTCGTCACTAACGCGAACTGCCGTCCGCAGTGATCACAGAAACAATTGAAAATGTACGAGCCAAATAAAACACGTCTGATTCGCTCAAACAAAGAACTCTCTCTATTTAATAAACAATTGTGGTAATACTTTACTTTAGCGACCCGCCGACTGTAATTCGCGAATCACTGCGGACGGATTTATAACACACCGACAATATATTTTATGATCTAAAATTGTGCATAGGTGACAAGCTATCGACTTGCTGTGTAAGTTGTGCTCATTTGTGCATTGTGTCGATAAAATAAACCATTTTATTTTTCCTAAACTTAGTTTTGAGGTTTCCCTTAAATAATTACATTCTTGTGCGTGTGTTTTTTTGTGTATTTCGGCTTTTGCTTTACACCTCACTCACATAACAATTGCTTGTACAAACTGTGCAAACGTTTAACATTTTGAAAATAAAAAACTGTGTTGAGGACTATGAATAGACTTGGATTTAATTTCTAACTATTAATAAAACAAGTTGCAGCATAATAATTACTAATTTCCAGTGACCGTAACTGTTATAAGTTTTAAAATAAAAATTGCAAATTAACAGTTATTTTCGAACTTATATTTTAAAGTTACGAAAAAATAATTATTTTTATTTTTTATTAAAAAAGTCAAAAATAATCGTTAAAATTCAATTTTTAAATAAAAGTTGTGAAATAACTCTTATTTCTGATTTTTTCAAATAAGATTTTTTTTTATTTTTATTTTTAAAGTTGCAAATAAGAGTTATTAAAAATCAAAAATAAAAGTTAAAGTGAATATCTTTTGAACCAAGTGTTTAGATTTTTATTGAAAATATCAGAAATAAGAGTTATTTCACAACTTTTATTTAAAAATTGAATTTTAACGATTATTTTTGACTTTTTTAATTTCTTGACAAAATGGCGGCTACTCAAAGCAAAATGTTCGATATTCGACCAAAATTCGGTTCTTTAATTGTTTATAAAAATAGGAAATTTTTATCGGATGGGGAAATCCTTTGATTAGTTCCTAAAAAATATAGTTAAGAAGCTTGTGTAAAAATTTGAGACCGATCGGTTTAGCCGTTTCTGAGAAATTTTACTCACCGACTTTGAGAAAAGCGCGTTTAAAATTTTGAAAGCACTTTACATGTAGTGTCCCCTACTGCGAGATCTCTCGGCGCGCCTTCACTAATGTGTCTATAGCTTCGAAAACATTCGTCGGATCAACTTGAAATTTTGTGTGTGTATACTCAGATATATATATATTAAGAAAATGCAAAAAAAAATTTAGATTTTTTTGAAAATCCTAACTGTATATAACCCCTTAAGTACGATTAATATCTTATAGCAATTATTGAAAAACATTGTCAAAAGTTGAATACAGCGTTCTGCAAGGGCATAGAATCTTCGGTTATGTACACTCGACTGTAGCCGCATCGGACCACGAGAAAAGTGGGTCCCTAGCCAGCCTATAACCTGTGTCTTTAACACTACTGTCCGTGTCAGAAACTATTAAATATATTTAACAGCATAGAGTGTATATATTGATGCAACAGCAAAATTCGTAATATAAATTATTTTATTATTCAACACATTATTCGATGACGGTGCATAAAGCAAAGTATTGAGAAAAGTAGGCATCTTATTTATTTGTCATTTTGTTACAAAAATAAGTTTGTAGACAATGTGTGAACACTTTACAAATTGTTTGCATGCTAACCGAGTTTTGTACTAAATCAGCATTGCCAACTATTTCGATGATTTTGCTAACGTATGACCAACAACCAAAATGTAACTAAAAATTTTTAATTTTGTGTTAAATATTTTGCTTTTCTGACTTACCTTAAGGGTGATTAAATATGTTTGTAATTTAATCAAAATTAATCTTGTGTTCTTCTATTAATTATTTAAATCTATTTCTGCATATTTATATTTAAAAACATTATTTGATTTACAATAATTGCATTTCCTGCAATGGAGCTTCTTTTTTGCAAATAAGATTTCTTGCTAAAGAAAACAATCTCTCTGACGAAGCTGACGATGCTGATGTTGAAAAAAATAATAATAATGGAAATTGACTTTAACTTTCCTTCTACCAAAGCAAAACATTGAACTCCACGGTTATTGGAAACCGTATATTGGAAAAAGCAACTACGTATATTTCTCTTGTCTATTTCTCTTTACTTCTCTTTGATGCTAAATAAAGGGAATTGAATTGAAGGGAATAAAAATAGCGATTTTCTGTGAAACTTGGTTATATACTTTAAAAGTAGCGAATCGATATACAAACTCAAGGACGAATTCAATTTTTTTCTATATCTGTCTTTGGAACAGAGTCTTTGCATAACTTCTGTAAAGCATGTATTTTTGGGATAACCCATTGAATAGTTGGGTAACTGTCCGCTTCCAGGAATTTAGAAATCTCCTCAACTTTTGAGAGCATATTAGTCACAGTAATAATGTTGCTTAGATTCAAAGAATCTAAACAATTCATTTCATTTTGTTCTTTTAAGAGTTCAACAATATCATGCCAGTTATGTTCTATTGATTGCATTGTATAAATAATAGTATTAATAATAGTATTCCATCTTGTCTGACAGACTCCTTTAAGACTTATCTCAAGTTTTGAGATTCCTCCAGACTTTTTAAAATATTTGACTAGCTTTCAGCATTTTTTTCTACATTCAGTAGCTCTGGAACTATCTTGAACGACTTCTCAACCACATTGTTTAGTAATTCATTAATGCAGTTAATATGAAATAATTCCTTAAAAGCAGATATCATATTTGATCCGCGGCCATCTAGGGATACAGTAGTTGGGTGAGGTAGCAATTTGCTTACGTTTACATTCGGTTCAAAACGATTTCCAATTTCAAGGGCAATCGATATAACGTCCTTAACACCTGAATCACTAACAATGCTGAAAGGACGACAATTTTGAACGATTTGTTAAATTTATAGCACTTATGACGAACTAAATTGGATGTGGCACCAGTAAATTTAAATACGCTCAGACAATTTTGGCACGCCACAATTTTCGGTATTACCATGCATTTCTGTCCAGTGACCTGACCAAAAATTTTCCACACCTTGCTTTTGCCGCGCTTATGGGTTATATTGTATTATTAGCTTATTTATACCCGTTACTGAAAAAATAAGTAAAAGGGTATGTTGTGTTCGTATGTAACAGGGAGAAGGATGCATCTCCGACCCTATAAAGTATATATATTCTTGATCAGCATCAACTGTCCGTCTGTCTGAACAAAAGGATCTCAGAGATAATAAGAGATAGAAATACCAAACTTTCACTCAAAGACTACTATATACCCCACGCAGATCAAGTTTGTTTTAAATTGAAGTCACGCCCCCCTCCACCCCCGCAAATCGCGAAAAACCATCACACCCACAGTTTTTAAGATTATACGTTTTTTGTGTAAATAAACGTTGTCTATTAGTATTATCTATTATCCCACTGAATTGCATAAAGATCGGACAAGTAACGGGTATCCTACTGTCGGGATCTCGACTTTAGCTTTGGTGGTGGTGTGCTGTAGACGTTATATTGTCTATTTTTAGGTTTTTGCACAAATCGCTAATTATGGAATTTTTTTATTCTGTTCCCATGTCCGAAATAACGTCTTCATTGGACCGAACTTCAGTATAAAAAATTTGAATATTGCTTTTGCAACAGTATTAGCATTTTTGTTTGGTATTGGAATGGCTACAAGATATTTCGTTAAGTCGCATATCAATGTAAATGCGTATTCGTTGTTATATTCAGATTTAGGTAGCAGACCTATCCACTATCACTCTGTCAAAGGCATTTAATAATGTTTCAGTAATGATCATTTTGGGTCTTTGTATGGATCAACGTTCTTGATGTTAGGCATTTATGGCATCTACGTATGTACTCTTTGACATGGCGAGTCATGTTTTTCCAATAGTAGTGTCTTTTGATTAAACTAGCGTTTTAGTTATGCCTGTATGACCTCCTTGCATGGGATCGTCATGAAATGTAGACATTATTGCTTCTTGTTCTTTTTCATTATTAATTAGGGTCACCGGCTTGAGTAGCTCTACTCTTAATGATTTTAATATCTTATTCACACTTGTGTAAAAGAATTTTTTTGAAACTAACTCAAAAATCTTTTCGCTCGGTGCCACTTTAAGTTGACGGATCTCATGTATACCGGCTTGCTTTTCAAGCCCTTGGAAGAACTGACCTAAGTCAAGAGTTCCATTGGTGTACAGATCGCTAACATCAATTCTTGCAAAAACTTTATTTCCATGTTGTAGCAAACATATTTCATTAGTTGTGTGCAAGGCCACTACTTTTCGTTTATCGTCATTCTTGAGGACTTCCCATACGTTGGGCTTTGAAGCATTATTAGGATCTTGCCTAAACAAGGTTTCCTTTTTTGTTCCTGCGCAGAAATGGTTCTGTCTACTTTGCTGTCTTCTAGTGACTTTTAAGACATGATTATTTATTGTTGTTAATTCATCAATGGTTATTCTTGATAACGCATCGGCTACAAAATTATCTTTTCTCTTAAGATATTCAACTGTGAATTCGTATTCTTCTAGATCCAGTCTCATACGAGTTAATTTTGAACTTAAGTTTGTCGTTGAGAACAAATATGTCAATGGTCTATGATCTGTTTTTATTGTAAAATGTTTGCCATATATATATGGTCGAAAATATGTAATTGCCCAGTGAATTGCTGCTAACTCTTATTCGGTTGTATTTTATTTTCTCCTTTTGTAAATGAACGGGAGGCATATGCTACGGGCAATTGTTTATCTCCATAGGTTTGGGTTAAAGCTACATAATCTTGTTATGTGACGTGAATAATCTGCAAAGTTTTTTATAAAAAAATAATAAATAATTGCAAAAAGCAAAGAATCTTCTTGCGCGATCGGCGTCCGTAGGAACAGTGTATTTTTTAATGACATCATATTTTTTATCGTGAGGGAAAATGCATTTGTCTTTACATTTGTGACCTAAAAAAGTCACTTCATCAAGAATGTATTTTATTCTGCATGTAGTTTAAGGTTGTGTTTCCTTCACAAATCAAAGACATTTGTTAAGTTTTTGATTATGTGATTTTCGGAATAACCGATGACTATTAAGTCATCCATTTACAAGAATGCTTGTGAAGGGTCTAATCCGGAGAAAGCTATTGTCATCATTCTTTGAAAAGAATTTGGCGCTATTTTTAAGCCATATGGCAATCGCGTGAAGCAATAAGAGCCATTGCTCGTTGAAAAAGACGTTACATCTCTTGAATTATTGTCGAATTCAATTTGGTGAACGGAAATTTATCGGAAAGTAATTTATTATTTATTTGACGACAGTCTATAACGAGTGGCCATCTTTTGGTATCGGAACTGTAGTGACCAGCTTCGTATACTAAATAAGTTTTGCATGCAAGCTTAATTCTGCTTTGCAGCATAACTAAAACGGCTCAGCTATTAAATTGCAAACACTGCTTTTCACAAAGTTCAACAGCTGCAATGCTTCATATAAGCAGAGCTTTCTGATTATATTCCCAGTGGACCAAAGTGCAGACGTTGAGCGTGCATTCGCAAAATGTTCGAAAATGAGCTTAGAATAGGACAAGCTGCGGACAACAAGTTCCGCAAAACTCTCGTTTTAGAGCTAAGGAACGGTCGGTAAACGGATCATAAGCGAAAACTGGAGACTGGTTAACACTCGCCAGCAAGCTCATCAGCGCGCAGGAAACTCAACTTGCAACTCAACATTTTCGTTCTGTCGAGTGCGTTGCGTCCGTTGTGTTGCGTTCTCTATTAATTAATAGATCTGCACTGCTCGCAGCCTAACAGAGTTAACTGCTTGCGATTGCACTTCCTAATGCACTGCTTGCAGTCCTCCTGCACGCGCACACATACACAAGTTTCTTCTCTCTCTTATCATTGAATGCCGTGAATGAACCGAGTGCCGTATCGACTCCCTTATGTAACCTTGGATAAGTTCGGCAGAATCATACGGTGACATAATCCTTTATGCTAGAGTGAATTTTCATCCAGGATTTATATTTCCGGATTGTGCCCCAAATTCTGCAGTGTATATTCTTTTATTTTTCTTTTTCGTGGGAAGAAACATTGTTGACGACGTTTTTCTTTAAGCCAGGTATGTTAGTGGAGGTACAGTGTTACCTATACTAAAGTTAATCTTATTTACAGTGTCTAATGACAGTGCTTTTAATTCAAGATTTGAAAAGTGAAACATATTTCATGTGCTAAAATTCATTTTATGGTGAATCGGCCAAACCGCCAGCTCCAGACCAAAAGTCTGTATGAGAAAATATCTGTTCCGACCTGTGCTAGCTGTGTTCTTCGATTTTGGTTCCGGTTGCAGTTGTTGCTGTCCCACGCTGAAATGCTGCATGGTCACTGCCGAGCAAAATTTCGTTTAGTTTCCAATTCCGTCGCTAGGCACACATACCACTCCCTTGTCCAGTATAGCCAATTAATAAAGTGGAGAAAAAAAATTGTGAAAAAATAGAACAGTGCTGTGCACAAAAATATATCCACTAAGTGATGCTCGTGAAATAAATGGAGAATATAAAAATAATTAAACTTGCGATATAAAATTTAGAAATGAAAGAAAGAAAGAATTAAATTTAAAAAAAAAGAATATATATTAATTATTTTTTTGTTCAACTTAAAAATTGCTGAAAATGAAAAAAACATTTGTTTTCTATAAATTAATTTTTTTTGGAGAAGAAAAAAGAAAAATAAATAAGGGTAATTGTCTATTATATGGGCCTCATCTCAAAAAAAAAAAAAAAAAACCACAAATAGGGGGTGATTTATCATGAATTAAGCAAAAAAAATTGGGGACTTAATTGGTTTATTTTTAAAAAATCATTGAAGTTTCCATACAAAATGAACTTTTTATACCCTGAGCCCATTAAAAATGGGCAAAAAAGGGTATTATGTGTTTGGCAGAATGTATGTAACAGGCAGAAGGGGGCGTGGCAGACCCCCAAAACTATATATATTCTTGATCAGGATCAACAGCCGAGTCGATTGAGCCATGTCCATCTGTCGGCCCGTTTGTCTGTCCGTCCGTCCGCCTGTTTAAACGCGTCGATCTCAGAAGCCATAAGAGCTAGAGACATCAAACTTGGTATGTAGATTCCTGGATACCATAGGCAGATCAAGTTTGTTTTTATTTTTGGATTGGTCCACTATATCATATAGCTGCCATAGGAACGGTACATCGAAAATGATGTTTTAGTATGGAAAAGTTTTGTGTTTGTTGAGATATCATAACCAAACTAATAGAATATGCATCTGGGCTGGTAATATGCATCTTGACCAAATTTGGTTAAAATCAGTTAATTATATCATACAGCTGCCATTGGAACTGTACATCAAAAATGAAGTTTTAGTGTGGAAAAGTTTTTTGTTTGTTAAGACACCACAACCAAACAGACAGAGTGTGCAACTGGGCTTATTTTACATCCTGACCATAGGCAGATCAAGTTTGTTTTTGCTTTTGGATCGGTCCACTATATAATAAAGCTGCCATAGAAACGATACATCGAAAATGAAGTTTTAGTGTGGAAAAGTTTTGTGTTTGTTGAGATATCAGAACCAAACTGATAAAATGTACATCTGGGCTGGTATTATACATCCTGACCAAATTTGGTTAGAATCGGTTAACTATCACTGCGGACGGCAGTTCGCGTTAGTGACGAAAGCAGCACGAAGGGTGCGAAAGGCGACTAACAACTATATACAGCTAAGTTGGAAAATTTGCTACGACTGTCCGATCAGATCGAGTTATATACCGATCGAAAGGTTTAGTCCTAACTTACAAAATGGCATACTAAAACTTTTGCTAATTCACCTGGGTCATGAGATACGGGGGTGTAAGTGGGAGGGGAAAAATTTATATGATCGCAGCTTATGGAGCCGTTGGGGCTTTTACGTAAAATTTTTTATTTTTTAAAAATTCTTATCAAAAATACGCGTCGTTTGATACCTTGATGACCCAAATCCGATAACTGGTTCAAAAGATAAATAAATTTGAAAATTTTAGTAGAATACTAAAAATGAAGTGAAAAAGTTTCTTTGTTTGTCTGTTTGTATCAAAGCGCTAAAAAAGCGTAGATGTTATGATGGGGATTTGTTCATTTTTGAAAATCTAGAAATGTTTGTTTTACGACTTTTTCAATTTCCCGCTAGTTTAGCGGGAAATCGCTAAATCCCGCTAAATTTGAAACCTCACCAGTTTCCATACCATAGAAGCTATAGATATGTTCTGGGTATCATTGGAAAGGTGTGCTTGAGGGCTTTTAGGCGTACCTTTAAACTTTTTTTCTAAAGTACTCAGGTAACATTTTACAGGTGAAATAAAGTTTTTTAGCTTACATTTTGGCGATTAATTTTAGTATGTTGTAGTACGTAGAATTTTGCGTTTTTTAGTATATGAAACATAAACTTTGACCAAGGGGTTTGGAAGATATTGCTTGTTAACTGAATGTATACATTTTTCTATCGGTCGAAAATCAGGTTTTAGTAAGAAAAAATTTTTGGTTGTATGAGATGTCTTAAACAAACGGACACAATACGCATTTAACATGGTTTTATATATTCTGTGCAAAGTTGGTTCAAATCGGACCACTATAACATATAGCTGTCATAGGACCGATCGGGCGAAAATGGAGTCTTAGTACGAAAAACTTTTTTGTTTTATGAGATATCTCAACCAAACTGATAAAATAAGCATTTAACTTCGTTTTATATATCCTGGCCAAAGTTGGTTCAAATCGGACCACTATATCATATAGCTGTCATAGGACCGATCGGGCGAAAATGGAGTCTTAGTACGAAAAACTTTTTTGTTTTATGAGATATCTCAACCAAACTGATAAAATATGCATTTAACTTCGTTTTATATTCCCTGGCCAAAGTTGGTTCAAATCGGACCACTATATCATATAGCTGTCATAGGACCGATCAGGCGAAATGGAGTCTTAGTACGAAAAACTTTTTTGTTTTATGAGATATCTCAACCAAACTGATAAAATATGCATTTAACTTCGTTTTATATATCCTGGCCAAAGTTGGTTCAAATCGGACCACTATATCATATAGCTGTCATAGGACCGATCGGGCGAAAATGGAGTCTTAGTACGAAAAACTTATTTGTTTTATGAGATATCTCAACCAAACTGATAAAATATGCATTTAACTTCGTTTTATATATCCTGGCCAAAGTTGGTTCAAATCGGTCCACTATATCATATATCTGTCATAGGACCGATCGGGTGAAAATCATGTCTTAGTATGAAAAACTTTTTTGTTTTTTAAGATATCATAACCAGACTGATAGAAAATGTATCTAACTTGGTTTTATATATCCTGATCAAAGTTGGTTCAAATCGGACCCCTATATCATATAGCTGTCATAGGACCGATCGGGTCCAAATCAAGTACGACTTTTTAGCAGTCTTAGCTTTTGACATAGTAAGTACGGGGTCTCCGACAGTCGAGAATGCTCGACTGTAGCTCCGTCCGACTAGATTTATTTAAATTGAATACAGCATACATGTGTTTATCGCCTGAACCACAACCAACATTCTACATACATTTTTAACCCCATTTTTTTTTTACCGTTTTAGGGGTAAAAAAATTCAAACCGCCGCCATTTACTCATTATTTTTTTTCAAATTCCTTTTTTTGTGGTTCATGCCATAGCCACTGACATATATTTTAAGAAATTCTTTGGATTTTTTGTTTCAGAAATTTTGAAGCAGAGATATCGTGTCAACCAGTTTTTTTCGGACAATCACTTCAACCGCCATTTTGTCGCCATGAAGGACAGAAAATAATTAAAATATATTGTTTTCTTAACCCTCAATATGTGTGTTAACATGTGTGAAAAAAGCCTAGTGTTTCGATATATTTTACTATGCAAAAATAAATGTTGAAAAATCATGCAAAAGTGGTGTAAGGTCCCCTTAATTGTACTTGATAACACTTATATATTATTTACATATATATTTATGCATATATACATGCAACATATGCCAATTTTCACCATTTGCTTTTTATACCCTGAGCCCATTAAAAATGGGCCAAAAAGGGTATAATGTGTTTGGCAGAATGTATGTAACAGGCAGAAGGGGGCGTGGCAGACTCTCAAAACTATATATATTCTTGATCAGGATCAACATCCAAGTCGATTGAGCCATGTCCGTCTGTCTGTCTGTCCGTCCGTCCGTCTGTTTGAACGCGTCGATCTTAGAAACCAAAAGAGCTAGAGACATCAAACTTGGTGTGTAGATTCCTGGATACCATAGGCAGATCAAGTTTGTTTTTATTTTTGGATCGGTCCACTATATCATATAGCTGCCATAGGAACGGTACATCGAAAATGAAGTTTTAGTGTGGAAAAGTTTTTTGTTTGTTGAGATATCAAAACCAAACTAATAAAATATGCATCTGGGCTGGTATTAAACATCCTGACCAAATTTGGTTAGAATCGGTTAACTATATCATACAGCTGCCATAGAAACGGTACATCGAAAATGAAGTTTTAGTATGGAAAAGTTTTTTGTTTGTTGAGATATCAGAACCAAACTGATAAAATGTACATCTGGTTTGTTTTAACAAATATGTGCGTAACAGGCAGAAAGGGGCGTGCAGACCCCATAAAGTATATATATTCTTGATCAGGATCATCAGCCGAGTCGATTGAGCCATGTCCGTCTGTCTGTCCGTCCGACCGTCCGTTCGTCCGTCTGTTTGAACGCGTCGATCTCAGAAACCATAAAAGCTAGAGACTTCAAACTTGGTATGAAGGTTTCTGGATACCATAGGCAGATCAAGTTTGTTTTAATTTTTGGATCGGTGCACTATATCATATAGCTGCCATAGGAACGATACATCGAAAATGAAGTTTTAGTATGGAAAAGTTTTTTGTTTGTTGAGATATCAAAACTAAACTGATTAAATGTACATCTGGGCTGGTATTAAACATCCTGACCAAATTTGGTTAGAATCGGTTAACTATATCATACAGCTGCCATAGAAACGGTACATCGAAAATGAAGTTTTAGTATGGAAAAGTTTTTTGTTTGTTGAGATATCAGAACCAAACTGATAAAATGTACATCTGGGCTGGTATTATACATCCTGACCAAATTTGGTTAGAATCGGTTAACTATATCATATAGCGCCCATTGGACCGATCGGGTGAAAATCAAGTCTTAGTATGAAAAACTTTTTTGTTTGTTAAGATATCAGAACCAAACTGATACAATATGCATCTGGGCTGGTATTATACATCTTGATTAAATTTCGTTAGAGTCAGTTAACTATATCATATGGCTGCCATTGGAACTGTACATCAAAAATGAAGTTTTAGTATGGAAAAGTTTTTTGTTTGTTAAGACACCACAACCAAACAGACAGAGTGTGCAACTGGGCTTATTTTACATCCTGACCATAGGCAGATCAAGTTTGTTTTTGCTTTTGGATCGGTCCACTATATAATAAAGCTGCCATAGAAACGATACATCGAAAATGAAGTTTTAGTGTGGAAAAGTTTTGTGTTTGTTGAGATATCAGAACTAAACTGATAAAATGTACATCTGGGCTGGTATTATACATCCTGACCAAATTTGGTTAGAATCGGTTAACTATATCATATAGCGCCCATTGGACCGATCGGGTGAAAATCAAGTCTTAGTATGAAAAACTTTTTTGTTTGTTAAGATATCAGAACCAAACTGATACAATATGCATCTGGGCTGGTATTATACATCTTGATTAAATTTCGTTAGAGTCAGTTAACTATATCATATGGCTGCCATTGGAACTGTACATCAAAAATGAAGTTTTAGTATGGAAAAGTTTTTTGTTTGTTAAGACACCACAACCAAACAGACAGAGTGTGCAACTGGGCTTATTTTACATCCTCACCATAGGCAGATCAAGTTTGTTTTTGCTTTTGGATCGGTCCACTATATAATAAAGCTGCCATAGGAACGATACATCGAAAATGAAGTTTTAGTGTGGAAAAGTTTTGTGTTTGTTGAGATATCATAACCAAACTGATAGAATATGCATCTGGGCTGGTAGTATACATCTTGACCAGATTTGGTCAAAATCAGTTAACTATATCATATAGCTGCCATAGGAACGGTACATCGAAAACGAAGTTTTAGTATGGAAAAGTTTTGTGTTTGTCGAGATATTATAACCAAACTAATAGAATATGCATCTGGGCTGGTAATATACATCTTGACCAAATTTGGTTAAAATCAGTTAATTGTATCATATAGCCGCCATAGGAAAGGTACATCGAAATCGAAGTTTTAGTATGGGAAAGTTTTGTGTTCGTCGAGATATCAGAACCAAACTGATAAAATATGCATCTGGGCTGGTAATATACATCTTGACCAAATTTGGTCAAAATCAGTTAACTATATCATATAGCTGCCATAGGAACGGTTAATCGAAAACGAAGTTTTAGTATGAAAAAGTTGTTTGTTTGTTGAGATATCAGAACCAAACTGATAGAATATGCATATGGGCTGGTATTATACATTCTGCGCAAATTTGGGTAGAATCGGTCCAAAATATCATAAAGCTGCCATAGGAACAATCGATCGAAAATCAACTTTCAGTACAGAGTACCTGGGTTCAGGGTATCCTACTGTCGAGCGTGCTCGACTGTAACCGCTTACTTGTTTTTTTTAGACCCCGTACTTAAAAAAAGTACAGGGGTCTATTGGGTTTGTTTTCCCGAATATGTGCGTAACAGGCAGAAGGAGGCGTGGCAGACCCCATAAAGTATATATATTCTTGATCAGCATCAATAGCCGAGTCGATATAGCAATGTCCGTCTGTCTGTCTGACCGTCTCTCCGTCTGTCCGTCTGTCTGTCTGTCTGTATGAACACCTAGATCTCAGAGACTTTAAGAGCTAGAGATACCAAACTTGGTATGTAGGTTCCTCTATACTGCAGGCAGATAAAGATTGTTTCTTTTTTGAATCGGACCACTATATCATATAGCGCCCATAGGAACAATCGGTCGAAAATCAAGTCTTAGTATGTAAAACTTTTTGTTTTATGAGATATCGTAATCAAACTGATAGAATAAGCATATAACTTGGTCTTATACATCCTGTCTAAAGTTGGTTCAAATCGGTCCACTATATCATATAGCTGTCATAGGAACGATCGGGTAAAAATCAAGCCTTAGCATAAAAAACTTTTTTGTTTTATAAGATATCGTTACCAATCTTATAGAATATACATAAAACTTGGTCTTATATATTCTGTCCAAAGTTGGTTATAATCGCACCACTATATCATATATCTGTCATAGGACCGATCGGGTGAAAATCATGTCTTAGTATGAAAAACTTTTTTGTTTTTTAAGATATCATAACCAGACTGATAGAAAATGTATCTAACTTGGTTTTATATATCCTGATCAAAGTTGGTTTAAATCGGACCCCTATATCATATAGCTGTCATAGGACCGATCGGGTCCAAATCAAGTACGACTTTTTAGCAGTCTTAGCTTTTGACATAGTAAGTACGGGGTCTCCGACAGTCGAGAATGCTCGACTGTAGCTCCGTCCGACTAGATTTATTTAAATTGAATACAGCATACATGTGTTTATCGCCTGAACCACAACCAACATTCTACATACATTTTTAACCCCATTTTTTTTACCGTTTTAGGGGTAAAAAAATTCAAACCGCCGCCATTTACTCATAATTTTTTTTCAAATTCCTTTTTTTGTGGTTCATGCCATAGCCACTGACATATATTTTAAGAAATTCTTTGGATTTTTTGTTTCAGAAATTTTGAAGCAGAGATATCGTGTCAACCAGTTTTTTTCGGACAATCACTTCAACCGCCATTTTGTCGCCATGAAGGACAGAAAATAATTAAAATATATTGTTTTCTTAACTCTCAATATGTGTGTTAACATGTGTGAAAAAAGCCTAGTGTTTCGATATATTTTACTATGCAAAAATAAATGTTGAAAAATCATGCAAAAGTGGTGTAAGGTCCCCTTAATTGTACTTGATAACACTTATATATTATTTACATATATATTTATGCATATATACATGCAACATATGCCAATTTTCACCATTTGCTTTTTATACCCTGAGCCCATTAAAAATGGGCCAAAAAGGGTATAATGTGTTTGGCAGAATGTATGTAACAGGCAGAAGGGGGCGATTGAGCCATGTCCGTCTGTCTGTCTGTCCGTCCGTCCGTCTGTTTGAACGCGTCGATCTTAGAAACCAAAAGAGCTAGAGACATCAAACTTGGTGTGTAGATTCCTGGATACCATAAGCAGATCAAGTTTGTTTTTATTTTTGGATCGGTCCACTATATCATATAGCTGCCATAGGAACGGTACATCGAAAATGAAGTTTTAGTGTGGAAAAGTTTTTTGTTTGTTGAGATATCAAAACCAAACTAATAAAATATGCATCTGGGCTGGTATTAAACATCCTGACCAAATTTGGTTAGAATCGGTTAACTATATCATACAGCTGCCATAGAAACGGTACATCGAAAATGAAGTTTTAGTATGGAAAAGTTTTTTGTTTGTTGAGATATCAGATCCAAACTGATAAAATGTACATCTGGGCTGGTATTATACATCCTGACCAAATTTGGTTAGAATCGGTTAACTATATCATATAGCGCCCATTGGACCGATCGGGTGAAAATCAAGTCTTAGTATGAAAAACTTTTTTGTTTGTTAAGATATCAGAACCAAACTGATACAATATGCATCTGGGCTGGTATTATACATCTTGATTAAATTTCGTTAGAGTCAGTTAACTATATCATATGGCTGCCATTGGAACTGTACATCAAAAATGAAGTTTTAGTATGGAAAAGTTTTTTGTTTGTTAAGACACCACAACCAAACAGACAGAGTGTGCAACTGGGCTTATTTTACATCCTGACCATAGGCAGATCAAGTTTGTTTTTGCTTTTGGATCGGTCCACTATATAATAAAGCTGCCATAGGAACGATACATCGAAAATGAAGTTTTAGTGTGGAAAAGTTTTGTGTTTGTTGAGATATCAGAACCAAACTGATAAAATGTACATCTGGGCTGGTATTATACATCCTGACCAAATTTGGGTAGAATCGGTCCAAAATATCATAAAGCTGCCATAGGAACAATCGATCGAAAATCAACTTTCAGTACAGAGTACCTGGGTTCAGGGTATCCTACTGTCGAGTGTGCATCAGCTGGGCGTCGCCGGATGTGGCACGCTGATGCTCCTTCGTTGGCGCAAGCGGCGGTATGCCCCTCGCACTTGTTCTATTATTAATCACTTGAATATATGAGGAGTAAGATACGGTGTTGGGAACGGTGTTTTTGAGCTTTGACTTTAAAAAGTCTAACTCGGCTTGTAAAGCGTTGGCAGTTGACCACGCTGGTGGCGGTGAACTTAAATAAATTAGCCACTTTAAACGAGCTATTCTTTTAGTGATTTTCGTTTTTAAACCACCGCGTTTTCCCATTTCACTCGCACTCAACTCACTCAGTGATTATTTTTGTTCTTGTTGTCCTCCATCCAGCGAATTGTCCTTCAGTCTTCCTTCCTTCCTTTCTTAGTTTGTCTTCTGTTGCTCGGTTATTCGGACCGAGTCACGGTCGCCATGTAATAGTTGAAGAATAGTTGAAGATGTTCTAAGTAAAGTTAAAGATGTTCTAAGTAAAGTTGAAGATGTTTGAAGTAATAATAAAGCACGTTGGATCGGCTTGAGGTCTTGATAGGGAATGTTCTCCCAGGTTTATTCGGTTTTATATTTGCCTTATAACATACACTTAGAATAGTGAGCTCTGCCGCTAAAAGCGTCGGCAGAGAGAGAGTTGCAGTACATATATGCCAATGTAGTTATGTATATATACATATATATGTACTGATGGTACATACTCAAGAAGTGCTTACGCTAGCGATAACGTAATATAATGAAGTTATTTAATATAAAAATTATTAGTATTTTTTTTTTTTTTTATATATATATACTTTGTTAGATAATTTTTTTTTTTTTATAATATATATATAATTAGTAAAATAATATAAAATGAAAATGGATTGGTATTAATAAAAATTTTTGTATATAATTAAAAATTTTGTTTTTCTCTTGCAATATTATTTTATTTTCAAGCTTATTGAGTAATTTAAGTCTGTTCTTATTTATTATCTGTGGTTTCTTTTTTCCTACATCTATTTGAATGTTGTTTCTATCTTCTATACTTATAACTTTATACGGACCTAAATATTTACTTTCCAACTTATGTGCTGTATCGTTCTTTAGAAGTACTAGAGTTTCTACTTAGTTCTATGTCATTTAATTTTTTGTCGTATTCTAATTTTCTATTAAATTTGTTGCTCTTTTATAAGCTGTTTTTGATCTAAACTTAAATTCTTTAGCATAATCATCTATGTTGTATATAGGATCTATTTTAGTTATACTATTGAATTCTGTGAACTGTCTTGGTAATCTGCCATAAACAAGTTTGTAAGGACAATATTCGTGTACTGTTGATGGAGGAGTATTGAAACAATAGGTGAAATAGTTCAACCATATGTCCCAATCGTCTTTGTCAATCGAAATATATGAACGGACAAATTCGTAAAATGTTCGATGACTCCTTTCAATTGTCCGTAAAGTTTCGTGAAGATGTGCTGTTGAGTGTATATTACTTATATATACAAGTCATTTATAAGTGAATTTTTATATTCAGTACCCATGTCTGTTATGAATACAAAATACAAAATACAAAAAAATACAAAAAATTCAAATATTCCTTTAGCAACTGTTTTTGCACTTCTGTCTGTTACTGGTATTGTAACTAGATATTTGGTTAGGTCGCATATTATAGTTATTGCGTACTCATTGCCATTCTCTGTTCGAGGTAATGGTCCAATTGTATCTATTAAAACAGTGTCAAATGCAGTATTTGGAGTATTTGTTAATATCATAGGAGTTTTAGTATGCGTAGTGGTTTTTGCCTGTTGGCATTTTACAAAAGTTTTCACATATCTTGTTATTGTCTTAGTCATTTGGGGCCAATAATAGTATTTCTTAATTTTTTACAGGGTACGCGAAATTCCTGTATGGCCTCCTTCCATAGGATCATCATGGTATTTCGACAGTATTGCTTTAATTTGACTTTTGTCGTTTTTTGTCTATGTGTGTCACTTTAGTTAGTAGCGCTACCTTTAATGTATTTTTAAATTCATTTAGTGATACAGATTCGAAAATTTGTTCACTTGGTGACAACTGTAAATTAACAATTTTATGTAACCCGGCTTCTGAATTAAGCCTTTGAAAGAATTGACCTAGATCGAATTTTTCATTGGAGTACAAATCATTAACTGAAAATTGTGAAATAATTCTTTTTCCTTGTTTAAAAAAACATTTGGATTTATCGAATTTTATTTTTAGAAATTTCTTTACGTCATTATTGCTAATGACTTCATAGACATTGGGCTCTTTTTGTTCTTTTTGCAATTTTATTTTATTATCTGCGCAGATATTTTGCTGTCGTTTTGATGATCTCGTTTGGACCATCATTATGTTCCTATTCATTTCTATCAGTGATTCTATTTTAATTCTAGATAATACATCTGCTACGTGATTATCTTTCCCCTTGAGATATTCTACCGTAAATTGGTATTCTTCTAAATCTATTCTCAATCTTGTTAATTTTGATGTTGGGTTTTTCATTGAAAATAAAAATGTTAAAGGTCTATGATCTGTTTTAACTAAGAAATGCCTGCCATATACGTATGGTCAGAAGTGTTTTATTGCCCAGTGGATTGCAGTTAATTCCTGCTCTGTAGTTGATTTATTGCTTTCTCCCTGTGTGAAAGATCGTGACGCAAATGCAATTGGAAGTTGCATATTGTTGTACTCTTGGGATAGTACCGCACCACATGCATGTTCACTTCATCTGTGGTTTTTTTTGTCCATTCGAATTGAATATTCTTTCTACACAATTTAGTCAAGTAACGTGAATATTGTGCGAAATTATGAATAAATCGTCTGTAATAATTAATCCGCATCAGTAGGGATTGGATAATTTTTTATAACATCGTATTTTTTATCATCCGGGAGGATGCCATGATCTGTGCATTTATGGCCTAGGAATGTAACCTCATGCATAAAAAATGAACATTTCTCTGGGTTTAATTTTAAATTGTGTTTTCTGCACGAGTCAAAAATATTTGACAAATTTTTAAACATGTGCTGTTCAAAACAGCCAATACTATACAAGAAATGCTTGCGATGGTTCAAGACCGGTAAATGCGAGTGTCATCATTCGCATAAACGAATTTGGGGCTACTTTAAAACCATAAGGTAATCGCGTGAAGCGATAGGAACCGGAGTTCGTGGAAAATTATGTTATGTTTCTAGATTTCTCATCTAGTTCTATTTGAAGAAATCCAGACATAAGATCGAGACATGAAAAGTATTTTGCTCGTCCTAGTTGGTCTAGGATTTCTTCTATCCTTGGCAGTGGGTATTTGTCTGCTAAAAGTTTCTTATTTATCCGGCAATAATCAACTACTAAACGCCATTTTTTTTCTGTAGAATTTGGAAGAGATTTCTTGGGTCCCAAGAGAAGTGGGCTATTATATTCGACTATACCGTTTTTAATAAGATTTTCGACCTGTCTGTTTATTTCTGGCTTCTCAGGCTCAGCATTTCTATAATTCTTGATATATACTGGAGTTTTGTCTGTAAGTCTTAATTTTTGTTTATAAAAATTATTTCTTGAAATTGCTTCTGTTTCTAGACCAAATATGTCACTGTATTTGGTACATAGATCAGTAAGCTTGTCTTGGAATTGCTCAGGGAATTTTAGTTTTTTCAAGACTTCATTGCTTCTATTACTTTGATTTATAAGTTGATTTTTAATTTCGTAATCTTTTATTGATTCGAATTTTACTTTTGGATTTTGAATTTTAATATTGTCGTTTGTTGTATTTAAAATATGAACTGTTGCATTATTACTTGCTACCAAAGTGTTAGCTATTAATACCCCAGGGTGAATTTCCTGGTTTGGTACCAATACAGTTTCTTCATTTGTCAGAAGCGCAATTTTTCTCATTACTTCTGAACTGGCTGGTAATAATATTGATTTTGTCCACATCGTTATGTAATAGTGGTACATGAATTTAATAATTTATTGATTTTGGTTTCATGATGAGCTCATATTTTTGATAATCTAGTATGCAATTAAATTTTCGAATGAAGTCTAGTCCAAGAATTCCATCGCATGGTATGGGAAATTCATAGTAGACTATTTGAATTTGTATTTGATTTGATTTGATGGCTAAGTCAGAACTTAAACCATAATTTATGTAAGCACCTTGTAGGGCTTCTGTCAATTGCTCAACTTCTTGTGTGTGTAAGTGTTGGCAGTTTTGCTTTTTTGTTGTAAATTCCAGAGTTTAGCTGATAGTACTTCGACTGTTTCTTCTTTTACGGTTCTTGAGAGTTTTGCAATAATTTCAGCGATTGTTTTTTCATCACTTATTAAATTTCTTGCATGACCCTTTAGTTTGGTCTTTATCAAGCTGATTGCGGTACTTCATGATCGCCTTTAAGTGAATCTACTAGATTCAACGTGTCTTTGAAACTTTGCAAATTTTCAGCTTTGCTATCATACTCCGAAAGTATGGACGAGGCTGTTTTAATAAACTCAATTGTTGTTTAAGCCATTTTGATCGGATTGTGTGCTGAATTTGAATCAAAATCTGACGTTTCAGTCAACGTTATTATTGCTGGAATTGTTAAATTATTTATATCACTGTCATGTAATTCAATATCTTGAATTTCTTCAGATTCTGCATTATTTTCCAGTTCTTCTGATTCGTTTTTTAATGAAATCTCTGTGTTTAGAACAGTAGGTATTATTATATCCAAATTGTGTTTGGATTTGATGCTCAACAAGTTCTTCCTAAATTTGCTTAGTACTTTACATATTTGTGACCAATGGTCACTTTTTAATTCGTTCCTATAGTCATATATATTCCTCCGGACTTTTTAAAATATTTGACTAGCTTTCTGCATTTTTTTCCACATTCAGTAGCTCTGGAACTATCTTAAACGACTTCTCAACCACATTGTTTAGTAATTGATTAATGCAGTTAATATGAAATGATTCCTTAAAAGCAGATATCATATTTGATCCGCGGCCATTAAGTTTCAGTTTTATCAAGTTTTTTTAACATCACTACCCCATTTAACTGTAATCTACGCGTACCTGTTGCAGATTCACCATTCATACAGATCATTTTCAACAACCTGTTTTTCACGCAGCTGTCAAATATATAATGTATGGTTACGCTTAAAAAGGATTTCTGGGAAAAGCAGTCAGTCCACGCACCCGAAGTGATGGCCATTTCCTTTTATTAAAGCAATTTCTTCTGTTAACTTATGCAGCTCAGTATGATTTGGCTCTGCGACACTACGGGATACAGTAGTTGGATGAGGTAGCAATTTGCTTACGTTTACATTCGGTTCAAAACGATTTCCAATTTCAAGGACAAATGATGTAACGTCCTTAATACCTGAATCACTAACAATGCTGAAAGAACGACAATTTTGAACGATTTGTTAAATTTATAGCACTTATGACGAACTAAATGGGATGTGGCACCAGTAAATTTAAATACACTCAGACAATTTTGGCACGCTACAATATTCGGTATTACCATGCATTCCTGTCCAGTGACCTGACCAAAAATTTTCACACCTTGCTTTTGCCGCGCTTTTGAGTTATATTGTATTTTTAGCCTATTTATACCCGTTACTGAAAAAATAAGTAAAAGGGTATGTTGTGTTCGTATGTAACAGGGAGAAGGATGCATCTCCGACCCTATAAAGTATATATATTCTTGATCAGCATCAACAGCCGAGTCGATACAGCCATGTGTGTCTGTCCATCTGTCTGAAAAAAAGGATCTCAGAGATAATAAGAGATAGAAATACCAAACTTTCACTATATACCCCACTCAGATCAAGTTTGTTTTAAATTGAAGTCACGCCCCGCTCCACCCCCGCAAATCGCGAAAAACCATCACACCCACAGTTTTTAAGATTATACGTTTTTTGTGTAAATAAACGTTGTCTATTAGTATTATCTATTATCCCACTGAATTGCATAAAGATCGGACAAGTAACGGGTATCCTACTGTCGGGATCTCGACTTTAGCTTTGGTGGTGGTGTGCTGTAGACGTTATATTGTCTATTTTTAGGTTTTTGCACAAATCGCTAATTATGGAATTTTTTTATTCTGTTCCCATGTCCGAAATGAACGTCTTCATTGGACCGAACTTCAGTATAAAAGATTTGAATATTGCTTTTGCAACAGTATTAGCATTTTTGTTTGGTATTGGAATGGCTACAAGATATTTCGTTAAGTCGCATATCAATGTAAATGCGTATTCGTTGTTATTTTCAGATTTAGGTAGCGGACCTATATATCCACTATCACTCTGTCAAAGCATTTAATGATGTTTCAGTAATGATCATTGGGGGTCTTTGTATGGATCAACGTTTTTGATGTTAGGCATTTATGGCATCTACGTATGTACTTTTGTGGCGAGTCGTTTTTCTAGTAGTGTCTTTTGATTAAACTAGCGTTTTAGTTATGCCTGTATGACCTCCTTGCATGGGATCGTCATGAAATGTAGACATTATTGCTTCTTGTTCTTTTTCATTATTAATTAGGGTCACCGGCTTGAGTAGCGATACTCTTAATGATTTTAATATCTTATTCACACTTGTGTAAAAGAATTTTGTTGAAACTAATTCAAAAATCTTTTCGCTCGGTGCCACTTTGAGTTGACGGATCTCATGTATACCGGCTTGCTTTTCAAGCCCTTGGAAGAACTGGCCTAAGTCAAGAGTTCTATTGGTGTACAGATCGCTAACATCAATTCTTGCAAAAACTTTATTTCCATGTTGTAGCAAACATATTTCATTAGTTGTGTGCAAGGCCACTACTTTTCGTTTATCGTCATTCTTGAGGACTTCACATACGTTGGGCTTTGAAGCATTATTAGGATCTTGCCTAAACAAGGTTTCCTTTTTGTTCCTGCGCAGGAATGGTTCTGTCTACTTTGCTGTCTTGTAGTGACTTTTAAGACATGTTTATTCATTGTTGTTAATTCATCAATGGTTATTCTTGATAACCGCATCGGCTACAAAATTATCTTTTCTCTTAAGATATTCAACTGTGAATTCGTATTCTTCTAGATCCAGTCTCATACTAGTTAATTTTGAACTTAAGTTTGTCATTGAGAACAAATATGTCAATGGACTATGATCTGTTTTTATTGTAAAATGTTTGCCATATATATATGGTCGAAAATATGTAATTGCCCAGTGAATTGCTGCTAACTCTTATTCGGTTGTATTTTATTTTCTCCTTTTGTAAATGAACGGGAGGCATATGCTACGGGCAATTGTTTATCTCCATAGGTTTGGGTTAAAGCTACATAATCTTGTTATGTGACGTGTATAATCTGCAAAGTTTTTTATAAAAAAATAATAAATAATTGCAAAAAGCAAAGAATCTTCTTGCGCGATCGGCGTCCGTAGGAACAGTGTATTTCTTAATGACATCATATTTTTTATCGTGAGGGAAAATGCATTTGTCTTTACATTTGTGACCAAAAAAAATCACTTCATCAAGAATGTGTTTTATTCTGCATGTAGTTTAAAGTTGTGTTTCCTTCACAAATCAAAGACATTTGTTAAGTTTTTGATTATGTGATTTTCGGAATAACCGATGACTATTAAGTCGTCCATTTACAAGAATGCTTGTGAAGGGTCTAATCCGGAGAAAGCTATTGTCATCATTCTTTGAAAAGAATTTGGCGCTATTTTTAAGCCATATGGCAATCGTGTGAAGCAATAAGAGCCATTGCTCGTTGAAAAAGACGTTACATCTCTTGAATTATTGTCGAATTCAATTTGGTGAACGGAAATTTATCGGAAAGTAATTTTTTATTTATTTGACGATAGTCTATAACGAGTGGCCATCTTTTGGTATCGGAACTGTAGTGACCAGCTTCGTATACTAAATAAGTTTTGCATGCAAGCTTAATTCTGCTTTGCAGCATAACTAAAACGGCTCAGCTATTAAATTGCAAACACTGCTTTTCACAAAGTTCAACAGCTGCAATGCTTCATATAAGCAGAGCTTTCTGATTATATTCCCAGTGGACCAAAGTGCAGACGTTGAGCGTGCATTCGCAAAATGTTCGAAAATGAGCTTAGAATAGGACAAGCTGCGGACAACAAATGAGCGATGACAGAAGTTCCGCAAAACTCTCGTTTTAGAGCTTAAGAACGGTCGGTAAACGGACCATAAGCGAAAACTGGAGACTGGTTAACACTCGCCAGCAAGCTCATCAGCGCGCAGGAAACTCAACTTGCAACTCAACATTTTCGTTCTGTCGAGTGCGTTGCGTCCGTTGTGTTGCGTTCTCTATTAATTAATAGATCTGCACTGCTCACAGCCTAACAGAGTTAACTGCTTGCGATTGCACTTCCTAATGCACTGCTTGCAGTCCTCCTGCACGCGCACACATACACTAGTTTCTTCTCTCTCTTATCATTGAATGCCTTGAATTGTTTTTGTTTTACTAATTTGCATACCGAGTGCCGTATCGACTCCCTTATGTAACCTTGGATAAGTTCGGCAGAATCCTACGGTGACATAATCCTTTTTGCTAGAGTGAATTTTCATCAAGGATTTATATTTCCGGATTGTGCCCCAAATTCTGCAGTGTATATTCTTTTATTTTTCTTTTTCATGGGAAGAAACATTGTTGACGACGTTTTTCTTTAAGCCAGGTATGTTAGTGGAGGTACAGTGTTACCTATACTAAAGTTAATCTTATTTACAGTGTCCAATGACAGTGCTTTTAATTCAAGATTTGAAAAGTGAAACATATTTCATGTGCTAAAATTCATTTTATGGTGAATCGGCCAAACCGCCAGCTCCAGACCGAAAAGTCTGTATGAGAAAATATCTGTTCCGACCTGTGCTAGCTGTGTTCTTCGATTTTGGTTCCGGTTGCAGTTGTTGCTGTTCCACGCTGAAATGGTGCATGGTCACTGCCGAGCAAAATTTCTTTTAGTTTCCAATTCCGTCGCTAGGCACACATACTACTCCCTTGTCCAGTATAGCCAATTAATAAAGTGGAGAAAAAAAATTGTGAAAAAATAGAACAGTGCTGTGCACAAAAATATATCCACTAAGTGATGCTCGTAAAAAAAATGGAGAATATAAAAATAATTAAACTTGCGATACAAAATTTAGAAATGAAAGAAAGAAAGAATTAAATTAAAAAAAAAGAATATATATTAATTATTTTTTTGTTCAACTTAAATATTGCTGAAAATGAAAAATAAAATTTGTTTTCTATAAATTAATTTTTTTTGGAGAAGAAAAAAGAAGAATAAATAAGCATTGTAACAGAGCTCACTAGATAGGTTAAAGTATGTATAGAGGGTTATGTTTATTATTATTATTTTTTTATTAAGCGTATCAAGGTTAGCCACATCGTCATCTTGAGCTGAATGACGGCAGTGCTAGGTGAGTCCTAAGTATTGGTAAATTTATTTTCTTTTCTTTTTGATGAACATTACACATACATACATACTATAATTTTCTCAATTTTTTTATTTGATCTGATTACGAAAAAAAAAATTTTAAGGGGACCGTACACCACTTTTTTTTCAAAAGTTTTGATTTTTCGAAAACATGCTTTTCGTGCACTACATGTATGTAGTGTAGAAACTCTGATTTGCCGATTTTCGACCAAGAATATGTCGAAAAATCGATTCTCAGGAAGTGTCTCTCGTGCAGCAACGCGACGAAAGTCGCATCACCTTCTCCAACCGGCGTAGCCTAGATGCTTCGAAAGATCACCGATCTGAGATCAGACTACAAAGAGTAGCTGTAAGCGAAGCGTACGAGGATGAGGAAGGATTGGTGTATGGAGCAAACATCGCTGATTGAGCGTAAATCACTTTTTTATAGTTATACTAACGATTTTACGTACAAAAACTTTAAACGAGTTTTTCTCAAAACAACGATTTTTAAGCTAGTTGACACGATTTTGGAAAAACTATCTGTCCGATTGGGCTAAAATTTTCAGGGGTTATTCAGCATACATGTGTTTATCGCCTGAACCACAACCAACATTCTACATACATTTTTAACCCCGTTTTTTACCGTTTTAGGGGTGAAAAAAGGGTAAAAATTCAAACCGCCGCCATTTACTCATTTTTTTTTTTCAAATTCATTTTTTGTGGTTCATGCCATAGCCACTGACATATATTTTAAGAAACTCTTTGGATTTTTTGTTTCAGAAATTTTGAAGCAGAGATATCGTGTTAACCAGTTTTTTTCGGACAATCACTTCAACCGCCATTTTGTCGCCATGAAGGGCAGAATAAAAAAAAAATATTTTTTCTTAATCCTCAATATGTGTGTTAACATGTGTGAAAAAAGCCTAGTGTTTCGATATATTTTACTATGCAAAAATAAGTGTTGAAAAATCATGCAAAAGTGGTGTACGGTCCCCTTAATTGTACTTGATAGCACTTATATATTTTATATACATATATATTTATGCATATATACATGCAACATATGCCAATTTTCCCCATTTGTTTTTTTTTTAGACCCCGTACTTAAAAAAAGTACAGGGGTCTATTGAGTTTGTTTTACCAAATATGTGCGTAACAGGCAGATGGAGGCGTGGCAGACCCCATAAAGTATATATATTCTTGATCAGCATCAATAGCCGAGTCGATATAGCAATGTCCGTCTGTCTGTCTGTCCGTCTGTCTGTCTGTCCGTCTGTCTGTCTGTCTGTATGAACACCTAGATCTCAGAGACTTTAAGAGCTAGAGACACCAAACTTGGTATGTAGGTTCCTCTATACTGCAGGCAGATCAAGTTTGTTTCAAAATTCGGCTACGCACCCTATATCGCCAAAAAATCGAAAAAAAAATTTCAGATCCAAATTATAAGAGTAATTTAAAAGCTAGTGACACCAAATTTGGTATGTAGATTCCTCTATATTGCAGGCAGATAAAGATTGTTTCTTTATTGAATCGGACCACTATATCATATAGCGCCCATAGGAACAATCGGTCGAAAATCAAGTTTTAGTATGTAAAACTTTTTTGTTTTATGAGATATCGTAATCAAACTGATAGAATAAGCATATAACTTGGTCTTATACATCCTGTCTAAAGTTGGTTCAAATCGGTCCACTATATCATATAGCTGTCATAGGAACGATCGGGTGAAAATCAAGCCTTAGCATAAAAAACTTTTTTGTTTTATAAGATATCGTTACCAATCTTATAGAATATACATAAAACTTGGTCTTATATATTCTGTCCAAAGTTGGTTATAATCGCACCACTATATCATATATCTGTCATAGGACCGATCGGGTGAAAATCATGTCTTAGTATGAAAAACTTTTTTGTTTTTTAAGATATCATAACCAGACTGATAGAAAATGTATCTAACTTGGTTTTATATATTCTGATCAAAGTTGGTTCAAATCGGACCCCTATATCATATAGCTGTCATAGGACCGATCGGGTCCAAATCAAGTATGACTTTTTAGCAGTCTTAGCTTTTGACATAGTAAGTACGGGGTCTCCGACAGTCGAGAATGCTCGACTGTAGCTCCGTCCGACTAGATTTATTTAAATTGAATACATATATTTATACAATTTTAATATTCATCGCATACATACCTAAAATTCTCATTGAAATTTCTATCTTTATATATATATATATTGAAAACATGTATTAAGCATACAAAAAAAAAAAAATATATATATATATACACGTGTTTAATGCTTATTTTAAATATATAATAATGGGGTGACCCTCGATGTGCATCAGGGGGGGGCACGCTGATGCTCCTTCGTTGGCGCAAGCGGCGGTATGCCCCTCGCACTTGTTGATATTCGCTGCTACTTTTTCTTTTCGTGTTCCCTTGTTGGCGCAAGCGGCGGTATGCCTCTCGCACTTGTTGACTGCAGCTGATGTCCTAAGCCTATGAGCTCAGGCGGGGCCGGTGCCAGTCATCGCACAGGTCGTTGAATGTCGGCAAGTTCCTTTGCAGCATATGTTGTAGAATGGTCCACCGCAGTCTCCTGGGCATTCGTCAAGTCTTCTTGGAAGTGGCTTGGGGGATGGAGGCTTTGTTATTTGTCTATTATTAATCACTTGAATATATGAGGAGTGAGATACGGTGTTAGGAACGGTGTTTTTGAGCTTTGACTTTAAAAAGTCTAACTCGGCTTGTAAAGCGTTGGCAGTTGTCCACGCTGGTGGCGGTGAACTTGAATAAATTAGCCACTTTAAACGAGCTATTCTTTTAGTGATTTTCGTTTTTAAACCACCGCGTTTTCCCATTTCACTCGCACTCAACTCACTCAGTGATTATTTTTGTTCTTGTTGTCCTCCATCCAGCGAATTGTCCTTCAGTCTTCCTTCCTTCCTTTCTTAGTTCGTCTCCTGTTGCTCGGTTATTCGGACCGAGTCACGGTCGCCATGTAATAGTTGAAGAATAGTTGAAGATGTTCCAAGTAAAGTTGAAGATGTTTGAAGTAATAATAAAGCACGTTGGATCGGCTTGAGGCCTTGATAGGGAATGTTCTCCCAGGTTTATTCGGTTTTATATTTGCCTTATAACATACACTTAGAATAGTGAGCTCTGCCGCTAAGAGCGTCGGCAGAGAGAGAGTTGCAGTACATATATGCCAATGTAGTTATGTATATATACATATATATGTACTGATGGTACATACTCAAGAAGTGCTTACGCTAGCGATCTCACGCTGCGGTCAGTCCGCATAAGTGACGGATCATATTACTGCACGTATGTATATTTATGATTGTATAAACATAGCAACAAAGTGTCGCTATGTTGTGAGTTGTTACTCTTACTTTTAAGTTGGGCATATGACCACTTGTTATACTGTATACTCTACAATACTGTGGGCATATGCTTATTTGGCATACAACATACTACACCTCCCTTTTTTTAAAAAAAAAACAAGTGGGCGGTTACAGTCGAGCAAGCTCGACAGTCGGATACCCTGAGCCCAGGTACTCTTCAATAAAAGTTTATTTTCGACCAATTGTTCCTATAACAGCTATATGATATATAAAGCCGATTTGAACCAAATCTGGTCAGAATGCACAAAACCAATATTAATGCATATTCTGTCAGTTTGGTTAAGATATCTCAAAAAACAAAAAACTTTTTCATACTAAAACTTCATTTTCGATGTATCGTTCCTATGGCAGCTATATGATATAGTTAACCGATTTTAACCAAATTTGGTCAGGATGTATAATACCAGCTCCGATTCATAATCTATCAGTTTGGTTCTGATATCTCAACAAACACAAAACTTTTCCATACTAAAACTTCATTTTGGATGTACCGTTCCTATGGCAGCTATATGATATAGTGGTCCGATCCAAAAATAAAAACAAACTTTTTCTGCGTATGGTATCCAGGAACCTACATACCAAGTTTGATGTCTCTAGCTTTTATGGTTTCTGAGATCGACGCGTTCAAACATCCGGACGGACGGACAGACAGACGGACATGGCTCAATCGACTTGGATGTTGATCCTGATCAAGAATATATATACTTTTTGGGGTCTGCCACGCCTCCTTCTGCCTGTTACATACATCCTGCCAAACACATTCATACCCTTTTTTGCCCATTTTTAATGGGCTCAGGGTATAATAACGTAATATAATGTAGTTATTTAATATAAAAATTATTCTTAGTATTTTTTTTGTTTTTTATATATATACTATGTTGTATAACTATTTTTTTTTCTTATAATATATATATAATTAGTAAAATAATATAAAATGAAAATGGATTGGTATTAGAATAAAAATTTTTGTATATAATTAAAAATTTTGTTTTTCTGTCGTATTTTAATTTTCGTTATTGTTTATCTAAGTCGATTAAATTTGTTGCTCTTTTATAAGCTGTTTCTGATCTAAACTTAAATTCTTTAGCATAATCATCTATGTTGTATATAGGATCTATTTTAGATATACTATTGAATTCTGTGAACTGTCTTGGTAATCTGCCATAAACAAGTTTGTGAGGACAGTATTCGTGTACTGTTGATGGAGTAGTATTGAAACAATAGGTGAAATAGTTCAACCATATGTCCCAATCGTCTTTGTCAATCGATATATATGAACGGACAAATTCGTTAAATGTTCGATGACTCCTTTCAATTGTCCGTAAAGTTTCGTGATGATGTGCTGTTGAGTGTATATAACTTATATATACAAGTCATTTATAAGTGAATTTTTATATTCAGTACCCATGTCCGTTATGAATACAAAATACAAAATACAAAAAAATACAAAATTCAAATATTCCTTTAGCAACTGTTTTTGCACTTTTGTCTGTTACTGGTATTGTAAATAGATATTTGGTTAGGTCGCATATTATAGTTATTGCGTACTCATTGCCATTCTCTGTTCGAGGTAATGGTCCAATTGTATCTATTAAAACAGTGTCAAATGCAGTATTTGGAGTATTTGTTAATATCATAGGAGCTTTAGTATGCGTAGTGGTTTTTGCCTTTTGGCATTTTACAAAAGTTTTTACATATCTTGTTATTGTCTTAGTCATTTGGGGCCAATAATAGTATTTCTTAATTTTTTACAGGGTACGCGAAATTCCTGTATGGCCTCCTTCCATAGGATCATCATGGTATTTCGACAGTATTGCTTTAATTTGACTTTTGTCGTTTTTTGTCTATGTGTATCACTTTAGTTAGTAGCGCTACCTTTAATGTATTTTTAAATTCATTTAGTTATACAGATACGAAAATTTGTTCACTTGGTGACAACTGTAAATTAACAATTTTATGTAACCCGGCTTCTGAATTAAGCCTTTGAAAGAATTGACCTAGATCGAATTTTTCATTGGAGTACAAATCATTAACTGAAAATTGTGAAATAATTCTTTTTCCTTGTTTAAATAAACATTTGGATTTATCGAATTTTATTTTTAGAAATTTCTTTACGTCATTATTGCTAATGACTTCATAGACATTGGGCTCTTTTTGTTCTTTTTGCAATTTTATTTTATTATCTGCGCAGATATTTTGCTGTCGTTTTGATGATCTCGTTTGGACCATCATTATGTTCCTATTCATTTCTATCAGTGATTCTATTTTAATTCTAGATAATGCATCTGCAACGTGATTATCTTTCCCCTTGAGATATTCTACCGTAAATTGGTATTTTTCTAAATCTAGTCTCATTCTTGTTAATTTTGATGTTGGGTTTTTCTTTGAAAATAAAAATGTTAAAGGCCTATGATCTGTTTTAACTAAGAAATGCCTGCCATATACGTATGGTCAGAAGTGTTTTATTGCCCAGTGGATTGCAGTTAATTCCTGCTCTGTAGTTGATTTATTGCTTTCTCCCTGTGTGAATGATCGTCACGCAAATGCAATTGGAAGTTGCATATTGTTGTACTCTTGGGATAGTACCGCACCACATGCATGTTTACTTGCATCTGTGGTTTTGCTAAATTTTTTGCTGAAATCAGGATATTGCAGTAATGTTGGTTTCATTAGTGCCTTTTTTAAATAATTAAATGCATCATTGCATTCTTTTGTCCATTCGAATTGAACGTTCTTTCTACACAATTTAGTCAAGTAACGTGAATATTGTGCGAAATTATGAATAAATCGTCTGTAATAATTAATCCGCATCAGTTGGGATTGGATAATTTTTTATAACATCGTATTTTTTATCATCCGGGAGGATGCCATGATCTGTGCATTTATGGCCTAGGAATGTAACCTCATGCATAAAAAATGAACATTTCTCTGGGTTTAATTTTAAATTGTGTTTTCTGCACGAGTCAAAAATATTTGACAAATTTTTAAACATGTGCTGTTCAGAACAGCCAATGACTATCAAGTCATCCATATACAGAAATGCTTGCGATGGTTCAAGACCGGTAAATGCGAGTGTCATCATTCGCATAAACGAATTTGGGGCTACTTTAAAACCATTAGGTAATCGCGTGAAGCGATAGGAACCGGAGTTCGTGGAAAATTATGTTATGTTTCTAGATTTCTCATCTAGTTCTTTTTGAAGAAATCCAGACATAAGATCGAGACATGAAAAGTATTTTGCTCGTCCTAGTTGGTCTAGGATTTCTTCTATCCTTGGCAGTGGGTATTTGTCTGCTAAAAGTTTCTTATTTATCCGGCGATAATCAACTACTAAACGCCATTTTTTTTCTGTAGAATTTGGAAGAGATTTCTTGGGTACCAAGAGAAGTGGGCTATTATATTCGACTATACCGTTTTTAATAAGATTTTCGACCTGTCTGTTTATTTCTGGCTTCTTAGGCTCAGCATTTCTATAATTCTTGATATATACTGGAGTTTTTTCTGTAAGTCTTAATTTTTGTTTATAAAAATTATTTCTTGAAATTGCTTCTGTTTCTAGACCAAATATGTCACTGTATTTGGTACATAGATCAGTAAACTTGTCTTGGAATTGCTCAGGGAATTTTAGTTTTTTCAAGACTTCATTGCTTCTATTACTTTGATTTATAAGTTGATTTTTAATTTCGTAATCTTTTATTGATTCGAATTTTACTTTTGGATTTTGAATTTTAATATTGTCGTTTGTTGTATTTAAAATATGAACTATTGCATTATTACTTGCTACCAAAGTGTTAGCTATTAATACCCCAGGGTGAATTTCCTGGTTTGGTACCAATACAGATTCTTCATTTGTCAGAAGCGTAATTTTTCTCATTACTTTTGATCTAGCTGGTAATAGTATTGAATTGTCCACATCGTTATGTAATAGTGGTACATGAATTTAATAATTTATTGATTTTGATTTCATGATGAGCTCATATTTTTGATAATCTAGTATGCAATTAAATTTTCGAATGAAGTCTAGTCCAAGAATTCCATCACATGGTATGGGAAATTCATAGTAGACTATTTGAATTTGTATTTGATTTGATTTGATGGCTAAGTCAGAACTTAAACCAAAATTTATGTAAGCACCTTGTAGGGCTTCTGTCAATTGCTCAACTTCTTGTGTGTGTAAGTGTTTGCAGTTTTGCTTTTTTGTTGTAAATTCCAGAGTTTAGCTGGTAGTACTTCGACTGTTTCTTCTTTTACGGTTCTTGACAGTTTTGCAATAATTTCAGCGATTGTTTTTTTATCACTTATTAAATTTCTTGCATGACCCTTTAGTTTGGTCTTTATCAAGCTGATTACGGTACTTCATGATCGCCTTTAAGTGAATCTACTAGATTCAACGCGTCTTTGAAACTTTGCAAATTTTCAGCTTTGCTATCATACTCCGAAAGTATGGACGAGGCTGTTTTAATAAACTCAATTGTTGTTTAAGCCATTTTGATCGGATTGTGTTCTAAATTTGAATCAAAATCTGACGATTCAGTCAACGTTATTATTGCTGGAATTGTTAAATTATTTATATCACTGTCATGTAATTCAATATCTTGAATTTCTTCAGATTCTGAATTATTTTCCAGTTCTTCTGATTCGTTTTTTAATGAAATCTCTGTGTTTAGAACAGTAGGTATTATTATATCCAAATTGTGTTTGAATTTGATGCTCAACAAGTTCTTCCTAAATGTGCTTAGTACTTCACATACTTGTGACCAATGGTCACTTTTTAATTCGTTCCTATAGTCATATAATCAGCGCAGTTTCGAGGGGGGCAAGGGGGCAACCGCCCCGGCGGTAAGATATTAGGGGCGCCAAAAATGTGATATTTTGAAATATTTCAAATAGAGTTAGAACTTGAAAATAAGTTGAGGGGTTGAGGTTGACGAAAAGTGCGAAAACAATTTTAATATGTGGCTGCAGATGATAGCAAAAACATACCAGAAACTGGAACATTACTAATTCCATTTTTAGAATCTATCGACCCCAATCATTTGCCAACTAAAATTAAAATTTGAGGCACTTTTAAATGTGTCTGAGGATTTGAATTATTAATCAGGCTGGAACACTAAATCCAAATTGGACAGTGAACTTGAAATCATACAAAGAATTTCACAACGATTTTTGTCACATCTATTGGACAAGGGAGACTTAGCAGTCTCCGTTTGCTATCAATCGAACATCTCCAAATATGGGTAAAATAATTTATGATTTTCCTTCTATAAAAGCTAACAAAATAGGTATTAATTTAAATCAATTTTACAATTTAAGAAGCGACAAGCCATTATAAAATTAAAGTTTAAAATTTCTAATTTTAGCATGTATTTGTAATGTAGGAATGAGGATGTTATTGTTAAATTCTGACAATATGCGGAAAAATGGAAATGACTCAGCATTTAAAAAGTCAAAGAATCATAAAATATTTGATCTTAGATCGACAATAAAATCAAAATCAAAAAATTCAAAATCTTTGCCCCGGGCGCAATTTTTCGTCGCAACGGCGCTGCATATATTAGTTGACGAGCTTCATTAAAGCTTTCTACTATATGTTTGCGTGATTATTTACTGTATTTTTTGAAACATTTATATGATTTATCAAATGTTAATTTGATTTCTATTATTCTGTCTCTGATCGTTTCCAATTCCATACTAATCCATTACGGATCATTAACTATGTGTATTTTATTTGTATTTTTTTGTTTTTTTTTTTTTTTACAAAAGTGCTACCATTATGCAGTGTATATAATTATATACAAACAAATTCATTTTATACAAATATTTTTTTTTTTGATTTGAAATTTTTTTATTTTATCTAAATCGTTTGCCTTGCTCATATATTTCTTTTTAAGGCATCTATTATGTAACTTGTATATTTTGAAAATCACACTAGCTGTCATTAGTATTACAATAATTACACTAAGCAACAGCCCAAAAGTTAAAAGAACCAAAACCACTTTTTTGGATAGATTTGGGGCCAAAACCGACGAAAAACATTTTATTTTTTTTTTATGGTGAGATTTTTGTTTTAGAATTTTTAAAAAATCTGTCTTTTTTTTATTCCTTTTTTTGTTGAGGTGCGCCCACGTTTGTAATCATAACTCGAGAATGCCAAACCCGATTTATCAAAGTTTTACTTTATCTAAAAGCTAATGAATATATCTATATTTCATTTATACACAGTCTTAGATTTAATCCAGTAGTTTAAGAGATATACATTTTTGAATTAAGAAAATGATGATATTTTCTTGGCTTTTTTTTTTAGCTTTTTTCACTACAAAATTTGAGGAAAACTCGAAACAATTTTCTTACATTTTATTAACTATTTTATTTGCGTAGCTGTTGTAATTACGCGTTGTTTAAGATATGATTCATTAAAATCTATGGTGAGACGGCGATATGATATTATGTTGAGTCGAGGCATGTTTTGTCGACTTTTTTGACTTCGTTGTGGTGTGGCATGACCTTTAGTATGAAAATTTTTTGTGTTTTTTGAGATATCTCAACCAAACTCACAGAATTTGAAATGGTTAAAAAAATTTGCACAGGTTGTATAAGACGATACGAGATTCTTAATTTGTAAGTTTGGTACAGATAACTTAAAAAAAAAAATAGTTTTTCATACTAAAGCTTGCTTATCGACCATTCGTATCGATCGTTCCTATAGCAGCTATATTGAATAGTGATTCGATTTGAACCAAATTTGGTAGGGATATATAACACAATCCCAGATATACAATCTGTGCGATTGGTTGATATATCTCAAGAAATAACATAACTTTTCATACTAAAGATTGATTTTCGACCGATTGTTCCTATGGCAGCTCTATGATATAGCTAACCGATTTCAACCAACTTTGGTCACAATGTGTAAAAAAATAACAAATTCAAATTCTGTGAGATTGGTTGAGATATCTCAAAAACCACAAAAAATTTTCATACTAAAGGTCATGCCACACCACAACGAAGTCAAAGGAGTTGACAAAAACATGCCTCGACTCAACATAATATCATATCGCCGTCTCAACATAGATTTTAATAAATCATATCTTAAACAACGCATAATTACAACAGCTACGCAAATAAAATAGTTAATAAAATGTAAAAAAATTGTTTCGAATTTTCCTCGAATTTTTTAGTGAAAAAAGCTAAGAAAAAAGCCAAGAAAAAATCATAATTTTCTTAATTCAAAAATTGATATCTCTTTAACTACTGGTTTAAATCTAAGACTGTGTAAAAATTAAATATAGATATATTCTTTAGCTTTTAGATAAAGTAAAGCTTTGATAAATCAGTTCTGGCATTCTCGAGTAATGGCTACAAACGTGGGCGCACCTTTGAAAAAAAGTATTAAAAAAAAAGGCAAATTTTGAAAAATTCTAAAAAAAAAATCTCACCATAAAAAAAAAAAATGTTTTTCGTCGGTTTTGGCCCCAAATCTATCCAAAAAAGTGGGTTTGGTTTCTGTAACTCGCAAAAAGTGCGATTTTGTTGCCTAGTGTTATTAACAGCGTACTGATCAAATGTAGGTCTAGTTTTTCGACTTCAACTTTATTTATTACATTTGCAGTTGAGTCTACAGTTTTAGTATCTACGAGGCCCATTTTGGCCCAAGGGAAATTGTTTATAATTGTGAATAAGGTCTCCGTTTTGAGAGTTTTCTAATTGACAGATTCCTACCTATTAGTTCGTATAGCTTTACAGGCTACACTGCTAATTGGGCAGAAATGGTTCTGCGCAATTTTGCAATTTTAAATGTAATGTTTATTTTAAATATATAATAATGGAGTGACCCTCGATGATGCATCAGCTGGGCGTCGCCGGTTGTGGCACGCTGATGCTCCTTCGTTGACGCAAGTGGCGGTATGCCCCTCGCACTTGTTGATATTGGCTGCTGCTTTTTCTTTTCGTGTTCCTTCGTTGGCGCAAGCGGCGGTATGCCTCTCGCACTTGTTGACTGCAGCTGATGTTCTAAGCCTATGAGCTCAGGCGGGGCCGGTGCCGGTCATTGCACAGGTCGTTGAATGTCGGCAAGTTCCTTTGCAGCATATGTTGTAGAATGGTCCACCGCAGTCTCCTGGGCATTCGTCAAGTCTTCTTGGAAGTGGCTTGGGGGATGGAGGCTTTGTTATTTGTCTATTATTAATCACTTGAATATATGAGGAGTGAGATACGGTGTTGGGAACAGTGTTTTTGAGCTTTGACTTTAAAAAATCTAACTCGGCTTGTAAAGCGTTGGCAGTTGTCCACGCTGGTGGCGGTGAACTTGAATAAATTAGCCACTTTAAACGAGCTATTCTTTTAGTGATTTTCGTTTTTAAACCACCGCGTTTTCCCATTTCACTCGCACTCAACTCACTCAATGATTATTTTTGTTCTTGTTGTCCTCCATCCAGCGAATTGTCCTTCAGTCTTCCTTCCTTCCTTTCTTAGTTCGTCTCCTGTTGCTCGGTTATTCGGACCGAGTCACGGTCGCCACGTAATAGTTGAAGAATAGTTGAAGATGTTCCAAATAAAGTTGAAGATGTTCGAAGTAATAATAAAGCACGTTGGATCGGCTTGAGGCCTTGATAGGGAATGTTCTCCCAGTTTTATTCGGTTTTATATTTGCCTTATAACATACACTTAGAATAGTGAGCTCTGCCGCTACGAGCGTCGGCAGAGAGAGAGTTGCAGTACATATATGCCAATGTAGTTATGTATATATACATATATATGTACTGATGGTACATACTCAAGAAGTGCTTTCGCTAGCGATCTCACGCTGCGGTCAGTCCGCATAAGTGACGGATCATATTACTGCACGTATGCATATTTATGATTGTATAAACATAGCAACAAAGTGTCGCTATGTTGTGAGTTGTTACTCTTACTTTTAAGTTGGGCATATGACCACTTTTTATACTGTATACTCTACAATACTGTGGGCATATGCTCATTTGGCATACAACATTCTACAATAGTGATTTGCTGTTTTGCTCTTTTGTTGAAGATTGAGCAGCTTAGCTGTAATGACTTCAACAGATTAACCTCGAACAGTATTGGATAATGTGCTAATAATTTGTGCAATTGAATTCTCATTGCTAATCAAATTACGTGCGCTTCCTTTAAGCTTTGTTTTAATCAATTGGACTGCCGTTGACTTGTGTGTCTCTTTGATTGAGTTCACTTATTGCAACGCTTCTAGAAAGCTTCTTAAATTTTCAGCTTTGCCATCAAAATCTGGTATCAGAGATGACGCTGTTTTTAAGAACTGTACTTGGGTTTGAGCCATTTTGTTTGATTGTGTATTATTTGCTACGCTTGTTGACGGGCTATTATTTTAAGTAAATTCCCCTTTGGAATCTTCCTCCGCAACTATGCTGAGATACCCTGTGTTTGGGAATTTTTCTCTAAAACTTATCGGTTTGCTTCCACCGTTATCAGTCACTTCTAGCGTTACTGTACAGTTTATTACTGAAGGAACGTGTATATCTATCGCATGCTTTGTTTTTATAGTTATAAGATTGTTTCTTAGACGATTAATAACGTCTGAAGCTTGAGTCCAATGTAGGTCTGATATTCTTTCAGAGCGTTTATAGTAAAGCACCCGTATTTCATTATAAATGTTAGCTAAATTTGTAGAGTGTTTATTTACGGTGCCTTGTTGGGTCTGTCTATTTTGAGTGAGACATTTGTACGATTTATCAAACTTGTCTCTAATTTTTTTGACTTTTGTACAGAGCTCTGCAAAAAAAAACCATAGTGAAGAGGTCATTTCACTCCATGGTGTGTGGCCATGTAAATAACTTTTTTATACACACGTGTGTGTAAGTTAATAGCCGCCTTTCGTCTCCTATTTTTATATCAGTATCGTTGCCACTCGATAGATTTCAAGTCGGCAAGAATTTTCTGACCTTTGGAAATTAGATCTTTGAGTACTACAAATAGGGTTATACCCGCTGTTAATCCTACTAAGAGAAATACTAATATGTGTTTTTTCTTATTTTTTTTTTATTTTTATTTTATTCAATTAAAAATTTTTTTTTTCTAATAATTTCTACACTGATTTTGAATTTGTTTTTTTTTTCTTATATTTACTATATTTTATCAAGATCATTACCTTGGCTTAAGTATTGCTTTTTTAATAATCTTTTGTGCAATTGATAAAGTTTAAGTGTGAGATTTATCGCAGAAATGGTTGTTAAAATAATCATCACATAATAGAGCGAATCTATTTGGGAAGTGTGATCAACAACCTTTACGTTATTAATAACATTTGCTGGACTATCAGCCACATTCGATTTTTGGCCACCCATTTTTATTTGTTGAATTAAAAACAACAACAAATTTTTCTTTTTTTTTAAATATTTGCAAGTTTTCATGGTTTTTGATATATTTTTATATATATATATATTTTTTTTTTTTATTTCGGACATATCGTGTGTCTAAACTCACGAGCCTAATACACCCTGTGGGTGGCGAGAAGTGTTTAACCGTTCGTGATGGTCTACATTTACTACCAATATTTTGTATACTACCTATATATTTGCAAATTTTCATGGTAATTTTTGATATATTTTTATATATATATATATATTTTTTTTTTATTTTGGACATATCGTGTGTCTAAACTCACGAGCCTAATACACCCTGTGGGTGGCGAGAAGTGTTAACCGTTCGTGACCTTGTACATTTTCTACCTATATTTTGTATGGTTTTATGGGCCATACGCTACCAGGCTCGTTTGAGCTTGGTTTTTACAAATTGTACAATATTTAACTTATTTTAATATTTATTAATATTTTAGGTTATGTTGGGCGCTGTATGTAGCGCGGCCGGTCCGTGTTGGACGCTCTTTGTAGTGCTGTCAGTCCTCTTGTTGCTGCTTGCTCTGAACTGCTGCTCCCTCGTTGACATAAGGGGCGGTCTGTCTCTTATGCGTTGTTTTAGTCGCCTTTTGGTCCCTCGTTGGCATAAGGGGCGGTCTGCCTCTCATGCGTTGTTATAGTCACCTTGTAGTCCCTCGTTGGCATAAGGGGCGGTCTGCCTCTCATGCAATATTTCTGTTCCCTCTTCTGGTGGTGCTTCGTTGACACGGCAGGTGCCTTTGCAGTGGGGGCTAAAAAGGGGGCCCTTACAGTCTTCTGGCCATCGGCGTGTGCGTGCTGGAACCTGACATGGCGGTGGACGATAATTTCTCATTAGTTTTAATTGAACAATATTTTTTGAGGGACAGGGCGTGCTCTTTGGTTTTAACAACCACTCTAGATGTTCGAGTTCGTTATTTAGTTCGACTGCAGTGTCCCACGAAGGGGACTTTCGCATTTATATAGGAGTCTTACTCTTTCAGACTTTCTGCGTCTGATTCGCTCCTTAATACCACTGCGTCTGGCCACATTTGTCAATATATATAGAGAACACTTTCGTTTTGTCATTTCAACTTTTGTCAACATTATGATATTTAATTTATTGTATTTACGTTTCTTTCAAGTGCATTTTAATGTGCACTATTTTTTGTTTTTGTTTTGTTGTTAAGTCACACTGTCACGGTCGCCATGTATTAAAGGAAAGACCGACGTTCATTCTTTGAAGAACATTTATTAATTGATTTAGTTTTACATTATAATGTCTTAATCAAGCTAAGGACTGCGCAGCTGCGGCGCCAGGTACGCAGGTAGCGGAGCAGGCGCTTTGGGTTTTATATATAAAACCCAGAATGTTTTGTGCTCAAAACTTTACATTGATATGCGATTTAACAAAATATCTTGTAGCTATTCCAATACAAAAACAAAATGCTAATACTGTTGCAAAAGCAATATTCAAATCTATTATACTGAAGTTCGGTCCAATGAAGACGTTCATTTCGGACACGGGAACTGAATATAAAAATTCCATAATTAGCGATTTGTGCAAAAACCTACAAATAGACAATATAACGTCTACTCCACACCACCACCAAACAGTTGGAACAGTCGAAAGAAGTCATAGAACCTTTAATGAATACATCCGTTCATATATATCTGTTGACAAAACAGATTGGGATGTATGGCTTCAATATTTTGTTTACTGTTTCAACACGACCCCCTCTATGGCACATTATTATTGTTCTAAAAATTAATTATTTCAAAAAAATTTATTTATATATACTTACTTGCCACTTGTTTTCGCTATTTCACTAACCGAATGTTGCAGTTAACGCGGTTTTTTTGTAAATGTAGTTCTTTAGCGGATAGAAACTTTATCGTATACGTCGATAAATAATTTCTATCCTACCGGCTGCGCCACTTACGTGGCACTTGTTTTCGCTAAGTACAGAATCTTAAATTTGAACCAATTTGAACAGATATGTGTGTCCTTGGTGAGCTTAAAAATAAATTAAGACTTACTCGATCTTCGATCGTAATGAATAAAGAAACCTCAAAAGTTATGTTTACAATTGATTTTCGGCTGCGGCCTACGTGACCATTGTCGCGAGGCGCATATGTTATGGAAATTATGCTGTCGATGCAAATTATTTGTTTATAAGTTGAATCGACGGCTGCGGCTCTTATCAAGATATTTTATGTTTGCATTTGGCCTATACATATGATCTGCCTGTGAACAGTTCTGTCTCTTAATTGTTGTGTTTTGAATTTGAGCTTTCTGAGAAGTGTTTATGTTATGAATTGTATCTGGCTGTGGTTCTGTCTGTTGAGTTATGTTTGTATTGGTACGTGCGTCTAGCTCTATAACTACGTTACTCCCCCTTTCCTTGTTCGAATTACGTCCTCGATTTTGCAAGTTTACGCATAAAATGGCTATGGAGTAATTATAATGTATAAAATTATTTCTTGCCGATTGAATTTAATTACATAGTATTTAATTTCTTTGCTTATCTGTTCTATTGGTTCGAAATTAGTAGTATCACTTAATATTATTTCCGTTTTGTACGGATACATTTCTTCTACTGTTATTGTAACATTATTAATTTGAATGCCGCATTGATTTACTTGAATAAACTGATTCCCTGTAACCGAATATGGTGCTGGTTTACAATCTGTAAATAATGGCGTTGGACGTAACTTGTAAGTAATTAAAATGTTGGGAAAGACATATTGAATCAAAGGTACTTGCCCTTGTTTTGTTTTACATTGTAATTTGGATTTCTTAACTATTGATATTATACATTCATCGGTTATTAACGTTTTTGTTTTAAAATCTATGACATTGTCTTTGTATAAGTATGCTGATACAATATTAGTTATTAATGTGTGTTTAATATGGTTTTCATTAATATTTGGATACGGTACCACTGTATACACTGGGATTTCAACAGATTTTAATGGAACATAAATTCTTATCTATCGATACCCAAACGGATGTTTGGATTTAGTAAGCCGTGTCTTGCTAATTGCATGCCCATTTGAATGTCATCAATATACTCTAACAATCTCTCTATTTGTTGGCAGGCGAAATTTGCTGTGCTTGAATCTTTTTTAGCAGATTGAATTTTTTTTAAATCAGTATTTATTTGGTCAATTACTTCATTAATTTGGCCATTACTGATTAATTTTTTCTGAATTTCGTTAATGTTATCGTTTAAGTATTCCAAGTCATCAGCATCTAGAGTCCCATACAAATACTTGAAAGTTTCCTCATAAAATTCATTAATCCCCGTTTTTGTCATCCTGTGTTGGTAATTAGTTTCACTTGTAAGTCTAGTTTGTGTAGCTCCCAATCTAAATCTTTTATTTTGGTTTTATTTACTAATGCGATTATATTGTTATAGGTTTCTAAGATAGATGTCTTATTAATACGAATAAAGTGGTACTAATAGTTATACGGTAATTTAATTTTATCCACTTCGAGCAAGATAAATCCAATATTAGTTCTTATTCCCGTTTTCTGTGTTGTCTGGCTATTGATTGATTGTATTATTATTATTATTATTAACAGGATTATTGTCATCTGCATCGTGGTGTGAAATATTTTCGTCGGCTTCCTGGAATATTTAGCGGGTGCTCTACCAGCTCTTCCGTGTATTATTTTATGATTATAAGTGTAATCTATTTCCTGCATTTCTGTACCTGATTGTTCAATGGTAGTTTATATAATTCTCATTTTTTTGTTAAATGTTTTATGAGTTCTTTTAATGTCTGCAACTTATGTTTTTTACAAGCCATGTTCTTGAGTTTGCAAATTTCACATTTATTAATAATATTCTGTATTAAGTTATGGTAGTCGGGGAATTAAAACTCTGAAGCTTTTAATTCATTTACAACTTTTTCTATACCTTGATGTAATTTTTCCACATGTAATTTTAAAATCATTTCCTTAAAATCTGCATAGCTTTCTATATTTCTCTTTAATGCTGTAGATTTGGTGAATTTTCCTCTAATTCTGGGATTTAAGAAGGTCATGTATGTTCTTTGTATTAGCGCGAAGTCACGATCGTCGGTAATATAAATAGTTGTATTGTTTGGTTCCTACGACGTTTTCTAGTATGTTTCTTACTTCTGTTCATTTATTGGCGATACGTATTCTATTTGCGTTATGTTTTTATTGAAATATTTTTCTGTTTTTATTTTATACTCAGTTTCTTTAATCATAATAATTTGCTTATTGTAATGATTTATATGTTTTTTAGTTATCTGAATATACTGACTATGTATTGTTGCTAAGGTCGTATCAGCCTGACTATCGTTATCTTCATTATGCGCGTCTCCCATAAATGTTTCATTGATTTTTATTCTGGACAAGACATCTGCAACATGATTTTCTTTTCCTTGTATGTGCTTTATTTCAAAGTCAAATTCATTGAGCTTTATTTTCGAACTTTGAAGTTTCATGATGGGTTCTTTAAGAGATTCCAACCAAACTAAAGGTTTGTGAACTGTCTGTACTGTAAATCGGCGTCCATACAGATAAGGTCGAAAATGTTTTGTAGCTCAAAATTACTTGCGTCTGTAGTGAGGGTTAATTTTATATTAAAATTGGGTCGCATTAGTCCATTAAAATCCTTAATTTATTAAACGAATTTTTATATTCTTCATTGTTTACGTCAATAGTTTGATCTTTTTTAAGATAATTTGTCATTGCTTTTACTATTTTTGCGAAGTTTTTTATAAATTTTTGGTAGAATCCTGTCAAACCTAGGAAGGATTTTAATTCTTTTGAATTCTTTGGTATTGGATAGCGTTGGATTGCTTCTATTTTTTGTGGTACTGCTTTAATTCCGTCGGAAGTTACGATGTGTCCTAGAAATGGAGTCTCTCTTTGCATAAATGTGCGTTTACTTAATTGTAGTTTAAGATTGTATTCCTTTAAACGATCTAAAGCTTTCCTTATTGAAATCTCATGCTCTTGAAGTGTAATTTCATAGGTGTACTTATATCAAATCTGCTTAGTCTAAACAAAATTCTTTCTGGTACTTCTTCGTAAATACAATCGCTTTGAAAACAGAGCTTGCAAAAAACAGGTCGACCGAAATTATCAAAGCAGGCGGCTCACTCAAATGTCAGGAAAAAACTGAGTAAAATCTGTCACTCTCCGAGCAAGACCCATTTTTTCGTTTTAGTCAAGCTCTTGGTCTTGAATTTTTTACTGAGCAAACACACAAATGGGTCTTGCCATGACAACTCAATCAGGAACAAATTTTCGGGCTCTCATGAAACAGGGGTCTACAAATGAGCAAAGCATAAAAAGGGGAATCAAAAACGGTCTTTTACAATAAATTTTCTTTTGTTTTTTTTTTAAATTTGTTATGTGTTAAGTTTTACAATTAAAATTGTGTTTAAATTTTCTGGGCTTAGTGAGCTTCTTTTTTCCGAAAAAATAAAGTTTAGGGTAGCGAAATTTCTTTGGAAGCACTGGAATCATTTGATGTATTATGATCTTCCTGGGATGGGGTAGGTTCTGCACCTGAGCCTGTGGCTGCATTCACCTTAAATATACAATTGTCATCATTATTATTATATCCTTAATTGCAGATACATAATTAAATTTTTAAAACAGTTTATTGTATCTTACTTGCTTCAGTTTAAGCATAGGGTAGGCAATGTTTTTTAAATTTTGCTTAGCCAGTATTTTTTGATGGTCATCTAAATTGCTGATAACAATAATAATAATAATAATAATAATTTTACCAACATTTTGTAGGGGGAGTTCCATCTTGTGATGACATCCAGTATTGGTATGCATATATTATGTTCAATTAAGATACGTCTGTGCCAATTCAAATGTATTGTAATGTGTGGGTAATAAGCTATAAACTTACCTATATTTCCCAGTACGCAGAGTTTTACACAGTTGGCGGCAAGTTTTGACCTTTTCCGAAATGTCGCTTTGCTCAGCTCACCGCACCAGATGTATGTTTGTGAATTCAATCGACTCAATTTTTTCCATTATTTCATCGTCACTATCGTCATTGTAGATCATTGCTTCTTCAGTGGCATTATCATGTAATAACTCAATGGCCTTTATCATATTTCTTCCATTGTCGGATGTTATGCTACATATTTATAGTAAATTCATTTTATTTTAGAACAAATTAAATTCCCTATAGTATTATTCTCACCTAAAAATTTGATCCAGCCCTATGTCGTACTCTTTTATGGTATCTATAATTTTTTCTTTTATATAAGTAACTGTATGTGAGTGGAACAACTGAACCATCCCAAGGGTTTTTAAAATAATTTCCCATTTCAAGTGTGTCGAGGTAATTATTTGCAAGTTGATACCTAGGATTGCTTTTTCCATCCTTGTTGCTACATCAATTTTTAATGAAAAAAGCTTTCCTTTGGTAAAAGCTTTTATTTCATTCTTAATTGCTTCCTCGCGAATATTCCTCGAAGTTATTTGTGGCATTCCAAGTGCTTGAAAGATTGGGCATATTATTTCGCGAAATCCCTCGCTATCCAAGTGCTTAAAAGGTCTTCTGTCCTTAGAAGACACTATTTTTTCGTCATTGGTATCATATGTAATTCTTTTCATCTTGGACGGTCTTATTTTATTTTGGTCGTCACAAACTTGAAAGTCTTCAAATAGCTCATTGTGTTTGGAAAGCACGTGCCTTCGAAGATTGGTCAGGTGCTTTCCTTATCTGACCGCCGCACACGTTACATATGGACTTGTTTGAGCTTTTATCAAAATGAAAAAGGCATGGACTTTTTTATTATTATCGCAGCTCATTTTTCTTTTTAATAAATTTTATTTATGATAATTTTTAAAATTTTTATTTTTCTTCACGAAATTCGATGATTTTTGTACACAATTTCATACACAAATGACCCTATTTTTGTTTGAGCCCAGAAAACTGGTCTCGGAAAAACCCGACCGAAATAAAATCGAATCGAGTGGTCATTGCTTGAACATTTCCCTAAATGACAGAAAACACAATTGAGTGTGTTTTCTCACAACCTTTTTGGGATTTGTCCGAATGAGACCGGTTTTTTTCAGACAGTATGAAAGTGTCGACCTTTTTTTGCAAGCTCTGTTAGAAAGTCATCAAGGGATGATGAATACATTAATCTTTCGCTTAAAACCAACAAACAAAAAAAAAAAAAAAAAAAAACACAATAATGGAAGGCAACGCAACAGCACTCCTGACCGATGCCGACATGACACAAGTGATCAACCAACTTAAAAACGTTGAGAAGTTCACTGGAGATAAGAACGCTTTGTACACGTTCATCAACCGGATCGACTACATTTTGGCCCTCTACACCACCAACGATGCAAGACAGAGGTCAATTCTTTTTGGACTTGTGGAACGCTGCATCAGCAGTGATGTTATCCCTTGGCGTAAACAACTTGATGACCTGGACGGATCTTTGGAAGCAACTAGTATTGAACTACAAGACGCAAACTAAGAACCACACCCTACTGGAGGAATTCAGAAGCACCGCGTTTAAAGGCAACGTGCGAGCTTTTCTGGAAGAAGCAGAACACCATATTCAAAAATTACCCACAAACATTTACATTCGAATTGTAAATTGCGAAATTCCCGATTTAAGATCTCTAATTAATATTTTGCAAGAAAAAAATCTTTATAACGAACCCTGTCTTAATCCAACCCCAAATAAAGTAAAACAAGAAAAATATTTGAAGCCATTGTATCAACCAAACCCAAATATTCAAAGATTCCCCACTTTTCTTCAACCAAATCAACCCTATGTCCCATATCGACCCCATCAACCTTACATTCAATAACCATATCATCAACCATCACCCAACTATACTAACAACAACACTTTTAAACCTAATAATTATTCACCTCAACCAATGCAACAAATACTTAGTCTAATCAGACCAACATACTTTACACCCAGACCAATCCTTCGACATAACCAATTCGACAACAATCGTTTCGGACAAGTAACTCCACAACAAAACTCTTTCAATAACTCTGGCGTAGCCAACCAACCGACTAAACGAGTTAGGCCTGCAGAAAGTGGACAGAGTAAGATGAGTATTGACCATGAAACTAGAAATCAGGAAGAGCTAAACTGTCATGATTACATGCAACAAGAATACGATAATGAATGCGCTGCTTATCCTGAATATTATCCACAATATTATCAAGCAGAAAGTTACCCACAAAACCCAGACTTTACATACACATAATCAGCCGAACACGAGACAGAACAACCAAATGAAACAGAAATCGAGCAAGCCATAAACTTTCAGCTGCCAGCCTTGGAAACCAACAGTACATAGTAATCACTTATAAAGGCAAAAATCTGAGATAATTAATAGATACAGGATATACTGTAAATATGATGACATCAAATGTTTTCAATTTACAAGTTCAAGTACAATAACCTATTTAATGGCAATAATGAATTTCTTCTACACCAATTCTCCTCAGACTATGATCTATTAATTGGTAGAAAATTGCTTTCAGAAGCACAAGCCGTTATAAATTATAAAGCCCAAACTGTTACTTTATACAATAGAAAGTATAAACTAACCAACGATATTCCAATCACAAATCAGAACCACTTCTTAGCCCAACCAAATCCTGAAACTAATCAACATTTTAAAAATCCAATTAGAGAAATTTCTGATAACCAAGAATCTGCAAACACAAGCCCTTACCGATTAGATCATTTAAATGAAGAAGAAAGAATCAATTTAATCAGTTTGTTGAAACAATATCAACACATACAATATAAAGAAGGCGACCAACTTAGTTTCAGTAATCAAGAAAAACACATTATAAATACTACCCACAATTCAGCCTTACATACAAAACCATACAGTTATCCACAAGCATATGAACAGGAAGTTGAACATCAAATTCAAGACATGCTTAATCAAGGTATTATACGGCCTGACAATTCTCCTTATTGTATTGGACCGTACCGAAAAAGCAAGATGCTTCAGGTAAACAAAAATTCAGAATCGTAATTGACTACAAGAAATTAAATGAAGTAACCATAAGCAATAGGCACCCAATACCAAATATGGACGAGATTTTAGGAAAACTAGGTAGCTGCAATTATTTCACCACAATCGACCTTGCAAAAGGATTCCACCAACTTGAAATGCATCCAGATTCCATTCAAAAAACAGCTTTCTCTACTAAACATGGCCACTATGAATATCTTCGTATGCCATTTGGATTAAAAAATACACCCGCAACCTTTCAACGTTGCATGAACATGTTTTACGACCGATACTAAATAAACATTGTCTGGTATATCTTGATGATATAATTGTATTCTCAACATCCCTAGAAGAACATTTGCAATCACTCCAATTAGTTTTCGAGAAGCTTTCTAAAGCAAATCTAAAATTACAACTTGATAAATGCGAGTTTCTAAAACAAGAAACTTCATTTCTGGGACATGTCATAACGAATGATGGAATAAAACCCAATCCTGATAAAATCAAAGCAATTCAGAAATATCCAATTTCCACAAAAACCAAAGAAATAAAAGGTTTTCTTGGATTAACCGGTTACTACAGAAAGTTCATTCCAAATTTTGCAGATATAGCCAAACCAATGACAGCAGTACTTACAAAAGATTCAAAAATTGACATCAAAAATCCTGAATACATTAGAGCTTTTGAAAAATTAAAACAACTAATTTCTAATGACCCAATTCTAAAAATTCCAGACTTCAAGAGTAAATTCGTTTTAACCACTGACATAAGTAATGTAGCTCTTGGAGCAGTACTCTCTCAAGACGGACATCCTATTAGTTTTATTAGCAGAACTCTCAATGACCACGCAACTAACTACAGTGCCATAGAAAAACAGCTTTTAGCCATTGTATGGCCAACAAAAACTTTTAGACATTACCTACTAGGACGACATTTCGAAATCAATAGTGACCATCAGCCATTATGTTGGCTGTACAAAATGAAAGAACCAAATTCAAAGCTAACCCGATGGAGAGTTAAATTATCTGAATATGACTTTGACATAAAATATATAAAAGGAAAACAAAACCACATAGCTGACGCTCTATCACGAGTAAAAATAGAACAGACTTATTTCGGAGAAGAAACACAACATAGCGCTGACGAAGACAATAGTAATTTAATATTAATGAACAGGAAGTTGAACATCAAATTCAAGACATTCTTAATCAAGGTATTATACGGCCTAACAATTCTCCTTATTGTATTGGACCGTACCGAAAAAGCAAGATGCTTCAGGTAAACAAAAATTCAGAATCGTAATTGACTACAAGAAATTAAATGAAGTAACCATAAGCAATAGGCACCCAATACCAAATATGGACGAGATTTTAGGAAAACTAGGTAGCTGCAATTATTTCACCACAATCGACCTTGCAAAAGGATTCCACCAACTTGAAATGCATCCAGATTCCATTCAAAAAACAGCTTTCTCTACTAAACATGGCCACTATGAATATCTTCGTATGCCATTTGGATTAAAAAATACACCCGCAACCTTTCAACGTTGCATGAACATGTTTTACGACCGATACTAAATAAACATTGTCTGGTATATCTTGATGATATAATTGTATTCTCAACATCCCTAGAAGAACATTTGCAATCACTCCAATTAGTTTTCGAGAAGCTTTCTAAAGCAAATCTAAAATTACAACTTGATAAATGCGAGTTTCTAAAACAAGAAACTTCATTTCTGGGACATGTCATAACGAATGATGGAATAAAACCCAATCCTGATAAAATCAAAGCAATTCAGAAATATCCAATTTCCACAAAAACCAAAGAAATAAAAGGTTTTCTTGGATTAACCGGTTACTACAGAAAGTTCATTCCAAATTTTGCAGATATAGCCAAACCAATGACAGCAGTACTTACAAAAGATTCAAAAATTGACATCAAAAATCCTGAATACATTAGAGCTTTTGAAAAATTAAAACAACTAATTTCTAATGACCCAATTCTAAAAATTCCAGACTTCAAGAGTAAATTCGTTTTAACCACTGACATAAGTAATGTAGCTCTTGGAGCAGTACTCTCTCAAGACGGACATCCTATTAGTTTTATTAGCAGAACTCTCAATGACCACGCAACTAACTACAGTGCCATAGAAAAACAGCTTTTAGCCATTGTATGGCCAACAAAAACTTTTAGACATTACCTACTAGGACGACATTTCGAAATCAATAGTGACCATCAGCCATTATGTTGGCTGTACAAAATGAAAGAACCAAATTCAAAGCTAACCCGATGGAGAGTTAAATTATCTGAATATGACTTTGACATAAAATATATAAAAGGAAAACAAAACCACATAGCTGACGCTCTATCACGAGTAAAAATAGAACAGACTTATTTCGGAGAAGAAACACAACATAGCGCTGACGAAGACAATAGTAATTTAATATTCACTTCAGAGAAACCAATAAACACATTTAAAAGACAAATTATATTTTCTAAAGGCATTCCAAACATAAAAAAAGAAAACTACTTCAAAAAATTAATAATTCACCTTACATACGATAACATGAATAAAGATGAAGCCGAAAAATATTTAACAGACGATTTTTGCACAAAAACCAGTGCATTGCTTATAGAAAGTGATGCAGACTTTGAAATAATTAAAAACGCACACATGGAAATTATTAACACTAGCCATACTAAAATTCTTCGAAGTCTCATTCAATTAAAACTAGTCGGACGGAGCTACAGTCGAGCATTCTCGACTGTCGGAGACCCCGTACTTACTATGTCAAAAGCTAAGACTGCTAAAAATTCATGCTTGATTTTCACCCGAAAACAAAAAAGTTTTTCATGCTAAGACTTGATTTTCACCCGATCGGTCCTATGACAGCTATATGATATAGTGGTCCGATTTGAACCAACTTCGGACAGAATATATATAACTAAGTTGAATGCTTTTTGTTTTAGTTTGGTTACGACATCTCATTAAACAAAAAAGTTTTTCATACTAAGAGTCGATTTTTGCCCGATCGGTCCTATGACAGCTATATGTTATAGTCGTCCGATTTGAACCAACTTTGGACAGGATGTATAAGACCATGTTTTATGTACATTCTATCAGTTTGGTTACGATATCTCAAAACACAAAAAAATTTTTCATACTTAGACTTGATTTTCGACCAATCGGTCCTATGACAGCTATATGTTATAGTGGTCCGATTTGAACCAACTTTGGTAAGGATGTACAAAACAAACTTAAATGCATATTCTATAAGTTTGGTTACGATATCTCATACAACAAAAAAGTTTTTCATACTAGAACTTGATTTTCGACCGATTGTTCCTATGGGCGCTATATGATGTAGTGGGCCGATTTAAAAAAGAAACAAACTTAACGTGCCTGCGGGAATCTTCATACCAAATTTGGTGTCACTAGCTTTTAAATTGCTCTTATAATTTGGATATGAAATTTTTTTTTCCTATTTGTGGGCGATATAGGGGGCGTGGCCGAATTTTGAAACAAACTTGATCTGCCTGCAGTATAGAGGAACCCACATACCAAGTTTGGTGTCCCTAGCTCTTATAGTCTCTGAGATCTAGGTGTTCATACAGACAGACAGACAGACGGACAGACAGACAGACGGACATTGCTATATCGACTCGGCTATTGATGCTGATCAAGAATATATATACTTTATGGGGTCTGCCACGTCTCCTTCTGCCTGTTACGCACATATTCGGTAAAACAAACCCAATAGACCCCTGTACTTTTTTTAAGTACGGGGTCTAAAAATTAACTCCTATGCCGAATTCAAAGAACTTATTTTGAAAACCCATGAAAAACTCCTACACCCCGGAATTCAAAAAACAAATAAACTTTTTTGTGAAACCTATTATTTCCCTAACAGCCAAATATTAACAGAAAACATAATAAACGATTGTCATATTTGCAACTTAGCAAAATCAGAACATAGAAACACAAAAATATCCATGAAAATTACACCCAAGCCCGAACACTGTCGTGACAAATTTGTAATTGACAGATATTCTTCTGAAGGCAAACATAACCTTAGCTGCATGGACATTTATTCAAAATTCGCTACTCTTGAAAATATTAAAACAAAAACAATCACAAAACAAAACATGACACAACTGGACAGACTCCTGCACACATTTTGTTATATGCCGGACAACCAAATTTAAATACCCAAAAAAAAAGAAAAAGTAATAAATAAAATTTACAGTGACCGACAAGAATACGAAGTTGATACTAGATATCGAAAAGGACCATTACAAAAAGGAAAATTAGAAAATATTTTTGAAGCTAATAAAAACGTTTAACAAACAGACCCAGACCATTATCAAATTACTAACAGAAATAGATTAAACGCTACTATAAAACACAATTTAAAAAAATAAAGAAAATTAACCAAATTCAAATTCCACAGGTTTCTACTTCATAATTCATCATGAAAATCGTAATAAACGCGGACTGTTCAATGTAGTAGGCTCATTATAAAAATTCCTATTTGGTACACTTTACGATATCGACAAAGTAGAGTTCGAAAAAAACATTAATAATCTATCTTTAAATATTGTACAAATTAACGAAAAATAATGATATAATAAACATAATCAACAATGATATGAAAAGAATACAAGAACATCAAAATAAGAAAAATATACAAGATACTTTTACTTACCAACTATCACAATTTATAGAATACATAGAAGACATTGAAATGGGTATGCAATTGTCAAGACTAGGACTTTTCAATCCAAAACTACTTACCTATGACAAACTTGACAGCATCAATAACCGAAACATACAACTAATTAAAACATCCACTTGGATTAACTATCAAGATAATATCATACTAATTATATCCCATATCCCAATTGACTTTCAGTCCACTAACACTATCAAAATTATCCCATGTCCCGATCATAATGGCTATCAACTTGATTACATTAGTACAACTTCTTATTTTGAAAAAGATAATAAAATGTATAATCGAGATAATAAACCAGTAATTGACGAATGCATAACAAAAATTTTACTACACACAACACCAATTTGTACTTTTGAACGCATAAATAACAAAGAAATGATAAAATACATTGAACCAAATACCATTGTAACTTGGAAAATAACTAATACAACTGTAAAACAAAATTGCCAGAAAAATAATTTTGTATCCCCCCTTAGAAATAATTAAAATTAAACCTATCAAGCATGATGACATTGTAAAAATTGTATCACAAAATAATATCTTTACATATGCAGTCATCATAATCATAACCATCATATTCATAAATTTATTCTTATATCTAAAATATGTATCTTGTAATCCCATAATGTTAATCCATAAAAAGTTTAAGAAACAAATTCACGAACCCAAGAACCGAACAACGCCATCGGTTCAACCAGAAGAAGAAGAACAAAGAGACACAATTATCGAGATGACACAAACAACATTGCCAAAACTTTACCCTTCAGTGTCACCTTGACTCGCAGGGTCGCCTCTTAAGGAGAGGAAAGTGACATATTCTATGTCTACGTTATACATAATATATTCTATGTCCACGTTATACATAAGTCTAGGCACCAAATTCCTCATTCCAATAATGTAAACTTTCACAGGCTGCAATTGTAAACAAAAGCGTAGCCAAGCCACCCCAAATTTCGCATACCGATAATGTAAACTTTCACAGGCTGCACTTGTAAACAAAGAGCAGCTAAGCCGGGCTTCTCCCCCATCGATCAGCATTGATCGAAATAACTCACTGTCAGCAGATTTGCGTTCCCAGCCAACGCTGAGTTCGTTCCCAGCCTTTATAATATTGTAATCATTTAAATGCCCGAAATTAGCCTTCGTTATAACGCAATGCACAATTATCTGTTAGTCTTAAGTTGATCTTCAATAAATGAACTCGTCGTGAAATATCGCCTTGCCTTTTATTTTATAATAAATTCAACTTAACCGTTAGAGCTGTGCGCGGTTTTTATAAGATTCAAGCTCATAGTAAATAAAGAAAAATCTAATTTTATATAATTGCACATAATAGAAAAAAGAAGAAGAACAGCTTCAGCTAAGTTGCTGTGACGTCAGCAAAGCAAGCAATTAGCACACTGCCTGCTGCGCGTTCTTGACCCAAGATCGGCGCAATCAAGAATTTGGTCAAATATGGCCGCCTCAAATTTTTAAATTATTAACAAATTAATACCAGCCGAAAAATGTTAATAATGCTTTCCAAAGCAATTTGGCCACCCGAAACAATTTAAATAAAATTGTTAATAAGTTAAAAGTTTTAAAACATTAAATTATGTGCGGTTGTAATTTAAATAATATTGTTAACAATTTAACACAATTAATAGTGTTCGGCTTGCAATTTTCAAATTGCCTATATATATATATAGCATATATATATCACTGCGGACGGCAGTTCGCGTTAGTGACGAAAGCATCACGAAGGGTGGGAAAGGCGACTAACAATATATACAGCTAAGTTGGAAAATTTGCTTCGACTGTCCGATACCGATCGAAAGACTTAGTCCTAACTTTCAAAATGGCATACTGAAACTTTTTCTAACTCACCTGGTCCATGAGATAATGGGGTGTAAGTGGGAGGGGAAAAATTTATATGATCGCTGCTTATGAAGCCGTTGGGGATTTTACGCAAAGTTTTAAAAAATTCTTAATTCTAACGATAATCCGATAACTGGTTCAAAAGATAAAAAAATTTGAAAATTTTAGTGGACTTCTCAAAATGAAGTGAAAAGTTTTTTTGTTTGTTTGTTTGTCGATTTGTCTGTTTGTATCAAAGCGCTTAAAAAGCTTAGATGTAATGATAGGGATTTATTCCTCTTTGAAAATCTAGAAAAATGAAAACGCTTTTTCCCGCTAAAACTGAAACCTCAACAGTTTCCCAACCATAGAAGCTATAGATAGGTGCTGTATATCATTGGAAAGGTGTGCTTGAGGGCTTTGAGGCGTACTTTCAAACTTTTCTAAAGTACTCAGATAACATTTTACAGGTGAAATAAAGTTTTTTAGCTTACATTTCGGCGATTTCTAACAAAACGGATCTAACGATTTTTATTAAATTTTAGTAAAAAAATAAATTTTAGTTGTAGTACGTGAAATTATGGGTTTTTTCGTATATGAAACATAAAGTTTGACTGAGGGGCTTAGAAGATATGGCCTGTTAACTGAATGTATACATTTTTCTATCGGTCGAAAACTGACACAATATGCATTTAACTTACTTTTATATATTCTGTGCAAAGTTGGTTCAAATCGGAGCACTACAACCTATATAGCTGTAATAGAACCGATCGGGCGAAAGTCGAGACTTAGTAGGAAAAACTTTTTTGTTTTATGAGATATTTCAACCAAACTGATAAAATATGCATTTAACTTGGTTTTATATATCCTGGCCAAAGTTTGTTCAAATCGGACCACTATATTATATAGCTGTCATAGGACCGATCGGGCGAAAATAAAGTCTAAGTATAAAAATACTTTTTTTATTTCGAGATATCGTAACAAAACTAATAAAATATGCATTTATGTTAGACTTATAGATCCTGAACAAAGTTGGTTCTAATCGAACCACTATATCATATAACTGTCATAGGACCGATCGGGCGAGGTCCAAGTCTTAGAATGAGAAACTTTTTTTTTCATAGTAAGTACGGGGCCTCCGACAGTAGAGTAGCAACTCAAGCAAAGCGAGCAGGGGGCGGAGTTAAAAATTTTTTTTTTTTTAATATGAAAAAAAATTCAATAATATATGTTTACAATGTCAAAAGCAAAAGCAATTGCAAAAATTTCTAATATCCCACAAAAAAACCTCTACACGAGGTAAAAGTCTAGTGTCGAAAGCAATTTCCAGCTTTCGCGGGACCTCGTTTATCCGCCCTAGCTGTCGCAGGACATAGTCGTAGTCGTCCTCGCATTAGAAGGGTTAGGGCCAGCTCTAACCGGGCAAAATTAAGCGGAAAGTCCTGGGAGAACGATGGACAAGGGTCATTCATACTCCTCGCTGTCGCAGGACCTAGTTTATCCGTCCTTGCTAAAGCAGGGCATAGATTTAGTTGTCCCTGCAAGAGCGAGTCAAGGGGGACTTATCCTTGCAGGACCTGTTCCCGATAACCTTGCAGTAGCGGGGCGCCCAGTACGAGAGACGAATCGAGCTAAAGGGTTTTTCAATAAGGGCGGGTAGATGTTGAAATGGAATAAAACAAGCTGTGTGTGAGGTATTGACAAAATTATTTTTTTATTTGAAAGGCGCATATATGCCATTAAGTGTGGAATATGACATCATTCTAATGGCCGCCTCGGCTTCTTACGGTGGAATGTATCCGAGTGGTCAAATTTTCAATAACTCTTCCGATGGTCTGTGTTATGTTCACCTTTAGAGAATTGATCGATTCTGGTTTATTTGCATAGACCTGCGACTTCAAGAAGCCCCACAGGAAAAAGTCTAGCGGGGTTAAATCGCATGATCTTGGTGGCCAACTAACATCATTCGCTGTGTGGCACGTAGCGCTGTCCTGCTGGAACCACATGTCGTTTAGGTCCATATGGTTCAATATGGGCAATAAGAAATGGGTTATCATCGTTGTGTAGCGCTCGCTGTTGACGGTGATCGCCTCACCAACGTCGTTTTCAAAAAAGTACGGACCAATGACGCCGCCGGCCCAAAATCCACCAATAACGGTATCTTTTTGAGTATACATTATCACCTGGTGAACCTCATGTGGATTGGTGTCATCCCATATACGGAATTTTGTTTGTTAACACAGCCATGCATCCAAAAATGCGACATGTCACTAAAGATGATTTTTCGCCCAAAACTGGGGTTCTCTTTCAAACGATTCGAGGCCCAGTCAGCGAACAAACAGCGTTGTCTATGGTCATGAACTTTGATCTCCTGGGTCAGTTGGATCTTGTACGGGTGTAGGCCCAGGTCCTGACGCAAAATTCGCCAAGTTGAGGTCTGCAAAAAGGCCAAGTTCTTTTGCACGGCGAGGAATAGACGAGGTTCTGCTGTACACTTTCATCGACCGCGGCAATGTTCTCGGCTGATCTTGCGTTCCTTGAACGTACGGGTGTTGGCTGATTGTTTACTGAACCGGTCGTCTCAAATTTGGCCACCAAACGTTAAAGAGTCGACTTTGAAGAGCCACCACGTCTACCGTAAAATGGGCGCAATGCGCGCAACGTTTGTGTTAATGAACACTCATTTTGATAATAAAGTTTTATAATTTGAACGTGCTGTTTAATCGTGGAACTTGCCATGATGATTTGGCTTACACAACTGAATAATAACTAAAAGATTTGAAAGATGTCACCAAAACAAAATGGCTGCCACGGGGCGCCAAAATCGACCCGCGCCAATTAAAAAACCCTTTACAACCAGGAGTGAGACCAGCGACCGACAAGCGACGGTCCCACTTTTTTTTAAATAAATATGGGGCTAAAAATGACGAAAAACCTTTTTTTTTTTTAAATGGTGAGATTCTTTTTTAGAATATTTAAAAATTTGGCTTTCTTTTAATACTTTTTTCAGATGTGCGCCCACATTTGTCATCATTACACAAGAACGTCAAAACTGATTTATCAAAGCTTAACTTTTTCTGACTTTTTTTGATGACTAAATATTTTTTGAAATATTTTGTGTTTTTGGGACATCCTAACCAAACTCACAAAGTTTGAATTTGTTGTTATATTACACATTTTGACTAAATTTGGCTCAAATCGGTCAACTAACACTGCGGACGGCAGTTCGCGTTAGTGACGAAAGCAGCACAAAGGGTGCCAAAGGCGATTAACTATATACACAGCTAAGTTGGAAAATTTGCTACGACTGTCCGATCAGATCGAGCTATATACCGATCGAAAGGCTTAGTCCTAACTTTCAAAATGGCTTTTCTCTACATTGCAGGCAGGATAAGTTTGTTTCTTTTTTGAATCGGACTACTATATCATATAGCGCCCTTAGGAACAATCGGTCGAAAATCAAGTTTTAGTATGAACAACTTTTTTTTTATGAGATATCGTAGCCAAACGTATAGAATATACATAAAACTTGGTTTTATATATTCTGTCCAAGGTTGGTTCAAATCGGACCACTATAACATATAGCTGTCTTAGGACCGATCCGGCGAAAATCAAGTCTTAGTATAAAAAACTTTTTTGTTTTATGAGATATCGTAACCAAACGTATAGAATATACATAAAACTTGGTTTTATATATTCTGTCCAAGGTTGGTTCAAATCGGACCACCATAACATATAGATGTCTTAGGACCGATCCGGCGAAAATCAAGTCTTAGTATGAAAAACTTTTTTATTTTATGAGTATCGTAACCAAACGTATAGAAAATACATAAAACTTGGTTTTATATATTCTGTCCAAAGTTGGTTCAAATCGGACAACTATAACATATAGCTGTCATAGATTATATATATACATAGATTATATGTTATAGTTGTACAGAGCCGTGAGAGAAGCTTTATGGTTAAAATCTCTCTTAAATAGTGTAAAAACCAAACCAAGGCTGTATTAGTAAAGCAAATAATCCCTCATGTCATAAAAGAACTAAACATATCGATATTAAATATCATTTTGCAAGAGAGCAAATAGAGAATAATGTTATTTGCATTGAGTATATATCCACTTGCAGACGTCTTCACAAACGGTTCACAAACGGCAGCAAGATTTTTGAAGTTACGAGACGAAACGGGACTTGTGCAAGATGGCTGACTCAATTATCCCTATATGCTGAATTGAAATATGAACTAAGTTCATTTAATTGAAGTTTTTTGTTTTTTGCTATTGTTAAAGTAATTTAGATTATAATGATCTGACCGGGTTTTCCCCGGATCCTTGCAGCATATGCTGGATCATAATGTATCTTCCAGAATCCACATTAGCCACATTAGAATAAGTAATGAAGGAATGAAATAAGTAATGATCTTTAAGTTTTGTTTAATAGTATGGAATGTTATTTTTGAGGGGGCGTATCGAATAGGTCGCATCATAGATAACTTTGCAGTAGCAGGTTATAATCCTTGTTTTCACAGGAGCCATCGCAGATATACTTGCTGTAGCAGGATATAGTCTATGCTGTCGCAGGACGTATCATAGATAACTTTGCAGTAGCAGGTTATAAACCTTTTTGTCACAGGAACCCATCGTAGATATCCTTGCTGTAGCAGGATATAGTCTTTGCTGTCGCAGGACGCATCATAGATAACTTTGCAGTAGCAGGTTATAAACCTTGTTGTCACAGGAACCATCGTAGATATCCTTGCTGTAGCACGATATAGATCCTGCCGAACCAGAAAAGCTATCCTCGCAGTCGTAGGATCCAGTAATTGTTATAGTAGCATTAGTATCCTAGAGCCTTGCTGTCGCAGGAGTAAATTAAGAGAGCCTTGCTGTCGCAGAAATAAATCAAGTCATCCTTGCTTTCGCATGACCTAGTTTACCCGTCCTAGTCGACCTCGCATTAGCAGGGTTATTGCCAGCTGTAAGCGGGCAAAATTAAGCGGAGAGTCCTTGGAGAACGCAGGATAAGGTCTGTGTTATGTTCACCTTTAGAGAATCGATCGTTTCTGGTTTATTTGCATAGACCTGCGACTTCAAGAAAGTCTAGCGGGGTCAAATCGCATGACCTTGGTGGCCAATTAACATCATTCGCTGTGTGGCACGTAGCGCTGTTCTGCTGGAACCACATGTCGTCTAGGTCCATATGGTTGTGTAGTGCTCGCTGTTGACGGTGACCGCCTCACCAACATCGTTTTCAAAAAAGTACGGACCAATGACGCCGCCGGCGCAAAATCCACCAATAACGGTATCTTTTTGAGAATGCATTATCACCTGGTGAACCTCATGTGGATTGGTGTCGTCCCATATATGGAATTTTGTTTGTTAACACAGCCATGAATCCAAAAATGCGACACGTCACTAAAGATGAGTTCTCTTTCAAACGATTCGAGGCCCAGTCAGCGAACAAACAGCGTTGTCTATGGTCATGAACTTAGATCTCCTGGGTCAGTTGGATCTTGTACGGGTGTAGGCCCAAGTCCCGACGCAAAATTGGCCAAGTTGAGGTCTGCAAAAGGCCAAGTTCTTTTGCACGGCGAGGAATAGACGAGGTTCTGCTGTACACTTTCATCGACCGCGGCAATGTTCTCGGCTGATCTTGCGTTCCTTGAACGTACGGGTGCACAGTGGATCCGCTTGTATGGAGACGCGGCCATAAATACTTCTAGTGGTGATATCGCATTGAAATTTTCACAAAAATTATAAAAAAATATTTAAAAAATATTTTATAAAAATTAGACAAATAGGATCACTATTTAATATAGCTGCCATAGAAATAACCAGTGTTAAAATCATCTAATTGCTTTTTAACTGATATAAACAAAACTTACACAATAAATCATCATTACATAAATCTAATTACTACCATAACTACCATATCTAAAATTCAATTTTTTTTTTAAAGCAAGAATCTTGCAACAAAAAGTTATTTATTTTCATAATTCAACTCAAAAAACAAAATGTACATTAGGAAAACAAAAGTAATAAAATAATAATTAGGCTAACAAAAAAAATAAAAACTAGTGAGAATCATCTAATAAATCAAAAACAGATTTTAATAAGGAAGATTTTTGATTCTTAGGAAGTTGCCTTTGCCCAGTTATAAATGGATCTGATCGTAAAAGTAAGTTGTTTATTACGTCGGTGTTTGATAAAGTGCGTGACACTTTCCAGCTGTGCTTAAGGCTACATTTTTTTATCTCCTTATTATTGGATTCAGCAGCTTCCTCTGAAAGCTCTCCAATAGATACTAATGCATGCTCTATCACAGCTGAACCATGGATTAACACCTTATGGACGGTCGCCGGTAAATAGTACCATGGATATTCAGTTATTAAATCGTTCGCAGTATCCAGTGCGTAGTTTTTAAATTTTTCTGCATTGATTTTATATCCGCATCCGATGGTTTGCAATAAAGTTGCACATTTATGAATTAATCTTTCATTAATTCCAGTAATTTCGGAGCTCAAAGCTGCATTTGAAAAGAATTTTCTTGCGACATTTCCATCGTTCGACGATCCCCTGCCTCCATCTCTGGGTTTGTCCACAATTATTCCCATTCTTTCACGAAATTTTCTTTTTTCGTTCCAATACGGAAATCTTCATTTCGGCATCTCTTATTTGCCACATTTTGACTTCTAATTTATAAGAAATGTGTAGAAAATATTCAAAGAAGCGTATATAAGAGTGTAGTGGAGACAAGCCAAATTCATAATATATTTGATGAACTTCTTTACTTAAACATTTTTCGACGTCGTTCATTTCTGTTGGCTTTGCTCCACATATATAACACTTTGCCGACGATGAGTCACTAAGGGCGTTGCATACTTTCCCATCTACCATGGTCAGATGCAAACTATGGGTAATTCGAATTTGCCTGTTTAAAGTGGATATTTCAGTTGGGTTTAATAGGCGTATTTTTTCTCTGAAATATTTCTCTTCTTTAATCGATAGTTCGGACGTCTCTTTCTTGAACTGGAACCTGATTGGGCGACAATATCGTGTAGAAGATGGTCGGGGGTTTTTCCAAATTATTTGACCATCTAGCTGAGCAACAAGCTGAAGAGGAACGTATGATGTTACAAATAAGCTCCTGTCGTCTAATTCAGCATTTGAAAACTTTTGTTTGTATTCGCTTTGCCCGGTACTGCCATCAAATCCCCATTTTCCGATTAAGATTAAATTTTTAGCAGAATCTGCAGAGACCGTTCGTACAACGTCAGCTTGAAGCTCCAATATGCTTGATGCGGTGTTATCCAGTAAGCTTTGCAACTCGACTTCAGCTTGAGACTCGTCCACAGAAATATTTTTCGGGTATCTCTTCTTTTTTGAGCTCAGTATACTTTGATAACTTGGGAAGAAATCAAAAGATATTTTGCTGTTTACAAAACTCCTTATAAGCAAATATTGGCTTTTAGTTAAAGAAGTCTCCATTAAAAAGGAAAGGACCTCAATTGGATCTGCTGGCAACAAGTTGTTCATTTGATGATCATTGCATAAAGAAGATACTGCGGACTCATCTATTTCATTCAGCAGAGCTAAACGCCGTCGCTTTGTTCTACCTGAGGTCTCCGCAAAATCATGTCTTGGACGCCCAAGCACACTTTCTGCTGATCGCTGTAATATAGGCTCGGTGCATTTTAATGAAATGTTTTCCTTTTCATTTAACCAATTAAGTTGGTACTGGAGAACAGATGATTTTTTCCGTTTATATCCTTCCCAGAAAGTTGCAATTCTCCTACAAATGTACCTTACACGTTTTTCTAAAACGTCAAACTCTGCAATGTAGCCCTCGCTTTCAATCATTTCTTTAATAATTTCAAGTACATTTCCCAATTTTAGTGCGTTGATTCCATCATGCGAGCACCATAAATTAAAAATGTAGAGGCGTGCAAAAACACACTTATGGTATGAGTCTAATAAAATCGAATTGAAGTGGGAAAGACAAAATTAAATTAAAATTAAAAACAAATAAATTTATTGTTTTTGAAGCAAATACAAACGGACGAAAGACGTAGACAAAACAACACAAGAACAGTTAAAAAAAACTACTTTTACAACTTTAAAATAACCTCTAAAAAAAAAGGTGCTGTTAGTATATTTACGACTGTACATACATCTGCAAATTTCTGCAGTTCATTTTAACACATTTTAATCTAAAATCTTGGACGAATACATACATATACATACCATTTGTGGAATTTTGTGGAATCACAACTAAAAGTTTAACTAAACATGAAAAAGACGCTCAAAAAACACACAAAAAATATTAAAACACTTAAAATAAATTCCCGAGAAGAATTTATTAGATTATTTTTTTATTCAAATCTTAATATGTTATAAATACCTTCAACTATAAAATCCATTTTAAATTACTCAATTTGCAGCACTCAATGAAACGTTTGACCACTTTGAAGTTTGCTTTTGTTGTGACAAAAATCTAACTTTACTGCAATGCTTTGCAAAAATGAACACGTGTCCGTGCTTTCAAGGCCATTTCTAGAACATTCCGTTAGATTTCCAGAAAAAACCGGTTTGTCACCAAAAAATTTGGACAGTTTAGAGACAATTTGAATGCATTTGGTCAAATTATTTTGTGAAGGATTTTTTTATTTATGGCCTATGGGCGGATCCACAGTGGGGTGTTGGCTGATTGTTTACTGAACCGGTCGTCTCAAATTTGGCCACCAAACGTTGAAGAGTCGACTTTGAAGAGCCACCACGTCTACCGTAAAATGGGCGCAATGCGCGCAACGTTTGCGTTAATGAACACTCATTTTGATAATAAAGTTTTATAATTTGAACGTGCTGTTTAATCGTGGAACTTGCCATGATGATTTGGCTTACACAACTGAATAATAAATAAAAGATTTGAAAGATGTCACCAAAACAAAATGGCTGCCACGGGGCGCCAAAATCGACCCGCGCCAATTAAAAAACCCTTTACAACCAGGAGTGAGACCAGCGACCGACAAGCGACGAGTCTGCATCGGATTTCAAGGACAGAGACCCGAGGACACCATTCATCAACGCAATGCATCGAAATTAAATAAACCTACATTGAAATTTAAAAGAGTCGGCCATCGTGTCGCTAATAAACAAATTTCATTTACTATTAAATATCGATCTGCCTTCTTATTTATTCGCAAGTGCTGCATAATATAAATTTGTTGCACGAACTCATATCGACGACCGAGTAGGCCCGGTGAAGCCTTAAGGATCGTTACAGTATGAAAAACTTTTTTCTCTAGTGAAATATCGTAACCAAACTGATTGAATATGCATTAAACTTGGTTATATATGTCCTGTCCAAAGTTGGTTCAAATCGATATAGATATCATAGGACCGATCGGGCGAAAATCAAGTCTTAGATGTACAACTTTTTAGTTTAATGAGATATCGTAACCAAACTGATTGAATATGCATTTAAGGTAACTAAATAATTTTTATTTTTCCCATTATTAGTTTTTTAATTAAAGGGAACATTCACGAAATCAAGCTTCAATCAAAAGACGAGGAGCATTTCCATAAAATCTCCAAGTATCTAAATGAAGCTAAGAAAAACTTCTACACTTATCAACTAAAAAGCAGCAAGGGCCTGCAGGTTGTAATTAAAGGTATTGAACCGGATGTAACCCCTTCCGAGGTCGCAAGTGCGTTAAAAGAGAAGGGCTTTCTCGCTAAGAGAGTTACAAATATTTTAAACAAAAACAAAATTCCGCAACCTCTCTTCAAAGTTGAGCTGGAGCCAGATAGTAAAGCTCCTGGGCATACCAGGACGTACTGCACGCTACGTTCGGTATGTGTAGCCTGTGGAGACTCCCATGGTCCTGATTCCTGCCAAGTCAACAATAATGACCCTAATACAAAAAGGTGCGGAAACTGCGGTGGAAATCACACAGCTAATTACAGAGGCTGTCCAGTGTACAAGGAACTAAAAAGCCGCATCCGACGTGTACCAACAGCACGCCATCCGCACCTGCCAGGTGCAACTATAGCTTCCCAAACTATACCCGACGTCTTCTTCGCCAAAGCAGCCAGGTCCTCATTTGGTCCCGCAAACACTGTCAACGGCATATCTTTCGCCAATGTTTTAAAATCTGGCCTTCAAAAACCAGCTCCCTCAGCAGCGCCCCCAAGGGTAATACAAGAAGATTCGAGTATGGATAACGCGCAGCAGCCCATGCAGCAGTCACAAAGCCCTATTGAAATGATGATCTTCACCCTACAACAAAGTATGATGGAGTTCATGTCGTTTATGAGATCAACTATGCAAAATCTTATGCAAAATCAAAACACCTTGATACAGATGCTTGCATCTCAACAATCCAAATAATCAATGGCGCCTCTACGAATATCTCTGTGGAACGCCAATGGTGTTTCACGGCATAAACTTGAACTTACCAGATTCCTACACGACAATCACATTGATGTAATGCTGATTTCTGAGACGCACCTTACGTATTCTACGACACAGATCATCCGGATGGAAAAGCACATGGTGGAACCGGTATTCTAATAAGAAACCGCATTAAACACGAATTCCACAAAAGGTTTGCGGCAAACTATCTACAAGCCACATCTATAATTGTACAATCGGACATCCGCAATCTTACTATAGCCGCTGTATATTGTCCTCCCCGCTTTACAATCTCTGAAAACCAATTCATGCAATTCTACAATTCACTGGGACAGCGATTTATAGCAGCAGGAAACTATAATGCGAAATACCCGCACTGGGGTTCTCGCCTTGTGACCGCAAAAGGAAGGCAGCTATACAACGCAATCATAAAGCCAAGCAACAAACTCAACTATGTTTCCCGGGTAGTCCTACATACTGGCCAGCAGACCCCAACAAACAACCAGACTTAATAGATTTTGCTGTGACAAAAAACATCCCACGCAATCTGATAAGCGCCGTAGCACTTCCGGATCTTTCATCCGACCACTCCCCCGTGTTATTAAATCTACTCCAATCCCCGGAATATTTGGAATATTCTAATAGACTCACAACACACAGAACCAACTGGCTCAAGTACAAGAAATACGTTAGCTCTCACCTCGATCTTGCTCCGCAGTTCAACATCGAAGCGGACATCGACTGCTCTGCTGACTTATTAGAATCAGTACTTGTTGCAGCAGCTAAGATCTCTACTCCACAACGCGCGCATGTGCAGACGAATAAACGTAAAACTAATCTTCAAATAGAACAACTTGTTCTGGAAAAGCGACGATTGCGACGTGAATGGCAGTCTCACCGGTCGCCATCTACAAAACAACGCTTTAAATGTGCTTCACGCAGGCTCAGCAAAGCTCTTAAGCATGAAGAAGCAGATGCCCAACGCCGCTACATAGAGCAATTATCACCAACCAGTACCAAGCATCCTTTGTGGAGGGCTCACCCTACACTAAGTGCGCCGATCGAAACGGTAACGCCTATAAGAAACTCCTCAGGCTGTTGGGCCCGTAGCGACAAAGACAGAGCTAACACATTTGCTTCTCACCTACGTCATGTATTCCAACCAAACCCCGCAACAAATTCGTTTCTACTATCATGCTGTGTATCTGATAGTCCTGGCGAGCCTGAACCACCTAAATTTCGTCCAAATGAAATTGTAAAAGTCATAAAAGAACAGATGAAACCAAAGAAAGCTCCAGGCTGCGATCTAATAACTCAAGAAATGATCATTGAACTTCCAAACTGTGCTATTTCCCTCATCTGTAAACTTTTCAACGCGATTACAACCATCGGCTACTTCCCAAAAAAATGGAAGAAATCGGTCATTATAATGATTCCCAACCCAGGAAAAGACCATACAATACCATCATCGTACAGACCAATTAGTCTACTACCGTGCTTGTCTAAGCTTTTTGAAAAATGCCTCTTGACGCGCATAATTCCTCATCTGAGAAGACACAACACAATCCCAACACATCAATTTGGCTTCCGAGAAAAGCATGGAACCATCGAGCAAGTTAACCGAATAACATCAGAAATACGTACAGCGTACGAACATCGGGAATACTGCAGCGCAATATTCCACGACGTCTCCCAGGCCTGCGATCGAGTGTGGCTTGAAGGTCTCATGCATAAAATCAAATCGACGCTCCCAGTCTACACTCATAAGCCTCTCGAGTCGTACCTCTACAATAGAGTCTTCGCAGTGAGATGCAACACCACTAAATCTGATGATCATATAATAGAAGCTGGAGTTCCCCAGGGAAGTGTATTGGGACCAACACTATACGTAATTTACACAGCGGACATCCCCATAAACGAGCGGCTAACAACGTCTACGTTTGCCGACGACACCGCAATTCTTAGTCGTTCCAGATGCCCCATTGAAGCAACAGCACGTCTATCTGAACATTTGGCGGTAGTAGAGAAATGGCCGACTGGCGTATTAAAATAAATAACCAAAAGTGTAAACATATCACGTTTACTCTCAACATGCAAACATGTCCTCCGTTAGCACTGTCTAATACGCAACTCCCACAAGCCAAAGAAGTAACGTACCTGGCGTCGCCACCTTGAAGCAAAAAAAACGCAGATTAAGCTAAAAGCTAATAACCTCTATTGGCTTTTGAATCCCCGATCTCCTCTCAGCTTAGACTACAAGGTCCTACTCTACAATTCCACCATAAAACCAGAGGGGACCTACGGCTCGCAGCTGTGGGGAAACGCGTGCAGAAGCAATATTGATGTCATCCAGCGAGCACAATCAAAAATCCTGAGGACTATCACTGGGGCACCATGGTATGCTCGAAACGAGAACATTCACAGAGATTTGAACGTTATATATGTCAAAGATGAGATAGCAAGACAAAAAGCGAGCTACAACATTAAACTAACTTCACACCCAAATCCTCTTGCTCAACGGTTAACTCGGGTTTGCAGTCGAACCCGCCTTAAACGAAACGATCTTCCAGCCCAGCAATAAACCCTTGGTGCACCGTAGGTCATATTAAGTCAACATGACTGTTAGTTAAGCTTTAAATATAAGATTTGATAAACTTATTGTAAGTCTCCCTTGGAGAAGATTCAATAAATAAAGGCAAAGTATAAAAAAAAAAAAAAAAAAAATAATTTTTATTTTTCCCATTATTAGTTTTTGCCGTAGTAAGTACGGGGTCTCCGACAGTCGATTAAGCTCGTCTGTAGCACCGGCCCACTAGTTGCATTTGCTTTTGCTCAGAGCGCGCGCACTCGTATCGTATGAAGTTGATAATAGAGCTTCAGCAATGAGCTAACACGTCCGAACGCTCGAAGTCACAACGTAAACTAACATAACGTAGCGTAGAAGCAGCAGCTGAACGCAACTTACCAGCACAGATAGTGAGTTCGGTGAATATATCAAGTGGTGGGAAAGTAACCAACAAAGAGCATAACGAAGGCATAATGCTCTTTAGAAACTATAGCTCTGCTCTCCAGATTCTGACAACTGTTCTCGATCAGCATGTGAAATTTCGATCTATATATATATAAAGTTGTTTGTCCAACTGACTGAGCAATGTACAGGCTAAACTGCTCAAGATACAAGTTTGAAATTTACACAACGCAAAGATATGACAAATTCATCGGCTTTTAAGACGTCGTTTTGGAAAATTCCACCTGCAAGTGCGTTAAATAACACTAGGCAACAAAATTTAACTTTTTTGCTATTAAAAGAACCAATCCCACTTTTTTTTTTATAAATATCGGGCTAAAAATGACGAAAAACCTTTTTTTTTTTTAAATGGTGAGATTCTTTTTTAGAATATTTAAAAATTTGGCTTTCTTTTAATACTTTTTTTCAGATGTGCGCCCACATTTGTCATCATTACACAAGAACGTCAAAACTGATTTATCAAAGCTTAACTTTTTCTGACTTTTTTTGATGACTAAATATTTTTTGAAATATTTTGTGTTTTTGGGACATCCTAACCAAACTCACAAAGTTTGAATTTGTTGTTATTTTACACATTTTGACTAAATTTGGCTCGAATCGGGCAACTAACACTGCGGACGGCAGTTCGCGTTAGTGACGAAAGCAGCACAAAGGGTGCAAAAGGCGATTAACTATATACACAGCTAAGTTGGAAAATTTGCTACGACTGTCCGATCAGATCGAGCTATATACCGATCGAAAGGCTTAGTCCTAACTTTCAAAATGCGTCAATCACCCAAATCCGATAACTGGTTCAAAAGATATAAAGTTTTGAAAATTTTAGTAGACTCCTGAAAAGTCAGTTTGTTTGTCTGTTTGTTTGTTTGCATCAAAGCGCTAAAAAAGCTTAGATGTTATGATGGGGATTTGTTCCTTTTTGAAAATCTAGAAATATTTGTCACTTTTTTCAATTTCCCGCTAGCTTAGCGGGAAAACGCTATTTCCCGCTAAAACTGAAACCTCAACAGTTTGCAAACCATTTAAGCTACAGTTATGTTCTATAAATAGTTGGAAAGGTGGAAAGGGCTTTTAGACGTGCCTTTAAGTTTTTTTCTAAAACACTCAGGTAATATTTTACAGGTGAAATAAGGTTTTTTTAGCTTACATTTTAATGATTTCTGACAAAACGGCTTTAACGATTTTTATTAAATTTCAATATGCTTTAAAGTGTACAATTTCGCGTTTTTTGGTATATAAAACTTAAATTTTGGTTGAGGGGTTTAGAAGATATTACATGTTAACTGAATATATATTTTTCAATAAGTATTAAGACGCGACAGCAACATCAATGCAGGCTAAGCAGAGCTTGAGAGTATTTAGCTGACTGCTTTGAGTTGCACAAATAACCAGTGCTGCCAGACAGTTTTGTTTTTTGAAATTTTTATGTACATTTTGCACGCAGTGCACAATGCAAATTTTCTTTTTTTTTATTAATTCATATTTTTAGTTAAAATTTTTATATTAAGCTCAATTTTGTTCGTCATAAAATTGGATATCAGAAATTTTGGGGCTAGAAATTGCTTTCGTCACTAGACTCTTACCTCGTGTAGAGGTTTTTTTGTGGGATATCATATAGCTGCCATAACAAAAATACATCTTTAGTATGAAAAGTTGTGTTATTTCTTGAAATATTTCAACCAATCGCACAGGCTGTATATCTGGTAATGTTTTATACGTCCCTACCAAATTTGGTTGGAATCGGATCACTCTTCAATATAGCTGCTATGGGAACCATCCGTCGAAAATCCATCTTTAGTATGAAAAACTTTTTTATTTTCTAAGATATTTTAACCACACTTCCAAATTGTGTATTCCATGTTGTCCTTTATATCTTCACCAATATTGGTTCGAATCTGTCCACTATGTCATGTAGCTGCCATAGGACCGATCGTAAAAGTCAAGAAAAACATGCAAAGATGTAAATTTTTATTAAATCGCCGTTTCTTCATATCTTATAATAAATCATATCTTAAACTTTTAATGTAGTTTTGCAAAAAAACTTTTTTTCAAGTTTTCCTTCGTTTTTAAAGTAAATCAAGTGGAAAGGCTATAGTCGAGATCCCGAAATTAGGATACCCGTTTAAAAAAATATATGATTATTTTCCGATGAACCGTTATTTTACAGAATTTTGTTAAACATTGAAATTGTGGAAGATACCAAATTTAATTATGACCAAATAAATTGCAATTTCAATCGCCATAAAAATATATATTGACTGAGTCTATCGATTTGTGAATTAGACTGCTCGTAGGTAATACTATTCTATTTGATTTGTAAGACAAATACAAAAATACATCGAGAAGTATTCTTGAAAAGCTAAAAACTAAAGACCGTCTGTAGACGGTCTAGTCGGTTTGAGCGGAAAAAAATATGGCCGTTCGCTTGCATAACAAGGGAATAACGTAAGTGACTTTTGACGATAAGGATTGTAATTTCTCGCTTCTAAAGTACTTTTATAGTTGGTAATCACTCATTTAACTATAAATATGCAATTTACTTAAATTTAAGTGTCTATTATTTATAAAATATATAATTTGTAAGCGATTTTTAATGAACATTTGCTTGAGTTGATAGATTCGGTAGAAGCAATGATAAGTTTAGCAGTGATAAAAGTGATGGGACTCCGATTATGTTCTCGAAATCATTTGATCTAGAAGTCCATACTTTTCCAAAACTATTGGAAAATTGGAAAATTATTGAAAATGATAATTTCGATGCATTTCTTCAAGATTTAAGCCTCTCATTCAATGCTTCCCAAGACACTCAGGCAACAGTTTTACCTGAACTGTTGGTTGTATACCCATCGATATAGAAGAACTATCCTTATCAACAACTGCTTGCTTTAAACCTTTCTAAAGCATTCGATCTTCATTGCTCATACTTGAACCAACTCGATCCCAAATACAGTCTACTTCCCGCCCAGTTCTGCTCGAAGATTCAAGAAGTTATCGTAAATTCGGTGCTGTGGGAAGACAACAAGTGCGGTAGGCTCGCATGGAATAACTTCACTTACAGTAAGGAAAGAGCTATATCACTGCACAATTCACACTGGGCTGAATTGCCAAATAAGTGGCATAAAGTCGAATAACGCAGATATCGAGCTGAAACTTGGTATATTTGATAAGAATAGCACTCTAAATATTGAAACAAAATTTGAAGTTCATTTGACCACGCCTACCCCAATAGCCCATATAAGGCAACAATGCGTATACGTGATCACAAAGGAAAGTGTGAGAACTATATATAAAGTACAAAAATTTTAATATTTTTTATGTTTTAGTGATAGTAATATAATATTTATTATGATTAAATTCTTACTTAAAGACAGGTCTTAGTTACTAACAATTTTAGAAAAATTCATATTTTAATTGTTTTCCACATCTAATTCAAACGCATATGGATTTATGTCATCTATTTCTGAGTCGGAGTCATCATGAAAACTGTAATCATTACTTAAAGACAACATTTATTGGAAAATTATAATGTGGTGTTTCTAAAAGTTCAATGACATCTCGCGGAAGGGGGTTTTTTTTATGTCGAGCTGCCCTTTTCTTAATGGATATACTTGAGATGAGGGGATCTGAAGTGTCCATAGATCTTTGGAATACATCCATCATATTATTGACCCGCGAATTGTGTCGAGCGTGCAGTAGCCGATCACGCTTGTAAAATTTATTTTTCGCTTCAGACGCGTTTTCTCTAAGACACCCCACCGGCATTACTGATGCAGTTATTATTTGTGATCCATGAACTAAAATTTTATGGAGAGTTGGTGACATAGGATACCATGAATAATGTAACATGTATGATCTAATAGTTTTATCTGAGAAATTTTGAAATTTTAAAGCGTCGATTGCAAATTCGCAGTTAATAGCTATTAGAATAGTATGCAGACTCTCAAGTAACTCCAAGTCGAGTTCTAAAATTGATGCAAACAACTTAGTATTTAAAAATGCTTTTCTCGCAGTATTGCCATCGTTCGTGTTTCCACTTCCATTCGGCTTTGGCTTATCTACATGCAAACCCATTTCTTCTCGCAATCTTCTTTGTATATGTTTTTTTCATTCAATCATTTCTAATTTGTCGTTTTCGTTTCTTACCTGCCATTTTTTAAACCCCAATCTGTATGATATTTTGAGCAGCAATTCAAAAATGCGTATCCAAGCGTGAAGTTGACTTATTCCATATTGAAGATGCTGAGGGTTTGGTTTAAAAGAATTTGTGTCATAGGTTTCCATAATTTGTTTTGGGCCTGCACCACAAATTGAACACAACTGGCTAGATTTTGTGCCCGTTAAAACGTTTAAAACTTTCCCATCTATTAAAGTCATATAAAGGTCGTACGAGACAATGATCTTCCTTTCATTTGATATTGGTACTACACAAGGAGTCAAGTGTTTTATTTGAGTGTCCAAATCGTTTTTTTCTGCAAGAACATGATCTCTTGTTTCCTTTGCGAATTCCATTTTGAGGGGTCGGCAAAATCTTACAGACTGTGGAGTTCTATTATTCCAAAAAATTGTTCCTGCTTCGTCTATAAGCTTCAGAGGTATCACGGTAGTAACAAATAAAGATTGATCAACAGTATCAGGTTCGTTCGTTTCAAATCTTATTTTGTACATACTTTGTCCAGTTGATCCATCGTATCCGTAACTCGCAATTAATTTTAAGCTTGGACCGATTTCTAAGTTAGCAAAAACCTCCTGTTGTAACAATACGATGCGGCTAGCAGTGTGATTTAACAAATCTTTTGCCATAGTTTCTGTAACTGTTATACCCGTAGGTCTCAATTGCAATTTAGCTTCCTGGACATTTAAGTAGCTTGGATATATGTCACAATTATGCTGTTTGCTTATTTGACGAATTTCATTGTATAATCGTTTGCTTATCGAGTTTTCCAGCAAGAATTCCAAAGCTTCATTTATTGTTAAAGGTATTGGTTCTGCAATACCGAATTTTCTTTTAGCTTCAGTAGCATCACATTCAGAATTGCTAAAATTTTTAAGCACAAATGCAGTGTCACTTTCATTTGATTTTCTGGCTGCCATTGTAGCAGCATGAATCAAAAGTTTGCTGTCGTTCTTATTGTTCATTGCAACATCGGCAGCTAGTTTTCTTTTAAGACGGGGCCCAGCTTCATCATAATTTAGCTTTGGTCTACCCAATTGAAGACTGTCCGTATCTTCTTTATTGTACAATCCAATTTTAAGGCTCTTTGATAGCCACTGTGAATGTTTTATTAAATTCGAAGTAATGTATATGTCAAAGCTTTTAACTTTCTTTTTAATTTCACTAATGCTTTCATTGGTTAGCGAACATTTTGTCAATTGGCCAAATATCCAGTTTGTAAGAACGGCAGAGTTGCGGCCGCTGTCGATCCATACGTCCAGCAGCGTTGAATGACAGAACTCAATGTGATCTACAAGTTCAAAATACCGCCAAAGCCGCAAACAAGATTATTACTAACTTTTTATACACACTCTCTACTTTGTTTTCACATACATTACATATCGCAGAAACACGCAGGTTAGTTTTTACTCCACAGAAGACGAACACATATGTTTAGTTTTCTATCTTTTTGGACAATACAAAACAGTACACATATATAAAATATTATAAATTTGAACACCAAATTGTTTTGTTTTATCCATTCTACATACCTTGGCCTCCAAAATCCATTTTTTACAGTATTTTAATTTTCTTTTGTGTAAATTTGCCAAGCGCTCAAAGTGAATAAAAATTTCCCGCCAATTTTGTCGCAGGCATCAGCTGACTAATCACCTGACTTTGAAGCTTGATCAGAATGACATACATAATTATAATAATTATTTGCTTCCACAAAATTTTCGACTTTATGCCACTTATTTGGCAATTCAGCCCAGTGTGCAATGGCAGGATGCTGAAGCTATATATAGAAATCAGTTGCCTGCCAATAAATGAGGAATACAATAATCACATTTTAAGGAGTCCCTTTGATGGACGGCCTTAGCTAAATTCCAAGGACGAAGATAGGAAACATAAGGAAAGCTATTCTACTATACGTTGAGTGGCTTGTCTATCATTTCGTTTACATGAATAACAATAATGCAAACATATTATACAAGTGGGTTTGTAGACTTCCCTACAAAAACAGAATCAGGACTTGTTTCCTTCAAGAAAGAGCAGTACATCTGATATCAGATAAAGATATGATAATGTAAATCATTTTTCCATTATTTGGCTGGATAAAAAGGAAAAATATGCATATATTTAGTATTTTGCTAGAAGTAAAAGCACAATTTATACAAATCAGTCACCCAATATTTTTTTTTTTGAGACAACCATTACAAAAATAAATATATTTTAAGACATCTAACTTAAAAAAATACCTGCAAATTGGGATTTTGAACATATTACATAGTAACGATCAACTAAAGCAATTGTTCATTAAAAACTGCTAATTAAATTTATAAGTATTTAAATTTAAGTAAATTGCATACTATTATAATTATATTTGTGATTACTAACTCAAAAAAAGCTTTAGAAGCAATAAATAGCTAAAGCTATTGCCAAAAGTCACGAGCGATATTCCCTTGTGATGTGACCGTCTACAGACGGTCAAACTTTAGCTTACTTAACCTATATATACTTATAAAATAAATATCAGCTTGATTGAATGACTATTTCGATTTTGCCTGTTAGAGGGTTCAAATTTATTATTATAGGTCCTGAATCCCCATCGGGACATGTCTTGTTGCTCAATTTGCTACGTCCTCCTAATTATGAGACTCGAAATGGAAGTTTTTTTTACAAATTTGAAAATTAGTAGCTTCGTCAGGCTAAAAACTTATTTTGGTTATCAACTGCTTCAAGTTCACAATTGAATATCAACTGCTTTATATTAGAAAGTGCTTCAGGTTCAATTCAAGTAGCAATTGCTTCAGGTCTAAGAAAAAAATTCTGTATATTTTAAAATCAATTCAAACTTTTATGGCTTACAAAATATTGTATGAGATAAATCCTCAGTACCGTTTCTGCTAGTTGACCAACGATTTAAACTTAATGCCATCTTTGCGTGACTAAAACTAGCTGAGAATTTTAAGGCACAAGAATGATAAAAAGGTTTGAATGCCATATTGTGTTGCTGTTGTGACTTAGCTTAAACCCTTATTTAAGATTTTAGTCCAACTTTTAAATCTTTTTGGTTACCGACACATCTACTGAGTACCAGGCCACATTGTACAACCAACAACACAAAACACTTGCATATAAGCGTGGAGAATGGCATGGTACAGCTGATTCAACAGATGCCAGTCCCTATCATCAGTACCATTTGGGTTGCCTCGATTGGCGATTCAAGCCGAACGTCCTGTTTGCGTCGTCAGAACCAGTTAAGAATTATTTGATTTTTGTTAAGTCTAATAATATAAAAACTATTGCATACTCTAAGAAGCATATTTTATTTGGCGCGTTAATACTGCTGTTCTACTTGTCCGATCTTACTGCGATATAATGGATAATAGGTAACAGCAACTTACAACTTTAATACCAACAAAATACGTATATCTTAAAAACTGTGGGGTAGTTTATCGCGATTTTCGAGGGCGAATGGGGACGTGACAAATTTTTAAAACAAACTTGACCTGCTAAATTTGGTTACTCTATCTCTTTTAGTCTCTGAGATCGTTTTGTTTAAAGAAAATACTTGTATTACTTTGAAAACATTAAATCGCCATAAATGCCGTTCTACTTGTCCTATCTTACTGCTATTTTATAGGATAATAGATAATAACAGCTTGCAACTCTATAACCCACAAAAAACGTATTATCTTAAAAACTGTGGTGTGGTGGTTTTTCGCGATTTGCGGTGGCGTGGCTGAAATTTGAAACAAACTTGATCTGCGTAAGGTATCGTATATAGAAGTCTGTGAGTGAAAAATTGGTTTCTCTATTTCTTATAGTCTCTGAGATCCTTTTGTTCATACGGACGGATGGACGGTCAGACAGACAGACGAACGGGCGGACTGACGGACAGGCACACAAGGCTGTATCGACTCGGCTGTTGATGCTGATCAAGAATATATATACTTTATAGGGTCGGAGATGCGTCCATCCGCCTGTTACATATATTTCAACGAACACAATATACCCTTTTACTTATTTTTTATTAACGGGTATAAAAAACAATCCTTTAAGTGTCATTCATTTTTATATAAAACTAGTATAGAAAATATAAGATAAACAAAATTTGCATTTAAGAATCAGAGACGACCGACCAAACGACATATTGCCATTTTTGAATAAATTGGTCATGGTATTTCCAATTGTTTATGCATTTGAGTTAATGGGGCATTCGGTATTTCCAATTGTTAGAAATTTTTGATGCACTAAATTTATTTAGAGTTCATAGACTTTTTATAATACTTGTCCCCTTTGGTAATCGATATCGGCACATTGCAAACTCGCGAATCACTAAAGATATTATTTTTTTTTAATTGCATCTTTTAATTGTGTTTTTATAAGCTAGCTCGTTGGGCACCAATTAACAATTCAATAGTTATTAAATTAAAAAAAATATTTATTAGTGGGAGGCAAGTACCCCCGATGTTTTTGTTACCACAATTCGAACTAAAGTACAATGAGGATTTTATGCTGAACGTCAGCGATGCTTCGGCTAAAGTTCTTTTTGAAAGCTCGAATAAAACGGCTTGTGTAATCAAAATCTCAATGGTGTGCTTGAAATGCTTGGATTATGTTTATCTTACAGACTGCACAGAAAAATCTTTTGCTTACGTTGCAAATAAAGCGTGAGAAGCTAGATCCTCTAATGTTTACGTTACGGACTGCGCAGAAGAATCATTCCTTTTAAGCTGGGTGATAACTGATTGGAATATAAGTCCAATTAGGAATATTGTTTATGATTTTGGAGAGAATTGTTTTGCAAGCTGGGTGATATTTAAGCTGAGTGATAGCTGATTGGAATATAAATCAAACGGTGCATGCAAATCTGTACTTGAACTTTGTGGCGATGTTAGTCGCAACGTCAGAACTAGTATGTAATAACGCTCGCCAATCCCTAAGTAATAATACTCTCGCGTTTGTCTAAGAGCTGACACCGTTTATTGATTATTATGGGGTTTTAAAGGTTATCTTATTTAATAATAAGACTAAGTTGAATGTATTGTTAACAATATTCTTAACTTACTTCTACTTATCGTATTTATGGGATCTAATGTACAATTTAGATGTAGTGCTAAAGTATATCTGTCTCTTTTCTACTTATTGTTCTATGCTCTTATGTATTATGGGGAGGGAGATTACTCCTTTATACTTATTGAATACATGACCTTGTTTGTATAGATTAGAGTTATAGTATATTAGACTTACTCTTTCTCATTATTTGTGTTTTATGATCTTACGTACTAGCGTGAAAATTCTTTTATCAATTTTAAGTATACAGGTTCCCACAGTTGTCTGTTTTTTCTGAGCGCCAGGACTGCGGCCCATGTGGTAATTTTATGCTGTAGTGACCCTTCAAGTGGCTTGTGTCCCGAATGTTTCAACGCACTTCGAGGGCTGCTTAGTTCGTATCTTCATTTGTGAATATTTTGCGGAGAACTGGTTCACAAACGATTTTATAAAGCCATGTGTATTGAGTTGGTGGTTGTGCCCACATGTCTTCGGGCGTGATTTTTTGGAGCTCACAAACTGGGTCCATATTTTGCTTTAGCGTTGACATTTCTCCAGAATATTCGTTGCATTTTTTCAGGTCAAAAGTGCCTTCGCATCGCAAGTGCTTGTTAAATTTCCGTTGCCCTGACGCTAATTTGGTGTCTGATATTAAGGAGTCGATATTTCGGTTGAAAGTTTATACCAGAATTACCAGAGTAAATAACGATAACTCTTGATCTTCTATTAGGTTATATATTTATACCCGTTACTTAAAAAATAAGTAAAAGGGTATATTGTGTTCGTTGGAATGTATGTAACAGGGAGAAGGAGGCATCTCCGACCCTATAAAGTATATATATTCTTGATCAGCATCAACAGCCGAGTCGATACAGCCATGTCTGTCTGTCCGTCTGTCCGTCCGTCCGTCCGTATGAACAAACGGATCTCAGAGACTATAAGAGATAGAGATATCAAACTTTTCCTCACAGACTTCTATATACCCCACGGAGATCAAGATTGTTTCAAATTGAAGTCAAGCCCCCCTACACCCGGAAATAACGAAAAGCCGTTTGCTCGACTGTTTGATCAAGGAGATCTCAGAGATCAGAGTTATGACGATTTAATGAAAAAAGATTTAAGAGTTGGCCTAAAAACTTATGTATTAGGTTCAAACTAAGGAACAACTGAAACACATTATGGCAGTCAAACCTTTTTATCATTTTAGAGCCTTAAAATTCTCAACTAGTTATAGTCACGCAAAGATGGCATTAAGTTTAAATTGTTGGTCAACTAGCAAGAACGGTACTGAGGATGGAAAATTAACATCTCTTAAAATTGTAACGAGCACGTGATGTGTGCAGCAATCTGGAGGCGTACTCTGCCTACGGGTGCCGACTTGAGCTCAGGGAAAATGGAGGGGGTTCTTTTGCCACATAGAAAGCCACCGTGTCACATAACTAAAACTTGTAGGACAGAGTTATACTAGGAATGGATAACAACCGAATAAGCAAGAAAAGAGAAAACAAAAATGATATATATCTACATGTGAAGAACTCAGATGTTACAGCTCTTCTTCTTTACCCACCCAACCATGTAAAGACTCTAAATTCTTTGCCCCTACCCTTAATCAATGCAACAAAACTTATTTCAGGTGCCCATTTAACAATTTAGTTTAATTCATTTTTTTTTTTGTGTTCGATATTAATACATTTCATATTTTTACCCCCATTTGAGGATTTTATTACAATTCCAGAATTATATAAGTATCTTTACAAACAATACTAAGATACGTGAATGCTCATAATTTGATTCTGATTGGTATGTTACGGTAATACTTAAAAATTCGCTGTTATATAGACTTACTTATTGTTATTATTCGGCCATGCCGTACTCACATACTTTAATTCAGCATCTTAATATTCCCACGATGTTGACAGGCCTGAAGACGGAAGGGTTTGCTGTGTGAACTTCAAAGCGGATTAGAATATGTAACAGCTAATTTTTCTGCACTATATACATACCATACCAGAATATATTTATCTTACTTGGCTACAAAATTGTTTCTTTTTTGTTGTGACAATTTATGTCATCAGTATTTAAATATTTCAAATAAAAGGTTTAAAGTAATTTAAATTGAATAATATATATCATTTACGTTACGTTAAGTGCCATGGGGTGAAATTCTATAAACACGCAAAATCAAAATCAGCATACTAGCTTCCAAAGCGATAATATATCATCAGGGTCATCTTTTCAGGATAGGTCTTCCACGAGGTTAGTTCCACTTCCTTGTTGTCAGAACAACAAGAGCCACAAGGCCACAGGTACAACAACGGCGGTATATCAGGTTGTATGCCACTCCGTCGTTGACTGTGTGTGTCGGCTGCAGCATGTTTGAGCACGCAACAGCGGCAGCGACTCAAATATGGGTGTGCACGCAGCGTCTCCGCCACGAGAGTGTGCACACCGTGTCGACAACAAAAACAGCGCGACGTCCCAACAGCAGTGTGTTCTCGCAATACCAAATAATCCAAATGGAAGCGCGTCTGCGCGCAAGCAACAGCTTCTCAATACCACAAAGGAATGTGTGTGTGTGGGTGTTTCTGTACAATTGGTGGCGTATTGGCTACGAGTAACCGATCGCAGCGTCTCCGCGCTGGCGTCTCAGTAGTGTCGTTGCAACTGTGTTGCAATTAAGGATTTCCCGCCAAACGTAGCACAGACTCCAAGGCCTATACGATAACTAATTAGACACAAAACAAGCACTTTATGTACAACGTACCTTTATTAAACAATAACACTAAACAATAACAACAGCCCAAAAGTTACAAGAACCAAAACCACATTTTTGGATAGATTTGGGGCCAAAACCGACGGAAAACATTTTTTTTTTTATGGTGAGATTTTTTTTTTACATTTTTCAAAAATCTGGCTTTTTTTTATTCCTTTTTTTTAGAGGTGCGTCCACATTTGTAATAATTACTCGAGAATGCCAAAACCGATTTATCAAAACTTTACTTTATCTAAAAGCTAATGAATATATCTATATTTCATTTATACACAGTCTTAGATTTAAGCCAGTAGTTTAAGAGACATCAATTTTTGAATTAAGAAAATTATGATCTTTTCTTGGCTTTTTTTTAAGCTTTTTTCACTAAAAAATTGGAGGAAATTCAAATTCTGTGAGTTTGGTTGGGATATCTCAAAAAACACAAAAAATTTTTATACTAAAGGTCATGCCACACCACAATGAAGTCAAAAGAGTCGACAAAAACATGCCTCGACTCAACATAATATCATATCACCGGCTCACCATAGATTTTAATGAGTCATATCTTAAACAACGCGTAATTACAACAGCTACGCAAATTAAATAGTTAATAAAATGTAAAAAAATTGTTTCGCATTTTCTCGAATTTTTTAGTGAAAAAAGCTAAAAAAAAAAGCCAAGAAAAAATCATAATTTTCTTAATTAAAAAATTAATATCTCTTAAACTACTGGCTTAAATCAAAGACTGTGTATAAATGAAATATAGATATATTCATTAGCTTTTAGATAAAGCAAAGCTTTGACAAATTGGTCTTGGCATTCTTGTGTAATGATGACAAATGTGGGCGCACCTCTGAAAAAAAGTATTAAAAAAAACCAAATTTTAAAAAAATTCTAAAAAAAAATCTCACCATAAAAAAAAAATGTTTTTCGTCGGTTTTGACCCCAAATCTATCCAAAAAAGTGGGTTTGGTTTCTGTAACTCGCAAAAAGTGTGATTTTGTTGCCTAGTGTAATCACACACTATGTGCACGTTTGCACGATACACAAATAGAATGCACTTTTAGTGCCTCAAAAAAGTATGTTCACTCAGATGGATGTTTCAAGATTTAATAATCACTTCGATGCCAACTGCACTTGTCCACTTGTTCATTCAAAAAGAGACAGATCGACGGAAATGCTATGCGTCATTACCGATAGAAGATGCATGCACTTGAACGATTTGTCGAATTGTCGATACATATTGTGAAAGGCAATTGCAAGTCCTGCCAACGCATTGCAAATGTTATGTTAACATACTGAAGATTAACACATTAATGATCTAAACAGTAGCGTCCAAAATAATGTAATAACAACAAACAAATGTGCAAATAGCAAAAATTGAGATGTGCGACATGCTCATCCCTACAAAATCATGCTCCTTGCATCTATGCTAGTGTTGTGTTGCTTGCTGAATATGTCATAAAGTCACAATTTTTGTTTTTGCCTTATTTATCTCATACAATATTTTGTATACCATAAAAGTTTAAATTGATTTCAAACTATGCAGAGTTTTTTTCTTGGACCTGAAGCAATTGCTACTTACTTAAATTAAACCTGAAGCAGTGGGCGAAAGAGGAACTAAGCAACAAACAAGCGGCGCAGAAGACAGATCTGCGAAGGCCTACCACACTGAGCGACGCAGAAAAGAGCGGCTTGGGAATCAGAGCTGGACGAAAGAGGAAGGCGGCGCGGGAACCTGACAACGATCGACCAAAGAAGGCGACGTGGGAGTCCTACAACAAAAATCTATGGGTCAACTCTGGGTACAAGAAATACGAGTAAGCGGTAAAACGAGGTAAAAAATGAACGGCGCGGGAACTAAAACTAAGCGTCGAGGGAGAAAGAGCGGTGGGGGAATAAACTAACCATCGCAGAAGAAAGAGCTTTGCGGGACAAAACTAAGCAACACAGAAGAAAGAGAGGCTCTGGAACTAGAACTAAGCGTCGCAGGAGAAAGAGGGTTGGGGAAATAAACTAACCATTGCAGAAGAAAGAGCGGCGCGGAAACTAAAACTTAGCGTCGCAGGAGAAAGAAAAAAAATGTTGCGGGACAAAACTAAGCAACGCAGGAAAGAGCAGTGGCGCGGGAATAAAAACTAAGCGTTTAAAACTGAACAAAAAATATTAAAAATAAAAAATATTTGAAATAAAAGAAGATAACAGTATTAATTTTGTTTTATAATAATAAATATATGTAAAAATGGCTTACAATCGGGAACTACTGAACGCATTATGGGCATGTCAGTCCACAATATACGCGCAGGAGGAATATACGGGAGGAGGAACTTGACCAAGAGAAACATGCTGGCTTAAACTGGGCGATAAAAGTTCTAGAGCAATGAGAATTGTTCAATACCCAGCATCAAATCTTACAGGCAAATGAATCATTGTTGGGAGGCGAATACTTTTCAAAAGAAGCATATGAAAAAACTCAAACTATGAAAAATAGAACAATGAATGAGTTAAGAAAACAATTAAGCTATTACTGAATAAGACAATAATAAGCGAAATAAAAGAAAATGAATTGCGAAAAGAAGAATTTAAGCAAGCGGTTGGCGTATTACAAAAGAACAATGAAACGTGCTGGAAAAGACTATAAACAGCATCAAAATGACTATGACGAAATCAAGGAAGATTTCAATAGACTGACGGAGCTTTTCAAGGAAATATGAAGAACTCAACGAAGTGAAATAGAAAAAAATCTATGGCTCACCCAAAACACACCTTCAGAGTAAAAGATTATATTGAAACCATGGAAATACCGGCGGTTTTTGCAGATATTACATCATGGTCCAGCTTCTTAGATACGTTCACTCAAATGGTAGACACGAATGTTGAGTTGAATACGAAGTCAAAATTTATACGAGTAAATGAACTTTTTAGAGGAGAAGCGGCTTAATTGATAAGGCACTTACACATCAGCACCGAGAGCTACGACACAGCCTTAAGTATCCTAAACAAAAGATATGAAAATTTGAGAAAGCTATTTTCAAACCACTAGAACCGATTTAGATCTGACAAACATGACAAGAGTGTTCAGAATATGTTATATACAAAAAACAACAGTCTGCACGCACTAAAAAGAATGGGAGTTCCAGTCAAGGATGCCGAGCCATTGATTTCTAGCATTCTAATCATAAAGTTTGACCGGCAAGGTCTGCAGCAGTATGAAATTGTTCTAATAAGACAAAGGAAATTCAGACGGTGGAAGATTTCATGCAATTCCTGGAGAGGCATTTACAGAAAATCCAGAAGACAAAGCCAAGGACCTATAAGGAAAACCCAATAACAATGAGTACAGCATTAGACAAAGAATGCAAGATTTGTAAGTCATCAGGTCACAACATAAAGGCCTGTATCAGATTCATCCAAATAGATATACCAGAAAGGTGAAACTTCGTCCGTGCTGAACACATATGTTACAGATGGCTAAAACACATATTATCGATTAACCAACCGTGCCAAGAGACGTGTGAGATATGCGACGATGAACATCAGAATTTATTGCATGTTGACATAGAAATTAAAACGACAATGGCGACTAGAACAGCAAAAACTACATTGCTGGCGACCGCTCACTTTGAAGTACAGTCAATAAGAGGAAATTGATCATGTGTCGCGCTCTGGTTGACCAAGTATCACAAATACCAAAACAAAATACGACTTCTGAACTATATGGACTCGGAGAATATGCAGTTGGAGTATCTTAAGCGGTTGTAAAACTGAAACTTTTTCCAAGATTTCCAAGTGACGACAATTTCAAAGCCGACGCAATAGTATTAACAAAGATCGTAGGCCCTCAACCTCCACAATCTTTTGAATACTATAAAAAAATTTGTTCAAGGAAATTTTGGCACAAAACTGGGATGAATTTTGTTTGAGGCAGTAAAGATACCAAAAACACAACAAACACAAGCAGCGGTAAATGTAGGATTATTATTTAAAAGTGAAGAAGTTCCACATACAAAAAAGACAACTAAAGATAAGAGCTGTGTGAAACTCTTCATAGTCACAACACAAGTTGATAAGAATGACTCATAGTTAAAATGCCGGTAGCTGAGCATAAAAAGTTGGGAGACTCCAGGACTCAGAAAATTTCATTAACAGAACGTTGGAAATTAATATCCAAAAGAAGAACAAACTTTTCGCCAAAATGGAAAATCATTTACCTGATAACAAGGTCTACTCCATGGCCACTCACACGAATTGAAAAATGTCACCCAAAAATAAAAAAAAAAGTGTAAAAAACACGTGGGAAAGGCTATAGTCCAGATCCCGACAATAGGATACCAGTTACTTAACTTAAATACCTATTAAAGTATTGTAAAAAAATATTTCTTTACTATAATTCTTAAAAATTATTAATATTGGCCCTAAACTCCCATTGGCGCATGTCTTGTTGCTCAATTTGCTTCATCCTCCTAATTATGAGAATCGAAAAAGAAGGTTTTTTTCCAAATTTGAAAATTAGCAGATTCGTCAAGCTAAAAACTGATGTTAGTTATCAGCTGTTTCATATTCACAATTGTTTTAACATCCTCAGTTTATCAACTGCTTTATATTAGCAACTGCTTCAGGTTTAATTTAAGTAGCAATTGCTTCAGGTCTAAAAAAAATTCTGCATAGTTTAAAATCAATTCAAGCTTTAATGGTTTACAAAATATTGTATGAGATAAATTTGGCAAAAACAAAACTTGTGTTTTTTGTTGGCTAACTGTCAATATGACATATTCAGCAAGCAACACAACACTTGCATAGATGCAAGGAGCATGATTTTGTAGGGATGAGCATGTCGCACATCTCAATTTTTGCTATTTGCACATTTGTTTGTTGTTATTACATTATTTTGGACGCTACTGTTTAGATCATTAACAGCTGTAAGAAACACTAAATGTATTTGCAATGCGTTGGCTGGACTTGCAATTGCCATTCACAATATGTGATATATCGACAATTCGACAAATCGTTCAAGTGCATGCATCTTCTATCGGTAATGAAGCCTAGCAGTGCAGTTTTCCTCGAATTTTTTAGTGAAAAAAGCTTAAAAAAAAGCCAAGAAAAAATCATAATTTTCTTAATTCAAAAATTTATATCTCTTAGACTACTGGCTTAAATCTAAGACTGTGTATAAATGAAATATAGATATATTCAAAAGCTTTTAGATAAAGTAAAGTTTTGATAAATCGGTTTTGGCATTCTCGAGTAATAATTACTCAAATTACAAATGTGGACGCACCTCTAAAAAAAAGGAATAAAAAAAAGACAGATTTTTGAAAAATTCTAAAAAAAAAATCTCACCATAAAAAAAAAAAAATGTTTTTCGTCGGTGTTGGCCCCAAATCTATCCAAAAAAGTGGTTTTGGTTCTTGTAACTTTTGGGCTGTTGCCTAGTGTTATTGTTTAATAAAGGTACGTTGTAATTAGTTATCGTATAGGCCTTGGAGTCTGTGCTACGTTTGGCGGGAAATCCTTAATTGCAACACTGTTGCAACGACGCTACTGAGACGCCAGCGCGGAGACGCTGCGATCGGTTACTCGTAGCCAATACGCCACCAATTGTACAGACACACCCACACACACACACACACACACACACACACACACACACACATTCTTTTGTGGTATTGAGAATCTGTTGCTTTTGGATTAGTTGGTATTGCGAGAACACACTGCTGTTGGGACGTCGCGCTGTTTTTGTTGTCGACACGTTGTGCACACTCTCGTGGCAGAGACGCTGCGTGCACACCCATATTTGAGTCGCTGCCGTTGTTGCGTGCTCAAACACGCTGCAGCCGACACACACAGTCAACGACGGAGTGGCATACAACCTGCTATACCCGCCGTTGTTGTACCTGTGGCCTCGTGGCTCTTGTTGTTCTGACAACAAGGAAGTGAAACTAACCTCGTGGAAGACCTATCCTGAAAAGATGACCCTGATGATATATTATCGCTTTGGAAGCTAGTATGCTGATTTTGATTTTGCGTGTTTATAGAATTTCACCCCATGGCACTTAACGTAACGTAAACGATATATATTATTCAATTTAAATTACTTTAAGCCTTTTATTTGAAATATTTAAATACTGATGACATAAATTGTCACAACAAAAAAGAAACAATTTTTTAGCCAAGTAAGATAAATATATTCTGGTATGGTATGCGTCGGATTCAGCAGCAGCCTAATCCGTTTATCGATATAACTATCGGCACAGCATGAACTTGTCGTGTACTGAACTAGATGAGCAGGCTTGTCGTGAACTGGTTCCAGCTGTGATTGCATACACATACACATACATATACACTAGCATATTTTTCCCGCGTTTTTGCATTGTACATAACTTTAGTTGTTGATCTGGCGAAGCTTATTGTTAAAAGCCACAGCCGCATATTGTGAAGCCAATCTAGCCAAAATAAACGTTGTTGTTGAAATCCAAGTTGTATTCATTCTTGGTAAATAGTACCCGCGTACAATTGTCAAAAAATATTGGCAATTCAACATTGGAGGCCCCGTCGAGATTGGCTAAATAACATTCAATTGTGCAGTGAAGTTCTGTGTTCGCTGAAAACAAATCAAGTGCATAATCATACATACATATGTGCGTGTGTGTGTTGCAAAGCAACAGATTCATAGTGTCATATTGTGTCATATTGGGAAAGGCACCGCAATTAGACTCTCGCTGTTGTTGTTGTTGTCATTCTCAGCCTTCTTATACACATACGCTTGTACATAAGCGGCTGTGCGGTTACTGACTTTTGTCGTTGCTTTCATTTCTTTCGCCGTTACATTGTTGCCAAGCGCCATCATGGCAAACACAGACGCTGATAATGCGCGAATTGCAGACAGGGTGACCTTTTTCAAACGCAAAGTGTCTGCATTGCTTGAACGCGCTAAAAATCTCGAAAGTGATTTATCAACAAACAAGCTTAATGATCTAGACCCTGTCGAGCTAGAAGTGCATTTATTACGTATTGAGCAAACTAAATCTACCTTTAACGGCGCGCATAATTCGTTAGAAGAACTCGACTTAGACGAAATTGGCAGCAAAGTGCGCGATGACTTTGACGATTTAATGGCTAAGCTCGAGGCTCGTGTGCGCGTAATTATTCAAAAACATCAGTCAAGTGCCCCGCCACATTCGACATTTGGGCGCTATGATGACACTCTTAATCAAACCGTGATAGTGGCCAATAGATCGCGTTTGCCCGAGCTCAAGCTGCCTACATTCTCCGAAAGCTATACGGAATATGCCAATTTCTACGCAATGTTTGAGTCTGTCGTTGACAAGGATCCCGAATTGACCAACATTGAGAAGCTGCAGCATCTTCGTTCATGTCTGTCTGGCCCTGCGTTGGATGCGGTTAGATCGTTGGATTTTATCGGTGCTTCGTGTGGCTCTCGATATTCTTAATAAACGCTTTAGTAACAAACGTATTGTTTTCCAGGCACATGTAAAGGAGATTCTTGAGCTCAAGAGGGTAGACAACGAGTCGGCGTCACAACTTCGGCAATTGTCTGACAAGGTCAACTCGCATATGCGTGCGTTAAAGACATTGGACAATTCGGAGCAGATTTCAGGATGTTTTATTGTGCAAACACTCCTTCAGAAATTGGACGTAAAAACCCAAAATTAGTGGGATGACGCTTGCTCCTCGGACAAGGTGCCGACAGCTGATGAGTTCTTTGAGTTTCTGGAAAGGCGATGCCAGAAGCTGGACAGCATACAATATTCGACGTCAGCAAATTCTCATATGGGCAAGTCTAACCAAAATGCTAACCCAAAAAAAGGCCTTTGTGGCCGAGACTAGCCAAGGTGGATGTGGTTTCTGTGATGAACGCGGCCACGGAATCTATTCATGCAGTAGATTTGCAAATTTGTCTCCATCTCTGCGCCATAAGGAGGTAAAAAAACTGGCTCTATGTTTCAACTGCCTAAAGAAAGGGCATCAAACTAGCAGCAGTCATTGTCGCACCTGTGGAGGAAAGCATCACAGCCTGTTGCATTTTGCTACCTCTTCTGATTCTCAGGCAGTAGGACCCCGTCGACTACAGCTCACTCTGCTACCTCTCTTGCTGCCCAAGGTCTTCAGTCTGGTGTCGTGCTTTTGGCCACCGCGGTGGTCATGGTGAGAAATAGCGTTGGCTCTTTGGTTCCGTGCAGAGTGTTACTGGACTCTGGTTCTCAGCTGCACATGGTAACTTCTCGTTTCGCACAGAGGCTGCATTTAAAGAAAACCAGATCTTCGGCCGTCGTCACGGGTCTCGGAGACACGAGCGTTTCTACTGACGGATCAGTTGTAAAAATTCAGATGAAGTCGTCAACGTCAGAGTATTCAGCCACATTTGACGCCCTTGTGGCCCCAACTATTACCGACAGTCAGCCTAGCTTCGCAATCGACACGTCGGATTGGAAGATTCCCTCCAACATTACGATGGCTGATCCAGCGTTCAACAAGCCACAGCGAGTGGATCTTTTAATTGGAGCGAGCCTTTTCTATGAGCTGCTATCTGTTGGGCAAATCATGCTGTTGCCAGGATTGCCGCTGCTTCAAAAGACGCGCCTTGGCTGGGTCGTGACTGGAGGTTTTGAGAAGCATCGTAGCACTTCGTTGTTGTCTACTGGCAGCGCTCTTATCAGCGAGGCTGCTCAGCTGGACTTCAGGCTGGATGACTTGGTTCGGCGTTTTTGGGAAATTGAGAGTTTGGAAGAGCCCATGGTAAAGGCCAGCAAGGAAGAATTGGAATGCGAGCAGCACTTTGTAAAAAACTTTTCTCGTTTGCCGTCTGGCGAATATATGGTTCGGTTGCCTTTGAAGCCCAGTGCAGAGCTTCTAGGTGACTCCTATGACCAGGCATATCATCGTTTCCTCAGCATTGAACGTAAATTGGGCCGTCATGCGCATCTAAAGGAGCAGTATTCAGCTTTCATCAAAGAGTTTCTGGATCTGAACCACATGTCGCAAGTTGCTCCTGAGTCCATAGATTGCTGCAAGTATTTTCTTCCTCACCATTGCGTCTTGAAGGAGGACAGCACCACAACAAAGTTGCGTGTGGTGTTTAATGGCTCTGCGTCGACCGATTCAGGATACTCTCTTAACGACGTGTTCATGGCCGGCCCAATCATACAGCCAAAGCTGCTTCATATTTTTTCATATTTAACAGCTGACATTTGTAAGATGTACCGCTGTGTTCGAGTTGCCATGCCTGATAGCTTGTATCAATGCATTCTGTGGAGAGATTCGCCTGAGGAGGGCATAAAGGTATTCAAATTGGATATGGTGACTTATGGAAATAAATCTGCATCATTTCAATCAGTACGCGCAATGCACCAATTGGCCATTGATGAGCGTGATGCTTATCCAATTGGTTCAAAGGCCCTACAACAGGAGTTCTAAGTTGACGATTTTATCTCCGGAGCAAGCTCAGTGGCAGAAGCCAGGCAAAAGATGGATCAGACTTGCGCTATATTGGCCCGTGGCCAGTTCAAGCTTCGCAAACGGTGTTCGAGTCACGAGAAGGTCCAAGATGGAGTAGCTGATGAAAACAGAGAACAGTTTTTGAAATTCGATGATGGAAGCGATGTCACCAAAGCCCTTGGCCTTGTATGGGACCCAGCAGTTGATACGCTTTTGTTTTCTTTGTCTGTTTTAGACTCTAGAGTGAAGCCGTCGAGACGCTCAGTTCTGTCTATTGTTGCCCGATTTTATGACCCGCTTGGACTATTAGGCCCAGTCATAACTAAAGCAAAGATTTTTCTTCAGCAGCTCTGCAAGGATCAACTGACTTGGGATGAAAGTTTGCCTGTAGCACGTGACACGGCATGGAAGGAGTTATGCAGTAGTTTCCAGAACATTCCACACGTCTCGTTTCCCAGAGTCGTGCTCATCGCAGATGCTGAGGTGGAGATTCATGGATTTTGCGATGCCAGTTTGGAGGCTTATGGTGCTTGCGTCTATGTGGTCACCAGAGGTCAGACTGTCACAAGTAGACTCCTGTGCTCCAAGTCGCAAGTTGCGCCTTTGAAGACGTTGTCCGTTCCGAAGTTGGAACTTTGTGGAGCGAAGCTATTGGCAAGTCTGATGTATGAAATCAATCGTACCGGAATTTTCTTCAGCCAGTTTTATTGCTGGTGCGATTCTTCAGTAGTTCTATCCTGGATTAGAGATGAGCCTTTCAAATTTAATGTTTTCGTTGCGAACAGAGTGTCTGCAATACAGGAGTTGACCCTCGGCATGCAATGGCATCATGTTCCAACCGATAGGAATCCAGCTGACATCCTTTCTAGGGGCGCACTTCCAGAAGTGTTGGCACAATCCGATCTCTGGTTCCATGACCCGCCATATCTTGTGGATTGTCGTCCAAGCTGGCCTGCACCTTGCATTCCCGAAAAGCCTACAATTGAGTTGAGGAAGAGCGCACTCCACATGCAGACCTCACTCTTGGATGTAAGCACTCAAATTCATTTGGATCCATGCAGCGCACATTTGGCTATGTCTACAAATTTATCAAGCGAATGAGGAATCCTGTAATAACTGTCTTAGATGTTCATCATGGCACTCGCATTCTTCTGCGTCTTGTGCAAATGACGAACCTTTGGGATGACATGAAATAGATCCAGTCTCACGGGAATGTGAGAAAGTCAAGCTCCATTGCTGCTTTGGCTCCCTTTTTGGATGAGTGTGGACTGCTTCGTGTTGGTGGACGGCTTTGCAATTCGTCTTTGGATTATGATGGCCAGCATCCCATCATTCTGCCTCAGCGTCATGCAATCACAGAAGCACTCATCGTGCAGTTTCATCAAAGGAATCTTCACATCGGACCCCGTGCACTTCTGGCCAAGATTCGACTTCAGTATTGGCCAATTGGCGGATTAAGAACGGTAACCAAGGCGATAAGAGGATGTGTGACGTGCTTCCGAGCGAGGCCAAGCTTTGTGGAACCAATGATGGCAAGTCTTCCAAAGGAGCGTCTGGAAGCGGTTCGAGCGTTTACGGTCACTGGAGTCGACTATTGTGGGCCATTTTTCTATAAGTCGGAGGTTCGAACGCGAGCGCCCCTGAAATGCTGTGTCAGCGTGTTTATCTGCTTCACAAGCAAGGCAGTGCACCTGGAGCTGGTTAAGGATCTATCGACAGCGGCGTTTCTGAGCGCGTTAAAACGTTTTATTGCTACTCGCGGGAAGCCCACTCAGATGTGGTCTGACAATGCAACGAATTTTGTTGGGGCCAAGAACGAGTTACTTGAGCTAAAAACGTTGATGCTAAGCGATTCCCACCTGAAGGCAGTGCAGCAGTTTTGCTTCGCCGATGACATCGATTGGAAGTTCATTCCTCCTCGCTCTCCGCACTTTGGTGGATTATGGGAGGCGGCTGTGAAGTTGGCCAAGCACCATTTTTATCGCTCTGTTTGCCGCTCGGTGTTGCACTTTGATGAACTGCGCACCCTCGTCTGCCAAATCTGTGCAGTTGTTAATTCTCGCCCATTACTTGCACTTTCAGAGAACCCAGCAGATCTAGATGTCCTGACTCCTGCGCATTTACTGTTCGGTGGTCCCCCAAGCTGTATCATCGAGCCTCATCTGACCAAGCTGAACTACAACCGACTAGATGGATGGCAGCGTGTGTCGCAGCTGCAACAGGTGTTCTGGGCACGGTGGCGTGAAGAATACTTGACTCTTCTGCAGCAGCGAACTAAGTGGCGTTCTCCAACGAAATCTGTGTGCGTTAATGACATGATACTCGTGAAGGACGAAAACCTGCCTCCCATGCGCTGGCCGCTTGGCAGGGTGTTGCATCTGGTCCCTGGCAAGGATGGAGTCGCCCGTGTGGCTGATCTGAACACAGCATCTGGTGTCATCAGAAGAGCAGTGAACAAGCTGTGTCTGTTGCCGCTAAAGGACTCTGTTGAAAGACAGGCTTCCAACGGGGGGAGTATGTCGGATTCAGCAGCAGCCTAATCCGCTTATCGATATAACTATCGGCACAGCATGAACCAGATGAGCATGCTTGTCGTGTACTGAACTAGATGAGCAGGCTTGTCGTGAATTGCATACAGCTTGCATTCCAGCTGTGATTGCATACACATACACAAACATATCGTCGCATTCCCGCGAAATGATCGTATGTAGAAAAATGTGATTTTACAGTAGAAGCTTTTTTTTAATTTTCTCAAAGTAGAGTGGTTTTTTAGCAGCCATTTTTTCATAAGATCTTATTTTATAGTTGTAATAACAAATGCTTGTTAAATTTTTTTTTAAATATGGCCAATTGTGTTTACAGCAGCAATTTATTTAAACATACGATCATTTCGCGCGTATGTTTTTGGTGCAAAACAATGTAAGTTCAACATACGATATGAGAAAATCCTTATTTATTTATATAAAAAAGTTAAAATAAAATTTTGTTTTTGTTTTTATTAAATTATGTAAGAAATTATATAAATATATTTTTCTGTATGAAATTAAAATATATATGAAAATAAAAAAAATAAAATATTGCATAAGGCAAACATCTTCAGTTTTCATATCTTCATCGGTTTATCTAAACATCTACGATTGTTTTAATTTTTAAGATTTATATTCATATTATTTAGTAGGTATATGTTAACATTGCTAGTTTTTTAATTAAAAACTTCTTTTTGATTTAATTGTTGTTAAATTTTTTGATTGTTTGTATTGATAATTTTTTTTGTTTGTGTTTTCGATTTTATTTTTATTTCTCCGTTGTGAAATATGTAGTATTTGTTAATTTTGTTAAACGCCAAGGATAAGGCTAAAAGAAAAGACCAAAAATACCAAAAAAAGAGCTAAATTCGTTTATTCGCCTTATTTGTGTACGTTAAAGTAGTTAACAAACTTAAAAACAAATTTTTGGATACGTCGGGAAGAAAATTTAGAAATATTATATTGATTTTTTTCGAATAAAGCGATTATTTTAATTTTTTGAAGTATGTGAGACAGACGTTTTCTAACCGTTTGATTAAATCTAATTTCGAAAAAATCAAATACGTCATTTCGGGGAATGGACGATATACCTAGTATTTTTCCGCGTTTTTGCATTGTACGTTTTAGTTGTTGATTGGCGAAGCTTATTGTTAAAAGCCACAACCGTTTGTGAAGCAATCTAGCCAAATAAACGTTGTTGTTGAAATCCAAGTTGTATTATTCTTGGTAAATAGTACCCGCGTAATTTTATATTGGAATCAAAGTTGTATTAGTGAGAAACTTAGCTGTTATTATTCTTATCCGCTTTGAAGTTCACACAAACCTTGTTTAGGGTGAATCGTGGGAATATGAGATGTGATTAAGTTGTGAGTAGGTGGCGAATAATAAAATAAGTAGTCATATACGGAATTTTATTTACGTAATACAATAGAATAATTTAGTTCACGGATCTAGTATTGTTTGTGAAGATACTATATAATTTGGAATTGTAAAAATTAAATGGGGGTAAAAATATAATAAAAAAAAAAATAATAATATAAAGAGAAAGTTTGTTGTTGATTTAGGGTAAAGGGAAAGATAAGAGTTTATGTTGGGTGGGTAAAGAAGAAGAGCTGTATTGGTTCTTCACTTAGTTTTCTTTTTGTTTTCTCTTTTCTGCTTATTCGGTTGTTATCATAGTACGTTACGTTTTAGTTGACACGGTGGCTTTCTATGTGGCAAAAGAACCCCCTCCATTTTCCCTGGTAAGTCGGACCCGTAGGAGAGTCGTAGGAACCGTGTGAATAAAACGGTTGTGTAATGTGTGTGATGTGGTTGTTTGCTGACAGAAAATCTGTTACGTTGAATAAGGTGGGTAGATCCTTAGGGAGAAGTATTCCTGGGGTGAAAGTTGGATGAATAAGGTTAAGAGATGTTTTGCAAGCTGGGTGTATTAGTGAGTGTAAGTGATGGTAGATAAGTGATAATCTTTTGAGTGGCGTGTTAGGAAGTGAATAGTTGTTCGTGATCCCATTGGTTTGTAAGAGTGAACGTTTGGGGTTTTAAGGTTATCTATTATATAATAAGTTGATGTTTGTTAACAATTTCTTAACTTACTTCTACTTCGTTTTTGGGATCTTTATTTAGTGTAGTGTAAAGTTTCTGTCTTTTTCTATTTTTCTTGCTCTATGTATTATGGGGAGGGAGATACTCCTTTATTTGATATGACCTTGTTTGTTAGTTAGAGTTTAGTTATAGATTACTCTTTCTATTATTGTGTTTTATATTTAGTTAGCGTGAAAATTCTTTTATCATTTTAGTTCAGGTTCCACGTTGTCTGTTTTTTCTGAGCGAGGATGGGCCCATGTGGTATTTTTGCGTAGGACCTTCAAGTGGCTTGTGTCCGAATGTTCAACTGAGGGCTGCTTGTTCGTATCTTCTTTGTGTTTTGGGAGAATGGTTCACAAACGATTTTATAAAGCCATGTGTTGAGTTGGTGGTTGTGCCAATGTCCGGGCGTGATTTTTTGGAGCTCACAAACTGGGTCCATTTTTGTTTAGCGTTGAATTTTCAGATTTCGTTGCATTTTTTCAGGTAAAAGTGCTTGATCGAGTGCTTGTTATTCGGTGACGTGGTGTGTTTAAGGAGCGTTTTCGGTTGAAAGTTTTCAGAATTACCAGAGTTAACATAATTGATCTAGGTTTAATACGTTATTAAAAATATAGGGTTTGTGTTCGTTGGAATGTTGTAACAGGGAGAAGGAGGATCTCGACCCTATAAAGTTTTTTTGAAGATAACAGGAGTCGTACAGCCATGTCGTCTGTCCGTTGTCCGTCCGTCCGTCCGTTAAACAAAGGATAGAGCTATAAGAGTAGAGATTCAACTTTTCCTCACAGATTCATACCCCACGGAGATAAGGTTTTGAAGTAGCCCCCTACCCCGGAATACGAAAGCCGTTGGACTGTTGTAGAGTAGAGATAGAGTATGACGTTTAGTTTAGAGTTGGCTAAAATTAGGTTAAAAAGGATGATTTGAGTAAACCTTTTCATTAGAGCCTTAATTTAAAAAGACGAAGTGGTTGTTTGTGGAAGAAGAGGGAGGTGGAATTTCTTAATGTGAGCACGTGATGTGTGCAGAATCTGGAGGCGTCTCTGCCTACGGGTGCGACTTGAGTAGGGAAGGAGGGGGTTCTTTTGCCACTAGAAAGCCACCGTTCACATAAAACTTGTGGAGAGTTTACTAGGAATGGATAACAACCGATAAGCAAGAAAAGAGAAAAAATGTTTTTACTTGAAGAACTCAGTGTTACAGCTCTTCTTCTTTACCCACCCAACCTTAAAGACTCTAAATTCTTTGCCCCTACCCTTTCATGCAACAAAACTTTTTCGGTGCCCATTTAACTTTAGTTTAATTCATTTTTTTTTTTGTGTTCGATTTAATACTTCATATTTTTACCCCCATTTGAGGATTTTTTAAATTAGATTTTGTTCTTGTTTGCTTTTTTTGGTTGTTCGGTTATTAAATTCGCTGTTTAAGACTTATTTTGTTTTTTCGGCCATGCCGTACTCACATACTTAATTCAGCATCTATTCCCACGATGTGGGCTGAAGACGGAAGGGTTGGTGTGAATCAAAGCGGATGTTCACTAATTTTTCACTTTCTACCTACATTTTTGTTTTTTCTTTTTGGTGAAATTTTAGTTTTAAAAGGTTTAAGTTTTTTGATTTTTATACGAGTAGTGAGGGGTGAATTTAAACAGAAATAAATCAGTTAGTTCCAAAGCGTTTTATAGGGTCATCTTTCAGGTAGGTTTCACGAGGTTAGTTCCACTTCCGTGCAGAAAACAAGAGCACAAGGACAGGTAACAAGGCGGTTTAGGTGTAGCCACCCGTCGGACTGGTGTGTCGGTGAGATGTTTGAGACGAACAGCGGAGGCTAAGGGGTGACGCAGGTTCGCCACGAGAGGTGACACCGTGTGAAAAAAAACAGGCGCGTCAACAGCAGTGTGTTCCGCAATACCAATATGGAAGCGCGTGCGGAAGACTACAAAGGAATGTGTGTGTGGGTGTTTCTGTAATGGTGGCGTTTGGCTACGAGTACCGATCGCAGCGTTCCGCGTGGCGTCGTAGTGTGTTAAGTGTTGATTAAGGATTTCCGCAAACGTGCGCTCAGGCAAGTACACATTTTTCAGTCCTTTTTAAACATAACTAAACATACACACCCAAAAGTTACAAGACCAAAACCACATTTTTGGATAGATTTGGGGCCAAAACCGACGGAAAACATTTTTTTTTTTGGTGAGATTTTTTTTTTTATTTTTCAAAATCTGGCTTTTTTTTATTCCTTTTTTTGAGGTGCGTCCACATTTGTAATAATTCTGAGAATCCAAAACCGATTTTAATTTATTTTAAAAGCTATATTTTTTTTACCATTTAGTTAGCCAGAGTTAAGAGTTTGATTAAGATTTGATCTTTTCTGGCTTTTTTTTAAGCTTTTTTCATAAAATTGGAGGAATATGTGAGTTGGTTGGGATTAAAAAATTTTATAAGGTCACAACCAATGAAGTAAAGAGTGAACCCTGATAATTTTCGTTTTATTTAAACGGTTCGTCTTTATTTTTTTGATTTTTGAATTAGTGAAAAGCTAAAAAAAGAAGTTTTCAATTAAAAATTATTATGGTTAAATCAAAGAGGTTAATGAAATTAGTTATTTGTTAGTAAAGTGTTGAATCGGTTTTGGATTTTCGTGTTGATGAAATGTGGGGTGAAAAGTTTAACATTGATTTAAAAAAAATTACAAAAAAAAAATTTTTTCGTCGGTTTGACCAATCGTGGGTTGGTTTTTGGTGTGATTTTGTTGCTAGTGTCCTGACGTTTGCACGTACACAATATATTAGTGCCTAGTTTTCCAGATGGTGTTTCGATTTTCATTCGATCAACTGCACTTGTCCACTTTTCATTCAAAAGAGAGCGACGGAATGTTGGTTACCGATAGAAGTGATATTGAAGATTTGTCGAATTGTCGTTTGTGAAAGGAATTGAAGTCCTGCCAACGTTAATTTTTAACACTGAAGTTAACATTATTTAAACAGTGCGTATATTTCACATGAATGAATTGAGGTGGACATGCTCATCCCTACAAATCTCTCCTTGCATCTATCTAGTGTTGTGTTGCTTGCTGATTGTCTAAAGTCACAATTTTTGTTTTTGCCTTATTTATTATACAATATTTTTATACCATAAAAGTTTAAATTGATTTCAAATATGAGAGTTTTTTTCTTGGACCTGAAGAATTGTTACTTAAATTCTGAAGAGTGGGGAAAGAGGAATAAGAAAACAAGCGGGAGAAGCAGATTGCGAAGGTACCACACTGAGCGACGAGAAAAGAGCGGTGGGAATAGAGTGGACGAAAGAGGAAGGCGGCGCGGGAACCTGACAAGATGACCAAAGAAGGCGACGTGGGAGTCCTACAACAAAAATTATGGGTCAACTTGGGTACAAGAAATACGAGTAAGCGGTAAAACGAGGTAAAAAATGAACGGCGGGGAACTAAAACTAAGCGTCGAGGGAGAAAGAGGGTGGGGGAATAAACTAACCATGCAGAAGAAAGAGCTTTGCGGGACAAAACTAAGCAACACAGAAGAAAGAGAGGCTTGGAACTAGATAAGCGTCGCAGGAGAAGAGGGTTGGGGAAATAAATAACCAGAGAAGAAAGAGCGGCGCGGAAATAAAACTTAGCGTCGCAGGAGAAAGAAAAAAAGTTGGGGACAAAAAAGCAACGAGGAAAGAGCAGTGGCGGGGATAAAAATAAGCGTTAAAACTGAACAAATTTAAAATAAAAAATTGAATAAAAGAAGTAACAGTTTATTTTGTTTTATAATATAATTTTAAAAATGGCTTACAATGGGAACTACTGAACGCATTATGGGATGTCAGTCCACAATATACGCGCAGGAGGAATATACGGGAGGAGGAACTGACCAAGAGAAACTTGGCTTAAATGGGCGATAAAAGTTCTAGAGCAATGAGAATTGTTCAATACCCAGCATCAAATCTTACAGGCAATGAATCATTGTTGGGAGGCGATACTTTTCAAAAGAAGCATATGAAAAAACTCAAACTATAAAAATAGAAAATGATGAGTTAAGAAAACATTAAGCTATTATGAATAAGACAATAATAAGCGAAATAAAAGAAATGAATTGCGAAAAGAAGAATTTAAGCAAGCGGTTGGCGTTTACAAAAGAACATGAAACGTGCTGGAAAAGACTATAAACAGCATCAAATGACTATGACGAAATCAAGGAAGATTTCAATAGACTGACGGAGCTTTTCAAGGAAATATGAAGAACTCAACGAAGTGAAATAGAAAAAAATCTATGGCTCACCCAAAACACACCTTCAGAGTAAAGTTTTGAAACCATGGAAATACCGGCGGTTTTTGCAGATTTACTCTGGTCCAGCTTCTTAGATACGTTCATAATGGTAGACACGAATGTTGAGTTGAATAGAAGTCAAAATTTATACGAGTATGAACTTTTTAGAGGAGAAGCGGCTTATTGATAAGGCACTTACACATCAGCACCGAGAGCTACGACACAGCCTTAAGTTCCTAAACAAAAGATTGAAATTGAGAAAGCTATTTTCAAACCACTAGAACCGATTTAGATTGACAAACATGACAAGAGTGTTCAGATTGTTATATACAAAAAACAACAGTCTGCACGCACTAAAAAGAATGGGAGTTCCAGTCAAGGATGCGAGATGAAGTTTTTAAAGTTTGACCGGAAGGTGCAGCAGTATGAATGTTCTAATAAGACAAAGGAATCAGACGGTGGAAGATTTCATGAATTCCTGGAGAGGCATTTACAGAAATCCAGAAGACAAAGCCAAGGACCTTAAGGAAAACCCAATAACATGAGTACAGTTAGACAAAGATGCAAGTTTGTAAGTCTCAGGTACAAATAAAGGCCTGTTAGATTATCCAAATAGATTCCAGAAAGGTGAAACTTCGTGTGTGAACACTTGTTACAGATGGCTAAAACACTTTTCGTTCCAACCGTGCCAAGAGACGTGTGAGATATGCGACGATGAACATCAGAATTTTTGCTGTTGACTAGAATTAAACGACAATGGCGACTAGAACAGCAAAAACTACTCGGCGACCGCTCACTTGAAGTACAGTCAATAAGAGGAAATTGATCATGTGTCGCGTCTGGTTGACCAAGTTCACAAATACCAAAACAAATCACTTCTGAACTATTGATGGAGTTGCAGTTGGAGTATCTTAAGCGGTTGTAAAACTGAAACTTTTTCCAAGATTTCCAAGTGACGACAATTTCAAAGCCGACGCAATAGTTTAACAAAGTCGTAGGCCCTCAACCTCCACTCTTGAATATATTTTTCAGGAATTTTGGCACAAAACTGGGTGAATTTTGTTTGAGGCAGTAAAGATACCAAAAACACAACAAACACAAGCAGCGGTAATGTAGGTATTTTAAAAGTGAAGAAGTTCCACAACAAAAAAGACAACTAAAGTAAGAGCTGTGTGACTTCATAGTCACAACACAAGTTGATAAGATGATTAGTTAAAATGCCGGTAGTGAGTAAAAAGTTGGGAGACTCAGGACTCAGAATTTCTAACAGAACGTTGGAATATTCCAAAAGAAGAACAAACTTTTCGCCAAATGGAAATCATTTACCTGTAACAAGGTCTATCCATGGCCACTCACACGATTGAAAATGTCACCCAAAATAAAAAAAAATTAAAAACCGTGGGAAAGGTTAGTCCAGATCCCGACAATAGGTACCAGTTACTTATTTAATTTTTAAAGTTTGTAAATTTTCTTTACTTATTCTTAAATTTTATTTGGCCCTAAACTCCCTTGGCGCTGTCTGTTGCTCAATTTGCTTCATCCTCCTAATTGAGAATCGAAAAAGAAGGTTTTTTTCCAATTTGAAATTAGCAGATTCGTAAGCTAAAAACTATGTTAGTTATAGTGTTTCATATTCACATTTTTTAACATCCTCAGTTTTCAACTGCTTTTTTAGCAACTGCTTAGGTTTATTTAAGTAGCAATTGCTTCAGGTCTAAAAAAATTCTGCTAGTTTAAAATCAATTCAAGCTTTTGGTTTACAAATTTGTTGAGATAATTTGGCAAAAACAAAACTTGTGTTTTTTGTTGGCTAACTGTCAATTGACATATTCAGCAAGCAACACAACACTTGCATAGATGCAAGGAGCTGATTTTGTAGGGATGAGCTGTCGCACATCTCATTTTTGCTATTTGCACATTTGTTTGTTGTTATACTTTTTTGGACGCTACTTTTAGATATTACAGTGTAAGAAACACTATTTTTGAATGCGTTGGTGGACTTGCAATGCCATTCACTATTGTTTGAATTCGACATCGTTCAAGTGATGATCTTCTACGGTATGGCTAGAGTGCAGTTTTCCTGAATTTTTTAGTGAAAAAGCTTAAAAAAAAGCCAAGAAAAATCTAATTTTCAATTCAAAATTTTCTCTAGACTCTGGTTAAATCTAAGACTGTGTATAAATGAATTAGTTATTCAAAAGCTTTTAGATAAAGTAAAGCTTTGATTCGGTTTTGGCATTTTCGTTATATTAATAAATTGGAGCACCTTAAAAAAAGGATAAAAAAAAGCAGATTTTTTAAAAAAAATTCACCATAAAAAAAAAATTTTTTGTCGGTGTTGGCAATCTATCAAAAAAGTGGTTTGGTTCTTGTACTTTGGGCTGTTGCTAGTGTTTTGTTTATAAAGGTACGTTGTTTGTTCGTTAGGCCTTGGAGTCTGTGTACGTTTGGCGGGAAATCCTTATTGCAACACTGTTGAACGACGTTGAGACGCAGCGCGGGACGCTGCGTCGGTTTCGTGCAACGCACCATTGTACAGACACACCCACACCCCCCCCCCCCCCCCCCCTTCTTTGTGGTTTGAGAATCTGTTGCTTTTGGATTGTTGGTTTGCGAGAACACACTGCTGTTGGGACGTCGCGCTGTTTTTGTTGTCGACACGTTGTGCACACTCTCGTGGCAGAGACGCTGCGTGCACACCCTTTTGAGTCGCTGCCGTTGTTGCGTGTCAAACCGGCGCCGCCACACAGCACGAGGAGTGGCATACAACCTGCTAACCCGCCGTTGTTGTCTGGGCCTCGTGGCTCTGTTGTTCGACAACAAGGAAGTGAATAACCTCGTGGAAGACCTATTGAAAAGATGACCCTGTGTTTTTCGCTTTGGAAGTAGTTGCTGATTTTGATTTGCGTGTTTTAGATTTACCCCATGGCACTTAACGTAACGTAAACATTTTTTTCAATTTAATTACTTTAAGCCTTTTTTTGAATTTTAAATACTGTGATAAATGTACAACAAAAAAGAAACAATTTAGCCAAGTAAGTAATCGGTATGGTTGCGTCGGATTCAGCAGCAGCCTAATCCGTTCGATTATTCGGACAGCCTTGTCGTGTATGAACTAGATGAGCAGGCTTGTCGTGAACTGGTTCCAGCTGTGATTGCATACACATACACATACATATACACTAGCATATTTTTCCCGCGTTTTTGCATTGTACATAACTTTAGTTGTTGATCTGGCGAAGCTTATTGTTAAAAGCCACAGCCGCATATTGTGAAGCCAATCTAGCCAAAATAAACGTTGTTGTTGAAATCCAAGTTGTATTCATTCTTGGTAAATAGTACCCGCGTACAATTGTCAAAAAATATTGGCAATTCAACATTGGAGGCCCCGTCGAGATTGGCTAAATAACATTCAATTGTGCAGTGAAGTTCTGTGTTCGCTGAAAACAAATCAAGTGCATAATCATACATACATATGTGCGTGTGTGTGTTGCAAAGCAACAGATTCATAGTGTCATATTGTGTCATATTGGGAAAGGCACCGCAATTAGACTCTCGCTGTTGTTGTTGTTGTCATTCTCAGCCTTCTTATACACATACGCTTGTACATAAGCGGCTGTGCGGTTACTGACTTTTGTCGTTGCTTTCATTTCTTTCGCCGTTACATTGTTGCCAAGCGCCATCATGGCAAACACAGACGCTGATAATGCGCGAATTGCAGACAGGGTGACCTTTTTCAAACGCAAAGTGTCTGCATTGCTTGAACGCGCTAAAAATCTCGAAAGTGATTTATCAACAAACAAGCTTAATGATCTAGACCCTGTCGAGCTAGAAGTGCATTTATTACGTATTGAGCAAACTAAATCTACCTTTAACGGCGCGCATAATTCGTTAGAAGAACTCGACTTAGACGAAATTGGCAGCAAAGTGCGCGATGACTTTGACGATTTAATGGCTAAGCTCGAGGCTCGTGTGCGCGTAATTATTCAAAAACATCAGTCAAGTGCCCCGCCACATTCGACATTTGGGCGCTATGATGACACTCTTAATCAAACCGTGATAGTGGCCAATAGATCGCGTTTGCCCGAGCTCAAGCTGCCTACATTCTCCGAAAGCTATACGGAATATGCCAATTTCTACGCAATGTTTGAGTCTGTCGTTGACAAGGATCCCGAATTGACCAACATTGAGAAGCTGCAGCATCTTCGTTCATGTCTGTCTGGCCCTGCGTTGGATGCGGTTAGATCGTTGGATTTTATCGGTGCTTCGTGTGGCTCTCGATATTCTTAATAAACGCTTTAGTAACAAACGTATTGTTTTCCAGGCACATGTAAAGGAGATTCTTGAGCTCAAGAGGGTAGACAACGAGTCGGCGTCACAACTTCGGCAATTGTCTGACAAGGTCAACTCGCATATGCGTGCGTTAAAGACATTGGACAATTCGGAGCAGATTTCAGGATGTTTTATTGTGCAAACACTCCTTCAGAAATTGGACGTAAAAACCCAAAATTAGTGGGATGACGCTTGCTCCTCGGACAAGGTGCCGACAGCTGATGAGTTCTTTGAGTTTCTGGAAAGGCGATGCCAGAAGCTGGACAGCATACAATATTCGACGTCAGCAAATTCTCATATGGGCAAGTCTAACCAAAATGCTAACCCAAAGAAAGGCCTTTGTGGCCGAGACTAGCCAAGGTGGATGTGGTTTCTGTGATGAACGCGGCCACGGAATCTATTCATGCAGTAGATTTGCAAATTTGTCTCCATCTCTGCGCCATAAGGAGGTAAAAAAACTGGCTCTATGTTTCAACTGCCTAAAGAAAGGGCATCAAACTCGTTCATGTAGCAGCAGTCATTGTCGCACCTGTGGAGGAAAGCATCACAGCCTGTTGCATTTTGCTACCTCTTCTGATTCTCAGGCAGTAGGACCAGCAAGCACATCGTCTGCCGCGTATTCCCCCGTCGACTACAGCTCACTCTGCTACCTCTCTTGCTGCCCAAGGTCTTCAGTCTGGTGTCGTGCTTTTGGCCACCGCGGTGGTCATGGTGAGAAATAGCGTTGGCTCTTTGGTTCCGTGCAGAGTGTTACTGGACTCTGGTTCTCAGCTGCACATGGTAACTTCTCGTTTCGCACAGAGGCTGCATTTAAAGAAAACCAGATCTTCGGCCGTCGTCACGGGTCTCGGAGACACGAGCGTTTCTACTGACGGATCAGTTGTAAAAATTCAGATGAAGTCGTCAACGTCAGAGTATTCAGCCACATTTGACGCCCTTGTGGCCCCAACTATTACCGACAGTCAGCCTAGCTTCGCAATCGACACGTCGGATTGGAAGATTCCCTCCAACATTACACTGGCTGATCCAGCGTTCAACAAGCCACAGCGAGTGGATCTTTTAATTGGAGCGAGCCTTTTCTATGAGCTGCTATCTGTTGGGCAAATCATGCTGTTGCCAGGATTGCCGCTGCTTCAAAAGACGCGCCTTGGCTGGGTCGTGACTGGAGGTTTTAAGAAGCATCGTAGCACTTCGTTGTTGTCTACTGGCAGCGCTCTTATCAGCGAGGCTGCTCAGCTGGACTTCAGGCTGGATGACTTGGTTCGGCGTTTTTGGGAAATTGAGAGTTTGGAAGAGCCCATGGTAAAGGCCAGCAAGGAAGAATTGGAATGCGAGCAGCACTTTGTAAAAAACTTTTCTCGTTTGCCGTCTGGCGAATATATGGTTCGGTTGCCTTTGAAGCCCAGTGCAGAGCTTCTAGGTGACTCCTATGACCAGGCATATCATCGTTTCCTCAGCATTGAACGTAAATTGGGCCGTCATGCGCATCTAAAGGAGCAGTATTCAGCTTTCATCAAAGAGTTTCTGGATCTGAACCACATGTCGCAAGTTGCTCCTGAGTCCATAGATTGCTGCAAGTATTTTCTTCCTCACCATTGCGTCTTGAAGGAGGACAGCACCACAACAAAGTTGCGTGTGGTGTTTAATGGCTCTGCGTCGACCGATTCAGGATACTCTCTTAACGACGTGTTCATGGCCGGCCCAATCATACAGCCAAAGCTGCTTCATATTTTGCATATCCTGTAACAGCTGACATTTGTAAGATGTACCGCTGTGTTCGAGTTGCCATGCCTGATAGCTTGTATCAATGCATTCTGTGGAGAGATTCGCCTGAGGAGGGCATAAAGGTATTCAAATTGGATATGGTGACTTATGGAAATAAATCTGCATCATTTCAATCAGTACGCGCAATGCACCAATTGGCCATTGATGAGCGTGATGCTTATCCAATTGGTTCAAAGGCCCTACAACAGGAGTTCTAAGTTGACGATTTTATCTCCGGAGCAAGCTCAGTGGCAGAAGCCAGGCAAAAGATGGATCAGACTTGCGCTATATTGGCCCGTGGCCAGTTCAAGCTTCGCAAACGGTGTTCGAGTCACGAGAAGGTCCAAGATGGAGTAGCTGATGAAAACAGAGAACAGTTTTTGAAATTCGATGATGGAAGCGATGTCACCAAAGCCCTTGGCCTTGTATGGGACCCAGCAGTTGATACGCTTTTGTTTTCTTTGTCTGTTTTAGACTCTAGAGTGAAGCCGTCGAGACGCTCAGTTCTGTCTATTGTTGCCCGATTTTATGACCCGCTTGGACTATTAGGCCCAGTCATAACTAAAGCAAAGATTTTTCTTCAGCAGCTCTGCAAGGATCAACTGACTTGGGATGAAAGTTTGCCTGTAGCACGTGACACGGCATGGAAGGAGTTATGCAGTAGTTTCCAGAACATTCCACACGTCTCGTTTCCCAGAGTCGTGCTCATCGCAGATGCTGAGGTGGAGATTCATGGATTTTGCGATGCCAGTTTGGAGGCTTATGGTGCTTGCGTCTATGTGGTCACCAGAGGTCAGACTGTCACAAGTAGACTCCTGTGCTCCAAGTCGCAAGTTGCGCCTTTGAAGACGTTGTCCGTTCCGAAGTTGGAACTTTGTGGAGCGAAGCTATTGGCAAGTCTGATGTATGAAATCAATCGTACCGGAATTTTCTTCAGCCAGTTTTATTGCTGGTGCGATTCTTCAGTAGTTCTATCCTGGATTAGAGATGAGCCTTTCAAATTTAATGTTTTCGTTGCGAACAGAGTGTCTGCAATACAGGAGTTGACCCTCGGCATGCAATGGCATCATGTTCCAACCGATAGGAATCCAGCTGACATCCTTTCTAGGGGCGCACTTCCAGAAGTGTTGGCACAATCCGATCTCTGGTTCCATGACCCGCCATATCTTGTGGATTGTCGTCCAAGCTGGCCTGCACCTTGCATTCCCGAAAAGCCTACAATTGAGTTGAGGAAGAGCGCATCTCCACATGCAGACCTCACTCTTGGATGTAAGCACTCAAATTCATTTGGATCCATGCAGCGCACATTTGGCTATGTCTACAAATTTATCAAGCGAATGAGGAATCCTGTAATAACTGTCTTAGATGTTCATCATGGCACTCGCATTCTTCTGCGTCTTGTGCAAATGACGAACCTTTGGGATGACATGAAATAGATCCAGTCTCACGGGAATGTGAGAAAGTCAAGCTCCATTGCTGCTTTGGCTCCCTTTTTGGATGAGTGTGGACTGCTTCGTGTTGGTGGACGGCTTTGCAATTCGTCTTTGGATTATGATGGCCAGCATCCCATCATTCTGCCTCAGCGTCATGCAATCACAGAAGCACTCATCGTGCAGTTTCATCAAAGGAATCTTCACATCGGACCCCGTGCACTTCTGGCCAAGATTCGACTTCAGTATTGGCCAATTGGCGGATTAAGAACGGTAACCAAGGCGATAAGAGGATGTGTGACGTGCTTCCGAGCGAGGCCAAGCTTTGTGGAACCAATGATGGCAAGTCTTCCAAAGGAGCGTCTGGAAGCGGTTCGAGCGTTTACGGTCACTGGAGTCGACTATTGTGGGCCATTTTTCTATAAGTCGGAGGTTCGAACGCGAGCGCCCCTGAAATGCTGTGTCAGCGTGTTTATCTGCTTCACAAGCAAGGCAGTGCACCTGGAGCTGGTTAAGGATCTATCGACAGCGGCGTTTCTGAGCGCGTTAAAACGTTTTATTGCTACTCGCGGGAAGCCCAGTCAGATGTGGTCTGACAATGCAACGAATTTTGTTGGGGCCAAGAACGAGTTACTTGAGCTAAAAACGTTGATGCTAAGCGATTCCCACCTGAAGGCAGTGCAGCAGTTTTGCTTCGCCGATGACATCGATTGGAAGTTCATTCCTCCTCGCTCTCCGCACTTTGGTGGATTATGGGAGGCGGCTGTGAAGTTGGCCAAGCACCATTTTTATCGCTCTGTTTGCCGCTCGGTGTTGCACTTTGATGAACTGCGCACCCTCGTCTGCCAAATCTGTGCAGTTGTTAATTCTCGCCCATTACTTGCACTTTCAGAGAACCCAGCAGATCTAGATGTCCTGACTCCTGCGCATTTACTGTTCGGTGGTCCCCCAAGCTGTATCATCGAGCCTCATCTGACCAAGCTGAACTACAACCGACTAGATGGATGGCAGCGTGTGTCGCAGCTGCAACAGGTGTTCTGGGCACGGTGGCGTGAAGAATACTTGACTCTTCTGCAGCAGCGAACTAAGTGGCGTTCTCCAACGAAATCTGTGTGCGTTAATGACATGATACTCGTGAAGGACGAAAACCTGCCTCCCATGCGCTGGCCGCTTGGCAGGGTGTTGCATCTGGTCCCTGGCAAGGATGGAGTCGCCCGTGTGGCTGATCTGAACACAGCATCTGGTGTCATCAGAAGAGCAGTGAACAAGCTGTGTCTGTTGCCGCTAAAGGACTCTGTTGAAAGACAGGCTTCCAACGGGGGGAGTATGTCGGATTCAGCAGCAGCCTAATCCGCTTATCGATATAACTATCGGCACAGCATGAACCAGATGAGCATGCTTGTCGTGTACTGAACTAGATGAGCAGGCTTGTCGTGAATTGCATACAGCTTGCATTCCAGCTGTGATTGCATACACATACACAAACATATCGTCGCATTCCCGCGAAATGATCGTATGTAGAAAAATGTGATTTTACAGTAGAAGCTTTTTTTTAATTTTCTCAAAGTAGAGTGGTTTTTTAGCAGCCATTTTTTCATAAGATCTTATTTTATAGTTGTAATAACAAATGCTTGTTAAATTTTTTTTTAAATATGGCCAATTGTGTTTACAGCAGCAATTTATTTAAACATACGATCATTTCGCGCGTCATGTTTTTGGTGCAAAACAATGTAAGTTCAACATACGATATGAGAAAATCCTTATTTATTTATATAAAAAAAGTTAAAATAAAATTTTGTTTTTGTTTTTATTAAACTTATGTAAGAAATTCATATAAATCATATTTTTCTGTATGAAATTAAAATATATATGAAAATAAAAAAAAAATAAAATATTGCATAAGGCAAACATCTTCAGTTTTCATCATCTTCATCGGTTTCATCTAAACAATCTACGATTGTTTTACAATTTTTAAGATTTACATATTCACTATGATATTTAGTAGGTATACTGTTAACATTGCATAGATTTTTTAAATCTAAAAACTTCTTTTCTGAAATGCTTAACTTGTTCTTGTATAAACTTTTAATATTTTGATTCAAGTTTGATATTTGAATAATTTTTTTTTGTTTGTGTTTTCGAAATATTCATAATTCAATTTCATTTCTCCGTTGTGCAAAATAGCTGTACGTAATTTGCTTAAATTTAATGTTAAACGCCAAGGAATAACGGCATAAAAGAAAACGACCAAAAAATACGCAAAACAAAGAGCTCAAAATTCGTTTATCTCGCCTTATTTGTGTACGTTTAAAGTAGTTAACAACACTTAAAAACAAAAATTTATATGGACATACGATAATTTCGCGCGCACAGAAAAATGTTAGTCAACATACGATTAAATTGAAATTGATTTTTTTCCGAAACTAAAGCGAATTCATTTGTAATTTTTTGCAAGTATGTGAGACAGACGTTTTCTAACCGTTCTGCATTAAAATCTCAATTTCGCAAAAAATCAACATACGATCATTTCGCGGGAATGCGACGATATACACTAGCATATTTTTCCCGCGTTTTTGCATTGTACGTAAATTTAGTTGTTGATCTGGCGAAGCTTATTGTTAAAAGCCACAACCGCATATTGTGAAGCCAATCTAGCCAAAATAAACGTTGTTGTTGAAATCCAAGTTGTATTCATTCTTGGTAAATAGTACCCGCGTACAATTTTAAATAAATATTGGCAATTCAACAGTATGTATATAGTGCAGAAACATTAGCTGTTATATATTCTTATCCGCTTTGAAGTTCACACAGCAAACCCTTAGTCTTCAGGCCTGTCGACATCGTGGGAATATTGAGATGCTGAATTAAAGTATGTGAGTACGGCATGGCCGAATAATAACAATAAGTAAGTCTATATAACAGCGAATTTTTAATATTACCGTAACATACCAATCAGAATCAAATTATGAGCATTCACGGATCTCAGTATTGTTTGTGAAGATACTTATATAATTCTGGAATTGTAAAAAAATCCTCAAATGGGGGTAAAAATATGAAATGTATTAATATCGAACACAAAAAAAAAAAATGAATTAAACTAAATTGTTAAATGGGCACCTGAAATAAGTTTTGTTGCATTGATTTAGGGTAAAGGGAAAGAATTAAGAGTCTTTACATGTTTGGGTGGGTAAAGAAGAAGAGCTGTAACATCTGAGTTCTTCACATGTAGATATATATCATTTTTGTTTTCTCTTTTCTTGCTTATTCGGTTGTTATCCATTTCTAGTATAACTCTGTCCTACAAGTTTTAGTTATGTGACACGGTGGCTTTCTATGTGGCAAAAGAACCCCCTCCATTTTCCCTGAGCTCAAGTCGGCACCCGTAGGCAGAGTACGCCTCCAGATTGCTGCACACATCACGTGTTCGTTACAATTTTAAGAGATGTTGATTTTCCATCCTCAGTACCGTTTTTGCTAGTTGACCAACAATTTAAACTTAATGCCATCTTTGCGTGGCTATAACTAGTTGAGAATTTTAAGGCGCTAAAATGATAAAAAGGTTTGACTGCCATAATGTGTTTCAGTTGTTCCTTAGTTTGAACCTAATACATAAGTTTTTAGGCCAACTCTTAAATCTTTTTTCATTAAATCGTCATAACTCTGATCTCTGAAATCTCCTTGTTCAAACAGTCGAGCGAACGGCTTTTCGTTATTTCCGGGTGGAGGGGGGCTTGACTTCAATTTGAAACAAACTTGATCTGCTTGGGGTATATAGAAGTCTGTGAGTGAAAGTTTGATATCTCTATCTCTTATAGTCTCTGAGATCTTTTTGTTCATACGGACGGACGGACGGACAGACGGACAGACAGACATGGCTGTATCGACTCGGCTGTTGATGCTGATCAAGAATATATATACTTTATAGGGTCGGAGATGCCTCCTTCTCCCTGTTACATAAATTCCAACGAACACAATATACCCTTTTACTTATTTTGTAAGTAACGGGTATAAATATATAACCTATTAGAAGATCAAGAGTTATCGTTATTTACTCTGGTAATTCTGGTATAAACTTTCAACCGAAATATCGACTCCTTTATATCAGACACCAAATTAGCGTCAGGGTAACGGAAATTCAACAAGCACTTGCGATGCGAAGGCACTTTTGACCTGAAAAAATGCAACGAATATTCTGGAGAAATGTCAACGCTAAAGCAAAATATGGACCCAGTTTGTGAGCTCCAAAAAATCACACCCGAAGACATGTGGGCACAACTACCAACTCAATACACATGGCTTTATAAAATCGTTTGTGAGCCAGTTCGAACTAAGCAGCCCTCGAAGTGCGTTGACACATTCGGGACACAAGCCACTTGAAGGGTCACTACAGCGTAAGATTACCACATGGGCCGCAGTCCTGGCGCTCAGAAAAAACAGACAACTGTGGGAACCTGTATACTTAAAATTGATAAAAGAATTTTCACGCTAGTACGTAAGATCATAAAATACAAATAATGAGAAAGAGTAAGTCAAATATACTATAACTCTAATCTATACAAACAAGGTCATGTATTCAATAAGTATAAAGGAGTAATCTCCCTCCCCATAATACATAAGAGCATAGAACAATAAGTAGAAAAGAGACAGATATACTTTAGCACTACATCTAAATTGTACATTAGATCCCATAAATACGATAAGTAGAAGTAAGTTAAGAATATTGTTAACAATACATTCAACTTAGTCTTATTATTAAATAATAAATAATAAGACGCGAGAGTATTATTACTTAGGGATTGGCGAGCGTTATTACATACTAGTTCTGACGTTGCGACTAACATCGCCACAAAGTTCAAGTACAGATTTGCATGCACCGTTGGATTTCTATTTCAATCACTTATCACTCAGCTTAATTATCACCCAGCTTGCAAAACAATTCTCTCTAAAATCATAAACAATATTCCTAATTGGACTTCCATTCCAATCGGTTATCACCCAGCTTAAAAGGAATAATTCTTCTTCGTAGTCCGTAACGTAAACATTAAAGGATCTAGCTTCTCACGCTTTATTTGCAACGTAAGCAAAAGATTCTTCTGTGCAGTCTGTAAGGTAAACATAATCCAAGCATTTCAAGCACACCGTTTTATTCGAGCTTTCAAAAAGAACTTTAGCATAAGCATCGCTGACGTTCAGCATAAGATCCTCAGTGTACTTTAGTTCGAATTGTGGTAACAAAAACATCGGGGGTACTTGCCTCACACTAATAAATATTTTTTTCAATTTAATAACTATTGAATTGTTAACCCTCTAATAGGTAAGACCGTCTGTAGACGGTCATCCGTTTTTAAAATGTAAATGGAAAACAAATACATATTTCTTTTGGAATATATTTCTTATATATTAAGAATTGATTTACTGACGTTTAAAAAAATATATGATTATTTTCCGATGAACTATTTTAAGTGTTAAACATTGAAATTATGGAAAATTCCAAATTTAATTATGACCAAATAAATTGCAATTTCAATCGCCATAAAAATATATATTGACTAAGTCTATCGATTTGTGAATTAGACTGCTCGTAGGTAATACTATTCTCTTATGATTTGTAGAAAATAAATACAAAAATACATCGAGAAGTATTCTTGAAAAGCTAAAAACTGAAGACCGTCTCTAGACGGTCTCGTCGGTTTGAGCGGAAAAAAATATGGCCGTTCGCTTGCATAACAAGGGAATAACGTAAGTGACTTTTGACGATAAGGATTGTAATTTCTCGCTTCTAAAGTACTTTTATAGTTGGTAATCACTCGTTTAACTATAAATATACAATTTACTTAAATTTAAGTGTCTATTATTTATAAAATATAAAGGTTGTAAGCAATTTTTAATGAACATTTGCTTGAGTTGATAGATTCGTTAGAAACTATGATAAGTTTAGCAGTGATAAAAGCGATGGGACTCCGATTATGTTGTCGACATCATTTGATCTAGAAGTCCATACTATTCCAAAACTATTAGAAAATTGGAAAATTATTGAAAATGACAATTCCGATGCCTTTCTTCAAGATTTAAGCCTCTCATTCAATGCCTCCGAAGGCACTCAGGCAACAGTTTTACCTGAAGTGTTGGTCGTATACCTATCGATATAGAAGAACTACCCTTATCAACTAACCTTTCTAAAGCATTCGATCTTCATTGCTCATACTTGAACCAACTAAACCCCAAATACAGTTTACTTCCCGCCCAGTTCTGCTCGAAGATTCAAGGAGTTATCGTAAATTCATTGCTGTGGGAAGATAACAAGTGCGGTAGACTGGCATCTATATATTTTGGAATTGCTCCACTCCACAGAGCCAATTACAATGAGAAAAGAGCTAAAGCACTGCATTATGGCAGGATGCTGAAGCTATTCATATAAATCAGTTGCCTGCCCATAAATGAGGAATACAATAATCACATTTGAAGGAGTCAATTTGATGGACGGCCTTATGGGCAGTTAAAGTCCAAGGACGAAAATAGAAAACATAAGGAAATCCATTCTACTATATGATGAGTGGCTTATCTATTATTTCGTTAACATGAATACCAATACTGCAAACGTATTATACAAGTGGGTTCTTGTATAGAAAGTTTCCGATTCAGAAAATGGGGAACAGCTAAAGCATGTAGCAAGGAATGGAAAGAGCAGTACATCTGATATCAGATAAGGATATGATAATGTAAATCGCTCGCTCACCGAATTCACTCTCAGGTCACAGATCCTTTTGTAGATTTGTTGAGTGTGTCTGGTCTGTATCGCAACTTCAGGGTGGCTTTGATCAGGTCCAAGTTGACTGGCTCAGGAATATTTATCACCGCATCCTTTGCTTGTCCCTCAATCGTCCTGTGGCTTCTCTCTTAATTTGTGGGTCCTCTATCGTTTGTAGTAGGTACTCCACGCTACTGAAGAAGGAGTTGATGGAGATATCCCCCGTTCCCGTAAAGGTCGCCAAGCGATTGATGTTTTTGAACAACCGCTCTTGTTGGGCTGTGTTGTTTCCATTTCCTTGGAGCTGTACATACGCTTGTTGCAGTTGCTCCAGCTGTCTTTCCCTTATGGCCAGTTGTTCCAACAGGTCCGCTTGAGGCATCTGGCCGTTATCGTGAGCCATTCTGCTGTTGTCGTACGAAGCGGTCCTTCGCTGCCTTCTTCTATCCAGGTTGAGTTGATTTCTTTCTTAGCGTTGTCTCACTTTACTCTACACTGCACCACTTCGCTTAGCGGACTGATTTTTAGTTCGATTTTGTTTTGTTTTGTTTTTTAATACAAAAAATTTTTGTTATTTTTTCATTTTGCGTTTGATTTGAATAATCACTGATCACTAATACTTCTTTAATTAAAAAGGATCCTACCGGCTGCGCCAATTTTGTAAAAAGATTCGCAAATTTAAAAAAATAAAAAAAATAAATTAGTTGCAAATAAAATACGTCAAGCGGGCTTGGTGTGCAAATATCAACTAACTTTTCTTTATTTATCATGTTTTAAAGACAACTTAAATTAGGTTTACAGAAGTGCTTAATAGGTTTTCTTATGAACGATTCTAGTTGACATATGTAAGATCGTTGGCCTTTAGTTAGCCTGAATTTAATAACAATCGATGAACTATGCATTTCCTGTTTACTGTGTTATATTGCTTATTTGGATTTTATATTTCTTTAGAACTTATTTTGGTTGGCATGTGTCAGATCATTGACCTGTTTATTTCCTGTTTATTGTATTACTTTAAAATATATCTTATTTAGCATTTAATGAGTTAAGCAATTCTTGTACTTAATTATAAAGTGGTGGTAAAGGCGAAATCGGGTTTTGGACATTGGGGAAGTAAAGTGGGGTTATACGTAACTCGCGCTGCTGAACACAAACGAAAAGCAACAGCGAGCACACACCTAAACAAATGTATTAAGATGTGCGAAGCGCCAAAACTGAGAAGGAGATGTAAACACAAACAAAAACAATCGCTGTGCTTACAATAACTTATGTGATTACAAAGTTATGTAAGCGAGGAGTAAAGCAAAAGCCGAAATACACGCATACAAGTACACGCACAAGAATGTAATTATTTAAGGAAAACTGCAAAACTAATTTAAACAAAAATATAATGCTTTATATTAGGAACACAATGCACAAATGATCACAACATGCACAGCAAGTCGATCGCTGGTTCACTTAGGCACAATATTAGATCAAACAAACTTAGATATTATTGTTAAAATTTTTTATAATAGGCCCTGAATGTCTTGTTGCTCAATTTGCATCGTCCTCCTAATTATGAGACTCGAAAAGGAAGGTATTTTTTCCAAATTTAAAAATTAGAAGCTTCATTAGGTTAAAAACTGATTTTGGTTATTAACTGCTTCATGTTCACAATTGTTTAAACATCCTCAGGTGATTAACTGCTTTATATTAGCAACTGCTTCAGGTTTAATTCAAGTAGCAATTGCTTCAGGTCTAAGAAAAAATTCTGTATAGTTTGAAATCAATTCAAACTTTTACGGCTTACAAATAATTGTATGAGATAAATTAGGCAAAAACAAAAATTATGTTTTTTGTTGGTTTACTGTCGATATGAGATTCAGCAAGCAACACAACACTTACATAAATACAAGGAGCATGATTTCAATAGATGTTGTTTTGTTTCCGTCCTCAGTACCATTTCTGTTAGTTGACCAACTTAAACTAAACCAAATTTAAACTTAATGCCATCTTTGCGAGACTAGAACTAGTTGAGAATTTTAAGGCGCAAGAATGATAAAAAGGTTTGAATGTCATATTGTGTTGTTGTTGTGACTTAGTTTAAGCCTAATACATAAGATTTTAGGCCTACTTTTATTCTTTTTGGTTACCGACCCATCTACTGAGTAACAGTAACAACCAAAAACACACAACACTTGCATAAAAGCGTGGAGCATGTCATGGTACAGCTGATTCAAGAGATGCCAGTCCTTATCATCAGTACCATTTGGGTTGCCTCGATTGGCGATTCAAGCCGAATGTCATATTTGCGTCATCAGAACCAGTTGAGAATTGTTTGATGCATTTGAGTTAAGTCTCTTAATATTAAAACTATTGCATACTCTAAGAAGCTTATTATAGTTCAAGAACTTTGGCACGTTAACACTGCTGTTCTACTTGTCCAATCTTGCTGCGACTTTATGGGATAATAGATAATAGCAGCTTGCAACTCTAATACCCACAAAAAACGTGATATCTTGAAAGCTGTGGGTGTAGTGGTTTTTAGCGATTTGCGAGGACGGAAAGGGACGTGACAAAAATTTAAAACAAACTTGACCCGCGTCTATCTCTTTTAGTCTCTAAGATCGTTTGTTATTAAGAAATTACTTGTATTACTTTGAAAACAAAAAACTGATAAATGATGCATCTGGGCTGGTAATATACATCTTAACCAAATTTGGTTAAAGTTGGTTAACTATATCATATAGCTGCCATAGGAACGGTACATTGAAAATGAAGTTTTAGAATGGAAAAGTTTTGTGTTTGTTAAGATATCAGAACCAAACTGATAGAATATGCATCTAGGCTGGTTATATACATCTTGACCAAATTTGGTTAAGATCGGTTAATGCTAATAATTTGTGCAATTGAATTCTCGTTGCTAATCAAATTACGGGCATGTTTCCTTTAAGCTTTGTTTTAATCAATTAGACTGCCGTTAACTCGTGTGTCTTTTTGATTGAGTTCAATAATTGCAACGCTTCTAGAAAGCTTCTAAAATTTTCAGCTTTGCCATCGAGATCTGGTATCAGAGGTGACGCTGTTTTTAAGAACTGTACTTGTGTTTGAGCACAGGGGTAGATTAAAAAGATTATGCAACGGAGCATCTAAAGAAGAGCAGCATTCCTTAATTGGTGCCCAACAAAATCTTTAGTGAATCGCGAGTTTGCAATGTGCCGATATTGATTACCAAAGGGGACAAGTATTATAAAAAGTCTCTGAACTCTAAAAAAATTTCCAACCATTGGAAATACCGAGTGCCACATTAACTCAAATGCAGAAGCAATTGGAAATACCATGACCAATTTACTCAAAAATGGCAATATGTCGTTTGGTCGGTCGTCTCTGATTCTTAATTGCAAATTTTATTTACATTATATTTTCTATACTAGTTTTATATAGAATTTAATGACACTTAAAGGATTGTTTTTATACCCGTTACTTAAAAAAAGAGTAAAAGGGTATATTGTGTTCGTTGAAATATATGTAACAGGCGGAAGGACGCATCTCCGACCCTATAAAGTATATATATTCTTGATCAGCATCAACAGCCGAGTCGATACAGCCTTGTGCGCCTGTCCGTCAGTCCGTCCGTTCATCTGTCCGTCTGACCGTCCGTCCGTCCGTATGAACAAAAGGATCTCAGAGACAATAAAAAATTCCACAAAAAAAACCTCTACACGAGGTAAAAGTCTAGTGACGAAAGCAATTTCCAGTACCATAATTTCTGATATCCAATTTTGTGACAAACAAAATAGAGTTTCATATAAAAATTTAAAAAAAATATATAAATTTATAGAAAAAAAAATTGGCATTGTGAACTGTGCGCAAAAAGGGTGAGCTTCTTTGTTCGCAATTTACGTACTACAACATACTAAAATTTAATAAAAATCGTTAGAGCCGTTATGTCAAAAATCGCCAAAATATAAGCTAAAAAACTTTATTTCACCTGTAAAATGTTACCTGATTACTTCAGAAAAAAAGGTACGCCGAAAAGCCCTCAAGCACACCTTTCCAATGATATGCAGAACATATCTATAGCTTCTATGTATGGAAACTGGTGAGCTTTCAAATTTAGCGGGATCTAGCGTCTTCCCGCTAAACTAGCGGGAAATTTAAAAAGTCGTAGAACAAAAATTTCTAGATTTGCAAAGAGGAATAAATCCCCATCATAACATCTAAGCTTTTTTAGAGCTTTGATGCAAACAGACAAACAAACTGACTTTTCACTTTATTTTTAGGAGTATACTAAAATTTTCAAATTTATTTATCTTTTGAACCAGTAATCGGATTTGGGTGATTAAAGTATCCATCGACGCGTATTTTTAAGCAAAATTTTATAAATATAAAAAATTTTACCTAAAGGCCTCAACAGCCCCATTAGCTGCAATCATTTAAATTTTTTTCCTCCCACTTACACCCCCATATCTCATGACCCAGATTGGTTAGAAAAAGTTTTCGTATGCCATTTTGTAAGTTAAGACTAAACCTTTAGATCAGTATATAACTCGATCTGATCGGACAGTCATAGAAAATTTTCCAAATTAGCTGTATATATTGCTAGTCGCCTTTCGCACCCTTCGTGCTGCTTTCGTCACTAACGCGAACTGCCGCAGTGACAACACAATATCAATTAAAATCAGTTTCGATACATTCACAAGTTCGACGTCAACGAAAAATGCTAAGCAACGTGAATGTCAACGAATGTAGATATCAACTGGTGTAAATTACTCTCTACTTCATTATCAACGCGTTGGCATCTTGCGCGTTGCTCAACTCTAAAATTAGTTGGAAACCCGGTTTTCTTGTCAACTCTATCAACTAATGTAAACACAACAAATGCGTTGACGTTGGATATCAATTGTTGATATAGCTAGAATTGACGCTGCATCAACTAGTGTAAATGCAGCATAAGAATTAATATTCGCCCGTTCGGTTCTATGAGAGCTATATGATATGATATGATATATGATATATAAAACCAAGTCCGCAGTGATACAGAAACTAAGCTTTCACTCACAGACTTCTTTATACCCCACGAAGATCAAGTTTGTTTCAAATTGAAGTCACGCCCCCTCAGCAACACAAATAGCGAAAAGCCGTTCGCTCGTCTGTTTGAACAAAGGGATCTCAAAGACTATATGAGGTAGCAAAACTAAATTTGACACACAAATTTCTATATACCTCATGCAGATCAAGTTTTTTTTAAATTTTAGCCACGCTCCCCAGTTTTTAAGATAATACGTTTTTTGTGAGAGTTGCAAGTTGCTATTACCTATTATCCTATAAAATTGCAGTAAGATCGGACAAGTAGAACAGCAGTATTAACCTGCCAAATAAAAAAGCTTCTTAGAGTAGGCAATAGTTTTTATATTATTAGACTTAACAAAAATGCATCAAATAATTCTTGACTGGTTCTGACGACGCAAACAGGACATTCGACTTGAATCGCCAATCGAGGCAACCCAAATGGTACTGATGATAGGGACCATGCCACTCACTACGCTTTTATGCAAGTGTTTTGTGTTGTTGGTTGTATAATGTGGCCTGTTACTCAGTAGAGGAGTCGGTAACCAAAAAGATTTAAAAGTTGGCCTAAAATCTTATGTATTAGGTTTTAACTAAGTCACAACAGCAACACAATATGGCATTCAAACCTTTTTATCATTCTTGCGCCTTAAAATTCTCAACTAGTTCTAGTCACGCAAAGATGGCATTAAGTTAAAATTGTTGGTCAACTAGCAGAAACGGTTCTAAGGATGGAAAATTACCATCTCTTCAAATCATGTTCCTTGCATTTATGCCTGTGTTGTGTTGCTTGCTGAATATGTCATATCGACAGTAAACCAACAAAAGATACAAGTTTTGTTTTTGTCTTATTTATCTCATACAATATTTTGTAAACCATAAAAGCTTGAATTGTTTTCAAACTATACAAAATTTTTTCTTAGACCTGAAGCAATTGCTACTTGAATTAAACCTGAAGCAGTTGCTAATATAAAGCATTTGATAACCCGAGAAGGTTGTAACAATTGTGAACATGAAGCAGTTTATAACCAAAATCAGTTTTTAGCCTGACGAAGCTCCTAATTGTGAAATTAAAAAAAATACCTTTCTTTTCGAGTCTCATAATTAGGAGGTCGAGGCAATTGAGCAACAAGACATGCCCCAATGGGGTTTCTAGGCCTATAATAATAAATTTTAATAATAATAGTTAATTCTCAAAAAACTTTTTTACAAAAAAAATTTTTATACAATTCTCTTATATGTATTTTAATTAAGTAACGGGTATTCTATTGTCGGGATCTCGACTATAGCCTATCCCACTTGTTTTGATGTTGGTTCTTAAACCCTGTACTTAAAAAAAAGTACAGGGGTCTATTTTGTTTGTTTTAACGAATATGTGCTTAACAGGCAGAAGGAGGCGTGACAAACCCTATAAAGTATTTATATTCTTGATCGGCATCAATAGCCGAGTCGATATATCAATGTCCGTCTGTTTGTCTGTCCGTTCGTCTGTATGAACACCTAGATCTAAGAGACTATATGAGCTAAAGACACATAACTTGGTATGTAGGTTTTTCTATATTGATAGCAGATAAAGTTTGTTTAAAAATTCGGCCACGCACCCTTTATCGCCACAACTCGAAAAAAAAATTTCATATCCAAATAAGAAGATCAATTTAAAAGCTAGTGACATCAAGTTTGGTATGTAGATCCGGCAGATCAGATCAAGTTTTTCTTTTTTGAATCGGACCACTATATCGTCCATAGGAACAATCGGTCGGAAAACAAGTTTTAGTATGAAAAACTTTTTTGTTTCATGAGATATCGTAACTAAATTCATAAAATAAGTACACAACTTGTTTTTATGTATTCTGTCCAAAGTTGCAGCAAATCGGACCACTTTATCACATAGCTGTCATAGGACCGATCGGGTAAAAGTCAAGTCTTAGTATGAAAAACTTTTTTGTTTAATGAGATATTTTAACCAATCTGATAGAATATAAATAAAACTTGGCTCTATATATTCTGTCCAAAGTAGGTTTAAATCGGAGCACTATATCATATAGCTGTCATAGGACCGATCGGTCGAAAATCCTGTTTTAGTATGAAAAACTTTTTAGTTTTGGACAATGAATCATGATGTTCATATTTAAGCGGGAGTTTTTCAAATCTACCCGCTGTTAATGACGGCTGCTGCAGGACCGCCGCATTATTGATGATATTACTGTTGTTGGCTCTACGCCCTGATTTTCTGCTAAGCGGCATACGAGATTTGCGTTTAAGGCCGAAATCGATGGCCTGATTACGGTGTCGGCGGCGGTGGTCTCCGCTGATTTGCTTGTCACTGCTTTTGTTGTCAGCGATGATGATGCTGCTGTTACTGCTATTGTTCTTATTTCTTGCAGGCGGCAAGGAATTTTTTTGTTGTACAAATGATTCTTACCGATGGCAGTTGCTGCTACTGCTGCTGTAGTGACTGCTACTCATGTTGATGTTGTTGTTGTTTTTATACCCTGAGCCCATTGAAAATGGGCAAAAAAGGGTATAATGCGTTTGGCAGGATGTATGTAACAGGCAGAAGGAGGCGTGGCAGACCCCACAAAGTATATATATTCTTGATCAGGATAAACAGCCGATTCGATTGAGCCATGTCCGTCTGTCTGTCCGTCTGTTTGAACGCGTCGATCTCAGAAACTGTAAAAGCTAGAGACTTCATACTTGGTATGTAGGTTCCTGGATACCGGGCGCAGATCAAGTTTGTTTTTATTTTTGGATCGGACCACTATATCATATAGCTGCCATAGGAACGATACATCGAAAATAAAGTTTTAGTATGAAAAAGTTTTGTGTTTGTTGAGATATCAGAACCAAACTAATAGATTATGTATCGGAGCTGGTATTATACATCCTGACCAAATTTGTTTAATATCGGTTAACTATATCATATAGCTGCCATAGGAACGATACATCGAAAATGAAGTTTTAGTATGAAAAAGTTTTGCGTTTGTTGAGATATCAATACCAAACTGATAGATTATATTTCGGAGCTGGTATTATACATCCTGACCAAATCGGATAACTATATCCCATAGCTGCCATAGGAACGATGCATCGAAAATGAAGTTTTAGTATGAAAAAGTTGTTTGTTTTTTAAGATATCTTAACCAAACTGATAGAATATGCATTAATGTTAGTTTTGAACATTCTGACCAGTTTTGGTTCAAATCGGCTTTTTATATCATATAGCTGTAATAGGAACAATTGGACGAAAATGAACTATTATTGAAGAGTACCAGAGCTCAGGGTATCCTACTGTCGAGCGTGCTCGACTGTAGCCGCTTACTTGTTGTTTTTATACCCGTTGCCTAAAAAATAAGTAAGAGGGTATATTTTGTTAGTTGGAATCTCCGACCCTATAATGTATATATATTCTTGATCAGCATCAATAGCCTAGTAGATATAGCCATGTCCGTGTGTCTGTAAGAAAAAAAGGATCTATTCGAGGTAGATCAACCAAATTTGGCACACAGATTTCTATATAAACCACGCAGATCCAGTTTGCTTCAAATTTAGGTCACGTTTCTCTCCATCCCCGTAAATCGGGAAAAACTGTTCATTCGTCTGTATAAACAACGGGATCTCAGAGACTATAAGAGATAGAGTAACCAAATTTGGCACACAGATTTCTTTATACCCACCGCAGATCAAGTTTGCTTTAATTTTATGCGAAGCCCTTCTCCGCCCACTAAAATCCCGAACAGCCGCAACACCCACAGTTTTTAAGATATTACAGTTTCTATGGTAAATAACGTTATCTATTAATTTATCTATAATCTCACTTAACCGCAGCAAGATCGGACAAGTAGAACGGGAGTATTAACTAGAAAAAGTTTTTAATAAAGTTATTATTTTAATACAATCACCTAAAAGTATGCAATAGTTTTTGTTGAGTAGTAATTTCCATAAAGTACTTTGATATTTAGGGAAATAAGTAACGGGTATCTTATGGACGGGATCTCGACTATCGCCTTTCTCACTTGCTTGTTGATTTTGATAATAATGTAATGTCTTTATTTGTTAGTGCCTTCTGTTGTGGATAGTGATGGTGTTGCTAGTGGTGGTGATGGTGGTGGAGTTGGTGGCTGTTGCTTGTGATGCTGTTGTTGTTACTGCTGCTGTTAAAATCTATTCTAAATGAGAAGACCATTGGCGAAAACTTTGAGATATTACTCGATGTGATCGTTGATGCTGTATTGATGTTGGAGTTGTGATCGTTGTCACATCAACATTAGATTCACCAGCTGCTCCTCCATCTCTTTTAGATTTTGCTTCACTGATTGCAGAGATTTTAATCTCGTTGGCATCCGAGGATTTTTTTGGATGACCGCTAAAAGTTGAAACATTTGGCGCCAGTTGAGGCATTGAAGATGGCGACAATTTGGACTTCAATTGGACTTCTCCGTGATGGCGGCGACTGAGAGAGTTTTTTATTTGTAGTTGCTGTTTGTGCAGTTGCCGTTGCTCTAAAAGCGCTACTCCCGTCGTTTAGTAAAATGGCAGTCGTCGTCGTCGTCGTTGACATCAGAGTCGCTGGAGCGGCAGTTATTGGTGTAGCTTGTGTTTTTCTTATTGTTATTTTTTTAATTTCTGCTGCTGTTGTTGTCTGTGTCGCTCTTAGGCCACCGATTTGGCGACAATGAAGCGTCTTTTCCGCTTCGTAGCTTTGCTGCATCGTGGGCCCGGTGGCAGGAAGAAGTAAACGCCCGTGGCAGTGGCATGGACCGGCTTCTCAGCTCATCTAGCTGCTGGTGACGCTGCATTTGCTGTCGCTGCAATTGCATTTGTTGCTTGGATTTAGAAATTTGTTAATTCGCTTTCTTGGTGCTTTTGCCTATTTTTTAGACCCCGTACTTAAAAAAATTACAGGGGTCTATTGGGTTTGTTTTACCGAATATGTGCGTAACAGGCAGAAGGAGGCGTGGCAGACCCTATAAAGTATTTATATTCTTGATCAGCATCAATACCCGAGTCGATATAGCAATGTCCGTCTGTCTGTCTGTCTGTCTGTCTGTCTGTCTGTCTGTATGAACACCTAGATCTCAGAGACTATAAGAGCTAGAGACACCAAACTTGGTATTTAGGTTCCTCTATACTGCAGGCAGATCAAGTTTGTTTCAAAATTCAGCCACGCCCCTTTTAACGCCCACAAATCGGAAAAAAAAATTTCACATCCAAATTATAAGAGCAATTTAAAAGCTAGCGACACCAAATTTGGTATGTAGATTCCTCTATATTGCAGGCAGGTTCAGTTTGTTTCTTTTTTGAATCGGACCACTATATTATATAGCGCCCATATGAACAATCGGTCGAAAATCAAGTTTAAGTATGAAAAACTTTTTAGTTTTATGAGATATCGTAACAAAACTTATATAATATGCATTAAAGTTTGTCTTATACATCCTTACCAAAGTTGGTTTAAATCGGACTACTATAACATATAGCTGTCATAGGACCGATCGGTCGAAAATTAAGTCTTAGTATGAAAAACTTTTTAGTTTTATGAGACATCGTTATCAACCTGATGCATATTCTAGCATATTAACTAAATAACATTTAATTTTTTTTCTATTATAAGTTTTTCCATAGTAAGTACGGGGTCTCCGACTGTCGAGTATGCTCGACTGTAGCACCGGCCCACTAGTTTTATATTGTGCTCGTTGGAATGTATGTAACAGGGAGAAGGTGGCATCGCCGACCCTATAAAGTGTATATATTCTTGAACAGCATCAACAGCCGAGTCGATACAGCTATGCGTGTCTGTCCGGCTGTCCCTCCGTCCGTCTGAACAAAAGGATGTCAGAGACTATTAGAGTTAGAGACAACAAACTTTCAAGTCAAGAAAAGTCGTTCGCTCGTCTGTTAAAACAAAGGATTCTCAGAGACTATAAGAGATAGCATAGATTTCTATATACCTCACGCAGATCAAGTTTGATTCAAATTAAAGCCACGCCCCCCTCCGCCACCGCAAATCGCGAAAAACCACAGTTTTTAAGATAATACGTTTTTTGTGGGTTATAGAGTTTCAAGCTGTTATTATCTATTATCCTATAAAATAGCAGTAAGATCGGACAAGTAGAACGGCATTTATGGCGATTTAATGTTTTCAAAGTAATACAAGTATTTTCTTTAAACAAAACGATCTCAGAGACTTAAAGAGATAGAGTAACCAAATTTAGCAGGTCAAGTTTGTTTTAAAAATTTGTCACGTCCCCATTCGCCCTCGAAAATCGCGATAAACTACCCCACAGTTTTTAAGATATACGTATTTTGTTGGTATTAAAGTTGTAAGTTGCTGTTACCTATTATCCATTATATCGCAGTAAGATCGGACAAGTAGAACAGCAGTATTAACGCGCCAAATAAAATATGCTTCTTAGAGTATGCAATAGTTTTTATATTATTAGACTTAACAAAAATCAAATAATTCTTAACTGGTTCTGACGACGCAAACAGGACGTTCGGCTTGAATCGCCAATCGAGGCAACCCAAATGGTACTGATGATAGGGACTGGCATCTGTTGAATCAGCTGTACCATGCCATTCTCCACGCTTATATGCAAGTGTTTTGTGTTGTTGGTTGTACAATGTGGCCTGGTACTCAGTAGATGTGTCGGTAACCAAAAAGATTTAAAAGTTGGACTAAAATCTTAAATAAGGGTTTAAGCTAAGTCACAACAGCAACACAATATGGCATTCAAACCTTTTTATCATTCTTGTGCCTTAAAATTCTCAGCTAGTTTTAGTCACGCAAAGATGGCATTAAGTTTAAATCGTTGGTCAACTAGCAGAAACGGTACTGAGGATTTATCTCATACAATATTTTGTAAGCCATAAAAGTTTGAATTGATTTTAAAATATACAGAATTTTTTTCTTAGACCTGAAGCAATTGCTACTTGAATTGAACCTGAAGCACTTTCTAATATAAAGCAGTTGATATTCAATTGTGAACTTGAAGCAGTTGATAACCAAAATAAGTTTTTAGCCTGACGAAGCTACTAATTTTCAAATTTGTAAAAAAAACTTCCATTTCGAGTCTCATAATTAGGAGGACGTAGCAAATTGAGCAACAAGACATGTCCCGATGGGGATTCAGGACCTATAATAATAAATTTGAACCCTCTAACAGGCAAAATCGAAATAGTCATTCAATCAAGCTGATATTTATTTTATAAGTATACATAGGTTAAGTAAGCTTAAGTTTGACCGTCTGTAGACGGTCACATCACAAGGGAATATCGCTCGTGACTTTTGGCAATAGCTTTAGCTATTTATTGCTTCTAAAGCTTTTTTTGAGTTAGTAATCACAAATATAATTATAATAGTATGCAATTTACTTAAATTTAAATACTTATTATAAAATTAATTAGCAGTTTTTAATGAACAATTGCTTTAGTTGATCGTTACTATGTAATATGTTCAAAATTCCAATTTACAGGTATTTTTTTAAGTTAGATGTCTTAAAATATATTTATTTTTGTAATGGTTGTCTCAAAAAAAAATATTGGGTGACTGATTTGTATAAATTGTGCTTTTACTTCTAGCAAAATACTAAATATATGCATATTTTTCCTTTTTATCCAGCCAAATAATGGAAAAATGATTTACATTATCATATCTTTATCTGATATCAGATGTACTGCTCTTTCTTGAAGGAAACAAGTCCTGATTCTGTTTTTGTAGGGAAGTCTACAAACCCACTTGTATAATATGTTTGCATTATTGTTATTCATGTAAACGAAATGATAGACAAGCCACTCAACGTATAGTAGAATAGCTTTCCTTATGTTTCCTATCTTCGTCCTTGGAATTTAGCTAAGGCCGTCCATCAAAGGGACTCCTTAAAATGTGATTATTGTATTCCTCATTTATTGGCAGGCAACTGATTTCTATATATAGCTTCAGCATCCTGCCATTGCACACTGGGCTGAATTGCCAAATAAGTGGCATAAAGTCGAAAATTTTGTGGAAGCAAATAATAATTATAATTATGTATATTCAAACTAGAGTCCCTAAATAGGTAAAATCGATAATCGCTTTTACCAAACATGCAACCCTGTCATTCTGATCAAGCTTCAAAGTCAGGTGATTAGTCAGCTGATGCCTGCGACAAAATTGGCGGGAAATTTTTATTCACTTTGAGCGCTTGGCAAATTTACACAAAAGAAAAATAAGATACTGTAAAAAATGGATTTTGGAGGCCAAGGTATGTAGAATGGATAAAACAAAACAATTTGGTGTTCAAATTTATAATATTTTATATATGTGTACTGTTTTGTATTGTCCAAAAAGATAGAAAACTAAACATATGTGTTCGTCTTCTGTGGAGTAAAAACTAACCTGCGTGTTTCTGCGATATGTAATGTATGTGAAAACAAAGTAGAGAGTGTGTATAAAAAGTTAGTAATAATCTTGTTTGCGGCTTTGGCGGTATTTTGAACTTGTAGATCACATTGAGTTCTGTCATTCAACGCTGCTGGACGTATGGATCGACAGCGGCCGCAACTCTGCCGTTCTTGCAAACTGGATATTTGGCCAATTGACGGAATGTTCGCTAACCAATGAAAGCATTAGTGCAATTAAAAAGAAAGTTAAAAGCTTTGAAATATACATTACTTCGAATTTACAAAAGTGCAGCAGAAATATGCAATCAATAAAACATTCACAGTGGCTATCAAAGAGCTTTAAAATTGGATTGGACAATAAAGAAGATACGGACAGTCTTCAATTGGGTAGACCAAAGCTAAATTATGATGAAGCTGGGCCCCGTCTTAAAAGAAAACTAGCTGCCGATGTTGCAATGAACAATAAGAACGACAGCAAACTTTTGATTCATGCTGCTACAATGGCAGCCAGAAAATCAAATGAAAGTGACACTGCATTTGTGCTTAAAAATTTTAGCAATTCTGAATGTGATGCTACTGAAGCTAAAAGAAAATTCGGTATTGCAGAACCAATACCTTTAACAATAAATGAAGCTTTGGAATTCTTGCTGGAAAACTCGATAAGCAAACGATTATACAATGAAATTCGTCAAATAAGCAAACAGCATAATTGTGATATATATCCAAGCTACTTAAATGTCCAGGAAGCTAAATTGCAATTGAGACCTACGGGTATAACAGTTACAGAAACTATGGCAAAAGATTTGTTAAATCACACTGCTAGCCGCATCGTATTGTTACAACAGGAGGTTTTTGCTAACTTAGAAATCGGCCCAAGCTTAAAATTAATTGCGAGTTACGGATACGATGGATCAACTGGACAAAGTATGTACAAAATAAGATTTGAAACGAACGAACCTGATACTGTTGATCAATCTTTATTTGTTACTACCGTGATACCTCTGAAGCTTATAGACGAAGCAGGAACAATTTTTTGGAATAATAGAACTCCACAGTCTGTAAGATTTTGCCGACCCCTCAAAATGGAATTCGCAAAGGAAACAAGAGATCATGTTCTTGCAGAAAAAAACGATTTTTACACTCAAATAAAACACTTGACTCATTGTGTAGTACCAATATCAAATGAAAGGAAGATCATTGTCTCGTACGACCTTTATATGACTTTAATAGATGGGAAAGTTTTAAACGTTTTAACGGGCACAAAATCTAGCCAGTTGTGTTCAATTTGTGGTGCAGGCCCAAAACAAATTATGGAAACCTATGACACAAATTCTTTTAAACCAAACCCTCGGCATCTTCAATATGGAATAAGTCAACTTCACGCTTGGATACGCATTTTTGTATTGCTGCTCAAAATATCATACAGATTGGGGTTTAAAAAATGCCAAGTAAGAAACGAAAAAGACAAATTAGAAATGATTGAAAGAAAAAAACATATACAAAGAAGATTGCGAGAAGAAATGGGTTTGCATGTAGATAAGCCAAAGCCGAATGGAAGTGGAAACACGAACGATGGCAATACTGCGAGAAAAGCATTTTTAAATACGAAGTTGTTTGCATCAATTTTAGAACTCGACTTGGAGTTACTTGAGAGTCTGCATACTATTCTAATAGCTATTAACTGCGAATTTGCAATCGACGCTTTAAAATTTCAAAATTTCTCAGATAAAACTATTAGATCATACATGTTACATTATTCATGGTATCCTATGTCACCAACTCTCCATAAAATTTTAGTTCATGGATCACAAATAATAACTGCATCAGTAATGCCGGTGGGGTGTCTTAGAGAAAACGCGTCTGAAGCGAAAAATAAATTTTACAAGCGTGATCGGCTACTGCACGCTCGACACAATTCGCGGGTCAATAATATGATGGATGTATTCCAAAGATCTATGGACACTTCAGATCCCCTCATCTCAAGTATATCCATTAAGAAAAGGGCAGCTCGACATAAAAAAAACCCCCTTCCGCGAGACGTCATTGAACTTTTAGAAACACCACATTATAATTTTCCAATAAATGTTGTCTTTAAGTAATGATTACAGTTTTCATGATGACTCCGACTCAGAAACAGATGACATAAATCCATATGCGTTTGAATTAGATGTGGAAAACAATTAAAATATGAATTTTTCTAAAATTGTTAGTAATTAAGACCTGTCTTTAAGTAAGAATTTAATCATAATAAATATTATATTACTATCACTAAAACATAAAAAATATTAAAATTTTTGTACTTTATATATAGTTCTCACACTTTCCTTTGTGATCACGTATACGCATTGTTGCCTTATATGGGCTATTGGGGTAGGCGTGGTCAAATTAACTTCAAATTTTGTTTCAATATTTAGAGTGCAATTCTTATCAAATATACCAAGTTTCAGCTCGATATCTGCGTTATTCGACTTTATGCCACTTATTTGGCAATTCAGCCCAGTGTGAATTGTGCAGTGCTATAGCTCTTTCCTTACTGTAAGTGAAGTTATTCCATGCGAGCCTACCGCACTTGTTATCTTCCCACAGCACCGAATTTACGATAACTTCTTGAATCTTCGAGCAGAACTGGGCGGGAAGTAGACTGTATTTGGGATCGAGTTGGTTCAAGTATGAGCAATGAAGATCGAATGCTTTAGAAAGGTTTAAAGCAAGCAGTTGTTGATAAGGATAGTTCTTCTATATCGATGGGTATACAACCAACAGTTCAGGTAAAACTGTTGCCTGAGTGTCTTGGGAAGCATTGAATGAGAGGCTTAAATCTTGAAGAAATGCATCGAAATTATCATTTTCAATAATTTTCCAATTTTCCAATAGTTTTGGAAAAGTATGGACTTCTAGATCAAATGATTTCGAGAACATAATCGGAGTCCCATCACTTTTATCACTGCTAAACTTATCATTGCTTCTACCGAATCTATCAACTCAAGCAAATGTTCATTAAAAATCGCTTACAAATTATATATTTTATAAATAATAGACACTTAAATTTAAGTAAATTGCATATTTATAGTTAAATGAGTGATTACCAACTATAAAAGTACTTTAGAAGCGAGAAATTACAATCCTTATCGTCAAAAGTCACTTACGTTATTCCCTTGTTATGCAAGCGAACGGCCATATTTTTTTCCGCTCAAACCGACTAGACCGTCTACAGACGGTCTTCAGTTTTTAGCTTTTCAAGAATACTTCTCGATGTATTTTTGTATTTGTCTTACAAATCAAATAGAATAGTATTACCTACGAGCATTCTAATTCACAAATCGATAGACTTAGTCAATATATATTTTTATGGCGATTGAAATTGCAATTTATTTGGTCATAATTAAATTTGGTATCTTCCACAATTTCAATGTTTAACAAAATTCTGTAAAATAACGGTTCATCGGAAAATAATCATATATATAGTATATACTATACTATACTATACTATACTATACTATAGCCTTTTCCACTTGATTTACTTTAAAAACGAAGGAAAACTTGAAAAAAAGTTTTTTTGCAAAGCTACATTAAAAGTTTAAGATATGATTTATTATAAGATATGAAGAAACGGCGATATAATAAAAATTTACATCTTTGCATGTTTTTCTTGACTTTTACGACATCTTAAAAAACAAAAAAGTTTTTCATACTAAAACTTGATTTTAGACCGATCGGTCCTATGGCAGCTACATGACATAGTGGACAGATTCGAACCAATATTGGTGAAGATATAAAGGACAACATGGAATACACAATTTGGAAGTGTGGTTAAAATATCTTAGAAAATAAAAAAGTTTTTCATACTAAAGATGGATTTTCGACGGATGGTTCCCATAGCAGCTATATTGAAGAGTGATCCGATTCCAACCAAATTTGGTAGGGACGTATAAAACATTACCAGATATACAACCTGTGCGATTGGTTGAAATATTTCAAGAAATAACACAACTTTTCATACTAAAGATGTATTTTTATTATGGCAGCTATATGATATCCCACAAAAAAACCTCTAAACGAGGTAAAAATCTAGTGACGTAAGCAATTTCTAGCCCCAAAATTTCTGATATCCAATTTTGTGACGAACAAAATTGAGTTTAATATAAAAATTTTAAATAAAAATATAAATTAAAAAAAAAAAAAATTGGCCTTGTGCACTGTGCGCAAAAAGGGTGAGCTTCTTTGTACATAAAAATAACTTTTTGCGCAGTGCCGAATGCCAATTGTTTTTTTTATTAATTTATATTTTTATTTAAAATTTTTATATTAAACTCAATTTTGTTCGTCACAAAATTGGATATCAGAAATTTTGGGGCTGGAAATTGCTTTCGTCACTAGATTTTTACCTCGTTTAGAGGTTTTTTTTGTGGGATATCAGAAATTTTTGCAATTGCTTTTGCTTTTGACATTGTAAATTTATCATTGTTGAATATTTTTTTATATTTAAAAAAAAATTTTTTTTAATTATAAAGAAAAGTAGGGGGCTCCGCCCCCTGCTCACATCGCTTAAGTTGCTACTCTACTGTCGGAAGCCCCGTACCTACTGTGAAAAAAAAAAGTTTCTCATACTAAGACTTAGACTTCGCCCGATCGGTCCTATGACAGTTATATGATATAGTGGTTCGATTAGAACCAACTTTCTTCAGGATCTATAAGTCTAACTTAAATGCATATTCTATTAGTTTTGTTACGATATCTCCTGTAAAAAAAAGTTTTTTATGCTAAGACTTGATTTTCGCCCGATCGGTCCTATGACAGCTATATGATATAGTGGTCCGATTTGAACCAACTTTGGCCAGGATATATAAAACGAAGTTAAATGCATATTTTATTAGTTTGGTTGAGATATCTCATAAAGCAAAAAAGTTTTTCGTACTAAGACTCCATTTTTCCCCGATCGGTCCTATGACAGCTATATGTTATAGTGGTCCGATTTGAACCAACTTTGGCCAGGATATATAAAACGAAGTTAAATGCATATTTTATCAGTTTGGTTGAGATATCACATAAAACAAAAAAGTTTTTCGTACTAAGACTCCATTTTTCCCCGATCGGTCCTATGACAGCTATATGTTATAGTGGTCCGATTTGAACCAACTTTGGCCAGGATATATAAAACGAAGTTAAATGCATATTTTATCAGTTTGGTTGAGATATCTCATAAAACAAAAAAGTTTTTCGTACTAAGACTCCATTTTCCCCCGATCGGTCCTATGACAGCTATATGTTATAGTGGTCCGATTTGAACCAACTTTGGCCAGGATATATAAAACGAAGTTAAATGCATATTTTATCAGTTTGGTTGAGATATCTCATAAAACAAAAAAGTTTTTCGTACTAAGACTCCATTTTTCCCCGATCGGTCCTATGACAGCTATATGTTATAGTGGTCCGATTTGAACCAACTTTGGCCAGGATATATAAAATGAAGTTAAATGCATATTTTATCAGTTTGGTTGAGATATCTCATAAAACAAAAAAGTTTTTCGTACTAAGACTCCATTTTCCCCCGATCGGTCCTATGACAGCTATATGTTATAGTGGTCCGATTTGAACCAACTTTGCACAGAATATATAAAACCAAGTTAAATGCGTATTGTATCAGTTTGTTTGAGATATCTCATACAACCAAAAAGTTTTTCGTACTTAAACCTGATTTTCGACCGATAGAAAAATGTATACATTCAGTTAACAAGCAATATCTTCCAAACCCCTTGGTCAAAGTTTATGTTTCATATACTAAAAAACGCAAAATTCTACGTACTACAACATACTAAAATTTAACAAAAATCGTTAGAGCCGTTTTGTCAGAAATCGCCAAAATGTAAGCTAAAAAACTTTATTTCACCTGTAGTTTAAGTTTAAAGGTACGCCTAAAAGCCCTCAAGCACACCTTTCCAATGATACCAAGAACAAATCTATAGCTTCTATGGTATGGAAACTGATGAGGTTTCAAATTTAGCGGGATTTAGCGATTTCCCGCTAAACTAGCGGGAAATTTAAAAAGTCGTAAAACAAACATTTCTAGATTTTCAAAAATGAACAAATCCCCATCATAATATCTACGCTTTTTTAGCGCTTTGATACAAACAGACAAACAGACAAACAGACAAACAAAGAAACTAATTTTTCACTTCATTTTTAGTATTCTACTAAAATTTTCAAATTTATTTATCTTTTGAACTAGTTATCTGATTTGGGTCATCAAGGTATCAAACGACGTAAAAGCCCCAACGGCTCCATAAGCTGCGATCATATAAATTTTTCCCCTCCCACTTACACCCCCGTATCTCATGACCCAGGTGAATTAGCAAAAGTTTTAGTATGCCATTTTTTAAGTTAGGACTAAACCTTTCGATCGGTATATAACTCGATCTGATCGGACAGTCGTAGCAAATTTTCCAACTTAGCTGTATATAGTTGTTAGTCGCCTTTCGCACCCTTCGTGCTGCTTTCGTCACTAACGCGAACTGCCGTCCGCAGTGATCGCCTTTTGCACCCTTTGTGCTGCTTTCGTCACTACCACGAACTGCCGTCCGCAGTGTTAGTTGACCGATTCGAGCCAAATTTAGTCAAAATGTGTAAAATAACAACAAATTCAAACTTTGTGAGTTTGGTTAGGATGTCCCAAAAACACAAAATATTTCAAAAAATATTTAGTCATCAAAAAAAGTCAGAAAAAGTTAAGCTTTGATAAATCAGTTTTGACGTTCTTGTGTAATGATGAAAATGTGGGCGCACATCTGAAAAAAAAGTATTAAAAGAAAGCCAAATTTTTAAATATTCTAAAAAAGAATCTCACCATTTAAAAAAAAAAAGGTTTTTCGTCATTTTTAGCCCCATATTTATTTAAAATAAAGTGGGATTGGTTCTTTTAATAGCAAAAAAGTTAAATTTTGTTGCCTAGTGTTATTTAACGCACTTGCAGGTGGAATTTTCCAAAACGCCGTCCTAAAAGCCGATGAATTTGTCATATCTTTGCGTTGTGTAAATTTCAAACTTGTATCTTGAGCAGTTTAGCCTGTACATTGCTCAGTCAGTTGGACAAACAACTTTATATATATAGATCGAAATTTCACATGCTGATCGAGAACAGTTGTCAGAATCTGGAGAGCAGAGCTATAGTTTCTAAAGAGCATTATGCCTTCGTTATGCTCTTTGTTGGTTACGTTCCCACCACTTAATATATTCACCGAACTCACTGTCTGTGCTGGTAAGTTGCCTTCAGCTGCTGCTTCTACGCTACGTTATGTTAGTTTACGTTGTCACTTCGAGCGTTCGGACGTGTTAGCTCATTGCTGAAGCTCTATTATCAACTACATACGATACGAGTGCGCGCGCTCTGAGCAAAAGCAAATGCAACTAGTGGGCCGGTGCTACAGACGAGCTTAATCGACTGTCGGAGACCCCGTACTTACTACGGCAAAAACTAATAATGGGAAAAATAAAAATTATTTAGTTACCTTAAATGCATATTCATTCAGTTTGGTTACGAAATCTCATAAAACTAAAAAGTTGTACATCTAAGACTTGATTTTCGCCCGATCGGTCCTATGATATCTATATCAATTTGAACCAACTTTGGACAGGACATATATAACCAAGTTTAATGCATATTTAATCAGTTTGGTTACGATATTTCACTAAAGAAAAAGTTTTTCATACTGTAACGATCCTTAAGGCTTCACCGGGCCTACTCGATCGGCGATATGAGTTCGTGCAACAAATTTATATTATGCAGCACTTGCGAATAAATAAGAAGGCAGATCGATATTTAATAGTAAATGAAATTTGTTTATTAGCGACACGATGGCCGACTCTTTTAAATTTCAATGTAGGTTTATTTAATTTCGATGCATTGCGTTGATGAATGGTGTCCTCGGGTCTCTGTCCTTGAAATCCGATGCAGACTCGTCGCTTGTCGGTCGCTGGTCTCACTCCTAGTTGTAAAGGGTTTTTTAATTGGCGCGGGTCGATTTTGGCGCCCCGTGGCAGCCATTTTGTTTTCGTGACATCTTTCAAATCTTTTATTTGTTATTCAGTTGTGTAAGCCAAATCATCATGGCAAGTTCTACGATTAAACAGCACGTTCAAATTATAAAACTTTATTATCAAAATGAGTGTTCATTAACGCAAACGTTGCGCGCATTGCGCCCATTTTACGGTAGACGTGGTGGCTCTTCAAAGTCGACTCTTCAACGTTTGGTGGCCAAATTTGAGACGACCGGTTCAGTAAACAATCAGCCAACACCCCACTGTGGATCCGCCCATAGGCCATAAATCAAAAAATCCATCACAAAATAATTTGACCAAATGCATTCAAATTGTCTCTAAACTGTCCAAATTTTTTGGTGACAAACCGGTTTTTTCTGGAAATCTAACGGTATGTTCTAGAAATGGCCTTGAAAGCACGGACACGTGTTCATTTTTGCAAAGCTATGCAGTAAAGTTAGATTTTTGTCACAACAAAAGCAAACTTCAAAGTGGTCAAACGTTTCATTGAGTGCTGCAAATTGAGTAATTTAAAATGGATTTTATAGTTGAAGGTATTTATAACATATTAAGATTTGAATAAAAAAATAATCTAATAAATTCTTCTCGGGAATTTATTTTAAGTGTTTTAATATTTTTTGTGTGTTTTTTGAGCGTCTTTTTCATGTTTAGTTAAACTTTTAGTTGTGATTCCACAAAATTCCACAAATGGTATGTATATGTATGTATTCGTCCAAGATTTTAGATTAAAATGTGTTAAAATGAACTGCAGAAATTTGCAGATGTATGTACAGTCGTAAATATACTAACAGCACCTTTTTTTTAGAGGTTATTTTAAAGTTGTAAAAGTAGTTTTTTTTTAACTGTTCTTGTGTTGTTTTGTCTACGTCTTTCGTCCGTTTGTATTTGCTTCAAAAACAATAAATTTATTTGTTTTTAATTTTAATTTAATTTTGTCTTTCCCACTTCAATTCGATTTTATTAGACTCATACCATAAGTGTGTTTTTGCACGCCTCTACATTTTTAATTTATGGTGCTCGCATGATGGAATCAACGCACAAAAATTGGGAAATGTACTTGAAATTATTAAAGAAAAAATTGAAAGCGAGGGCTACATTGCAGAGTTTGACGTTTTAGAAAAACGTGTAAGGTACATTTGTAGGAGAATTGCAACTTTCTGGGAAAGATATAAACGGAAAAAATCATCTGTTCTCCAGTACCAACTTAATTGGTTAAATGAAAAGGAAAACATTTCATTAAAATGCACCGAGCCTATATTACAGCGATCAGCAGAAAGTGTGCTTGGGCGTCCAAGACATGATTTTGCGGAGACCTCAGGTAGAACAAAGCGACGGCGTTTAGCTCTGCTGAATGAAATAGATGAGTCCGCAGTATCTTCTTTATGCAATGATCATCAAATGAACAACTTATTGCCAGCAGATCCAATTGAGGTCCTTTCCTTTTTAATGGAGACTTCTTTAACTAAAAGCCAATATTTGCTTATAAGGAGTTTTGTAAACAGCAAAATATCTTTTGATTTCTTCCCAAGTTATCAAAGTATACTGAGCTCAAAAAAGAAGAGATACCCGAAAAATATTTCTGTGGACGAGTCTCAAGCTGAAGTCGAGTTGCAAAGCTTACTGGATAACACCGCATCAAGCATATTGGAGCTTCAAGCTGATGTTGTACGAACGGTCTCTGCAGATTCTGCTAAAAATTTAATCTTAATCGGAAAATGGGGATTTGATGGCAGTACCGGGCAAAGCGAATACAAACAAAAGTTTTCAAATGCTGAATTAGACGACAGGAGCTTATTTGTAACATCATACGTTCCTCTTCAGCTTGTTGCTCAGCTAGATGGTCAAATAATTTGGAAAAACCCCCGACCATCTTCTACACGATATTGTCGCCCAATCAGGTTCCAGTTCAAGAAAGAGACGTCCGAACTATCGATTAAAGAAGAGAAATATTTCAGAGAAAAAATACGCCTATTAAACCCAACTGAAATATCCACTTTAAACAGGCAAATTCGAATTACCCATAGTTTGCATCTGACCATGGTAGATGGGAAAGTATGCAACGCCCTTAGTCGGCAAAGTGTTATATATGTGGAGCAAAGCCAACAGAAATGAACGACGTCGAAAAATGTTTAAGTAAAGAAGTTCATCAAATATATTATGAATTTGGCTTGTCTCCACTACACTCTTATATACGCTTCTTTGAATATTTTCTACACATTTCTTATAAATTAGAAGTCAAAATGTGGCAAATAAGAGATGCCGAAATGAAGATTTCCGTATTGGAACGAAAAAAGAAAATTTCGTGAAAGAATGGGAATAATTGTGGACAAACCCAGAGATGGAGGCAGGAGATCGTCGAACGATGGAAATGTCGCAAGAAAATTCTTTTCAAATGCAGCTTTGAGCTCCAAAATTACTGGAATTAATGAAAGATTAATTCATAAATGTGCAACTTTATTGCAAACCATCGGATGCGGATATAAAATCAATGCAGAAAAATTTAAAAACTACGCACTGGATACTGCGAACGATTTAATAACTGAATATCCATGGTACTATTTACCGGCGACCGTCCATAAGGTGTTAATCCATGGTTCAGCTGTGATAGAGCATGCATTAGTATCTATTGGAGAGCTGTCAGAGGAAGCTGCTGAATCCAATAATAAGGAGATAAAAAAATGTAGACTTCAGCACAGCTGGAAAGTGTCACGCACTTTATCAAACACCGACGTAATAAACAACTTACTTTTACGATCAGATCCATTTATAACTGGGCAAAGGCAACTTCCTAAGAATCAAAAATCTTCCTTATTAAAATCTGTTTTTGATTTATTAGATGATTCTCACTAGTTTTTATTTTTTTTGTTAGCCTAATTATTATTTTATTACTTTTGTTTTCCTAATGTACATTTTGTTTTTTGATTTGAATTATGAAAATAAATAACTTTTTGTTGCAAGATTCTTGCTTTAAAAAAAAAATTGAATTTTAAAAAGTAGTTTGGTAGTTATGGTAGTAATTAGATTTATGTAATGATGATTTATTGTGTAAGTTTTGTTTATATCAGTTTAAAAGCAATTAGATGATTTTAACACTGGTTATTTCTATGGCAGCTATATTAAATAGTGATCCTATTTGTCTAATTTTTATAAAATATTTTTTAAATATTTTTCTATAATTTTTGTGAAAATTTCAATGCGATATCACCACTAGAAGTATTTATGGCCGCGTCTCCATACAAGCGGATCCACTGTGCACCCGTACGTTCAAGGAACGCAAGATCAGCCGAGAACATTGCCGCGGTCGATGAAAGTGTACAGCAGAACCTCGTCTATTCCTCGCCGTGCAAAAGAACTTGGCCTTTTGCAGACCTCAACTTGACCAATTTTGCGTCGGGACTTGGGCCTACACCCGTACAAGATCCAACTGACCCAGGAGATCTAAGTTCATGACCATAGACAACGCTGTTTGTTCGCTGACTGGGCCTCGAATATTTATACATTATAGGGTCGGAGATGCCTCCTTCTACTAACGAAGACATATACCCTTTTACTTATTTTTTAAGTAACGGGTATAACAATGTTTTTTAAGAATTAACTATTATTATTAAAATTTATTATTATAGGCATTAAATCCCCATTGGGCATGTCTTGTTGCTCAATTTGCCTCGTCCTCCTTATTATGAGACTCGAAAAGGAAGTTTATTTTTCCAAATTTGAACATTAGCAGCTTCGTCAGGCTAAAAACTGATTTTGGTTATCAACTGCTTCATGTTCACAATTGTTTCAACTTCCTCAGGTTATCAACTGCTTTATATTGTCAACTGTTTCAGGTTTAATTCAAGTAGCAATTGCTTCAGGTCTAAGAAAAAATTCTGCATAGTTTGAAATCAATTCAAACTTTGCGGGACTAGACTTAGTTGAGAATTTTAAGGAGCAAGAATGATATAAGGGTTTGAATGCCATTTTGTGACTTAGCTTAAACCTAATACATAAGTTACCGACCCCTGTACTGAGTAACAGACCACAGTCATATTTGCGTCGTCAGAACTAGATAGGAATTATTTGATGCATTTTCGATAAGTCTAATAATATTAAAACTATTGCATACTCTTAGAAGCTTATTTTACTTCTGGAACTTTGGCACGATAACACTGCTGTTCTACTTGGCCGATCTTACTGCGATTTTATAGGATAATAGATAATAGCAACTTGCAACTCTTATACCCACAAAAAACGTATTATCTTAAAAACTTTGGGTGTGATGGTTTTTCGCGATTTGCGGTGGCAAAAGGGGGGCGTGGATTGATCTGCGTGAGGCAGCGCCGTTTCGTGTGGGGGGGGGGGGACAACCGCCCCGGGCGCTCAGATATTAGGGGCGCTAAAAATATAAAATTTTGAAATATTTCAAATAGAGTTTGAACTTGAAAATAAGTTTAGGGGTTGAGGCTGAAGTTAACTTAATCAGACAACGAAAAGTACGAAAACAATTTTAATGCAGATGATAGCAAAAACATGCCAGAAACTGAAACATTTCTAATTCCATTTTTAGAATCTGTCTATCGATCATTTGCCAACTAAATTTAAAATTTGAGCCACCTTTTAATGTTTCTGAGGATATGAATTATTAAACATGCTTTAACACTAAATCCAAATTGGACAGGGATCTTGAAATCATACAATTGATTTCACAACGATTTTTGTCACATCAGTATTAGCAGATCGTTTATTTAGCAAACTTCAAATAAATTTGAACCACTTACGATCATCTATTGGACAAGAGAGACTTAGCAGTCTCCGTTTGCTATCAATCGATCATCTCCAAATATGGGTAAAATAATTTATGATTTTCCATTCATAAAAGCTAACAAAATAGGTATTAATTTGGGGGAGCTTAAATCAATTTTACAATGACAAACCATTATAAAATTAAAGTTTAAAATTTTGAATTTTAGCATGTATTTGTAATTTATGTATCAGGATGTTATTGTTAAATTCAGACAATATGCGGATAAAATAGAAACGACTCAGCATTTAAAAAATCAAAGAAGTCTAAAATATTTGACGTTAGATCTAGAATAAAATCAAAGAGTATTGTCACCCAATTTGGTTCCTCTAACGGTTATAGTCTCGGAGATAAAAGTGTTCCAAATGGTGTTTAATAATCTGTCGGGAATCTAATAGTACCCATTTTCGGGTAACGAGCTAATTGTCACATTATAAGTTTTTATTTTTGTAGCATTAAGGTTATTTTAATAATCAAAATCTTTGCCCCGGGCGCAATTTTTCGTCGCGATGGCGCTGGCGTTAGGCATATTGAAATCTGTGTGTCAAATTTGGTTTTGCTATCTCTAATAGTCTCTGAGATCCCTTTGAACAAACAGACGAGCGAACGGACAGACAGACAGACGGACGGACAGACACACCTAGCTGTAACGATTCGGCTGTTGATACTGAACAAGAAAATATATACTTTATAGGGTCGGAGGTGCCTCCTTCTCCCTGTTACGCACATTCCAACGAACACAATATACCCTTTTACTTATTTTTTAAGTAACGGGTATAAAAATGGTTTTGATAAAAAATATATACGAGTAAAAACCAACAGTTTTCATAGAACTATCAATATTAGATACAAATTAAACAAGTGCAATTAATTAAAATAATAATACAAATAATGCAATTATCCATAATATTCGTGGTATGGAAAACCCAAACATAGCGTGCTATGCTAATTCGACCTTTCAGTGTCATAGAACAGCAAGATGTTTAATGAATTGAAATTCTTTGGAAATTATTAAACAATTGATTACGCATAAGCTCGTTGAAATAAAATAAAATTTGATTGCTCAGTTATATATACCCCAAGAAAGTAAGCTTAACATAAACAAGCTAATATGCTTAAATTTCGGTTTTTGGAAAAATATTGAAGCAATTGCGGAGCTTGTCTTCAAACTCAGTCTCTTCTTAAAAGTTCTGGCTGGTACTAAAATTCTCACTTTGCTTAGTTGATTAGTTGAACATGAAAATAACAAATTTGAATTTAACAAACATTCCTCAAACTGAGCTAATATTTAAAAATAAAAGATATTATCAAGTGCTGTATTTCACCATGGTCCCGGATTCAATGAAGGTCTATTTTAGTTATCAACTACTTCAGGTCTAAGAAAAAAATTCTGCATAGCTTGAAATCAATTCAAACTTTTCTGGTTTAAAAATTATTTTATGAGACAAATTAGGCAAAAACGAAAATTGTGTCTTTTGTTGCTTTACATATTCAGCAAGCAACACAACACTTGCATAAATGCAAGGAGCATGATTTTCACGATAATACTGCTGTTCTACTTGTCCGATCTTGCTGCGACTTTATAGGATAATAGATAATAGCAACTTGCATCTGTAATACCCACAAAAAACGTATTATCTTAAAAACTGTAGGTGTAGTGGTTTTTCGCGATTTGCGAAGACGGAAGGGGACGTGATAAAATTTTAAAACAAACTTGACCCACGTGGGGTACATAGAAATCTGCGTGCCAAATTTGGTTACCCTATCTCTTTTAGTCTCTGAGATCGTTTTGTTTAAAGAAATTACTTGAATTACTTGGAAATCACTAAATCGCCATATCTTTTCTACTTGGCCGATCTTACTGCGATTTTATAGGATAATAGATAATAGCAACTTGCAACTCTAATACCCACAAAAAACGTTATATCTTTAAATCAGTGGGTGTGGTGGTTTTTCGTGATTTGCGGGTTCGGAGGGGGGCGTGACTTCAATTTGAAACAAAGTTGATCTGCGTTGGGTATATAGAAGTCTGTGAGTGAAAGATTGGTATCTCTATCTCTTATTGTCTCTGAGATCCTTTTGTTCATACGGACGGACGACGGACACTTGCATATATGCAAGTGCTGTGTTGCTTGCTGAATATGTCATATCGACAGTAAACCAACAAAAGACACAATTTTTGTTTTTATCTCATACAACATTTTGTAAACCATAAAAGTTTGAATTGATTTCAAACTATACAGAATTTTTTTCTAAGACCTGCAGCTACTTTAATTAAACCTCAAGCAGTTGCTAATATAAAACAGTTGATAACCTGAGGATGTTGAAACAATTGTGAACATGAAGCAGTTGATAACCAAAATCAGTTTTTAACCTGACGAAGCTGGTAATTTTCAAATATGGAAAAAAATCTACCTTTTCGAGTCTCATAATTAGGAGGACGAGGCAATTTGAGCAAAAAGACATGCCCAATGGGGATTCAGGGCCTATAATAATAAATTTTAACAATAATTAAAACATTAAAAAAAAAAATTTTTGTACAATTCTTAAAATAACGGTTATCCTGTTGTCGGGATCTCGACTATAGCCTTTTCCACTTGTTTAAATATTACAAATGTTTTTAAAGTTGTATTAACTTGAGAATGTTGTATTTGATTTGGTATATAAAACACAAATATTGGCTCAGAGGTTTAGAAGATATAGCCTGTTAACTGAATATAAAAGTGTGAAACCTAAAAACAGATTCGAAATTAACTTTCGAATCAATTTCAGGAACGACCTTCTTACACACAGATTTGATTGTAATTTCGAGAAATTAAAAAATGTCGGTAAAACACAAATTGACAAATGAAACTGTGAAATCTGTTTTTGTAAGACTTTCTTTCCCGGTTACTTAAAAAATAAGTAAAAGGCTATAATGTGGTTGTTGAAATGTATGTAACTGGGAGAAGGAGGCACCTCCGACCCTATAAGATACATATATTCTTGATTAGCATCCACTGCCGAGTCGATACAGTCTGTCCGTCTGTCCGTCCGTCCGACCGTGTGAACAAAAGGATCTCAGAGATTATAAGAGATATAGATACCAAACTTTCACTCACAGACTTCTATAAACCTCGCAGAACAGAAGTATTAACGTGCCAAAATTCTTAAAGTAAAATAAGCTTCTTAGTATGCAAAAGTTTTAATATTATTAGTCTTAAAAAAAATGCTTTAAATAATTCTCAACTGGTTCTGACGACGCAAACATAACATTCGGCTTGAATCACCAATCGAGGCAACCCAAATGGTACTGATGATAGGGACTGGCATCTCTTGAATCAGCTGTACTATTCCAATGTCCACGCTTTTATGCAAGTGTTGTGTGTTGTTGGTTTTATAATGTGGCCTGTTACTCAGTAGAGGGGTCGGTAACCAAAAAAAATTGAAAAGTTGACCTAAAATCTTATGTATTAAGTTTGAAATAAGTCACAACGGCAACATAATATAGCACTCAACCCTTTTTTATTATTCTTGCACCTTAAAATTCTCAACTAGTTCTAGTCACGCAAAGATCGCATTAAGTTTAAATTGTTGGTCAACTAGCATAAACGGTACTGAGGATGGAAAATGAACATCTCTTCAAATCATGCTCCTTGAATTTATGCAACTGTTGTGTTGCTTGCTGAATATGTCATATCGACAGTGAACCAACAGAAGACACAAGTTTTGTTTTTGCCTAATTTATCTCATACAATATTTTGTAAACCATAAAAGTTTGAATTTATTTTAAACTATGCAGAATTTTTTTCTTAGACCTGAAGCAATTGCTACTTGAATTAAACCTGAAACAGTTGACAATATAAAGCAGTTGATAACCTGAGGAAGTTGAAACAATTGTGAACATGAAGCAGTTGATAACCAAAATCAGTTTTTAACCTGACGAAGCTGCTAATGCTCAAATTTGGAAAAAAAAAATTTCCTTTTCGAGTCTCTTAATTAGGAGGACGAGGCAAATTGAGCAACAAGACATGCCCCCATGGGGACTCAGGGCCTAAAAAAATAAATTTTAATAATAATAGTTAATTCTTAAAAAACATTGTTATACCCGTTACTTAAAAAATAAGTAAAAGGGTATATGTCTTCGTTGGGAGAAGGAGGCATCTCCGACCCTATAATGTATATAGTAACATATGTAATGCACATAACCACCTAAATATTCTCGCACATATTCCCCCTATCAAGTAATAAGATATCAATAAGAATAACAAACTGGTGAAAATAACAATTCAAGCGGTCCCACGATCGAAACAGTTAATATAACATCCGCTAGAATTGCTATTCCCACCAAGGGTCAAATCTGCCGACGCGGCACAAATCCAGGCTGTTGCTTAGCACTCAAATATTCATCTTCTCGATAAGACCGATCTCTAAGATCTCTTTCTGTTTTTATTAGAGCGCAAAGCTCATCTCCAAAAGCTCACAGCCGAGGTTTGTTAAGCGACGTCAAACTATTTTACAATTAGTCTTGAATTATTATCAAACTCCGATGTTCAACTCGCTTTAAGCTTTTATTTTAATAAAGTTTAAACCCGTTATTGGCGCAGCCGGTAGGATATGTTAAGTGTTTTTAATCAACGATATTAAAAGACTACTAAGGATCGGAAACCCAAAGTCAAGAATAAAAATTGAACTTTAATAAACCAAAGTACATATCCGCCAAGGAACATACGTGCGTGTGCAAGTTACAAGCAAAGTGTTAACCACTAAAGGACAACTGAAGTATAAATAAACGTGACAAACTTTGTTAATTGTGCTTTGTGACCGCTAAAGGATAATCGTAATCCCAGGCCACAACAATACAAAGAAAACAAAAATACTAAATGAAAAATAAATAAAGACACCAATCAACCAACATCAATCATGGCAACTCCAACAAGCCCAAGCCCATCCCCATCAACTCCACCAATGGTTTTGTCATAGCTTCTCCTAAAGCAAGCTCTTGGACAAATAAAACAAGTGCCGATTTTGAATGGAGAAACTGAAGAACTCAGCTGTACCCCACTCAAGATATGAGACAACACAACGTTCTATTCGGAGCTATTGAGCTACAAACTTCTGGAACAGCACAGCGGGTCGCACAGCTGTCAGGAGCCACAGACTGGACACTACTGAGGAACGCGCTGATTGACGAATTCAAAACACAGACGACCTTCGAGGAACTGCTTCGTCGATTATATAATACAAATTATAACGGAAATATCCGTAAGTTTATAGAAGACCTTGAATTCAAATCTTTTGTAATTTCAAACAAATTAATGTTGGAAGGCATACACACAAATACACTTTTATACACAAATGCAATAAACAACACAATCAAGGACGTTATGTCAAGAAAGCTACCCGACCGAATTTTTATGACTCTGGCTAGGTACGATATTACGACAATAACTAAATTAAGCAAGCAAGCAACAATTAAACAAAATCTAAATCAGGGTAGATTTCAAAACCCAATGAACTACCAACAAAACAGAAATTCAGCCAACACTTCAAATCCGTCTGTTAAAAGACAACGCGAAAGTTCTAGTGGTCAATCCAAAATGGATACTGCCGAAAATTTTCATCACGCAGCCTCGGACCAAGAACAGAATGAAACCCCTTCATTCGATTAATCATGAACAACATTCACCTCAAATGCGTAATCGACACAGGTTCCTCTATAAACCTAATGTAAAAGAACTTTTTGAATTTCCCAATTAAAACCTGACATTTGGAAGTCCAAACGGTAAAAGGAAATATTTGTTTAAACTACGAAACGAAATAATACTTTACACATATAATCTCAAAACCGCCCATAATACAACAGGTAGAACACCAGCAGACATTTTTATACACGCGGAAACCCCAGAGTATAACGCACAACTAAACAAAACAATTCAAATAGATAAATTAAATGAAAAACGTTCAGATTTTCAATTTGATACTAACTTTAGAGAATCACCTTTGGTACGTTCAAAATTAACTAATTCATTCAAAAAGACCGGTAATTTGAGACAAGTAGACGAAAAACATTTCGAAGAGACTAACAGAGGGTGAAAAATAATACACTACAAATCTAAATTTAAAAAGAAAAAGAAAATTAAGAAGAGCAAATATGATAATTTCAGATCATCGCCTAAAGACAACCAAAATCAGGAAACTACAACATAAAATAATTCCTTTTATAATACAATTCTTACTAATGTATTTCATCCAACAAACAAATGGCCAAAGTATAGAAGTAAACCCAATCCAATCGAAAAACGGTTACCTTATATTTAAAACAGGAACTATTAACTTACCAATAAATTATGAATACCACTATCTAGCTGTTAATCTTACAAAAATTTAAAATACATTCAATAATTTAATGAAACAAGCTAAAGAATTTGAAACATTATCCCAAATTCAATATTTAACAGAAAAATTGGAAAGAGAAATGAACGGCATAAGAATAGCAAAACGCAACAAAAGAGGCCTTATCAATTTTATGGGAACATACCATACCTATTTGGCACGTTAGATCAAGAAGATAAAGGAGAACTAGAATCCAAAATAAATAACTTATCAGAAAATAGCGTTCAAGCAAATGAACTAAACCAAATAATCGATGTAATAAATAGAGGAATAGAAGTTACAAATACTTTAACATATATTAACGAAGCAGACAACAAATTAGCAATAAATACATTTAATCTACAAGAATTTACAGAATATATCGAAGACATAGAGCTAGGAATGCAGTTAATAAGATTAGGTATATTTAACCCAATATTACTAAAACACAGTCCATTATCCCACGTTAACTCTGAAAAAATTTTAAATATTAAGACTTCTACATGGTTAAAAACAACTACAAATGAAATTTTGATAATTTCCCATATTCCTCGCGAAATCATCAATACGCCAATTTTTTAAATAGTCCCATACCCAGACGCAAACAGAAACATTTTAACTTAAACTATACATGACAAATATTTTATACAAAATAATAAAGTATATACTGAAAAGACAAAGGATCTAGTAGTGAACAAGTGTATAATAGGAATTTCAAACCAAGACACAACTGAATGTAGATATTCAAAAACACATAAATCTTTTGAAACAAAATATGTAGAGCCTAATGTAATGTTAACTTGGAACTTACCTAAGACTATTTTAAATCAAAATTGTAAAACCGAGAAATAACAATAGAAAGTAATAATATTATAAAAGCATTAAATTGTTCAATTCAATTGGAAGAAATATTGATCACAAGTACTATTTTAGATTACACACAAACTATTTATGTAAACAATAATGTAACTAACTAGAACCACTCTCATATATCCAAGCAAAAGAAATTGTACAACAACAAACTAAATATTACAACACATTTCAAATTATTACTTTAACAACACTTATAGTTATTGTAATTATACTGGTTCTATATTTTAGCTATAAGTATAAAAGCATGCCACGCAAAATAATTGTTAAATATAAGAAACAAACAGAAACAATCCCACAATCATATATTGTTCAATTAAACCCTACATCAAATTAAACCGCAAATGTTGTTGTCGAACCCGAGCCAACACTATACCCTAATATTACCGCCTGAGGACAAGCTAAGTTTTATGTAATGCACATAGCCACCTAAATATTCTCGCACATATTCCCCCTATCAAGTAATAAGATATCAATAAGAATAACAATCTCGTGAAAATAACAATTCAAGCGCTCCCACGATCGAAACAGTTAATATAAACATCCGTTAGAATTGCTATTCCCACCAAGGGTCAAATCTGCCGACGCGGCACAAATCCAGGCTGTTGCTTAGCACCCAAATATTCGTCTTCTCGATAAGAGCAATCTCTAGGATCTCTGTTTTTATTAGAGCGCAAAGCTTATCTCCAAAAGCTCACAGCCGAGGTTTGTTAAAGCAGGTCATCCACAGTCGAATCTGTTTGACGAACTGTTCATCGAACAAGAATTACATTTGCCCACTAACTATTTCAAACATTGCTTGCAAACATCATTTGTAGAAAGTTTTCACAGAGTAAACATGTCATCTGATAACGATACAATAATTGCCTTGATGGCGATACATATTTATTCCATCAACTGAGGACTCCTGGTCATACAGAAAATGTATCTAATGGAAGTACCAGATGTTTGGCTTATAAATATCGTCCACTCCAGCGCCAGATCTTTCGCACCTCTTTTTTTTTTGAAGCTCGCGTCTGTATGATGCACGCAGGGAATTCACCTTTTTTTAACAGCCTCAACGGTTGCCTCTTCATCGACTTCTTTGTATTTATTTAATAATAAGTACCACGATTTGTTTCGCATATTCTTGTTTTTGTATGCCTCGCTTTTTGCTTGCCACAGTGCTGGCTCATTTTACAGACAATAATTGAATTCTAGCAAAAATTGCTTCGACATTTTTGATATGTGTTTACGCTACGAAAACTTTTGACAAATGATGTTTGTGCCAACATTGCCATCCATTATCGAATTGTTGAATCGAACACACGAAAAATAGAATCAGTTCTATTTTTCTCGAACAAAACAAGCAACACAAAATTTGAAAACGAACACTACCACCAACGACGAATATTTCGTCGAATCAAACACGTTCGTCAAACAAATTCGACTGTGGATGGCCTGCTTAAGCGACGTTTTTATTTTAATAAAGTTTATATTTTTTTAAATAAACTAAAGTCGGAACTCGTTATTATATATATTCTTGATCAACATCAACTGTAACGATCCTTAAGGCTTCACCGGGCTAACTCGGTCGGCGATACGAGTTCGTGCAACAAATTTAAATTATGCAGCACTTGCGAATAAATAAGAAGGCAGATCGATATTCAATATTAAATGGTAATCATTTATTACTCGACTTACTCAAATGTCAATGTAGGCTTATTTAATTTCGATGCGCAGCTTTGATAAATGGTGTTCTCGGGTCTCTGGTCGATGTCCATGAAATCCGATGCAGGCTCGTCTATCGTCGGTCGCTGGTCTCACTCCTGCTTGTAGTTCGATTCGTCTCTCGTACTGGGAACCCAGCTACTGCAAGGGTATCGGGAACGGGTCCTGCGACAGCTAGGATTGTCGAACGTAGATCCTGCGACAGCGAGGATAAATCCTCCTTGACCCGCTATTGTAGGGACAACTAAATGTATGTCCTGCGACAGCAAGGACGGATACTCGAGGTCCCGCAACTGCAAGGATGACTTAACTTATTCCTGCGACAGCAAGGCTCTTTTAATTTATTCCTGCGACAGCGAGGCTCTAGGATACTAATGCTACTATTACAATTACTGGATCCTGCGACAGCGAGATTTATTTTTTGATTCCGCATCAGCAGGAACTATATCCTGCTACAGCAAGGATATCTACGATGTTTCCTGCGACAGCAAGGATTATAACTTGATATTGCAAAGCTACTTCTGATGCATCCTGCAACAGCAATGACTATATCCTGCAGTATCAATTATAACCTGATACTGCAAAGTTTTCTATGATGCGTCCTGCGACAGCAAAGACTAGATCCTGCTACAGCAATGATATCTACGATGGTTCCTGCGACAGCAAAGATTATAACCTGCTACTGCAAAGTTATCTATGATGCGTCCTGCAACAGCAAAGACTGTATCCTGCTACAGCAAGGATATCTACGATGGTTCCCGCGACAGCAAGGATTATAATTTAATACTGCAAAGTTATCTATGATGCGTCCTGCGACAGCAAAGACTATATTCTGCCACAGCATGGATATCTACGATGGTTCCTGCGACAGCAAGGATGAAACCTGCTACTGCAAAGTTATCTATGATGCGTCCTGCGATAGCAAAGAGTATATCCTGCTACAGCAAGGATATCTTCGATGGATTTTTGGAGGATCTTGTGTCAACAAGGATTGGTGTTTTGTCCTGCTATTGCAAGGACCGATCGGTGTTACTCGTTTGTTAGCTCCACTCCAAGTGTGTCGCATGCGCTGTCGCTCGCTCTTTTATACTCTGGCCGCCGTAGGTAACGGCATTTCTGCTTGCCTGTATGACAGACGCGTCGCTGAAAAGGAGCATAGCAGAGGCGTCGCTGAAAATGTAAAATTGTTGTGGGGAACACATAGTTGTTCCTCACACTCCCCTCTTTTTTCGGGTAACCCCAAATGAAAAGTCGTGGTAGATATATTTTTTTATTCAATTTTTATTTAATTTTGTACCGCCGCGGCTCCACCCACACCAGGTGTACCCTCCATCCTAGCCCCTAGCAAAGTTTTAACCACTAAAGGACAACTGAAGTATAAATAAACGTGACAAACTTTGTTAATTGTGCTTTGTGACCGCTAAAGGATAATCGTAATCCCAGGCCACAACAATACAAAGAAAACAAAAATACTAAATGAAAAATAAATAAAGACACCAATCAACCAACATCAATCATGGCAACTCCAACAAGCCCAAGCCCATCCCCATCAACTCCACCAATGGTTTTGTCATAGCTTCTCCTAAAGCAAGCTCTTGGACAAATAAAACAAGTGCCGATTTTGAATGGAGAAACTGAAGAACTCATGGCGTTCGTGAGAAGAGTGGACTACATAATGCAGCTGTACCCCACTCAAGATCTGAGACAACACAACGTTCTATTCGGAGCTATTGAGCTACAAACTTCTGGAGCAGCACAGCGGGTCGCACAGCTGTCAGGAGCCAAAGACTGGACACTACTGAGGAACGCGCTGATTGACGAATTCAAAACACAGACGACCTTCGAGGAACTGCTTCGTCGATTATATAATACAAATTATAACGGAAATATCCGTAAGTTTATAGAAGACCTTGAATTCAAATCTTTTGTAATTTCAAACAAATTAATGTTGGAAGGCATACACACAAATACACTTTTATACACAAATGCAATAAACAACACAATCAAGGACGTTATGTCAAGAAAGCTACCCGACCGAATTTTTATGACTCTGGCTAGGTACGATATTACGACAATAACTAAATTAAAGCAAGTAGCTCAGAGAGAGGGACTATACGAAAACAACTTTTCTGACCGTTCAAAAACCAACAATTCAACAAAATCTAAATCAGGGTAGATTTCAAAACCCAATGAACTACCAACAAAACAGAAATTCAGCCAACACTTCAAATCCGTCTGTTAAAAGACAACGCGAAAGTTCTAGTGGTCAATCCAAAATGGATACTGCCGAAAATTTTCATCACGCAGCCTCGGACCAAGAACAGAACGAAACCCCTTCATTCGATTAATCATGAACAACATTCACCTCAAATGCGTAATCGACACAGGTTCCTCTATAAACCTAATGAAAAAGAACTTTTTGACTTTCTGACATTTGGAAGACCTGACATTTGGAAGTCCAAACGGTAAAAGGAAATATTTGTTTAAACTACGAAACGAAATAATACTTTACACATATAATCTCAAAACCGCCCATAATACAACAGGTAGAACACCAGCAGACATTTTTATACACGCGGAAACCCCAGAGTATAACGCACAACTAAACAAAACAATTCAAATAGATAAATTAAATGAAAAACGTTCAGATTTTCAATTTAATACTAACTTTAGAGAATCACCTTTGGTACGTTCAAAATTAACTAATTCATTCAAAAAGACCGGTAATTTGAGACAAGTAGACGAAAAACATTTCGAAGAGACTAACAGAGGGTGAAAAATAATACACTACAAATCTAAATTCAAAAAGAAAAAGAAAATTAAGAAGAGCAAATATGATAATTTCAGATCATCGCCTAATGACAACCAAAATCAGGAAACTACAACATAAAATAATTCCTTTTATAATACAATTCTTACTAATGTATTTCATCCAACAAACAAATGGCCAAAGTATAGAAGTAAACCCAATCCAATCGAAAAACGGTTACCTTATATTTAAAACAGGAACTATTAACTTACCAATAAATTATGAATACCACTTTCTAGCTGTTAATCTTACAAAAATTTAAAATACATTCAATAATTTAATGAAACAAGCTAAAGAATTTGAAACATTATCCCAAATTCAATATTTAACAGAAAAATTGGAAAGAGACATGAACGGCATAAGAATAGCAAAACGCAACAAAAGAGGCCTTATCAATTTTATGGGAACATACCATACCTATTTGGCACGTTAGATCAAGAAGATAAAGGAGAACTAGAAACCAAAATAAATAACTTATCAGAATATAGCGTTCAAGCAAATCAACTAAACCAAATAATCGATGTAATAAATAGAGGAATAGAAGTTACAAATACTTTAACATATATTAACGAAGCAGACAACAAATTAGCAATAAATACATTTAATCTACAAGAATTTACAGAATATATCGAAGACATAGAGCTAGGAATGCAGTTAATAAGATTAGGTATATTTAACCCAAAATTACTAAAACACAGTCCATTATCCCACGTAAACTCTGAAAAAATTTTAAATATTAAGACTTCTACATGGTTAAAAACAACTACAAATGAAATTTTGATATTTTCCCATATTCCTCGCGAAATCATCAATACGCCAATTTTTTAAATAGTCCCATACCCAGACGCAAACAGAAACATTTTAACTTAAACTATACATGACAAATATTTTATACAAAATAATAAAGTATATACTGAAAAGACAAAGGATCTAGTAGTGAACAAGTGTATAATAGGAATTTCAAACCAAGACACAACTGAATGTAGATATTCAAAAACACATAAATCTTTTGAAATAAAATATGTAGAGCCTAATGTAATGTTAACTTGGAACTTACCTAAGACTATTTTAAATCAAAATTGTAAAACCGAGAAATAACAATAGAAAGTAATAATATTATAAAAGCATTAAATTGTTTAATTCAATTGGAAGAAATATTGATCACAAGTACTATTTTAGATTACACACAAACTATTTATGTAAACAATAATGTAACTAACTAGAACCACTCTCATATATCCAAGCAAAAGAAATTGTACAACAACAAACTAAATATTACAACACATTTCAAATTATTACTTTAACAACACTTATAGTTATTGTAATTATACTGGTTCTATATTTTAGCTATAAGTATAAAAGCATGCCACGCAAAATAATTGTTAAATATAAGAAACAAACAGAAACAATCCCACAATCATATATTGTTCAATTAAACCCTACATCAAATTAAACCGCAAATGTTGTTGTCGAACCCGAGCCAACACTATACCCTAATATTACCGCCTGAGGACAAGCTAAGTTTGGGAATATGTAATGCACATAGCCACCTAAATATTCTCGCACATATTCCCCCTTTCAAATAATAAGATATCAATAAGAATAACAATCTCGTGAAAATAACAATTCAAGCGCTCCCACGATCGAAACAGTTAATATAAACATCCGTTAGAATTGCTATTCCCACCAAGGGTCAAATCTGCCGACGCGGCACAAATCCAGGCTGTTGCTTAGCACCCAAATATTCGTCTTCTCGATAAGAGCAATCTCTAGGATCTCTGTTTTTATTAGAGCGCAAAGCTTATCTCCAAAAGCTCACAGCCGAGGTTTGTTAAGCGACGTTTTTATTTTAATAAAGTTTATATTTTTTTAAATAAACTAAAGTCGGAACTCGTTATTATATATATTCTTGATCAACATCAACTGTAACGATCCTTAAGGCTTCACCGGGCTAACTCGGTCGGCGATACGAGTTCGTGCAACAAATTTAAATTATGCACCACTTGCGAATAAATAAGAAGGCAGATCGATATTCAATATTAAATGGTAATCATTTATTACTCGACTTACTCAAATGTCAATGTAGGCTTATTTAATTTCGATGCGCAGCTTTGATAAATGGTGTTCTTGGGTCTCTGGTCGATGTCCATGAAATCCGATGCAGGCTCGTCGCTCGTCGGGCGCTGGTCTCACTCCTGCTTGTAGTTCGATTCGTCTCTCGTACTGGGAACCCAGCTACTGCAAGGGTATCGGGAACGGGTCCTGCGACAGCTAGGATTGTCGACCGTAGATCCTGAGACAGCGAGGATAAATCCTCCTTGACCCGCTCCTGTAGGGACAACTAAATGTATGTCCTGCTTCAGCAAGGACGGATAAACTAGGTCCTGCGACAGCGAGGAGTATGAATGTCCCGATCCTGCGTTCTTCAAGGACTCTCCGCTTATTTTGCCCGCTTACAGCTGGGTTGACCCTAGCCCTGCTAATGCGAGGACAAACACGACTATGTCCTGCGACAGCAAGGACGGATACTCGAGGTCCCGCGACTGCAAGGATGACTTAACTTATTCCTGCGACAGCAAGGCTCTCTTAATTTATTCCTGCGACAGCGAGGCTCTAGGATTTACTACTATTACAATTACTGGATCCTGCGACAGCGAGGATATCTTTTTTGATTCCGCGTCAGCAGGAACTATATCCTGCTACAGCAAGGATATCTACGATGTTTCCTGCGACAGCAAGGATTATAACTTGATATTGCAAAGCTACTTCTGATGCATCCTGCAACAGCAATGACTTTATCCTGCAGTATCAATTATAACCTGATACTGCAAAGTTTTCTATGATGCGTCCTGCGACAGCAAAGACTAGATCCTGCTACAGCAAGGATATCTACGATGGTTCCTGCGACAGCAAAGATTATAACCTGCTACTGCAAAGTTATCTATGATGCGTCCTGCGACAGCAAAGACTGTATCCTGCTACAGCAAGGATATCTACGATGGTTCCCGCGACAGCAAGGATTATAATTTAATACTGCAAAGTTATCTATGATGCGTCCTGCGACAGCAAAGACTATATTCTGCCACAGCATGGATATCTACGATGGTTCCTGCGACAGCAAGGATGAAACCTGCTACTGCAAAGTTATCTATGATGCGTCCTGCGATAGCAAAGAGTATATCCTGCTACAGCAAGGATATCTTCGATGGATTTTTGGAGGATCTTGTGTCAACAAGGATTGGTGTTTTGTCCTGCTATTGCAAGGACCGATCGGTGTTACTCGTTTGTTAGCTCCACTCCAAGTGTGTCGCATGCGCTGTCGCTCGCTCTTTTATACTCTGGGCCGCCGTAGGTAACGGCATTTCTGCTTGCCTGTATGACAGACGCGTCGCTGAAAAGGAGCATAGCAGAGGCGTCGCTGAAAATGTAAAATTGTTGTGGGGAACACATAGTTGTTCCTCACACTCCCCTCTTTTTCCAGGTAACCCCAAATGAAAAGTCTTGGTAGATATTTTTTTTATTCAATTTTTATTTAATTTTGTACCGCCGCGGCTCCTCCCACACCAGGTGTACCCTGCGCCGACCAGGCATCAACCGCTCGGACGCCTTGAGCACGTCCTGATCAGTTCCTCGAACCTGGTGGGCGGCTTGGAGGTTTCACCGACATGGGACTCCTCCGTTGCTGGTGGTGGTGATGCTGGTATCACCTGCGGAAATGCCGACTCCACGTCCATACCCAGTGACCTACCGGGGGTTCGGGTCGGCTGCTCCTCCATCCTAGCCCGTTTCGGGGCCGACGCAACGGGTGCTGGAGTGTCATCCTCCTTCTCGAACTCCTACGAGATTTCCCACACCGTGGGGGTCAGGACTCGTGTCGGCACAGTCACCTTCTTCTTCTTGGCTGGCCACCAGAATGCCTGTACGGCTGGGTTGGGCGACGCCGTTGCCGGTGGCGTCACCTCTGCCGCCACCGCCTTGTCCACGTCTACGATGGGCGACGTAGACAGCTGCAGGACATCGGTGTGCCCGGCCAGTTGGATGTTGTTAATACATATTAATATTTTTTTTTTACGTTTTCCTTGTTCGCTGTGCGCATTAATGGGTGCTTGTGAGTGCTTTGACGGATTAGGGTGGTCCCAAAGTTTTGTAACCACTTTTTAATAAAAAAAAATTTGTTTATACTTTATGTTAACCCTTGAATTTATTGGTGTGTTTTTTTATGTATGTATGTACCCCGCCCTCTGCAACATTTATAAAAAAAACAAATTATTCGTCTGACCTGAACCACATATGGCGGCGAGGGAACGCCATATGTGGTTTTAGGTCTCCAACGTGTGCTCGCCGTATCTTTTTATCTGCCTGCGATTGCAATTTGCATATTACCGGCGATATGTAGTCCACGATCTGGTGTGGTCCTCCAAATCTAGGCGCCAGTTTTGCCGCAAATCCATCCACTGCATTGGATAGATGATGCTCCTTTAGACACACTTGCTCCCCCACGTGTCGAGGCTCTCGACCCAGTGTCAAAAACGCTGCTGTGAATCCTGTCACGCTGGTATTTACGGCCAAAGTGATTTCCGGTAGAGTCTCATTCCAACAGCGTTGGTTTGCTCCAGCATATTGAGCAATCATTGTCTTTCCTGTGCGATTCGCTCTTTCCGTGGGGTTTTCCTGCGGTGTGTAAGGTGCTATGTACTGGTGTCTCACCCCCAAATCCTGCAGGAAACTCTTGAATGCCTTACTAGTGAATTGTGAGCCGTTGTCGGTGTTGAGGACCTTTTGCACGCCAAATCTTGCCAGGATTCTTTCTCTGAATGCCTTTTGGAGGGCTGCCGACGTTGAGCTTCGCAGTGGTACTTATTCAGTCCATTTTGAGAACCGGTCTATAAATACCTGCAGTTAGGTATTCCCGTCATTTGATCGTGGTAATGGTTCGGCGAAATCTGCGCACACCGTGGCCCATGGTTCTTCTGGAATTTAAGTGAGCATATGGCCTGTTCCCTGGAACTGGTTCGGCTTGTATTGCTGGCAAACTTCTCATCGTTGTACATAGTTACGGACATCTCGGCGGTGCAACCCTGGGCTCCTTACAAATCTTCCGTAGCATTTTCTGTATTCAGTTTCCATCAGTTCCGCCAGCTCCCGCTGTCTCTTCTCCAATTTCAACCCAAGCGCAAACATTTTCATTTAGCGGTTGCCTAGAAAATGCGACTGCCACTACGTTCAGTTTTCCTTTGCAATATGCCACTTCGAAATCGTACTGCTGCAATTCCAATGCCCATCATCAATAGAGTTTTACGATTTTAGCGCCATGTGGTCTGCTACGACAGCAAAATGATATCCCTCTAGGTATAGTCGCATCTTCCGAACCGCCCAAACGATAGCTAAGCACTCTATCTCATCTTATCCTTATTCTATTTTTTTTATCAAACACTATGTTTGCTCCCTCTATTTCTTATAACACTTTAATCACTTCTCTTATTTCTTTAAAATCTTTTTTCATCCCTGGGCCAGACAAAATTCCTAGTTGTCTTCTTAAGAAATTCTGCTCTTCTTTAGCTGCTCCGTTGCATAAGCTTTTTAATATATCCCTTGAATCTTCAACCTTTCCATATCTTTGGAAAGAATCTTATATCATTCCTCTCCACAAAAAAGGTGGTAAGTCTGATATTTCGAACAACAGAGGCATTGAAAAGCTATCAGCCATTCCTAAATTATTTGAAAAAAATCCTTGTTTCGTCTTTGCAGCATCTCTGTAAAACGATGTTTTCCTCTACTCAACACGGCTGGACATAAAGCATAAACCTTCAGACCGTGCAGACGTGTTTATTTAAAGCGCTCCGTATTATTCAAAATTAAATAGTACTCAAGTGCAGTAAAAATCTAAAATTAGGCCATGAGCCCCATAGTGCAATGCGCACGATCATCCATTTAGTTTTGAAATATATAAACTATTAGCAAATCAAATAGAATTTGAAATGAGCAAGTGTTAACTTCGATGAGTCACTACGATACCCGTGCCCAACGTCAGCGCGAGCAAGACGAGCGGCGACTCTCTTTGGCCAAAAACAACGCTTACTTTAGCTTTGTCTCAGAAGCAAAACCACAAACGCAACACACAACAGCCGAAAAATCATAGCAAAACCTCTTAGCCGTAGAAGATGTGAGAGCGCGTTCTTGCTCTCCGATTTTACCAACTACAACTCCAAAGACCTGGAGCGAAGAGTGTGCCTCTCCATTACCGATCCCCTCACCGCGGAATCCACTATCACCACCAAACTTGCCCGTACAAGTCGCTGCTGCTAACGCTACGGCAACAACAACGTTAACTGTATCAACAGTCGTCGTACCACCTTTTGCTGACCAAGCGCAAGCTCTTCCAACTACTGCTTCGATTGCAAGCGCAGCGTCAAAAGCAGCGGGTCTGGCTAGGCAGACCGGAATGGATTGCTACATTCAAATAAAGCGAAAACTTAGCCCACAAAAAACACAATAAATCAAAAATCAACCGCGATAACTCAAACCAAACTGCTGGGGACCCAGTAAACACCATCAATAGGTTTGCACTGCTGGCTGATACTGTCAACGACCAGCCTACCGAAGCTGAAAATGTGCCAAAAAAAACTAAAGCCCCCAACCTATATACATTCGGGAAAAGATATCCAACGCATTGGTGAACAAGATCGTTGACCTAGTTGGAAACAACAATTTTCATGTCGTTCCTTTAATTAAAGGGAATATTCACGAAATCAAGCTTCAATCAAAAGACGAGGAGCATTTCCGAAAAATCTCCAAGTATCTAAATGAAGCTAAGAAAAACTTCTACACTTATCAACTAAAAAGCAGCAAGGGCCTGCAGGTTGTACTTAAAGGTATTGAACCGGATGTAACCTCTTCCGAGGTGGCAAGTGCGTTAATAGAAAAGGGCTTTCTCGCTAAGAGAGTTACAAATATTTTAAACAAAAAAAAATTCTGCAACCTCTCTTCAAAGTTAAGCTGGAGCCAGATAGTCAAGCTCCAAAGAAAAATGAAGTGCACCCGATCTACAAACTACAGCTCCTGCTGCATCGCCGGATCACTGTTGAGGCACACACAAACGGAATGGTCCAGTTCAATGCTAAACTGCCAGGAATATGGGCATACCAGGACGTACTGCACGCTACGTTCGGTATGTGTAGCTTGTGGAGACTCCCATGGCCCTGATTCTGCCAAGTAACAAGAATACCTAGTACAAAAAAGTGCGGAAATGCGGTGGAAATACACAGCTATTACAGAGCTGTCCAGTGTACAAGATCCTAAAAAGCCGCATCCGACGTGTACCAACAGCACGCCATCCGCACCTGCCAGGTGCAACTATAGCCTCCCAAACTACACCCGACGTCTTCTTCGCCAAAGCCAGGTCCTCATTTGGTCCCGCAAACACTGCCAACGCCATATCTTTCGCCAATGTTTTAAAATCTGGCCTTCAAAAATCAGCTCCCTCAGCAGCGCCCCCAAGGGTAATACAAGAAAATTCGAGTATGGATAACGCGCAGCAGCCCATGCAGCAGTCGCAAAGCCCTATTGAAACGATGATTTTCACCCTACAACAAAGTATGATGGAGTTCATGTCGTTTATGAGATCAACTATGCAAAATCTTTGGCGGTAGTAGAGAAATGGCTAGCCGACTGGCGTATTAAAATAAATAAACAAATGTGTAAACACTCCACGTTTACTCTCAACATGCAAACATGTCCTCCGTTAGCACTCTCTAATACGCAACTCCCACAAGCCAAAGAAGTAACGTACCTTAGCGTTCATCTTGATAGGCGGCTCAAGACAAAAGGCGAGCTACAACATTAAACTATCTTCACAGCCAAATCCTCTTGCTCAACAGTTAACTCGGGTTTGCAGTCGAACCCGCCTTAAACGAAGCGACCTTCCAGCCCAGCAATAAACCCTTGGGGCACCGTAGATCATATTAAGTCAACATGACTGTTAGTTAAGCTTTAAATATAAGATTTGATAAACTTATTGTAAGTCTCCCTTGGAGAAGATCCAATAAATAAAGGCAAAGTAATAAAAAACTAGTCGGCCGGTGCTACAGTCGAGCATACTCGACTGTCGGAGACCCCGTACTTACTATCCAAAAGCAGTCACTTTTAAAAACTAAATATTAATTTCGCCGCTCGAAATTGCTTCCGATATTACACTTGTAGTGGGGTCCTTTTATTCAAAAGTAACTTTTGGGGACCTTCGAGTCGACTTGAGTTGCGTAAAGCAACCCCAAAGTTCCCAAAAAATGGTTTATATCTGCTATTTACGCAGATAAAAGTATATGCATATATATATCTATATAAAGATTAAATATAATAAAAATAAAAATGGTTATAAAACAAAATAACAGATAATAATACAAAATAAAAATAAATTTTCATGGGATAAAATATAATAAATTGAAACGCCAAAAATCTATCATCTAAATCTCACTACTTCGGACACTGACTAAAATTCACTAAGAGGGACTCATATCCTAATCTACATAAAAATTCATAAATTATATCACTACATCCTCTGAGAGAGCGTAAGCACAGATTAAAATCTCCTAAAACTATTGAATTGCTATTTAAAAATGAAAACCTTTGAAATAAGTCCTCAATTTCTGCTTTAAATTTAGGCAATGGATAGGTTGGGGTTTTGTACAATATTAAAAATACTAAAGACTTGTATTTAAACACGGCAAACTCAAACTCAAACTCACACTGCAGAAGAAACATTATTAGTATCAACAAAATGTCGACCACTGGAACATCGAATAGTTCATTTTTTATAAAAATAAGAATGCCTCTGTTTGGCCGAGTTCCGTTAGATAATGATTCACAATCTAGACGGACTACAGTATTATACCCAGGTATTTCATATGTCTCGTTTGAAAAAGTAGAAGTCTCGACGAAACATAAGAGAGAAGAATGAAGCATTAATTGATCTGAGCAAATATCATTATTGTGGCAATGCAAGCTCTGGGTATTATGAAAAAATGCATTAAATGTATTGCTGTCGAAAAAACAGTTATAGTGGGTACTTAATAATTTGGTGCTTCTCAGACTTTGAAGCTCTTGCTCTACTGGTGAGTGAGGACTCGATTTTGGAGGAATGAATCCTCCAATAATGAAAAGGCCGGAAGCACTAGTGGCTCTACTTCAAGCTACGTAAAGGGCCTCACGAATCATCCTTGATGTGGTATGAACTACAACTTTACTGTACGTTGCTCCTTGGCTCTTATGAATAGTTATACCTTCTGCAGGAATGACTGGAAATTGATTACGGTCGATGTTTATTTGCTGGTTTAAATGAAATTGAAAACTCTTTGTGGTTTTATGAATTGGGGTCCAAGAAGATTCTAGAGAATGGGGGCACATGGCCCAAGCGTTAATTCCCACGCTTTCATCTATGAATTGTACCCAAAGAACTTGAGGAGAATTGGATGAATTAAAACTTATATCCATAAGAATTCCGGAGGCTCCATTTACTAAACCATCTGCCGTATCTATGTTGACCGTAATCATATACTTGGCAGTGGTTTTCAAAATAAGAGACGTACATAACCCTTGAGTTTTGGACGTCTGAAAATTTTTGATTCCCTCCAGGTGCCTATTTTTCACTTCTGTTGAAAGATGTGAAGCCTTTATAAAATCAAGAGCAGTGGAAATGTGTTGAGCAGTTGGAATAGAGTTTAATTTTGCCGCGTTAAAAACAGAAGTATCTTGATTACTATAAAACAAATGAATTGCATCATTTGGTAACTGACTTTCTTCGCAAGATCAAGATCTTAACAAAGAGATGTCATCAGATGACATGTGACCGGATGCCATGTTATTTAATTCTATTGCAAAAGCTTGGTCATCTCGCTGTCGCATTATCTCTGTGAGTTCAAAAAAACTTAAAAGAGTCCCACAGAGACGACCCATATATTGCACTGTATGGGTCATGCAACGCTGAATTGGGCTTGAAAATCCATCGATCTCCAACAGGACTTAGCTGTCTAAGATCACCGAAAACTATAACAGATATCCCTCCAAATGGTTGGTCTCTGTTATTTAAAATTTGTTTAAGGCGAGAATCCAAATTGGAAAACATTTTGGCACCGACCATCGAAATTTCGTCAATTATTAAAACTTTAAGATCCATAAATCTGGAACGGAGGTCATCTCCAAGATTTTTAAAGGAGGACCCAGATTGATTCACTGGAAGTGAAAACATAGAATGAAGGGTAGAACCCCCGATTCCGAAAGCTGCTTTTCCTGTGGGAGCACACAGAAGAATTTTGGCAGTATTTGCGTTTCACCCTGGTCTGCGTAGATATATTTGAGAAAGGGACTGAAAAAGTGCTGAAATTAACCTACTTTTGCCAACACCTGCTCCGCCTCCCACAAATTCGTGGAAGACAATATTATGGTGGGCATTATGAAGAGCATGAGTTAAATAAGTTTTTTGCTTTAAATTTAAAGATCGAACAATGTTCGACAAGCTCTCAGGAGATATTAGTGGCGGAAGCTTTACTATTCGCATAGTATCATCCGAATCTTCATTTTGGTCATTTTGATTGTTATTGCCATTTATATTTAAAACATTTAATTGAGAGCTAATCTCAGGAAAAGCTAAAACCCTGAATTCATCGTCTACCTGACCATCTAACTGCTCTTCCTCGGTGTTGCCCTCACTTTCTATGACTCTTCTAAGCACGTCTTCTAAATCTTCTAATACATTATACTTCCTATAGTTAAACCTAATTGCCTCCTCATTTTCTGTATAAACTTCCTCACAATTTTTCCGAACAAGCTCTATCTCTTCATTTCTCCATGAAAAATAAAGCATTACTAGTTCCCTAAAGTAATTTTGCCTATCGGTGCTTAAATTAAAACTCCTAAATCTAATTATTTTGGGCTTGGATCTCTGCCTGACAAAACCACTTCCATCGAGAAGAGGAAGTAACCACCTAAGTTTTCGTTTTCTTCAACATTATCGTCGTCATTATCACTATTCTGACGAGTTCCTCTTGCGGATTTTGTATAATTATACTCTGCAGCAAAATCGGCTAAACACAGGCCGTCGAGACTATGTGGTCGCTGTTCGTAGTGATTGATCAACCCAACTACAAATATGTCATTTCATCTCGAGACATTTTTAGTTGCTCTTTAGACTTGAGCATTCTAACTGTATGCTCCGGTAGTAAAGTGTTAATATACACTTCTGCGTTGCTAGTCTCAGACAATCGCATACCTAAACAACAATAGGCGACTTCCTGAGCTGAAATCTCAGTGCCGGTAATGAATTTGTGACCAATATACTGCAGCTTTTGCCTGATGGATAAATTGCCATTCTTAATCTCTTCGATGGCATCACGCATTAGTTTAGAAATGCCCCGTTGGGATTTGTTTATATAATTAATTATATAGCTGCAGCATGCGTATGGATCCAATATGAATTGTATATCAATATTGGCTCGCTGCATTTCAAGAATGTGTTTATTATATGCGTTAACATTTATTGCTGCAAAACTTCTCTTCAGGAAAATTTGTGGCTTTTTCAAAGCAGACCTAATGGCATATATGTAGTCCTCGTAAGTGAGGTTCACTTAATCGTGAGATAAAATATTTTCGAATATGCTCAAGTAATTTATGGTGTCCGAATCGAAGGACAAATTTAAGAAATTCTGAATCTTCTTTAAATTTTCACGGTGAAGAGAAATTTGAGGAGTTTCTTCGGGCAGTGGCCTTAAAATTTCTGTTTGGGGCATTGGAAAATAAGGAATACCAAAGCGACAAATAGAGTTTCCTCTCACTTCACGTCTGCATGAGTGCCCGTGCTTGTGCTTTTGGTATTTTAAATACTCAGATAGGTCATTATTTGTTACATCCGTGGTAACGAAGCGATCAATGAAGTCTATTACTGGAGAAATAGATGCATCATTATCGAAATCCACTTGAGGGGCATCTTTCAGCCAAAACATTCCGTGAATGTGAGGTGAACCTCTCTGTTGGAACTCAACTCGTCAGTAGTGCATAACAACATAATGTTCTCCGAAAACACCCCCGCATCTTCATAAGCTTAAATAATTTCCTAAACCGATATTCAAAATAGCGAGCACAAGTTACAGGGTCGGTGCGGATTAACCTCACTTTCTCTTGGGAAGACAAATTAAATGCTTCGTCTTCCGTAACTTGTTGCTTGTCCACATTATCTTTCAATAGGACAAACAGCTCTACCCACCTACTTTCAGCAGCTGACAACGTAATAAAAAAAGTTGGTAGGCCAAACTGACGAATCATGGCCATAACCTTCTTTTTTTTGCTTCCCAATGAGCAGGAGACGTGCGAATGCCCTTAAGGACCCTATAGCCTCATCGTGGCGAATAAGATGGTCCATATGTTCTTCATTTAGAGCGTTAGAAACTGTAATGGCGTGTGAGGCGCTGCGCTTTCGTAAGCAAATTGAAGTATTGTTTCTTATACTGATAAGCTCTAACTTCTTATAATTGAAGAATAATTTATCAACTCTACAACCTCTCCTATCGATATTCCGAAGCTCAGATCTAACAATGGTTGTAAAAGTTTCTGAAGTTTTTTTTTGATGCCAGCATATATAGTTGGAAATGCCAATTCCTCAGAGTCAGCATCCATAATCATATCTAGGGGTCTTTGGCCTTCGCCAGGAGCAATTATGATTCTTTGCATGGCAACATGGTTATTCTCAAGCAGAGTTTCTTGACCCCCAGGATTGAGCTCCTCCATTTCAACATCCTCTTCCGGATGAAACGGCTGCTGAAATTCTCGATTGAGTTCATCTACTAACTCAACGTCTGCTTGAGAAACTACAAAGGGAACAGTGTCAGAAGTATAAGTTGAAATCCACTGCTGATTAAGAACTACATTGTGCTTCAGATAAAGTTCAGTATTTATTAAATGCCTTATGGCATCTGTAACCTTTAGGGGTCTAATGGTTTCAGTCATATAATCATGCCTGAATTCCATTCTTCGTTTGAGGTGGAGCTGTATTACCTCTGCTTCATTGAAAGCTCGTGGAAGGGATGTCACGATATTGCTAACTGGAATAGGAACGTTGACTACAGCTCCTTTAATTGCACTCTGGCGACCAACACCTAAAGATTTTATTACCATAAATGGAAGTCTTGGCGAAATAAGTCTTTCTTTTAAAGGAGTAAGACCTTTAAGAAGGGGGCAAATCGGGAAAATCTAAGCCATTTATAATGGCAAATTTTGGTTTCTTTCCAAGTGCAATGTTACGGAGACATGTACTGCACAACTGAAATTTGTTGTCATCAGAAAGAAGATCACTAGAATGATTTAAAAGAGAAGCTTTACTTTCAACGAAAGCTCGAGAAATCTCTGTAACTTGATTTGGAAACCACAGGCCTTTACAACAAAGACAAACTTGGTTTGGCCCCCATTTTACATGTTTATTAAATTCACGTATTTTAACCTCCAATTGGGTTATGACGGCGTCCTGAGAATTATTTGCACGATTCTCCCTCATACGGTCAGCATTTCTTCGGTTTTCAGCTTCCCTGTTTTGACTAATGCTCCTATTTTGGCAAACTCTCTGACTAATACGCCTTATCGCGTCAGCGATTGCTTGTCGCTGTAACAATCGGGCACTTTGTCGTCGTGCACTGTTAACAGCTTGATCGACAATCCTCCTCGCAGGATTATCCCTAGCTTGAGATCTAGCAATTCTATCTCTCTTTCTTTCTAAAATGCGAGTCTCAGGATCCGAACGTCTCTGCCTCCTACTATGTGTATCATTCTGCTGCTCTGTTGCCCGTACGTTCGTATCCCGTCTTCGGTTCGATCTACGGTGTCTATCGGCCACCCTTTCCGTCTCCCGAATCTCAGCTTCTGTACGTCTCTGCCTCCTACTATGTGTATCATTCTGCTGCTCAGTTGCCCGTACGTTCGTATTCAGTCTTCGGTTCGATCTACGAAGTCTGTCTGCCACCCTTTCCGTCTCCCGAATCCCAGCGTTTGTACGTCTGTGTCTTCTACTTTGTGTGTCGATCTGCTGCTCAGCTCCGCGTACGTTCGTATCCCGTCTACGGTTCGATCTACGAAGTCTGTCTGCCACCCTTTCCGTCTCCCGAATCTCACCGTTTGTACATGTTTGTCTCCTACTTTGTGGTATCGTTGCCCGTACGTTCGGATCCTGCCTACGGATCGATCTACGGAGAGTATCTTGATCCTGTTCCTGATGTCCAGTCTGAAGATTACGTCTTCTAGTTGATCGTCTCGTCCTATCAATAATTCTTTCTACTCTTTTAATCTCCGAATCTTCTCTGCGTTCTCTCTGAGAACTTGCATTATTCTCATTTTCTATTGCTGAATATGTGGTATTTTCCCTATTTGACCTATTTCTTAAGCGGCGATTGTTAGCTCGCTGCGAGGCAGACAGCCGAGATAGACGTGGCATTTCGGATAACACTATTTATATTATAATATAATGCAATATAATATTATACAAATATAATATTAAATTAAAAAGAATAATTTTTAAATTATATATAATATTCAAAAATAATAATAATATATAAACTAAGTATAATAATAATAAGGAATAATATTCAAAAACTTATAATTATAAGAATAAAAAAAAAATGATAAATTAGTAATTTAATTTTATTAAAAATTAAAATTAAATTATTTTATTATTTATTTATTATTTATACACGCATATATACATACAAACACTCACACGTGCACAAAGAAAGGCTATCAAATGTATACGCCAATGCAATGTATATATGTGTTATGAAATTATGTACACACAAATGTATAAATATTCATTAATTTATATGAAATATTTGTTATTACATATATACATACATACATACATAGAAACACACAGGTGCACAAAGCAATGCATTCAAATGTACACGCGAATGCTATGTACATATGTTATATTAAGTTATGTACGTATGTATATATATTTAATAATTTATTAAAATATTTGTTATTATTTTTATTATTAATCATGAAACACACGCACACACGCACACAAAAGCAGACTGCACTGCAGAGCACCAAGTTTAACAAAAACACTTTCGCACTTTAAAACATATATACTTATGGTATATATGCCTTAGAGTCTTATGTTTAACACTATTTAATAACACTAGTCACACTAATTATCTTTAAAAGGAAGACTTGTTAGCACAACAAAATCAAATTTCAAAATCACTTGTACACAGCGCGCACAAAAGAGTTGAAAAAGAGTCAATTTAAAGTCAAATAGACATACATATGCATTAATCATTAGGAAGAGCAGGACAGCCATATGTGCAATTCAAAGATCTGTTAAGTGCACACATACATACATATGTTGGCACGCGCCAAAACAAAAGAAGTTTCTAGCTAAGCATTCATATATATAAACATGCGTTTATGCATATTTGGCTATGTTAAGCATAAGTAAAACCTTAACAGAGAATAAATTAAAACTGCATATTAAACATGCAAAATGTTGCAATAAATAAGTTAACCAACACTTAAATCATATAGTAAAATAATTGAAAACCAAAAAAAAATAAATTTACTAAAAACATAAATTTACACAGTAAATTTATAATAAACATGAAATTAACATAGAATTTTAACGTAACGTTTATATAAATACCAATATAAAATTATTTAAATGAAATTTTTAAACATGTATTCAATATTAAATGTCAGTATAACATTCATAAATAACAATTTCAATAAATTGTAAAAATTAAAAAAACAAAAAGTTGTTCCCGCCGGGAATCGAACCCGCGACAAAATTGCAAAAACTTTCAAATGACAGAGGCTCAACGTGTTGAGCCACTCTCGCACTTATGTGTTCATCCTCCTAAATGGCAATATTGCTTGCTTTGGTACTCAATTACAAAGTAAAAGAAATAAATTATATTTTAACATTTAATGTTAATATTACATTATTTTAAATAAGCCCTGAATTTTAATATAAAATGAAATTTAATTCGAACATTAATAAATTAAAAACCAATTTTGCCCACGGCAGGACTCGAACCCACGAGCACTGTCCGACTCCGCGACTCAGTACACTGCGCCACCGAAGCTCACGTCTGAATGGACGCCAATTTGATATATAATATGTTAATATCAATTTTTTGTTTTATCAAGATATTCAAGTTTTAATTACTGCCAACGCGCCATCAACGAATTAAACAGCAAAAATTTATTATTTGAATATCTTCGCTATTTACTGTGCGATCAGAATGAAATTTTCAAAAATATTTTTTATCTGGAGTTTCTGGCTTTCAAAATGCTCTTATAATTTGGATATAAAATTTTCAATGTCGATTTGCAGGCGGTTAAGGGGGCGTGGCTGATTTTTGAAACAAACTTGATCTGCCTGCAGTATAGAGGAACCTACATACCAAGTTTGGTGTCTCTAGCTCTTATAGTCTCCGAGATCTAGGTGTTCATACAGACAGACAGACAGACGGACAGACAGACAGACAGACAGACAGACGGACATTGCTATATCGACTCGACTATTGATGCTGATCAAGAATATATATACTTTATAGGGTCTGCCACGCCTCCTTCTACCTGTTACGCACATATTCGGTAAAACAAACCCAATAGACCCCTGTACTTTTTTTAAGTACGGGGTCTAAAAAAAAAACACGGCTTTATTAAGGGTCGGTCCACTATGACCAACTTGCTTGAATTTACCTCCCTGGTAAATGATGCATTTTCAGAGAAAAAGCAAACGGATGTCATATACACTGACTTCAGTAAAGCCTTTGACTCTGTGAACCATGACCTCTTACTCTACAAACTTAATTGCATAGGTTTCCCCTCCGCCTTTTTACGTTGGGTTTCCACCTACTTAAAAGGTAGGACCCAAAAAGTGCTCCCTAGGTCAACCATTTCCAGTTCGGTTTACGTTACTTCTGGTGTTCCTCAATGTAGTCACTTGGGGCCTTTATTTTTTACTCTGTTCATTCACGATGTACCCACTATTCTGGCCCATTCATATATTTTAATGTATGCGGATGATGTAAAGCTTATCTTTTCATACACTGATCGCCTTTTCCGTAATCGTCTGCAAGACGATTAAAGTGTATGTTCATGACATTTAGTCGTTCTAGGCCCTATTTAGCTTCTAATACGATTGACAATACCCCTTTTAAAATCTGAAAAGGATCTTGGAGTTTTATTTGATTGCAAATTATGCTTCAATTTTCACATCTCCACTATAGTTAATGACGCCAAAGGAGTACTTGGTTTCATTAAACGTTGGTCGAAAGAATTTAATGATCCTCATACCTCGAAACTCCTTTTTAATTCCTGACCTAAATAACACTATTAACTTGTTTTATTACATTCTAATAGTTTAACATTCTTACAATTACTAATAACAACACTACTCCTTATTGATCTGATTGGGTTTTTCTGGGTTTTCCCCAATCCTTGCAACAAATGTTGGATCATTTATAATTTTTGCATACCCCAGATCTAATTGTAATTCTAATTGAAATCTTTTCTTTACAGTTTATATTTACATTTAATTTTATTATTTTATCTTTATTTTTTAATCTTTAATTTAATTTTTATATATAAATTTTTGTTTCTTGTCAACTGCTTTTGGTCGCGCATAAAGAAAAATAAATAAAAATAAATCTCTGTTGCGGAGTTGTTACTCTCTGGGCCGTTTAGTGTTTTGCTGGCATATGCGATTAATCGCTCTTCCTCGCCGGATTCCTGTGCTAGAATGGCTTCCAGTCCATAGCTGCTAGCATCCGTTTGCAATGTGAATTGTTGGGTAAAGTCCGAACATGCTAGGACTGGTACCTGTGTCAGCTTTTCTTTTACCCTCTCGAACGCCTGTTGATGCTCTTCGTTCCATAACCATTTTATGCCTTTCATTATTAAACCGTTGAGGGGGTGTACCGTAGTAGAAAAATCAGGCACGAATCGTCTGTACCAGGAAGCCACTCCGAGATATTGTCGCCATTCCCTGATGTTTGTAGGTGGTTTTAGTTGCGAAATAGCAGCCACTTTGTCCGGATCTGTGCTTATTCCGCGTTCCGTCACTGTGTGCCCTAAATATCTTAGCTCTTTTTTGAAGAAGTCGCACTTGTCGACGTTGATCCTCAAATTCGCTGCCCGTAATCGTCGAGACACCTCTTTTAGATTTGCCATATGTTCTTCCATTGTTTTCCCAATAACGATGATGTCGTCTAAATAAGCGAATGCATGTGGTAGCATCTCGGGACCAATCACCCGGTCCAATGCTCGTTGGAATGTTGCTGGTGCGGAGTGAAGTCCAAATGGCATAACTTTCGATTGGAAGAGTCCTCTGCCTGGTACCGTGAACGCTGTCATAGGCAAACTTGTTGCCTCCATCGGAATTTGCCAGTACCCGTCCTTCAGGTCGAGGCTGGTGATATAGCGTGCTTCCCTCAGCTGATCTAAAATGTGGTGTACTCGAGGCAGCGAATAAGCGTCCTTGACAGATCGGCTGTTTAGCTGCCGAAAATCGACGCACAGCCTCCATTTGCCCGTTTTCTTTTTGACCATAACAATTGGGGCACTGTGTGGACTGCTCGATGGCTCGATGCATCCCTTTGCTGTAGGTCGTCGATCTGTTTGTTGATTTCTTCCTGCATCTTCGGGTTCTTTGGGAAGTAGCGTTGTCTTATCGGACGGTCATCGTGCATCACGATTCGGTGTTCCGTGATGTGCCGCTCATGACTGCAAATGCGGCATCACGCTCCTCCCTCCCGACGTTCGTTATGCCTTCCTCGGCTGTGATGTTTTGTTCCCGCGTAGTTTCTTCTTCTTGCATTGCCCGTTCTCGTGTTCCTTGTTCTTGCTCTTGTGTTACATGTTCCTCTATTACTTGCTCGTGTGTTTCTTTTCCCTATACGTGTTTTGCGGTGATCACCGATAGTCTTTCTTCTCGTCCTTCATGGTGTTGTCGACGAGTTGAGATCCTGACTTCGATGCCGGCACACTCGAATTTTGTTCCCATGTTTGTTCATCAATGACCCCTGGTAGGATTAATAATGCCATATCCGCCTTTTTGTTTCCGAGTTCCAACTGTGCTTCCACTTGTTTCGTCACGAAACCAGTCCGGCCGTCTGCCAACCGCAACTGTTGATGTGTTGTTGCCCGTTCAAATCCTTCGCACAACGTCGCTCCTAGTTCCTCGCTTATAAAGCTAGTCGTTGCCCTTGTGTCGATAGTGGCGTTGTAGGATTTGTTGCCGATTTGAACCGTGGCCGACAGGCGATGGCCTTCGTCTTTCAACGTGCCGACTAGTTGTGTGGAGCAGCTTTTATCGGCATCCGCTCGCTCCTGGGAGCTGGACGCCGCCGATCGTTTCCCAGTCTGCAATAACAAGGGTCTTGCAAATGCTCTGAAGTCGGGAAGGCTACTGTTGTAGATTTTCTCTCGTTTGCGCTCCTTCGACAGTCGTAGTGGCCGCATCAAGGTTTGCATCTCGACCATGAATCTTTTAAAAGGCTCGTCGATGCCTAGGACGCTAGGATAACGGGGCGATGACGATAAAATATTCTGTGCTGGGGTCCCGGCAACGTTAGGATCAATGGACGGCGACGATGTGCGGTTCAAGACTGGGGTCCTGGCAACGCTAGGATAACTGAGTACGACGATAAAGGATTCTGAACTTGGGTCCTGGCAACGCTAGGATAACTAGGCGACGACGATACAATATTCTTAACGGGGTCCTGGCAACGCTAGGATAATCGGGCGACGACGATGAAGGATTCTTGACTGGGTCCTGGCAACGCTAGGATAATTCAACTGGGTCCTGGCCACGCTAGGATATAATTTACTGAGTCCTGACAACGCTAAGATACCTCCACCACTCATGTTCGTTCTTTGCTATCACTTCTCAAAAACCTCCCGCGTCAGCGACTGCATGCCCTTTTATACTTTTTGCCGACTCTAAACTAACGGCAAATGTGCTCATTATTCAGCAGCTGTTTTTGTTTACGCTCGTCAGCGGTGCATTTGCTGGCTGACTAACTGGCCTTCTGTCGCGTGCGCTGCTGCAACTGCCACATTGCATTGCATTCCTGCTGAAAAGAGAACTAGTTTTTGTGAAAAACAATTATTTTTCTCACACTCCCCTCTTCCTTCGAGAAACAAATGAAAACCCACACTGTGGTTTTTTTTATATAATTTTTTTTATTATTACTTATTTTTCTCATTTTCCCTTCACTGCCTCTCTTCGGCAAAGGCTCGGATGAGCCCCTGCCCCGCCGGTAAGGGGACCCTCCCAGGTCGGTGACGGCATCAGATCCAGCACATCCGACACCTCCGACTCCACTGGCAGCTGCAGGCGCCTCGCCCGGGTTGCCCTCTGCGGGTGGAATGGCAGCCGCTTGGGCTTGGGCATCACACGTGCCCGCCTTCCGCTGGTCTTCTGCTTGGTGTTGTTGTTGTCGTTACTGTTGCGTACACTCATAATGATCGAATAGAACGCATGCGTGGGCGTTTGCCCTTTTTATAGGCGGCGCCTGCGCACGCGTTCGGTCCCCGCCGCGCTCACTCATTACATCACTCTCTCGGTGCAGAAACGCCAATTATTCGGTCGCCTCACCTATTTAACGCGTCGCCTGCCCTTCGCGTACATATGTATACGCCTCTGTACATATATATTAACAACTGCATTTGTGGACTTGCATGTCTAAATTTCCTACTTCCAAATGTTTCTAAGTGTTTTTATCGCAAATCATTTACTTATTAGTTTGAATAATTGAATTCTATTAATTAATTGCTTGGAATAATTATTACGAATAGTGGCCATAACTAAAATGCCAATTGCTAGTTACTGACGCCACGATCGTTTAGCTTGCTGCCGTTGTGGTGCTTATGCACACACACACATGTTTATTTTCTCTCCCACTTCTTGCAGTCTGCTGCATTCACTATATGCAAATTCCTTATCTCTTGTTGTGCAAACAAAACGACGGCGCGCATACAGCAGCTGCGCATGCTCTCTCTGCTCTTTCTGTTCTGCCGACGACCGCTGCTCGCAGCGACATCGGTTTTGTCGTTTTCTTATCTCCGCGTGTTCTGCCGTCGGCCGCTGCGCAGAGAACAAGTGCTTGCATTCTCTTATCTTCTCTTTATTATGTCGACGGCCGCTGCTTGCTATGCGCTTAAACGTTTTGGTTTCTCTTATGTTTTAGTTAGCATTGACATGCACTTGGGTTTTGCTAATTGTTGTTATGCCCAGCACATGTGCACCGTGGTCCCCGTCGTGTGTTCCGCCGATGAAATTATTCGTCGTTGGTTACATATATATATTTTCCACGTTTTTTTTCCTGTTTAACGACGACCGATTTCGAGCATCAGATTAGGGTGGTCAAAAAAAAAATTTAATTTTTTTCCGTCAAAAAAATAATTGTTGTTTTTCTCCCTTTTTGTTTTCTGACTATTGCCTGCCATGTGTGGTTCTGGATGTTCATGGGCCTTGTGCAAAATTAGGGTCATCCGCAAAAAAAAATTTTATTAATTTATTTTTCCCCTTTTAAAAAAAATTTGTTAGTTTTTTTTTTGTTCTTGTTTCCTGTTTGTGGTTTTGGGTGTTCATGGGCATTATGCCAAATTAGGGTGGTCCGAAAAAAATTGTATTAATTAATTTTCCCTTTTACAAAAAAAATGTTGTTGTTTTTATACCCTGAGCCCATTAAAAATGGTCCATAAAGGGTATAATGTGTTTTGCAGAATGTATGTAACAGGCAGAAGGGGGCGTGGCAGACCCTCAAAACTCTATATATTCTTGATCAGGGTCAACAGCCGAGTAGATTGAGCCATGTCCGTCTGTCTGTCCGTCCGTCCGTCTGTCTGTTTGAACGCGTCGATCTTAGAAACCATAAGAGCTAGAGACATCAAACTTGGTATGTAGGTTCCTGGATACCATAGGCAGATCAAGTTTGTTTTTATTTTTGGATCGGTCCTCTATATCATATAGCTGCCATAGGCACGGTACATCGAACATAAAGTTTTAGTATGGAAAAGTTTTGTGTTTGTTGAGATATCATAACCAAACTAATAGAATATGCATCTGGGCTGGTAATATACATCTTGACCAAATTTGGTTAAAATCAGTTAACTATATCATATAACTGCCATAGGAACGGTACAGCGAAAACGAAGTTTTAGTATGGGAAAGTTTCCTGGGGTGTGTATGGTGCCGTGTACTGATGTCTCACACCCAAATCCTGCTGGAAGTTCTTGAACGCCTTGCTCGTAAATTGTGCGCCGTTGTCGGTATCGTTTTCCGTGTTCCCGTATGCCAGGCTGCCGCTATGTTGTGATTCTCGTGTAACACTCGTTGTTTCTAATTCGTTGGCACACACAACTTCCAGGATGGCACATCCTCATGCCCTGCTCGGTAAGGGATGTGTCTGTATAAATTACCAGAATCTTCTAGGTAGTCCGGAATGTTCCTGGGCTCCTTACGAATTTTCTGTAGCATCTTCTGTATCCTGTTCCCTTCAGTTCCGACCAATCCTGGTAGCTCTTTTCCAACTTCGACACGAGCACAGACGTCCTCATTTATCGGTTGCCTAGATAATGCGTCTGCCACCACGTTCAGTTTTCCTTTGCGATATGCCACCTCGAAATCGTACTGTTGCAGTTCCAACGCCCATCTGGCTATACGACCGGTAGGGTTTTCGATGGAATTTAACCATTTTAGCGCCATGTGGTCTGTCACGACAGCGAAATATATCATATACCATACCCTCTAGTTATCATATACCATACCCTCTAGTTATGGTCGCATCTTCCGGATTGCCCAGACGATTGCCAAGCACTCCTTCTCTGTTGCAGAATAGTTTCTCTCTGGGCCGTTGAGTGTTCTGCTGGCATATGCGATTACTCGCTCTCCCTCGCCGGATTCCTGTGTTAGGATGGCTCCCAGTCCATAGTTGCTAGCATCCGTTTGCAATGTGAATTGTTGGGTGAAGTCCGGACATGCTAGGACTGGTGCCTGTGTCAGCTTTTCTTTTACCCTCTCGAACGCCTGTTGATGCTCTTCGTTCCATAACCATTTTATGCCTTTCTTTAATAAACCGTGAGGGGGTGCACGAATCGTCTGTACCAGGAAGCCACTCCGAGATTTTGTCGCAGTTCCCTGATGTTTGTAGGTGGTTTTAGTTGCGAAATAGCAGCCACTTTGTCCGGATCTGTGCTTATTCCGCGTTCCGTCACTGTGTGCCCCAGATATTTTAGCTCTTTTTTGAAGAAGTCGCACTTGTCGACGTTGATCCTCAAATTCGCTGCCCGTAATCGTCGAAACACCTCTTTTAGATTTGCCATATTTTCTTCCAATGATAACCTTTTCCCAATAACGATGATGTCGTCTAAATAAGCGAATGCATGTGGTAGCATCTCGGGACCAATCACCCGGTCCAATGCTCGTTGGAATGTTGCTGGTGCGGAGTGAAGTCCAAATGGCATAACTTTCCATTGGAAGAGTCCTCTGCCTGGTACCGTGAACGCTGTCATAGGGCGACTTGTTGCCTCCATCGGAATTTGCCAGTACCCGTCCTTCAGGTCGAGGCTGGTGATATAGCGTGCTTCCCTCAGCTGATCTAAAATGTGGTGTACTCGAGGCAGCGGGTAAGCGTCCTTGACAGATCGGCTATTTAGTTGCCGAAAATCGATGCACAACCTCCATTTGCCTGTTTTCTTTTTGACCATAACAATAGTGGCACTGTGTGGACTGCTCGATGGCTCGATGCATCCCTTTGCTAGTAGTTCGTCGATCTGTTTGTTGATTTCTTCCTGCATCTTCGGATTCTTTGGGAAGTAGCGCTGCTTTATCGGGCGGTCATCGTGCATCACGATTCGGTGTTCGTGATTGGTGATGTGCCGCTCATGACTGCAAATGCGGCTAGTTCTTGATGCAGGAATTTATCGACCGCCGCATCGGGGTGTAAGGGATCACGCTGCTCCCTCCCGAATTTCGTTGTCCCCTCCTTGGCTGTGATGTTTTGTTCCGGCATAGTTTCTTCTTCTTGCATTGCCCGTTCTTGTGTTCCTTGTTCTTGCTCTTGTGTTACATGTTCCTCTATTACTTGCTCGTGTGTTTCTTTTTCCTGTACGTGTTTTGTGGTGATCACAGATAGTCTTTCTTCTCGTCCTTTGTTGTGTTGTCGACGAGTCGGGATCCTGACTTCGATGCCGGCGCATTCGAATTTTGTTCCCATGTTAGAGAGGAAATCCCATCCCAGCACCAGTTCATCGATGACCCCTGGTAGGATATATCCGCCTTTTTGTTCCCGAGTTCCAACTGTGCTTCCACTTGTTCCGTCACGAAACCAGTCCGGCCGTCTGCCAACCGCAACTGTCGATGTGTTGTTGCCCGATCAAATCCTTCCTCGCACAACGTCACTGCTAGTTCCTCGCTTATAAAGCTACTCGTTGCCTCCGTGTCGATAGTGGCGTTGTAGGATTTGTTGCCGATTTGAACCGTGGCCGACAGGCGATGGCCTTCGTCTTTCAACGTATAGTGGGATCCGCTCGCTCCTGGGAGCTGGACGCCGCCGATCGTTTCCCGGTCTGCAACACTGGATTGTGCGAACTCCTATTCGCCCACAAACCTAAAAAAAAGAGCAAACTTTCATTATTACACTCCCGTGCCCAGTGGCCCTCATGACCACATCTTCTGCATGTCTGCGCCGGGTTGGGGACATGTGTCTGTTGTCTCGAATATGCTCTGGGTGTAGGTTGTGGTCGGTGTTCTCGGCACAACGGCTGTATTGGGCTCCAATATCTCCTGGTCTGTGATCTTCCATTGCCATGAACTTTGAGCGATTGTTGCGATTTTGTTGCCGAAATCTATCCCTGTCTCTTTCCAATTCTTCAAATTCTTCTGCCAATCGCATCAGTTCGATCAAACTGCTGTTTTGGTAGGGTCTTGAAAATATACTGAAGTCGGGAAGGCTACTGTTGTACATTTTCTCCCGTTCCCGCTCCTTCGACAGTCGTAGTGGCCGCATCAGTGTTTGCATCTCGACCATGAACCTTTTAAAAGGCTCGTCGATGCCATGCTTCCGTCGTGCTACTTCCTCCTCCAGCTTTGTAAAATAATCTCGGGGCAGGAAGAACTCCTGGAAGCTTGTAGCGAACGATGCCCAGGCTCTCCAATGCTCGTTATTGGCTACGTACCACTTTAGAGCTGTGCCTTTCAACAGTTCGGGTATTGCTCGTGGTATTAGATCAAGTTCCAGGCCATTTCTGCTGACCATTCCACCTGTTCCAAGAATTCTAATGGCTTTGTGTTACCGTTGAATTTAAAACTCCATTGTCTGACTTGCTTGGCCACCGCTGCATAGTCTCGTGATCGATTTCTCTCCATCTGTGGCAGGTGTTCAATGTAGTTCATGGTTGACGGGTTCCGCGTTTGATGTTGTTGTTCTTCCTGTTTCTGCTGCTGCTACCGACGCTGTGCCTCTGCGGTTGTCGAAGCGAAGTCCATGTGTTCCAGTGTCGTTGCTGTGGTGTCGTGCTCCATCTTTGGGTCTTCGTCCTTTGTGGTTGCAGCTTCCCTACCGTTAGATGTGCAAGCGTGTTTTCTTGCCAAAGTGTCCAGACGTGGGGCGTCCTTTTGTGTCTGGACCCATTCGCCGAAGTCCTTCCGCATGACATCAACTACTCCGGTCAGTGCGACCCCGAACTCGTTGCCATATTGCAACAGATCCTCCTTCTTTAAATTGTAGATTCATAACCTTACCATTGTGAATCTTTTCTGGTCTTTTATTCGTAACGATCCTTTGTGTCTCACACCGGACTAACTCGGTCGGCGAGTGGAGTCGTGCAACAAATTTATAAAAATGCAGCACTTGCGAATAAATAAGGACGCAGAGAGATTTCTTATTCAATGGGTTTCGGGGTTTATTAGCGGCTAAAAAGCCGACTCTTAAATATACAGTTAAATATGGATAATGATGCGTGTGTATCCGGAGTCGATCCGATGGTCGTCCTTCCGAGTCGGTTCCGGTTCGTCTTCTCCTGGGTTCGGCGTGACGCGAGTGTTGGGTGGGATTTGTCCCCGTAGGTCCGGGTCGAGGGTAGACGGATTCCTGTCGACGCTAAGAAATGGTTGAGTTGGCTCCTGGTAACGCTAGATACGTGGGCGGAGATGATGAAATATATTAGTCTGGGGTCCTGGCAGCGCTAGGATAAATGGGCGGCGACGATGAAATATCCTTGACTGGGTCTTGGCAACTCTAGGATAACTCGACTGGATCCTGGCAACGCTAGGATAAATGGGCGGCGACGATGGGCGATTCTAGACAGGGGTCCTGGCAACGCTAGGCTTACTTGGCTGGCTCCTGGCAACGCTAGGATAACTGGGCGGCGACGATAAAGGGTTTTTGACCGACGACGAGGAACTAGGCTCTGATCTAGGTTCCTGGGAAAGCTAGGATCAATGTGCGACGAAGAAAGATTCTGAACGAGGGTCCTGGCAACGCTAGGATACTGTGCGATGACGATAAAATATTCTTAACAGAGTCCTGGCAACGCTATGATAATCGGGCGACGACGATAAAGGATTCTTGACTGGGTCCTGGCAACGCTAGAATAATTTAACTGGGTCCTGGCCACGCTAGGATATAATTTATTGAGTTCTGGCAACGCTAGGATACCTCCACGACTCGTGTTCGTTCTTTGCTCTTACTTCTCAAAAAGCTTCCGCGTCAGTGACTGCATGCCCTTTTATACTTTTGCCGACCCTAAACTAACGGTAAATGTGCTCAGCTGTTTTTGTTTACGCTCTTCAGTCAGCGGTGCATTTGCTGGCTGACTAACTGGCCTTCTGTCGCGTGCGCTGGTTTAACTGCTGCCATCCATGGGCGGCGCTGAAAGGGGTTACATCGGTGTGAACGCCCATTGCTGCTGAAAGGAGAACTAGTTTTTGTGAGAAACAATTATGTTATATATATTTATATATGTATATATATATATATATACATGTATATATAAAGGGATAAACATATATATAGTAACATATGTAATGCACATAGTCTCTTAAATATTCTCGCACATATTCCCCCTATTAAGTAATAAGATATCAATAAGAATAACAAACTGGTGAAAAAACAAAATCAAGTGCTTGTGCATAAATAAAAGTGACAAACTTTGTTAATTGTGCTTTGTGACCGCTAAAGGATAATCGAAGTCCCAGGCCACAACAATACAAAGAAAACAAAAATACTAAAAGAAAAATAAATAAGGACACCAATCAACCAACATCAATCATGGCAGCCCCACCAAGCCCAAGCCCATCCCCATCAACTCCACCAATGGTTTAGTCAGAGCTTCTCCTAAAGCAAGCTCTTGGACAAATAAAACTAGTGCCGATTTTTAATGGAGAAACTAAAGAACTCACGGCGCTCGTGAGAAGAGTGGACTACATAATGCAGCTGTACCTATTGAGCTACAAACTTTTGGAGCAGCACAGCGGGTCGCACAGCTGTCAGAAGCCACAAACTGGACACTACTGAGGAAAGCGCTGATTGACGAGGAACTGCTTCTTCGATTATATAATACAAATTATAACGGAAATATCCCTAAGTTTATAGAAGACCTTAAATTCAAATCTTTTGTAATTTCAAACAAATTAATGTTGGAAGGCATACACACAAATACACTTTTATACACAAATGCAATGAACATCACAATCAAGGACGTTATAACAAGAAAGCTGTCGGTTTTAGTTCCGACATAGCAGCCACTTTGTCCGGATCTGTGCTTATTCCGCGTTCCGTCACTGTGTGCCCTAGATATTTTAGCTCTTTTTTGAAGAAGTCGTACTTGTCGACGTTGATCCTAAAATTCGCTGCCCGTAACCGTCGAAACACCTCTTATAGATTTGCCATATGTTCTTCCAACGATAACCTATTCCCTATAACGATGATGTCGTCTAAATAAGCGAATGCATGTTGTAGCATGTCTGGACCAATTACCCGGTCCAATGCTCGTTGGAATGTTGCTGGTGCGGAGTGAAGTCCAAATGGCATAACTTTCCATTGGAAGAGTCCTCTGCCTGGTCAGTGAACGCTGTCATAGGGCGACTTGTTGCCTCCATCGGAATTTGCCAGTACCCGTCCTTCAGGTCGAGGCTGGTGATATAGCGTGCTTCCCTCAGCTGATCTAAAATGTGGTGTACTCGAGGCAGCGAATAAGCGTCCTTGACAGATCGGCTGTTTAGCTGCCGAAAATCGACGCACAGCCTCCATTTGCCCGTTTTCTTTTTGACCATAACAATTGGGGCACTGTGTGGACTGCTCGATGGCTCGATGCATCCCTTTGCTAGTAGGTCGTCGATCTGTTTGTTGATTTTTCCTGTATCTTCGGGTTCTTTGGGAAGTAGCGTTGCTTTATCGGGCGGTCATCGTGCATCACGATTCAGTGTTCCGTGATTGGTGATGTGCCGCTCATGACTGCAAATGCGGCTAGTTCTTGATGCAGGAATTTATCAACCGTCATATCGGTGTGTAAGGGATCACGCTCCTCCCTCCCGACGTTTTTTTTGCCTTCCTCGGCTGTGATGTTTTGTTCCCGCGTAGTTTCTTCTTCTTGCATTGCCCGTTTTCGTGTTCCTTGTTCTTGCTCTTGTGTTACATGTTCCTCTATTACTTGCTCGTGTGTTTCTTTTCCCTATACGTGTTTTGCGGTGATCACCGATAGTCTTTCTTCTCGCCCTTCGTTGTGTTGTCGACGAGTTGAGATCCTGACTTCGATGCCGGCACACTCGAATTTTGTTCCCATGTTTGTTCATCGATGACCCCTGGTAGGATTAATAATGCCATATCCGCCTTTTTGTTTCCGAGTTCCAACTGTGCTTCCACTTGTTCCGTCACGAAACCAGTCCGGCCGTCTGCCAACCGCAACTGTCGATGTGTTGTTGCCCGTTCAAATCCTTCTTCGCACAACGTCGCTCCTAGTTCCTCGCTTATAAAGCTAGTCGTTGCCCTTGTGTCGATAGTGGCGTTGTAGGATTTGTTGCCGATTTGAATCGTGGCCGACAGGCGATGGCCTTCGTCTTTCAACGTACCGCTCGCTCCTGGGAGCTGGACGCCGCCGATCGTTTCCCGGTCTGCAAAACTGGACTGTGCGAACTCCTATTCGCCCACAAACCTAAAAAAAAGAGCAAACTTTCATTATTACACTAACGTGCCCAGTGGCCCTCATGACCACATCTTCTGCATGTCTGCGCCGGGTTGGGGACATGTGTCTGTTGTCTCGAATATGCTCTGGGAGTAGGTTGTGGTCGTGCTCTCGGCACAACGGCTGTATTGGGCTCCAATATCTCCTGGTCTATGCCCTCCATTGCCATGAATCTCGAGCGATTTTCTCTTTCTAATTCCTCGAATTCTTCTGTCAATTGCATCAGTTCGATCAAACTGCTGTTTTGGTAGGGTCTTTCAAATGTTCTGAAGTCGGGAAGGCTGCTGTTGTAGATTTTCTCCCCTTCCCGCTCCTTCGACAGTCGTAGTGGCCGCATCAGTGTTTGCATCTCGACCATGAATCGTAATCCTTCCTCCTCCAGCTTTGTAAAATAATCTCGGGGCAGGAAGAACTCCTGGAAGCTTGTAGCGAACGATGCCCAGGTTCTCCAATGCTGGTTATTGGCTATGTACCACTTTAGAGCTGTGCCTTTCAACAGTTCGTGTATTGCTCGTGGTATTAGGTCAAGTTCCAGACCATATGTTTCTGCTGACCATTCCACCTGTTCAAAAAATTCTAATGGCTTTGTGTTACCGTCGAATTTGAAACTCCATTCTCTGACTTGCTTGGTCACCGCTGCATAGTCTCGTGATCGATTTCTCTCCGTCTGTCGCAGGTGTTCGATGTAATTAATGGTTGACGGGTTCCGCGTTTGATGTTGTTGTTCTTCCTGTTTTTGCTGCTGCTGCTGACGCTGTGCCTCCATGGTTGTCGAAGCGAAGTCCATGTGTTCCAGTGTCGTTGCTGTGGTGTCGTGCTCCATCTTTGGGTCTTCGTCCTTTGTGGTTGCAGCTTCCCTACCTGGAGATGAGCTAGCGTGTTTTCTTGCCAAAGTGTCCAGACGTCCGGCGTGGGGAAGGCGTCCTTTGTGTCTGGACCCATTCGCCGAAGTCCTTCCGCATGACATCCACTCCGCCGGTCAGTGCGACCCCGAACTCGATGCCATATTGCAACAGCTCCTCCTTCTTTAAATTGTAGATCCATGACCTTACCATTGTGAATCCTTTCTGGTCTATTATTCACAAGACCCTGCAAGTTGGGCGCCACTTGTAACGATCCTTTGTGTCTCACACCGGACTAACTCGGTCGGCGAGTGGAGTCGTGTGTCTGGACCCATTCGCCGAAGTCCTTCCGCATGACATCCACTCCGCCGGTCAGTGCGACCCCGAACTCGATGCCATATTGCAACAGCTCCTCCTTCTTTAAATTGTAGATCCATGACCTTACCATTGTGAATCCTTTCTGGTCTATTATTCACAAGACCCTGCAAGTTGGGCGCCACTTGTAACGATCCTTTGTGTCTCACACCGGACTAACTCGGTCGGCGAGTGGAGTCGTGCAACAAATTTATAAAAATGCAGCACTTGCGAATAAATAAGGAAGCAGAGAGATTTTTTATTCAATGGGTTTCGAAGCTTATTAGCGGCTAAAAAGCCGACTCTTAAATATACAGATAATTATGGATAATGAGGCGTGTGTATCAGGAGTCGATCCGATGGTCGTCCTTCCGAGTCGGTTCCGGCTCATCTTCTCCTGGGTTCGGCGTGACGCGAATATTGGGTGGGATTAGTCCCCGTAGCTCCGGGTTGAGGGTAGACAGATTCCTGACGACGCTAAGAAATGGTTGAGTTGGCTCCTGGTAACGCTAGATACGTGGGCGGAGATGATGAAATATATTAGTCTGGGGTCCTGGCAGCGCTAGGATAAATGGGCGGCGACGATGAAATATCCTTGACTGGGTCTTGGCAACTCTAGGATAACTCGACTGGATCCTGGCAACGCTAGGATAAATGGGCGGCGACGATGGGCGATTCTAGACAGGGGTCCTGCAACGCTAGGCTAACTTGGCTGGCTCCTGGCAACGCTAGGATAACTGGGCGGCGACGATAAAGGGTTTTTGACCGACGACGAGGAACTAGGCTCTGAACTAGGTTCCTGGGAACGCTAGGATCAATGTGCGACGAAGAAAGATTCTGAACGAGGGTCCTGGCAACGCTAGGATACTGGGCGATGACGATAAAATATTCTTAACGGGGTCCTGGCAACGCTATGATAATCGGGCGACGACGATAAAGGATTCTTGACTGGGTCCTGGCAACGCTAGAATAATTCAACTAGGTCCTGGCCACGCTAGGATATAATTTATTGAGTTCTGGCAACGCTAGGATACCTCCACGACTCGTGTTCGTTCTTTGCTCTTACTTCTCAAAAAGCTTCCGCGTCAGTGACTGCATGCCCTTTTATACTTTTGCCGACCCTAAACTAACGGTAAATGTGCTCAGCTGTTTTTGTTTACGCTCTTCAGTCAGCGGTGCATTTGCTGGCTGACTAACTGGCCTTCTGTCGCGTGCGCTGGTTTAACTGCTGCCATCCATGGGCGGCGCTGAAAGGGGTTACATCGGTGTGAACGCCCATTGCTGCTGAAAGGAGAACTAGTTTTTGTGAGAAACAATTATGTTATATATATTTATATGTGTATATATATATATATATATATATATATAGCACTTGATTTTGTTTTTTCACCAGTTTGTTATTCTTATTGATATCTTATTACTTAATAGGGGGAATATGTGCGAGAATATTTAAGAGACTATGTGCATTACATATGTTACTATATATATGTTTATCCCTTTATATATACATGTATATATATATATATATATATATATATATATATATATATATATATATATATACATGTATATATAAAGGGATAAACATATATATAGTAACATATGTAATGCACATAGTCTCTTAAATATTCTCGCACATATTCCCCCTTATTAAGTAATAAGATATCAATAAGAATAACAAACTGGTGAAAAAACAAAATCAAGTGCTTGTGCATAAATAAAAGTGACAAACTTTGTTAATTGTGCTTTGTGACCGCTAAAGGATAATCGAAGTCCCAGGCCACAACAATACAAAGAAAACAAAAATACTAAAAGAAAAATAAATAAGGACACCAATCAACCAACATCAATCATGGCAGCCCCACCAAGCCCAAGCCCATCCCCATCAACTCCACCAATGGTTTAGTCAGAGCTTCTCCTAAAGCAAGCTCTTGGACAAATAAAACTAGTGCCGATTTTTAATGGAGAAACTAAAGAACTCACGGCGCTCGTGAGAAGAGTGGACTACATAATGCAGCTGTACCTATTGAGCTACAAACTTCTGGAGCAGCACAGCGGGTCGCACAGCTGTCAGAAGCCACAAACTGGACACTACTGAGGAAAGCGCTGATTGACGAGGAACTGCTTCTTCGATTATATAATACAAGTTATAACGGAAATATCCCTAAGTTTATAGAAGACACACAAATACACTTTGCAATGAACATCACAATCAAGGACGTTATAACAAGAAAGCTGTCGGTTTTAGTTCCGACATAGCAGCCACTTTGTCCGGATCTGTGCTTATTCCGCGTTCCGTCACTGTGTGCCCTAGATATTTTAGCTGTTTTTTGAAGAAGTCGTACTTGTCGACGTTGATCCTAAAATTCGCTGCCCGTAACCGTCGAAACACCTCTTATAGATTTGCCATATGTTCTTCCAACGATAACCTATTCCCTATAACGATGATGTCGTCTAAATAAGCGAATGCATGTTGTAGCATCTCTGGACCAATTACCCGGTCCAATGCTCGTTGGAATGTTGCTGGTGCGGAGTGAAGTCCAAATGGCATAACTTTCCATTGGAAGAGTCCTCTGCCTGGTCAGTGAACGCTGTCATAGGGCGACTTGTTGCCTCCATCGGAATTTGCCAGTACCCGTCCTTCAGGTCGAGGCTGGTGATATAGCGTGCTTCCCTCGGCTGATCTAAAATGTGGTGTACTCGAGGCAGCGAATAAGCGTCCTTGACAGATCGGCTGTTTAGCTGCCGAAAATCGACGCACAGCCTCCATTTGCCCGTTTTCTTTTTGACCATAACAATTGGGGCACTGTGTGGACTGCTCGATGGCTCGATGCATCCCTTTGCTAGTAGGTCGTCGATCTGTTTGTTGATTTTTCCTGTATCTTCGGGTTCTTTGGGAAGTAGCGTTGCTTTATCTGGCGGTCATAGTGCATCACGATTCAGTGTTCCGTGATTGGTGATGTGCCGCTCATGACTGCAAATGCGGCTAGTTCTTGATGCAGGAATTTATCAACCGTCATATCGGTGTGTAAGGGATCACGCTCCTCCCTCCCGACGTTTTTTTTGCCTTCCTCGGCTGTGATGTTTTGTTCCCGCGTAGTTTCTTCTTCTTGCATTGCCCGTTTTCGTGTTCCTTGTTCTTGCTCTTGTGTTACATGTTCCTCTATTACTTGCTCGTGTGTTTCTTTTCCCTATACGTGTTTTGCGGTGATCACCGATAGTCTTTCTTCTCGTCCTTCGTTGTGTTGTCGACGAGTTGAGATCCTGACTTCGATGCCGGCACACTCGAATTTTGTTCCCATGTTTGTTCATCGATGACCCCTGGTAGGATTAATAATGCCATATCCGCCTTTTTGTTTCCGAGTTCCAACTGTGCTTCCACTTGTTCCGTCACGAAACCAGTCCGGCCGTCTGCCAACCGCAACTGTCGATGTGTTGTTGCCCGTTCAAATCCTTCTTCGCACAACGTCGCTGCTAGTTCCTCGCTTATAAAGCTAGTCGTTGCCCTTGTGTCGATAGTGGCGTTGTAGGATTTGTTGCCGATTTGAACCGTGGCCGACAGGCGATGGCCTTCGTCTTTCAACGTGCCGACTAGTTGTGTGGAGAAGCTTCTATCGGATCCGCTCGCTCCTGGGAGCTGGACGCCGCCGATCGTTTCCCGGTCTGCAACACTGGACTGTGCGAACTCCTATTCGCCCACAAACCTAAAAAAAAGAGCAAACTTTCATTATTACACTAACGTGCCCAGTGGCCCTCATGACCACATCTTCTGCATGTCTGCGCCGGGTTGGGGACATGTGTCTGTTGTCTCGAATATGCTCTGGGAGTAGGTTGTGGTCGTGCTCTCGGCACAACGGCTGTATTGGGCTCCAATATCTCCTGGTCTATGCCCTCCATTGCCATGAATCTCGAGCGATTTTCTCTTTCTAATTCCTCGAATTCTTCTGTCAATTGCATCAGTTCGATCAAACTGCTGTTTTGGTAGGGTCTTTCAAATGCTCTGAAGTCGGGAAGGCTGCTGTTGTAGATTTTCTCCCCTTCCCGCTCCTTCGACAGTCGTAGTGGCCGCATCAGTGTTTGCATCTCGACCATGAATCTTTTAAAGTGTTCCTCTTTCGTGATCCTTCCTCCTCCAGCTTTGTAAAATAATCTCGGGGCAGGTAGAACTCCTGGAAGCTTGTAGCGAACGATGCCCAGGCTCTCCAATGCTCGTTATTGGCTACGTACCACTTTAGAGCTGTGCCTTTCAACAGTTCGGGTATTGCTCGTGGTATTAGATCAAGTTCCAGGCCATTTCTGCTGACCATTCCACCTGTTCAAAAAATTCTAATGGCTTTGTGTTACCGTCGAATTTGAAACTCCATTCTCTGTCTTGCTTGGTCACCGCTGCATAGTCTCGTGATCGATTTCTCTCCGTCTGTGGCAGGTGTTCGATGTAATTTATGGTTGACGGGTTCCGCGTTTGATGTTGTTGTTCTTCCTGTTTTTGCTGCTGCTGCTGACGCTGTGCCTCCATGGTTGTCGAAGCGAAGTCCATGTGTTCCAGTGTCGTTGCTGTGGTGTCGTGCTCCATCTTTGGGTCTTCGTCCTTTGTGGTTGCAGCTTCCCTACCTGGAGATGAGCTAGCGTGTTTTCTTGCCAAAGTCCAGGTCCAGACGTCCGGCGTGGGGAAGGCGTCCTTTGTGTCTGGACCCATTCGCCGAAGTCCTTCCGCATGACATCCACTCCGCCGGTCAGTGCGACCCCGAACTCGATGCCATATTGCAACAGCTCCTCCTTCTTTAAATTGTAGATCCATGACCTTACCATTGTGAATCTTTTCTGGTCTATTATTCACAAGACCCTGCAAGTTGGGCGCCACTTGTAACGATCCTTTGTGTCTCACACCGGACTAACTCGGTCGGCGAGTGGAGTCGTGCAACAAATTTATAAAAATGCAGCACTTGCGAATAAATAAGGAAGCAGAGAGATTTTTTATTCAATGGGTTTCGAAGCTTATTAGCGGCTAAAAAGCCGACTCTTAAATATACAGATAATTATGGATAATGAGGCGTGTGTATCAGGAGTCGATCCGATGGTCGTCCTTTCGAGTCGGTTCCGGCTCATCTTCTCCTGGGTTCGGCGTGACGCGAATGTTGGGTGGGATTAGTCCCCGTAGCTCCGGGTCGAGGGTAGACAGATTCCTGACGACGCTAAGAAATGGTTGAGTTGGCTCCTGGTAACGCTAGGATACGTGGGCGGAGATGATGAAATATATTAGTCTGGGGTCCTGGCAGCGCTAGGATAAATGGGCGGCGACGATGAAATATCCTTGACTGGGTCCTGGCAACTCTAGGATAACTCGACTGGATCCTGGCAACGCTAGGATAAATGGGCGGCGACGATGGGCGATTCTAGACAGGGCTCCTGGCAACGCTAGGATAACTTGACTGGCTCCTGGCAACGCTAGGATAACTGGGCGGCGACGATAAACGATTCTAGACTACGGCGACGAGGCAACCTAGGCGATTCTGAACTAGGTTCCTGGCAACGCTAGGATCAATGGGCGACGAAGAAAGATTCTGAACGAGGGTCCTGGCAACGCTAGGATACTGGGCGACGACGATAAAATATTCTTAACGGGGTCCTGGCAACGCTATGATAATCGGGCGACGACGATAAAGGATTCTTGACTGGGTCCTGGCAACGCTAGAATAATTCAACTGGGTCCTGGCCACGCTAGGATATAATTTATTGAGTTCTGGCAACGCTAGGATACCTCCACCACTCGTGTTCGTTCTTTGCTCTTACTTCTCAAAAAGCTTCCGCGTCAGCGACTGCATGCCCTTTTATACTTTTGCCGACCCTAAACTAACGGTAAATGTGCTCAGCTGTTTCTTTGTTTACGCTCGTCAGTCAGCGGTGCATTTGCTGGCTGACTAACGGGCCTTCTGTCGCGCGCGCTGCTGTAACTGCTGCCATCCATGGGCGGCGCTAAAAGGGGTTACAGCGGTGTGAACGCCCATTGCTGCTGAAAGGAGAACTAGTTTTTGTGAGAAACAATTATGTTATATATATTTATATATGTTATATATATATATATATATATATATATATGTATATATAAAGGGATAAACATATATATAGTAACATATGTAATGCACATAGCCTCTTAAATATTCTCGCACATATTCCCCCTATTAAGTAATAAGATATCAATAAGAATAACAAACTGGTGAAAAAACAAAATCAAGTGCTTGTGCATAAATAAAAGTGACAAACTTTGTTAATTGTGCTTTGTGACCGCTAAAGGATAATCGTAATCCCAGGCCACAACAATACAAAGAAAACAAAAATACTAAAAGAAAAATAAATAAAGACACCAATCAACCAACATCAATCATGGCAACTCCACCAAGCCCAAGCCCATCCCCATCAACTCCACCAATGGTTTTGTCAGAGCTTCTCCTAAAGCAAGCTCTTGGACAAATAAAACAAGTGCCGATTTTTAATGGAGAAACTAAAGAACTCACGGCGTTCGTGAGAAGAGTGGACTACATAATGCAGCTGTACCCCACTCAAGATTGAGAAAACAACGTTCTATTGGACTATTGAGCTACAAACTTCTGGAGCAGCACAGCGGGTCGCACAGCTGTCAGGAGCCACAAACTGGACACTACTGAGGAACGCGCTGATTGACGAATCCAAAACACAGACCCCTCGAGGAACTGCTTCTTCGATTATATAATACAAATTATAACGGAAATATCCGTAAGTTTATAGAAGACCTTAAATTCAAATCTTTTGTAATTTCAAACAAATTAATGTTGGAAGGCATACACACAAATACACTTTTATACACAAATGCAATGAACATCACAATCAAGGACGTTATAACAAGAAAGCTACCCGACCGAATTTTTATGACTCTGGCTAGGTACGATATTGCGACAATAACTAAATTAAAGCAAGAAGCTCAGAGAGAGGGACTATACGAAATCAACTTTTCTGACCTTTCAAAAACCAACACTTCAACTACGTCAAACAGTAGTGATGCTCGCAGGAATAGAGGAAACTATCAAAATTTCTATCCTGTGGCAAGCCCACCAAACACAAATAATGCCAATCAAAACTCTCAAACCCCAAACCAAAGCAACCCACAGTTGCACAAAGAATTTCAACAAAATCTAAATCAGGTAGATTTCAAAACCCAATGAACTACCAACAAAACAGAAATTCAGCCAACACTTCAAATCCGCCTGTCAAAAGACAACGCGAAAGTTCTAGTGGTCAATCCAAAATGGATACTGCCGAAAATTTTCATCACGCACCCTCGGACCAAGAACAAAACGAAACCCCTTCAATCGATTAATCATGAACAACATTCACCTCAAATGCGTAATCGACACAGGTTCCTCTATAAACCTAATGAAAAAGAACTTTTTGAATTTCCCAATTAAAACCTGTCATTTGGAAGCCCAAACGATAAAAGGAAATATTTGTTTAAACCAATGTATTTCCTTAACCCCAAGTAAACTTTGTCCAAAACAACCAAAGATTTTACATACACGAATTTTCAGAAAATTACGATGTGTTGTTAGGCAGGGATTATCTCGAAGCTTGCGAAGAAAATATAAATTATAATAAGGAAACTGTTATTTTAAGCGATTACCCATTTATCATGAGATACAATCATGAAGATATCTTAAAGGACAAGACCGCTTTCAATCGTGTTGATCCACCTTATATAAAGGATACCGAATTTGATTGCCTTGGTCCGCCATTCACATCTGACCAACCGTTTAATTTCGCAATCGAAAATGAGCTATTAGAAAGTAACCAGTTCAGATTAGAACACCTCAATGAGGAAGAAAAATCAAAATTAACCAAAATCCTTCTTGAGTTTAGAGACATACAGTACAAAAAAAGTGAAAATTTGACTTTCACCAGTACTATTAAGCATGTCATTCAAACTAAACACGAAGATGCCATTTACAAGCGACCTTATAAGTATTTCAAGCTTATGACGAAGTGGTCGAAATCCAAATGAAAGAAATGATAAAACAGGGAATCATAAGAAAATCGAATTCTCCTTATTGCTCACCAAATTGGATTGTACCAAAGAAAAGTGACGCATCAGGAAAACAAAAGTTTAGGATAGTAAATGACTATCGAAACCTTATTAAAATCACAGTTGGCGATAAATACCCAATACCAGTCACTACCATTGACCTGGGGAAAGGCTTTCATTAGATCCAAATGGATGCTGATTTAATCCCAAAGACTGCTTTTTCGACAAAAAAATGGCCATTACGAGTACACTCGCATGCCATTTGGACTCAAAAACTCGAAATAAATTATTCCGCAATAGAAAAAGAACTTTTAGCTATTGTTTGGGCCACTAAATACTTTAGGTCCTATCTTTTTGGCATGAAATTCGAAATCCCCTAACCAAACCCCTAGTTTGGTTAAACAATGTTAAAGAGCCAAACATGAAACTTCCATAGTTGCTGGCATCAGTTTGAAACGTGAATTGATGGCCGAAGTCGGGGCACGCTAGGACTGGTGCATGCGTCAGCTTTTCTTTCACCATCTCAATCGCCTGTTGGTGCTCTTCGTTCCATATCCATTTCACGCCTTTCTTTAATAAACCGTTGAGGGGTTGCACCGTAGTGGAAATGTCAGGCACGAATCGTCTGTACCAGGAAGCCACTCCGAGATATTGTCGCAGTTCCCTGATTTTTGTAGGTGGTTTTAGTTGAGAAATAGCAGCCACTTTGTGAGGATCTGTGCTTATTCCATGTTTTGTCACTTTATGTCCCAGATATTTTAGCTCTATTTTGAAGAAGTCGTACTTGTCGACGTTGATCCTCAAATTCGCATCCCGGAATCGCCGAAACACTTCCTTTAGATTTGCCATATGTTCTTCCAATGTTTTTCCAATAGCGATGATGTCATCTAAATAAGCGAATACATGTGGTAGCATCACGGATCCAATCCCCCGGTCCAATGCTCGTTGGAATGTTGCTGGTGCGGAATGAATTCCAAATGGCATTACTTTCCATTGGAAGAGTCCTCTGCCTGGTACCGTGATCACTGTCATAGGGCGACTTGTTGCCTTCATTGGAATTTGCCAGTACCCGTTTTTCAGGTCGAGGCTGGTGGTATAACGTGCTTCCCGCAACTGATCCAAGATGTGGTGTACTCGAGGTAATGGATAAGCGTCCCTGACCGATCGCCGGTTTAGCTGCCAAAAGTCGACACACAACCTCCATTTGCCGGTTTTCTTTTTGACCATAACAATTGGGGCACTGTGTGGGCTGTTCGACGACTCAATACAGCCCTTGGCTAGTAACTCGTCGATCTTAGAGTTCTTTGGGAAGTAGCGTTGTCTTATCAGACGGTCATCGCGTATCACGATTCGGTGTTCCGTGATTGGTGATGTACCGCTCATAACAGCAAATGCGGCTAGTTCCTGCCGAAGAAATTTATCCACCGCTGTATCGGGCTGTAAAGATTCACACTGCTCTATACCGATGATCGTTGTGCCCTCCTTAGTTATAATGGATTGTTCCAGCGTGGTTTCCTTTCTTGTATTTCCAGTTCTTGTTTTCTTTGCTCTTGTTTTCCTTGTTCCATCGACCAGTTCGTCGATGACTCCCGACAGAATTAATAACGGCATGTTCACAATTTTGTTACCTAGCTTTATCTGTGCCTCCACTTGTTCCGTAACGACACCAGTCCGGCCGTCTGCCAGCCGCACCTGTCTCTGTGTTGCTCTTAATTCAAATCCTTCTTCGCATAGTGTCCCTGCTAGTTTCTCGCTTAAGAAACTGCTCGTTACCCCTGTGTCGATGGTAGCGTTGTACAGGATTTTTACAATTTACACCGTAGCTGACAGGCGGTGGCCCCTGTCTTTTAAAGTGCCAATTAATTGTGGGAAGCCAGCTTCTATCGGCATCCGCTCGCTCCTGGAAGCTGGACGCCGCCGATCGTTTCCCTGCCGGCAACATTGAAGTGTGCGAAATCCAATAAGACCACATATCCAACAGAACAGAAGACTCGGATCTTGACATTCCCTCGCCCAGTGTCCCTCGTTTCCGCATCTTTTACACGCCTGTGTAGGGTTGGGGACATGCGTTGTTTGTCCTGAGAATGTTCCTGGTGTTGGCTGTGGTCGCGACCTTGCGTTATCGACGCAGCGGGTACATGGGCTTTTGGTTTCTGCTGGTCCTGCGTCTTCTACTGCCAACAATCTACCACAGGATTGTTGCCGCAATTTCTCTCTGTCCCGCTCCAGTTTATCGAATTCATACGCCAGTTGCATGAGCTCGATCAAACTGCCGTTCTGATACGGTCTTGCGAACGCTCTGAAGTCGGGAAGGCTGCTGTTGTATATTTTCTCTCGTTCCCGCTCCTTCGTTAATCTTAGTGGCCGCATCAACGTCTGCATTTCTACCATGAACTTTTTAAATGGTTCATCTATGCCCTGCTTTCTTCATTCAACCTCCTCCGGCAAATTTGAAAAGTAATCTCTTGGTAGGAACAATTCGTGGAAGCTTCTTGCGAATGATTCCCAGGTTCTCCAGTGCTCGTTGTTCGCAATATACCACTTGAGAGCCGTGCCTTTCAGTAGCTCAGGCATTGCTCGTGGTATCTGGTCCAGTTCCAGCCCATAGGTTTCGGCTGACCATTCCAATTGCTCCAGAAATTCTAATGGCTTTGAGGTGCCATAAACTTAAAATTCTGTTTTCTGCTGCATAATCCCGAGCTGGATTCCATTCGGTGTGTGGCTGGTATTCGTGGTGTATGGTAGATATGTTTTGCCAATGCTATTCCTGTTCTTCTCGTTTTTGTTGTTGTTCCTGACGCCGTGCTTCCGCGTTTGTTGAAGCAAAATCCAAATGTGCCATTTCTCTGGCCACTGTGTTTTGTTCCGTTTTTGGCTCTTCCCTGATGTCTGCAGCCTTCCTAGTTCGGAATGGGCGGGCATGTTGTCTGTGTCCAGTCGACGATGTAGATGTATGGCTAATGTGTCCAGTCGACCGGAGTGAGGTAAACGTCCGTCTTGTGTTTGTACCCAGTCGCCGAAGTCTTATCGCATGGTGTCCACGGTTTCCGGTCAGTGTGATCCCGAACTCGCTGCCATATTGCAGCAGTTCCTTCTTTTTCAGGTTGTAAATCCATGTTCGTACCATATTGAAATCTTACTATTCTTACGCAAAACACTGCAAGTTGGGCGCCAGTTGTATCGATCCTTAAGGATTCACCGGGCTAACTCGGTCGGCGATATGAGTTGGTGCAGCACTTGCGAATAAATAAGAAGCCAGATCGATGTTCAATATTAAATAGTATATTGTTTATTAGCGACACGATGGCCGACTCTTCTAAATTTCAGTGTAGGTTTTATTTGATTTGATGCGTTGCGTTGATGAATGGTGTCCTCGGGTCTCGGGTCGATGAAATCCGTTGCAGGCTCGTCGCTCGTCGGTCGCTGGTCTCCCTCCTGGTTGTAGCTCGATTCGTCTCTCGTACTGGGAACCCCGCCACTGCAAGGGTATCGGGAACGGGTCCTGTGGCAGCTAGGATTGTCGAACGTAGATCCTGCGACAGCGAGGATAAATCCCCCTTAACTGGCTTTTGCAGGGACAACTAAATCTATGTCCTGCTTCAGCAAGGACGGATAAACTAGGTCCTGCGGCTGCGAGGAGTATGTATGACCCGATCCTGCGTTCTCCAAGGACTCTCCGCTTGATTTTTCCCGCCTCCAGCTGGGTTGGCCCTAGCCCCGCTAATGCAAGGACGACTATGACTATGTCCTGAGACAGCTAGGACGGATAAACTATGTCCCGCGACAGCAAGGCTGACTTGAAGTATTCCTGCGACAGCAAGGCTCTCTTAATTTACACTTGCTACAGCGAGGCTCTAGGATGCTAATGCTACTATTACAATTACTGGATCCTGCGACAGCGAGGATATCTTTTCAGGATCCGCGTCGGCAGGAACTATATCCTGCTACAGCAAGGATATCTACGATGTTTCCGGCGACAGCAAGTATTATAACCTGCTACTATCAGGTTAAAAACTGATTTTGGTTATCAACTACTTCATGTTCACAACTGTTTCAACATCCTTGGGTTATCAACTGCTTTATATTAGCAACTAGCGCTCATTGTGTGCAAATATCACTCTCTTTCAGCGACATCTATGTTGCTGTATATTCATAAGAATATATATACAAAACACTAAGCGGCTGCTCCGCTGCCGGCGTATCAGTCCTTAGCCTGCTTATGACATTTGTATGTAAAACGAATTCGATTAATACATGATCACCAACTCTAAACGTCGATTGTGTCTTACTACATGGCGATCGTGACAGGACCGTGACATGTCGGTCTTCAGCTAGCAACACAGAAATGCACGGAGCCTGATTACAAGAAATATTAAGTTTCCATCCTTAGCACCGTTTTAAACCTAATGCCATCTTTGCGTGACTAGAACTAGTTGAGAATTTTAAGGCACAAGAACGATAAACAGGTTTTAATGCCACATTGTGTTGCTGTTGTGCGTGCCATGCGTGGAGCATGGCATGGTAAAGAATTCTTTGAGGCATTTTTGTTAATTCTTTTAATATTAAAACTATTGCATACTCTAAGAAGCTTATTTTACTTCAAGAACCTTGGCACGTTAAAACTGCTGTTCCAATTGCCCGATCTTGCTGCGACTTTGTAGGATAATAAATAATAAAAACTTACAACTCTAATACCCACAAAAAACTTATTATCTTAAAAACTGGGGGTGTAGTGGTTTTTCGCGATTTTCGGGGGCGAAAGGAGACGTGACAACAATTCAAAACAAACTTGACCTGCGTGGGATACATAGAAATCTGCATGCCAATTTTGGTTACTCTATCTCCTTTAGTCTCTGAGATCGTTTTGTTTAAAGAAATTACCTGTATTACTTTGAAAACATTAAATCTCCATATCTGTTGTTCTACTTGTCCGATCCTACTGCGATTTTATAGGATTATAGATAATAGCAACTTGCAGCTCTTATACCCACAAAAAACGTATTATCTTAAAAACTGTCGGTATGGTGGTTTTCGCGATTTGCAGTGGCGGAGGGGGGAGTGGCTTAAATTTGAAACAAACAAAGTATATAGAATTCTGTGTGTCAAATTTGGTTTTGCTATCTCTTATAGTCTCTGAGATCTATTTGTTCGCTAATTGCGGTGGCGGAGGGGGGCGTGACTTCAATTTGAAACAAACTATCTGCGTGGGGTATATAGAAGTCTTTGAGTGAAAGTTTGGTATCTCTATCTCTTATAGTCTCTGAGATCCTTTTGTTCATACGGACGGACGGACAGACGGACAGACACACATGGCTGTATCGACTCGGCTGTTGATGGTGAACAAAAATATATATACTTTATAGGGTCGGAGACGCATCTTTTTCCCTGTTACATACATTCAAACGAACACAATATACCCTTTTACTTATTTTTTAAGTAACGGGAATAGCAAATGGGAAAAGCTATAGTCGAGATCCCGACAATAGGATAACCGTTATTTAATTTAAATATATATAAAAGTATTGAAAAAAAAATTTTCTTTTAAAAAAATGTTTGTTGAGTATTAACTATTATTATTCAAATTTGTTATTATAGGCCCTGAATCCAAATTGTGGATTGTCTTGTTGCTCAATTTGCCTCGTTATCCTAATTACGAGACTCAAAAAGAAAGGTTTTTTTTCCAAATTTGAAAATAAGCAGCTTCTTCATGTTAAAAACTGATTTTGGTTATCAACTGCCTCATGATCACAATTGTTTTAACATCCTCAGGTTATCAACTGCTTTATATAAAGCAGGCCATCCACAGTCCAATTTGTTAGACGAACTGTTCGTCGAACAAGAATTACATTTGCCCACTAACTATTTCAAACATTGCAATGCATTGCTTGCAAACATCATTTGTAGAAAGTTTTCACAGAGTAAACATGTCATCTGATAACGATACAATAATTGCCTTGATGGCGATACATATTTATTCCATCAACTGAGGACTCCTGTTCATACAGAAAATGTAGCTACTGGAAGTACCAGATGTTTGGCTTATAAATATCGTCCACTCCAGCGCCAGATCTTTCGCACCTCTTTTTTTTTTTAAGCTCGCGTCTGTATGATGCACGCAGGGAATTCACCTTTTTTTAACAGCCTCAATGGTTGCCTCTTCATCGACTTCTTTGTATTTATTTAATAATAAGTACCACGATTTGTTTCGCATATTCTTGTTTTTGTATGCCTCGCTTTTTGCTTGCCACAGTGCTGGCTCATTTTGCAGACAATAATTAAATTCTAGCAAAAATTGCTTCGACATTTTTGACATGTGTTTACGCTACGAAAACTTTTGACAAATGATGTTTGTGCCAACATTGCCATCCATTATCGAATTGTTGAATCGAACACACGAAAAATAGAATCAGTTCTATTTTTCTCGAACAAAACAAGCAACACAAAATTTGAAAACGAACACTACCACCAACGACGAATATTTCGTCGAATCAAACACATTCGTCAAACAAATTCGACTGTGGATGGCCTGCTTAAGCAACTGCGCCAGGTTTAATTCAAGTAGCAATTGCTTCAGGTCTAAGAAAAAATTCTCTAAAGTTTGAAATCAATTCAAACTTATATGGCTTATAAAATATTGTATGAGATAAATTAGGCAAAAACAAAAATTGTGTCGTTTGTTGGTTTACTTACCATATGACATATTCAGCAAGCAACACATCACTTGCATAAATGCAAGGAGCATGATTTCAAGAGATGTTCATTTTTTCATTTTTCCTTGTTCCATCGACCAGTTCGTCGATGACTCCCGACAGAATTAATAACGGCATGTTCACAATTTTGTTACCTAGCTTTATCTGTGCCTCCACTTGTTCCGTAACGACACCAGTCCGGCCGTCTGCCAGCCGCACCTGTCTCTGTGTTGCTCTTAATTCAAATCCTTCTTCGCATAGTGTCCCTGCTAGTTTCTCGCTTAAGAAACTGCTCGTTGCCCCTGTGTCGATGGTAGCGTTGTACAGGATTTTTACAATTTACACCGTAGCTGACAGGCGGTGGCCCCCGTCTTTTAAAGTGCCAATTAATTGTGGGAAGCCGCTTCTATCGGCATCCGCTCGCTCCTGGAAGCTGGACGCCGCCGATCGTTTCCCTGCCGGCAACATTGAAGTGTGCGAAATCCAATAAGACCACATATCCAACAGAACAGAAGACTCGGATCTTGACATTCCCTCGCCCAGTGTCCCTCGTTTCCGCATCTTTTACACGCCTGTGTAGGGTTGGGGACATGCGTTGTTTGTCCTGAGAATGTTCCTGGTGTTGGCTGTGGTCGCGACCTTGCGTTATCGACGCAGCGGGTACATGGGCTTTTGGTTTCTGCTGGTCCTGCGTCTTCTACTGCCAACAATCTACCACAGGATTGTTGCCGCAATTTCTCTCTGTCCCGCTCCAGTTCATCGAATTCATACGCCAGTTGCATGAGCTCGATCAAACTGCCGTTCTGATACGGTCTTGCGAACGCTCTGAAGTCGGGAAGGCTGCTGTTGTATATTTTCTCTCGTTCCCGCTCCTTCGTTAATCTTAGTAGCCGCATCAACGTCTGCATTTCTACCATGAACTTTTTAAATGGTTCATCTATGCCCTGCTTTCTTCATTCAACCTCCTCCGCCAAATGTGAAAAGTAATCTCTTGGTAGGAACAATTCGTGGAAGCTTCTTGCGAATGATGCCCAGGTTCTCCAGTGCTCGTTGTTCGCAATATACCACTTGAGAGCCGTGCCTTTCAGTAGCTCAGGCATTGCTCGTGGTATCTGGTCCAGTTCCAGCCCATAGGTTTCGGCTGACCATTCCAATTGCTCCAGAAATTCTAATGGCTTTAAGGTGCCATCTGCTGCATAATCCCGAGCTGGATTCCATTCGGTGTGTGGCTGGTATTCGTGGTGTATGGTAGATTTTTTGCCAATGCTATTCCTGTTCTTCTCGTTTTTGTTGTTGTTCCCGACGCCGTGATTCCGCGTTTGTTAAAGCAAAATGCATATTTGCCATTTCTCTGGCAACTGTTTCTTGTTCCGTTTTTGGCTCTTCCCTGATGTCTGCAGCCTCCCTAGTTCGGGATGGGCGGGCATGTTGTCTGGCTAATGTGTCCAGTCGACCGGAGTGAGGTAAACGTCCGTCTTGTGTTTGTACCCAGTCGCCGAAGTCTTATCGCATGGTGTCCACGGTTTCCGGTCAGTGTGATCCCGAACTCGCTGCCATATTGCAGCAGTTCCTCCTTTTTCAGGTTGTAAATCCATGCTCGTACCATATTGAAATCTTACTATTCTTACGCAAAACACTGCAAGTTGGGCGCCAGTTGTATCGATCCTTATGGATTCACCGGGCTAGCTCGGTCGGCGTTATGAGTTGGTGCAGCACTTGCGAATAAATAAGAAGGCAGATCGATGTTCAATATTAAATAATATTTTGTTTATTAGCGACACGATGGCCGACTCTTCTAAATTTCAGTGTAGGTTTTATTTGATTTGATGCGTTGCATTGATGAATGGTGTCCTCGGGTCTCGGGTCGATGAAATCCGATGCAGGCTCGTCGCTCGTCGGTCGCTGGTCTCCCTCCTGGTTGTAGCTCGATTCGTTTCTCGTACTGGGAACCCCGCCACTGCAAGGGTATCGGAACGGGTCCTGCGGCAGCTAGGATTGTCAAACGTAGATCCTGCGACAGCGAGGATAAATCCCCCTTGACTCGCTTTTGCAGGGACAACTAAATCTATGTCCTGCTTCAGCAAGGACGGATAAACTAGGTCCTGCGGCTGCGAGGAGTATGAATGACCCGATCCTGCGTTCACCAAGGACTCTCCGCTTGATTTTTCCCGCCTCCAGCTGGGTTGGCCCTAGCCCCGCTAATGCAAGGACGACTATGACTATATCCTGCGACAGCTAGGACGGATAAACTAGGTCCCGCGACAGCAAGGATGACTTGAAGTATTCCTGCGACAGCAAGGCTCTCTTAATTAACACTTGCTACAGCGAGGCTCCAGGATGCTAATGCTACTATTACAATTACTGGATCCTGCGACAGCGAGGATTCCGCGTCGGCAGGAACTATATCCTGCTACAGCAAGGATATCTACAATGTTTCCGGCGACAGCAAGGATTATAACCTGCTACTATCAGGTTAAAAACTGATTTTGGTTATCAACTGCTTCATGTTTACAACTGTTTCAACATCCTTGGGTTATCAACTGCTTTATATTAGCAACTAGCGCTCATTGTGTGCAAATATCACTCTCTTTCAGCGACATCTATGTTGCTGTATATTCATAAGAATATATATACAAAACACTAAGCGGCTGCTCCGCTGCCGGCGTATCAGCCCTTAACCTGCTTATGACATTTGTATGTAAAACGAATTCGATTAATACATGATCACCAACTCTAAACGTCGATTGTGTCTTACTACATGGCGATCGTGACAGGACCGTGACATGTCGGTCTTCAGCTAGCAACACAGAACTTGCATAAATGCACGGAGCCTGATTACAAGAAATATTAAGTTTCCATCCTTAGCACCGTTTTAAACCTAATGCCATCTTTGCGTGACTAGAACTAGTTGAGAATTTTAAGGCACAAGAACGATAAACAGGTTTTAATGCCACATTGTGTTGCTGTTGTGCGTGCCATGCGTGGAGCATGGCATGGTAAAGAATTCTTTGAGGCATTTTTGTTAATTCTTTTAATATTAAAACTATTGCATACTCTAAGAAGCTTATTTTACTTCAAGAACCTTGGCATGTTAAAACTGATGTTCCAATTGCCCGATCTTGCTGCGACTTTATAGGATAATAAATAATAAAAACTTACAACTCTAATACCCACAAAAAACTTATTATCTTAAAAACTGGGGGTGTAGTGGTCTTTCGCGATTTTCGGGGGCGAAAGGAGACGTGACAACAATTCAAAACAAACTTGACCTGCGTGGGATACATAGAAATCTGCATGCCAATTTTGGTTACTCTATCTCCTTTAGTCTCTGAGATCGTTTTGTTTAAAGAAATTACCTGTATTACTTTGAAAACATTAAATCTCCATATCTGTTGTTCTACTTGTCCGATCCTACTGCGATTTTATAGGATTATAGATAATAGCAACTTGCAGCTCTTATACCCAAAAAAACGTATTACCTTAAAAACTGTCGGTATGGTGGGTTTCGCGATTTGCGGTGGCGGAGGGGGGAGTGGCTTAAATTTGAAACAAACAAAGTATATAGAATTCTGTGTGTCAAATTTGGTTTTGCTATCTCTTATAGTCTCTGAGATCTATTTGTTCGCTAATTGCGGTGGCGGAGGGGGGCGTGACTTCAATTTGAAACAAACTATCTGCGTGGGGTATATAGAAGTCTTTGAGTGAAAGTTTGGTATCTCTATCTCTTATAGTCTCTGAGATCCTTTTGTTCATACGGACGGACGGACAGACGGACAGACACACATGGCTGTATCGACTCGGCTGTTGATGGTGAACAAAAATATATATACTTTATAGGGTCGGAGACGCATCTTTTTCCCTGTTACATACATTCAAACGAACACAATATACCCTTTTACTTATTTTTTAAGTAACGGGAATAGCAAATGGGAAAAGCTATAGTCGAGATCCCGACAATAGGATAACCGTTATTTAATTTAAATATATATAAAAGTATTGTAAAAAAATTTTCTTTTTTTAAAAAAATGTTTGTTGAGTATTAACTATTATTATTCAAATTTGTTATTATAGGCCCTGAATCCAAATTGTGGATTGTCTTGTTGCTCAATTTGCCTCGTTATCCTAATTATGAGACTCAAAAAGAAAGGTTTTTTTTCCAAATTTGAAAATAAGCAGCTTCTTCATGTTAAAAACTGATTTTGGTTATCAACTGCCTCATGATCACAATTGTTTTAACATCCTCAGGCTATCAACTGCTTTATATAAAGCAGGCCATCCACAGTCCAATTTGTTAGACGAACTGTTCGTCGAACAAGAATTACATTTGCCCACTAACTATTTCAAACATTGCAATGCATTGCTTGCAAACATCATTTGTAGAAAGTTTTCACAGAGTAAACATGTCATCTGATAACGATACAATAATTGCCTTGATGGCGATACATATTTATTCCATCAACTGAGGACTCCTGGTCATACAGAAAATGTAGCTACTGGAAGTACCAGATGTTTGGCTTATAAATATCGTCCACTCCAGCGCCAGGTCTTTCGCACCTCATTGTTTTTTTGAAGCTCGCGTCTGTATGATGCACGCAGGGAATTCACCTTTTTTTTAACAGCCTCAACGGTTGCCTCTTCATCGACCTCTTTGTATTTATTTAATAATAAGTACCACGATTTGTTTCGCATATTCTTGTTTTTGTATGCCTCGCTTTTTGCTTGCCACAGTGCTGGCTCATTTTGCAGACAATAATTAAATTCTAGCAAAAATTGCTTCGACATTCTTGACATGTGTTTACGCTACGAAAACTTTTGACAAATGATGTTTGTGCCAACATTGCCATCCATTATCGAATTGTTGAATCGAACACACGAAAAATAGAATCAGTTCTATTTTTCTCGAACAAAACAAGCAACACAAATTTTGAAAACGAACACTACCACCAACGACGAATATTTCGTCGAATCAAACACATTCGTCAAACAAATTCGACTGTGGATGGCCTGCTTAAGCAACTGCGCCAGGTTTAATTCAAGTAGCAATTGCTTCAGGTCTAAGAAAAAAATTCTCTAAAGTTTGAAATCAATTCAAACTTATATGGCTTATAAAATATTGTATGAGATAAATTAGGCAAAAACAAAAATTGTGTCGTTTGTTGGTTTACTTACCATATGACATATTCAGCAAGCAACACATCACTTGCATAAATGCAAGGAGCATGATTTCAAGAGATGTTCATTTTTTAATTTTTCCTTGTTCCATCGACCAGACAGAATTAATAACGGCATGTTCACAATTTTGTTACCTAGCTTTATCTGTGCCTCCACTTGTTCCGTAACGACACCAGTCCGGCCGTCTGCCAGCCGCACCTGTCTCTGTGTTGCTCTTAATTCAAATCCTTCTTCGCATAGTGTCCCTGCTAGTTTCTCGCTTAAGAAACTGCTCGTTGCCCCTGTGTCGATGGTAGCGTTGTACAGGATTTTTACAATTTACACCGTAGCTGACAGGCGGTGGCCCCCGTCTTTTAAAGTGCCAATTAATTGTGGGAAACCGCTTCTATCGGCATCCGCTCGCTCCTGGAAACTGGACGCCGCCGATCGTTTCCCTGCCGGCAACATTGAAGTGTGCGAAATCCAATAAGACCACATATCCAACAGAACAGAAGACTCGGATCTTGACATTCCCTCGCCCAGTGTCCCTCGTTTCCGCATCTTTTACACGCCTGTGTAGGGTTGGGGACATGCGTTGTTTGTCCTGAGAATGTTCCTGGTGTTGGCTGTGGTCGCGACCTTGCGTTATCGACGCAGCGGGTACATGGGCTTTTGGTTTCTGCTGGTCCTGCGTCTTCTACTGCCAACAATCTTCCACAGGATTGTTGCCGCAATTTCTCTCTGTCCCGCTCCAGTTCATTGAATTCATACGCCAGTTGCATGAGCTCGATCAAACTGCCGTTCTGATACGGTCTTGCGAACGCTCTGAAGTCGGGAAGGCTGCTGTTGTATATTTTCTCTCGTTCCCGCTCCTTCGTTAATCTTAGTAGCCGCATCAACGTCTGCATTTCTACCATGAACTTTTTAAATGGTTCATCTATGCCCTGCTTTCTTCATTCAACCTCCTCCGCCAAATGTGAAAAGTAATCTCTTGGTAGGAACAATTCGTGGAAGCTTCTTGCGAATGATGCCCAGGTTCTCCAGTGCTCGTTGTTCGCAATATACCACTTGAGAGCCGTGCCTTTCAGTAGCTCAGGCATTGCTCGTGGTATCTGGTCCAGTTCCAGCCCATAGGTTTCGGCTGACCATTCCAATTGCTTCAGAAATTCTAATGGCTTTAAGGTGCCATCTGCTGCATAATCCCGAGCTGGATTCCATTCGGTGTGTGGCTGGTATTCGTGGTGTATGGTAGATTTTTTGCCAATGCTATTCCTGTTCTTCTCGTTTTTGTTGTTGTTCCCGACGCCGTGATTCCGCGTTTGTTAAAGCAAAATGCATATTTGCCATTTCTCTGGCAACTGTTTCTTGTTCCGTTTTTGGCTCTTCCCTGATGTCTGCAGCCTCCCTAGTTCGGGATGGGCGGGCATGTTGTCTGGCTAATGTGTCCAGTCGACCGGAGTGAGGTAAACGTCCGTCTTGTGTTTGTACCCAGTCGCCGAAGTCTTATCGCATGGTGTCCACGGTTTCCGGTCAGTGTGATCCCGAACTCGCTGCCATATTGCAGCAGTTCCTCCTTTTTCAGGTTGTAAATCCATGCTCGTACCATATTGAAATCTTACTATTCTTACGCAAAACACTGCAAGTTGGGCGCCAGTTGTATCGATCCTTATGGATTCACCGGGCTAGCTCGGTCGGCGTTATGAGTTGGTGCAGCACTTGCGAATAAATAAGAAGGCAGATCGATGTTCAATATTAAATAATATTTTGTTTATTAGCGACACGATGGCCGACTCTTCTAAATTTCAGTGTAGGTTTTATTTGATTTGATGCGTTGCATTGATGAATGGTGTCCTCGGGTCTCGGGTCGATGAAATCCGATGCAGGCTCGTCGCTCGTCGGTCGCTGGTCTCCCTCCTGGTTGTAGCTCGATTCGTCTCTCGTACTGGGAACCCCGCCACTGCAAGGGTATCGGAACGGGTCCTGCGGCAGCTAGGATTGTCGAACGTAGATCCTGCGACAGCGAGGATAAATCCCCCTTGACTCGCTTTTGCAGGGACAACTAAATCTATGTCCTGCTTCAGCAAGGACGGATAAACTAGGTCCTGCGGCTGCGAGGAGTATGAATGACCCGATCCTGCGTTCACCAAGGACTCTCCGCTTGATTTTTCCCGCCTCCAGCTGGGTTGGCCCTAGCCCCGCTAATGCAAGGACGACTATGACTATGTCCTGCGACAGCTAGGACGGATAAACTAGGTCCCGCGACAGCAAGGATGACTTGAAGTATTCCTGCGACAGCAAGGCTCTCTTAATTAACACTTGCTACAGCGAGGCTCTAGGATGCTAATGCTACTATTACAATTACTGGATCCTGCGACAGCGAGGATTCCGCGTCGGCAGGAACTATATCCTGCTACAGCAAGGATATCTACAATGTTTCCGGCGACAGCAAGGATTATAACCTGCTACTATCAGGTTAAAAACTGATTTTGGTTATCAACTGCTTCATGTTCACAACTGTTTCAACATCCTTGGGTTATCAACTGCTTTATATTAGCAACTAGCGCTCATTGTGTGCAAATATCACTCTCTTTCAGCGACATCTATGTTGCTGTATATTCATAAGAATATATATACAAAACACTAAGCGGCTGCTCCGCTGCCGGCGTATCAGCCCTTAACCTGCTTATGACATTTGTATGTAAAACGAATTCAATTAATACATGATCACCAACTCTAAACGTCGATTGTGTCTTACTACATGGCGATCGTGACAGGACCGTGACATGTCGGTCTTCAGCTAGCAACACAGAACTTGCATAAATGCACGGAGCCTGATTACAAGAAATATTAAGTTTCCATCCTTAGCACCGTTTTAAACCTAATGCCATCTTTGCGTGACTAGAACTAGTTGAGAATTTTAAGGCACAAGAACGATAAACAGGTTTTAATGCCACATTGTGTTGCTGTTGTGCGTGCCATGCGTGGAGCATGGCATGGTAAAGAATTCTTTGAGGCATTTTTGTTAATTCTTTTAATATTAAAACTATTGCATACTCTAAGAAGCTTATTTTACTTCAAGAACCTTGGCATGTTAAAACTGATGTTCCAATTGCCCGATCTTGCTGCGACTTTATAGGATAATAAATAATAAAAACTTACAACTCTAATACCCACAAAAAACTTATTATCTTAAAAACTGGGGGTGTAGTGGTTTTTCGCGATTTTCGGGGGCGAAAGGAGACGTGACAACAATTCAAAACAAACTTGACCTGCGTGGGATACATAGAAATCTGCATGCCAATTTTGGTTACTCTATCTCCTTTAGTCTCTGAGATCGTTTTGTTTAAAGAAATTACCTGTATTACTTTGAAAACATTAAATCTCCATATCTGTTGTTCTACTTGTCCGATCCTACTGCGATTTTATAGGATTATAGATAATAGCAACTTGCAGCTCTTATACCCACAAAAAACGTATTACCTTAAAAACTGTCGGTATGGTGGTTTTCGCGATTTGCAGTGGCGGAGGGGGGAGTGGCTTAAATTTGAAACAAACAAAGTATATAGAATTCTGTGTGTCAAATTTGGTTTTGCTATCTCTTATAGTCTCTGAGATCTATTTGTTCGCTAATTGCGGTGGCGGAGGGGGGCGTGACTTCAATTTGAAACAAACTATCTGCGTGGGGTATATAGAAGTCTTTGAGTGAAAGTTTGGTATCTCTATCTCTTATAGTCTCTGAGATCCTTTTGTTCATACGGACGGACGGACAGACGGACAGACACACATGGCTGTATCGACTCGGCTGTTGATGGTGAACAAAAATATATATACTTTATAGGGTCGGAGACGCATCTTTTTCCCTGTTACATACATTCAAACGAACACAATATTCCCTTACTTATTTACTTATTTTTTAAGTAACGGGAATAGCAAATGGGAAAAGCTATAGTCGAGATCCCGACAATAGGATAACCGTTATTTAATTTAAATATATATAAAAGTATTGTAAAAAAATGTTTCTTTTAAAAAAATGTTTGTTGAGTATTAACTACTATTATTCAAATTTGTTATTATAGGCCCTGAATCCAAATTGTGGATTGTCTTGTTGCTCAATTTGCCTCGTTATCCTAATTATGAGACTCAAAAAGAAAGGTTTTTTTTCCAAATTTGAAAATAAGCAGCTTCTTCATGTTAAAAACTGATTTTGGTTATCAACTGCCTCATGATCACAATTGTTTTAACATCCTCAGGTTATCAACTGCTTTATATAAAGCAGGCCATCCACAGTCCAATTTGTTAGACGAACTGTTCGTCGAACAAGAATTACATTTGCCCACTAACTATTTCAAACATTGCAATGCATTGCTTGCAAACATCATTTGTAGAAAGTTTTCACAGAGTAAACATGTCATCTGATAACGATACAATAATTGCCTTGATGGCGATACATATTTATTCCATCAACTGAGGACTCCTGTTCATACAGAAAATGTAGCTACTGGAAGTACCAGATGTTTGGCTTATAAATATCGTCCACTCCAGCGCCAGATCTTTCGCACCTCTTTTTTTTTTTAAGCTCGCGTCTGTATGATGCACGCAGGGAATTCACCTTTTTTTTAACAGCCTCAACGGTTGCCTCTTCATCGACTTCTTTGTATTTATTTAATAATAAGTACCACGATTTGTTTCGCATATTCTTGTTTTTGTATGCCTCGCTTTTTGCTTGCCACAGTGCTGGCTCATTTTGCAGACAATAATTAAATTCTAGCAAAAATTGCTTCGACATTTTTGACATGTGTTTACGCTACGAAAACTTTTGACAAATGATGTTTGTGCCAACATTGCCATCCATTATCGAATTGTTGAATCGAACACACGAAAAATAGAATCAGTTCTATTTTTCTCGAACAAAACAAGCAACACAAAATTTGAAAACGAACACTACCACCAACGACGAATATTTCGTCGAATCAAACACATTCGTCAAACAAATTCGACTGTGGATGGCCTGCTTAAGCAACTGCGCCAGGTTTAATTCAAGTAGCAATTGCTTCAGGTCTAAGAAAAAAATTCTCTAAAGTTTGAAATCAATTCAAACTTATATGGCTTATAAAATATTGTATGAGATAAATTAGGCAAAAACAAAAATTGTGTCGTTTGTTGGTTTACTTACCATATGACATATTCAGCAAGCAACACATCACTTGCATAAATGCAAGGAGCATGATTTCAAGAGATGTTCATTTTTCATCCTCTGTACCGTTTTTGCTAGTTGACCAACAATTTAAACTTAATGCCATCTTTGCGTGGCTAGAACTAGTTGAGAATTTTAAGGCGCAAGAATGATAAAAAGGTTTGAATGCCATATTGTGTTGCTGTTGTGGCTAAGCTTAAACCTAATACATAAAATTTTAGGCCAACTTTTAAATCTTTTTGGTTACCGACCCCTCTACTGAGTAACAGGCCACATTATACAACCAACAACACACAACACTTACTTACTTTACAATACTTTTATATATATTTAAATTAAGTAACGGTTATCCTATTGTCGGGATCACGAGTATAGCCTTTCCCACTTGTTATACCCATTATTTAAAAAATAAGTGTTCGTTGGAACGTATGTAACAGGGAGACGAAGACATCTCCGACCCTATAACGTATATATATTGTTGGTCAAATACAACAGACGAGTCGATACAGCCATCACTCACAGACTTCTATATACCCCACGCAGATCAAGTTTGTTTCAAATTGAAGTCACGCCCCCCTCCGAAACCGCGAATCACGAAAAACCACCAAGCCCACTGTTTTTAAGATAATACTTTTTTTGTGGGTATTAGAGTTGCAAATTGCTATTATCTATTATCCTATAAAATCGCAGTAAGATCGGACAAGTAGAACAGCAGTTATGGCGATTTAATGTTTTTAAAGTAATCCCACAAAAAAACCTCTACACGAAGTAAAAGTGTAGTGACGAAAGCAATTTCTAGCGCCAAAATTTCTGATATCCAATTTTGTGACGAATAAAATTGAGTTTAATATAAAAATTTTAACTAAAGATATAAATTAATAAAAAAAAAAGAAGAAAATTGGCATTGTGCACTGTGTGCAAAAGGGTGAGCATCTTTGTACATAAAAATTACTTTTTGCGCAGTGCCGAATGCTAATTTTTTTTATTTTTATTAATTCATATCTTTAGTTAAAATTTTTATATTAAACTCAATTTTTTTGTGGGATGTCAGAAATTTTTGCAATTGCTTTTGACATTGTAACTTTATCATTAATGCAGGCAGATAGAAAAATATGTACATTTTTTTGTTGAAATTCTTTCATATTTAAAAATAAAAATCGTATTAAAACAAAACTAAGCGGTCTGGCAACACTGGATATTTCAGAAACATAAAATAAATAACTGTCTGGCAACACTGGTTATTTGTCCAACTCAAAGCAGTCAGCTATACACTCTCAAGCTCTGGCTGCTACGCCTGCCTTGATGCTGCTGTCGCGTCTTACTACTTATTGAAAAATATATATTTAGTTAACAGGTAATATCTTCTAAACCCCTCAACCAAAATATATGTTTTATATACCAAAAAACGAGAAATTGTAGACTTTAAAACATATTGAAATTTAAATTTAATAAAAAAAATTTAATTTAAATTTAATTAAAAATCGTTAGAGCCGTTTTGTCAGAAATCGTCAAAATGTAAGCTAAAAAACCTTATTTCACCTGTAAAATATTACCTGAGTGTTTTAGAAAAAAAAACTTAAAGGCACGTCTGAAAGCCCTTAATCGCACCTTTCCAACGATATATAGAACATAACTGTAGCTTAAATGGTTTGGAAACTGTTGAGGTTTCAGTCTTAGCGGGAAATAGCGTTTTCCCGCTAAACTAGCGGGAAATTGAAAAAGTCGTAAAACAAACATTTCTAGATTTTCAAAAATGAACAAATCCCCATCATAACATCTACGCTTTTTTAGCGCTTTGATGCAAACAAACAAAAAGACAAACAAACTGACTTTTCATTTCATTTTTAGGAGTCTACTAAAATTTTCAAATTTATTTATCTTTTGAACCAGTTATCGGATTTGGGTGATTGAGGTATTAATCGACGCGTATTTTTAAGTAAATAAAATTATTGTAAAAAATTAAAAATTTTACCAAAAGGCCCCAACAGCCCCATTAGCTGCAATCATTTTAATTTTCATGACCCAGGTTGGTTAGAAAAAGTTTTAGTATGCTATTTTGTAAGTTAGGACTAAACCTATCGATCGGTATATAACTCGATTTGATCGGCCAGTCGTAGCAAATTTTCCAACTTAGCTGTATATATAGTTAGTCGCCTTTTGCACCCTTCGTGCTGCTTTCGTCACTAACGCGAACTGCCGTCCGCAGTGATGAAGATGGAATGCTTTAGAATGGTTTAAAGCACGCACTTGTTGATAAGGATAGTTCTTCTATATCGATGGGTATACGACCAACACTTCAGGTAAAACTGTTGCCTGAGTGCCTTGGGAAGCATTGATTGAAAGGCTTAAACCTTGAAGAAATGCATCGGAATTATCATTTTCAATAATTTCGGAGTCCCATCACTTTTATCAATGCTAAACTTATTATAGCTTCTACTGAATCTATCAACTCCAGCAAATGTTTATTAAAAATCGCTTACAAATTATATATTTTATAAATAATAGACACCTAAATTTAAGAAAATTGCATATTTACAATACTTATCGTCAAAAGTCGCGTACGTTATTCCCTTGTTATGCAAACGAACGGCCATATTTTTTCCGCTCAAACCGACAAGACCAGACGACAAGACAGACGGTCTTCAGTTTTTAGCTTTTCAAGAATACTTCTCGATGTAGTTTTGTATTTATTTTTCTACAAATCATAAGAGAATAGTATTACCTATTAGCAGTCTAATTCACAAATCGATAGACTTAGTCAATATATATTTTTATGGCGATTGAAATTGCAATTTATTTGGTCATAATTAAATTTGTTATTTTTTACAATTTCAATGTTTAACAAAATTCTGTAAAATAACGGTTCATCGGAAAATAATCATATATTTTTGTATACGTCAGTAAATCAATTCTTAATATATAATAAATATATTCTAAAAGAAATATTTATTAGTTTTCGATTTACATTTAAAAAACAGATGACCGTCTACAGACGGTGTTACCCGTTAGAGGGTTAACATAGTTTAAATTAAAGTTGCATGTTCAACAATCAAAATGTTGCAATAAATAAGTTAACCAACACTTAAATCATATAGTAAAATAATTGAAGCTCGTGAAAGGGATGTCAAGATATTGCTTACTGGAATAGGAACTTTGACTACAGCTCCTTTAATTGCACTCTGGCGACCAACACCTAAAGATTTTATTACCATAAATGGAAGTCTTGGCGAAATAAGTCTTTCTTTTAAAGAGGCAAATCGGAAAAATCTAAGCCATTTATAATGGCAAATTTTGGTTTCTTTTCAAATGTTACGGAGACATGCACTGCACAACTGAAGTTTGTTGTCGTCAGAAAGAAGATCACTAGAATAACTTAAAGGAGAAGCTTTACTTTCAACGAAAACTCGAGAAATCTCTGTAACTTGATTTGGAAATCACAGGCATTTGCAACAAAGAAAAAATTGGCTTGGCCCCCATTACATTTTTATTAAATTTATGTATTTACCTCCAATTGGGTTATGACGGCGTCCTGAGAATTATTTGCACGATTCTCCCTCATACGGTCAGTATTTCGTCGGTTTTCAGCTTCACTGTTTTGACTAATGCTCCTATTTTGGCTAACTCTCTGACTAATACGTCTTATCGTGTCAGCGATTGTTTGTCGCTGTAACAATCGAGCACTTTGTCGTCGTGCACTGTTAACAGCTTGATCGACAATCCTCCTCGCAGGATTATCTCTAACTTGAGATCTAGCAATTCTATCCCTCTCTCTTTCTAAAGGGCGAGTCTCAGGATCAGACGTATCTGTTCATTGATTCTGTGTATATTGTTTTGACGTCGTGAGGATCTTCTCAATTTATCGAACAACCTTTCCCTCTTCCTAATGTCAACGTTTGTACGTCTCTGTCTCCTACTCTGTGTATTATTCTGCTGCTCAGTTCCCCGTACGTTCGTATCCCGTCTACGGTTCGATCTACGAAGTCTGCCACCCTTTTCATCTTCCGAATCTCACCGTTTGTACGTCTCTGTTATATAATTATATATAATACTATATAAGCTAAATATATTAATAGGAATAATATATATGCGTGGGCATATTAATCATTCAATTACTCGAGCAATTAGATGCTCGAAAACCGTAACCGAATGTCAACAGCCGTGCACAAGAAAAAGATAAATTAATAATTAAATTTTATTAATAATAAGAAAATTAATTTATTACTTATACATTCAAAAATACATTCAAACACATACAGGTGCACAAAGCAAGACGGTCAAATGTGTACGCCAATGCTATGCTCATATGTGTTATGATACTATGTAAATACACATGCAAAAATATTCAAAAGTTTATACATATAAGAATAATAATAAGGTGAATTAATAATTTTATTTTATTTAAACTTAAATTATTTTTTATAATTATACATGCATATATACATACAAACACATACAAACACACACAAATGTATTCGCCAATACAATGTATATATGTGTTATGAAATTATGTACACACAAATGTATAAATATTCAATAATTTATATAAAGTATTTGTTATTACATATATACATAGAAACACACAGGTGCACAAAGCAATGCATTCAAATGTACACGCAATTGCTACGTACTTGTGTTATATTAAGTAAGTATATATATTGAATAATTTATTCAAGTATTTGCTATTATTTTTATTAGTAATCATGAAACACACGCACACACGCACATAAAAGCAGACTGCACTGCAGAGCACCAAATTTAACAAAAACACTTTCGCACTTTAAAACATATTTACTTATAGTATATATGCCTTAGAGTCTTATGTTTAACACTATTTAATAACACTAGTCATACTAATTATCTAATAAAGGAACACTTGTTAACACAACAAAATCCATTTTCAAAATCACTTGTACACAAAAGAGTTGAAAAAGAGTCAATTTAAAGTCAAATAGACGTACATATGCATTAATCATTAGGAAGAGCAGGACAGGACATATGTGCAGTTCAAAGATCTGTTAAGTGCACACATACATACATATGTTGGCACGCGCCAAAACAAAAGAAGATTCTAGCTAAGCATATATATATATAAAACCTTAAGCGCCAACCATTTTAAGGGCTAGTTGCTTCGGCAGGTGAGTTGTTACACACTCCTTAGCGAGTCCTGCTGTTTTAAGCAACCAACGCCTTTCATGGTTTCTGAATGAGTTGTTAATTTGGGCACAGTAACATTACGTTTGGTTCATCCACAGCGCCAGTTCAACTTACCAAAAGTGGCCCACTGGGCACATTATATCATAACCTTAAACTTCATTTCAAGAAAGTTAAGGTTTTTACCCATTTACTAGGTTAAGATCGTTTCGACCCTAAGGCCTCTAATCATTCGCTTCACCAGATAAGATTATTTTATACAACAGTTAAATGCACCAGCTATCCTGAGGGAAACTTCGGAAGGAACCAGCTACTAGATAGTTCGATTGGTCTTTCGCCCCAATACTCATTTCTGAAAATCGATTTGCACGTCATAACTGTTTCGGTCTTCCATCAGGGTTTCCCCTGACTTCAACCTGATCAAGTACAGTTCATCATCTTTCGGGCATAAATAATATAAATATTATCATACATAACTATATAGAACGCCCCGGGATTGTGTTAATTAACTATAAATAGTTAAAAAAACTAATCCTATTAATAGTCAGTTAATAACGTTATTAGGTTTTTATCCCAATACTTTGGTCCGTGTTTCAAGAAGGGTCCCGAAGGTCTCCTGAATCTTTCGCATTGTTAATCATACATATGCATATAATAAACACAAAAATCAATGATAATCATGCCATTATATAATTCCGAAAAATTAACGCACTGTATTCATATAAATCTATCAGCACTTTATCAAAATTATGACTTTTATTTTATGTTAAATTGCAAGCATTTAAATTTAAATAAGCAATTGACTAATATTTTTTGATAAATATATTGATACTAATATATTACAATTTCAATATATGGGAAAAATGCACACTATTATTATAATATTGTTTAAATATTACAATTCTAATGATGAATTTTCCATAATGGATATTCAGGTTCATCGGGCTTAACCTCTAAGCAGTTTCACGTACTATTTAACTCTCTATTCAGAGTTCTTTTCAACTTTCCCTCACGGTACTTGTTTACTATCGGTCTCATGGTTATATTTAGTTTTAGATGGAGTTTACCCCCCACTTAGTGCTGCACTATCAAGCAACACGACTCATTGGAAACACCATCTAGTAATCATTAACGTTATACGGGCCTGGCACCCTCTATGGGTAAATGGCCTCATTTAAGAAGGTCTTAAATAGTTAATTTCTCATACTAGAATATTGATGTTCCGTACACTGCATCTCACATTTGCCATATAGACAAAGTGACTTAGTGCTGAACTGATTTATTTATGCTCGCCGCTACTGAGAAAATCCTTGTTAGTCTCTTTTCTTCCCCTAATTAATATGCTTAAAGCCAGGGGGTAGTCCCATATGAGTTGAGGTTGTACAATTATACATAAATATTAGTTAATATAATACATGGTATATACATGAAATATACTATAACTTTGAAGTTCCATAATATTGACAAACGTTATCTTCTTTATCTCATCATAAATAACAGGCAATTCTAGTTAAAAAAATTTTTTTATGCTAGACAGTATTTTTAAAAAGGAGGAACATATAAAAAAAATACAAGTATTTAATAACATATAAAAACTTCACCGGTAATACGCTTACATACATAAAGGTATAATACTAACTACAATTGTAAGTTGCACTACCCGTATGAAGCACAAGTTCAACTACGACCGTTTTAACCGCAACAACTTTAATATACGCTATTGGAGCTGGAATTACCGCGGCTGCTGGCACCAGACTTGCCCTTCAATAGGTCCTTGTTAAAGTATTTAAAGTGTACTCATTCCAATTACAGGGCCTCGGATATGAGTCCTGTATTGTTATTTTTCGTCACTACCTCGCCGAGCTGGGAGTGGGTAATTTACGCGTCTGCTGCCTTCCTTAGATGTGGTAGCCGTTTCTCAGGCTCCCTCTGTAAGTGCATTGGAGATTTGAGGGGTACACGGAAAAACTCCCATGTGTACATGGAAATGGCTGAAAAGCTTCAGTGCGCCGGCTTTAGTGGAACATGGTCAGATGTCCGGACAAAACTAGACAACCTCACCAGAAAATACAAGTAATATAGAATATTTTAAATTGGTTGGTGGCGCGCCGTCTTCGTGGGCTTTTTATGAAAAAGTGCACAGCATTTTGGGCGGCTTGCGTTTCCACGATATTGACTCTCCGCAAATAACAAACACGAGTAAGTATTTAAATTTATTATAACCTTTTTTATACTCATCACGCAACAATTGCAGATTTCATTGAATATTTAGAGGAGCCCATTGTGTTTGAGTCGGACACGCTCCCAGTTCTGCCAAGCATTCGAAGCCAAGCGCAGAAAACAAGACTTCCAGTCGGAACTATAGATTGTTTGGGAGCGTGCTGAAAAGCAGAATGAGCGGGCGGAGATGCAGTTGGAGCGTTAAGCTTGCAAAGGGAGCGGCACGAAATACAAAAAAGAGAAGTGGAGTCTCGAGAGCAGCAGCAAAAGGAGCTAAACGATTTCCTAAAAAAAATTCTGGAACAAAACCAAAAGTTTCAAGATAATCTGCTGAGCTCCATAAATTCGCAAAAATAAATATTAACAATTATATTTTGTTTATTCATCTTTACTGCAAAGGAATTCTGCAATTGAAGACCTAATTTCCTCAGCCGATTTATGAAAATCAGCCGAAGTATTGCTTTGGTGCGGTTGCTCCCTGTCATTTTCTCCCGGTGTAGCTTCCCATGCGTCATTAATCGCGCTGTTATGCACATTTAAATGTTGAGCAACACACAGCAGGCCATGATGATAATCGCATTGTGTTTCGGATGACTGTTAAGTCCGTTACCAACACGTCGAAATCTGGCCTATAAATTGCCGAACGCATTCTCGACAACACGCCTTGCTTTGGACAAATTGTAGTTGAATGTCCTCCTTGCCGATGATGCGTCTGTCGAGAATGGGTACGGCTTCATAAGCTTGGGATAAAATCTAAATGCCGAATCTTCAATCAGATGAACGGGTACGTTAACTCCACATATTTCTTTTGACTTAAAGTCCAGCAAGGGGCACGAGTCAATCATTTCGCAAAGTGAAGATCTTTGAAATATCAAAGAGTCGTTACACCGAGACCTGGCGAGCCGACAAACATGAATCTGTACCTAAAAAAATTAAAAGAAAAATAAAAAATTTAAATATATTTTGGGTTTTATTTATTAACTTACTTAGTTCTGGTGGTCAACTGCTTTTGCTGCTGGTGGCTCAACTTCAATGTGGCATCCATCTAATGAAAGCAAATAAATTATTATTATACTTTCCATACTTACCAATCGCACCAAGACACTGTGGAAAACCGATAGCTTCAAGGCCCTGTACACACTCGTCGATTTTTGACTCGATCAAATAGTTTGGCGTCATATATCCCTCCGTAATCTCCAAAACTACAGCCCTGCAAAATTCGTGGAGAATATTGCAGACATTGTTTGTAGAAACGCCAAACAATCTGCCAATTGCCCGATACTTAGCCGTCGATCCCAGAGTGTACAGGGCAATAGCTATCCTTTTATCCAGTGGAATGGCATTTCGGAAGTTTGTATGCTTCTTCCTCAAGATATCGAGTCTGCTGACCAATATGTCAAATGTTGACCTCTTCATGCAGAAGCTCTCTTTAAAAAACTGGTCATAATTTTCCGGCACGTACTTTTCCCAAAGCGCTTTAAACCTCTTCTGAAATATTCTTATCAATAATGCCTGTAAAATGAGTGCATTTGTATTTATAAAATGTTTTTGCTTACAGCCTTCCAAAATCTTCGGGGAATCTCAATATTTGAGGTCAACAACATATTTTCAACATCGTCATCATCGTTCGCACCGGCGTCGTCGTCCTCGTCGGCGTCGTCGTCATCACTGTCCACGTCGTTGACGGCCCTATCATCGTCCACTATGACTCCATGATTAAATTAGTAATAATTGTGTTGTTTTGCTCCGTAGCAGCAAGCAATACTTGAATTTTTTCTATTTGATTCATTTTTTCCAAATTTTACACAAATATTTTCACAACTTTACGACGTCAAAAGTAAAAGTGATGGTAGATGGTAGATTTTGTCAGTGTGAATTGCGGTTTCACATCTACCATCATTCCCATGCGTTCCTCGTAGATGGGCAATGTGAATAGGCAATGTGAATAGGCTATACTACTAGCTACTAGCCTATCGATTAGGCTAGTATTGACTGCCACAATAAATGTAATGACAGGGTGGTAACGCCAAGAATAAGTTCGCTTTAATAGTTAGAGAATTGAAAAGAAATAAAAATTCGGAAAGAAAATAGCAGATTTAGGAAGTTCTTTATTTCCTCTATTTATTCAAATCAAAACAATAGTCGAGTCGATATAGCAATGTCCGTCTGTCCGTCTGTCTGTCTGTCTGTATGAACACCTAGATCTCGGAGACTATAAGAGCTAGAGACACCAAACTTGGTATGTAGGTTCCTCTTTACTGCAGGCAGATCAAGTTTGTTTCAAAAATCAGCCACGTCCCCTTAACCGCCTGCAAATCGACATTGAAAATTTCATATCCAAATTATAAGAGCATTTTGAAAGCCAGAAACTCCAGATTTTGCACAGATGAATTTATAATTGTCCTAAATTTTTGCTGAAAATTTCATTCTGATCGCACAGTAAATAGCGAAGATATTCAAATAATAAATTTTGCTGTTAAATTCGTTGATGGCGCGTTGGCAGTAATTAAAACTTGAATATCTTGATAAAACAAAAAATTGATATTAACATATTATATAACAAATTGGCGTCCATTCAGGCGTGAGCTTCGGTGGCGCAGTGTACTGAGTCGCGGAGTCGGACAGTGCTCGTGGGTTCGAGTCCTGCCGTGGGCGAAAGATTTTTAATTTATTTATGTTCGAATTCAATTTCATTTTATATTAAAACAAACTCAGTGCTTATTTAAAATGTAATATTAACATTAAATGTTAAAATATTAATTATTTCTTTTACTTTTTAATTGAGCACTAAAACAAGCAATATGGCCATTTAGGAGGATAGAGACATAGTGCGAGAGTGGCTCAACACTTTAAGCCTTTGTCATTTGAAAATTTCTGCAATTTTGTCGCGGGTTCGATTCCCGGCGGGAACAACTTTTTTTCCAGCTGATTTTAAGCTATTTTTTTTAATTTTTACAATTTGATGAAATTGTTCTTTATGAATGTTATACTGACATTTAATTTTGAATACATGTTTAATCATTTCATTTAAATAATTTTATATTGGTATTTATATAAACGTTAAGTTAAAATTCTATGTTAAATTGATGTTTATTATAAATTTACTGTATAAATTTGAGCGGCGAAAAATTTAATATATAAGAGTTTATGGTAATCTTAAATATTATTTAGTTTTTAGAAGTGACTGATTTTGGATAGTAAGTACGGGGTCTCCGACAGTCGAGTATGCTGGACTGTAGCACCGGCCGACTAGTTTTATCTAATCTGTGTTACGTAGTGACAAGTACCGAAGTACCAATCGTCATCAATCAATTTATTAAACACTTCGTTGGATAAAAGTTACGATTCATGGACTTACATATATTTTTTAATTTCCGGACTAAATCATTTTAGTGTGTGAAGATTTCGATTTTGTTAGAATTTAACCAGTGTCACTAAGTAACAGCAAAAGTAACGAAAAGTAGAGTGGGTAAACTGTTGCGTCAACTGTGGTTTTTTATGTACCTTGTGGACAAAATAATCCAAAACGGGTATATTGGCTTTAAATAAAAATCGGAGATTCGATCAGTAATATAAATTAACCACCAGTTGAGCCACCGGTTGGGAAACCATTTGACCCACCAGTAGGGCCACAGGTTGAGGAAAAAGTTGGGGCACCGGTTGGCCACTCCTACTTGTAGCTGGTCAACGTAAGCCCAGCCTGGATGAACTGCTCCTCCTTGCATCCCAGGTTTGGCCGCTGGAGCATATATGGGTGGCGCCCAAACTAGCGCCATCATCCGTAGCCACGATCACGATCACGGCCACGACCGCGACCGGGGAGCGCACTTCTAAAATAATATAAACAAGTTATAAAGGCTGTAGTCGAGATCCCGACAATAGGATACCCGTTACTTAATTTAAATATATATAACAGTATTGTAAAAGATTTAAAAAAAACTGTTATTTGAGAATTAACTATTATTATTAAAAATTATTATTATAGGCCCGTAATACACATTGGGGCATGTCTTGTTGCTCAATTTGCCTCGTCCTATATAGAAATCTGCGTGCCAAATTTGGTTGCTTATTCTCTTAGTATCTAAATGTTTTGTTTAAAGAAATTACTTGTATTACTTTGAAAACATTAAGTCGCCATAACTGCTGTTCTACTTATCCGATCTTACTGCAATTTTATAGGATAATAGATAATTGAACTTACAACCCTAATACCCACAAAAAACTTATTATCTTAAAAACTGTGGGTGTGGTGGCTTTTCGCGATTTGCGGGGTCAGAGGGGGGCGTGGCTTAAATTTGAAACAAACTTGATCTGCATGGGGTACATAGAAATCTGTGAGCCAAATTTGGTTAATCTATCTCTTTTAGTCACTGAGATCGTTTTGTTTAAAGAAATTACTTGTACTTCTTTAAAAACATTTAATCGCCATAACTGCTGTTACATGTCCGATTTTATGCGACTTTATTTGATAATAGATAATTACAACTTGCAACCCTAATACCCACAAAAAACGTATTATCTTAAAAACTGTGGGTGTAGTGGCTTTTCGCGATTTGCGAGAGCGGAAGGGGACGCGACAAAAATTTAAAGCAAACTTGACCTGCGTGGGGTAATATAAATCTGCGTGCAAAATTTGGTTAATCTATCTCTTTTAGTCTCTGAGATAGTTTTGTTTAATGATATTTCTTTTTTTTGTAGTTTAGTGTAAAAAAAATAGTAAAAAATTTTTTAAAATTATGGTCTTGCTTCACCCGAGAATGGTGACAGTTCTGCGTCGATTCCACTTTGTTTCATGAAAATCGGTTCAGTTGAACTGGAGATATCATGGCCGCCAGTTCGAAAAACGTGGTTTCGAGATAAACGCGTTTAAAGTTTGAAGTTTGAAGAAAATAGCTCATTTTGACGAAGACCTTGCTTCACAAAAAAGGCTGTATCTTCTAAAGTATTTCGAATTTCAAAAAATTCTCTTAGGGGCATATTCACAACTACCCAAGCTATAAATAAATGCAAAAAAAGTCGAAAAAAAAATTCTCAATGAGAAGACCCCTTAGCTAAGGACAACAGAACTCAATATGGCATTCAAACTTAAATTCTTGGCCTTAAAATTCTACAGTTCTAGCACACAAAGATGGCATTAAGTATAAATTGTTGGTAACTAGAAGAAACGGTTCTGAGGATGGAAAATAAATCACTTGAAATCATGCTCCTTGCATTTATGCAAGTTCTGTGTTGCTGCTAATTATATACAAACCATAAAAGTTTGAATTAATCTCAAACTATGCAAAATTTTTTTAGACTGATGCAATTAATACTTGAATTAAACCTGAAGCAGTTGATAATATTAAGCAGAAGATAACTTAGGATGTTGAAACAATTGTAAACATGATGCAGTTGATAACCAAAATCAGTTTTTAACCTGACGAAGCTGTTAATTTTCAAATTTTGAAAAGTCTTCCTTTTCGAGTCTCATAATTAGGAGGACGAGGTAGTTGAGAACAAGACATTGCCCAATGGCGATTAGGGATACAATAATAAATTAAATAATAATATACTCAAAAAATTTAAAAACAAAATTTTTTTTACAATACTTTTTATTTGTCGGGGAATATGATCTTCCCAGTCAGGACCAATTCTTCTTGCATTTTATCAGGAGTCTCCGCAGCTGTGTTGCTAGTTTCCTGTTCGGTAACCAAAACGAACGTCTGTCAACACTTCAACTTTCATTAGACCGGAGCCACACTCAACTCCAGTTCATACACCCAGAGTCCACTAAACAAGGGCTGATACAAAAAACAGCCAATCTCACAATCACACAGTTTGCGGACATGTCAAGCCTAGTACCGCATATTACATTCTCCGACCCGGCCATTCTGACATTCACACGTCCTCGTGTATACAGGAAAATCGTTTTTTTGTCTGATTTCCTTTATTACAATTTTAATTCAATTGCTTAGATCATAAACAATCTCTAGTGTTACATTCTCTTTATAAATTATTTCAAACAAAATATTACACAACAGCTTCACGACAAATCTCGTTCATCGCCATACACAACGGTTTCACGACTAACCTCGTCCATCACCGTACAAAACAGCTTCACGACCAACCTCGTCCATCACCGTACACAACAGCTTCACGATCAACCTCGTCCATCACCATACACAACAGCATCACGATCAACCTCGTTCATCACTATATACCATGGCTTCACGATTATTCTTGTCTGATTCAACAATCTCTTCCTACAAACTTTAGTCTTCTCTGTCAATATCCAGCTCTTCTGGCATAATTATAATTATAATGTCTATTATTTTTCGTGGATTTTAACATGTATCGGCCTCCGTCCAAAACCTCTGTAACCAAAAACTATATATTGAATCTAGTTATGTTTGCTGTCTTTCGCTGTTTTTTAGCAATACAAAGTCGCCCATATTAAATCTAATTACATTAGCTTTATTTTCATCAAATCGTAATTTTGCATGTCTTTAGCTGCTTGCTCTCTCAATACTAGACGGACGAGCCACTTTACCATTTAAAAGTTCTAATGAGGATTCAGGGATACAATAATAAATTAAATAATAATAGTAAATTCTCAAAAAACATTAAAAAAAATTTTTTTTCGTACAATACTTTTATATTTGTCGGGGAAATATTATCTTCCCCAGTCAGGACAAATTCTTCTTGCATTTTATCAGCCATCGTATTGTGTTGATTACACTAGGCAACAAAATCGCACTTTTTGCGAGTTACAGAAACCAAACCCACTTTTTTGGATAGATTTGGGGCCAAAACCGACGAAAAACATTTTTTTTTTTTATGGTGAGATTTTTTTTTAGAATTTTTCAAAATTTGCCTTTTTTTTAATACTTTTTTTCAGAGGTGCGCCCACATTTATATATTACACGAAAATGCCAAAACCGATTTATCAAAATTTACTTTATCTAAAAGTAATAATATATCTAATTTCACTTATAAGCAGTCTTAGATTTAAACCAGCAGTTTAAGAGATATAATTTTTGAATTAAGAAAATGATGATTTTTTCTTGGCTTTTTTCTTAGCTTTTTTCACTAAAAAATTCGAGGAAAATTCGAAACAATTTTTTTACATTTTATTAACTATTTTATTTGCGTAGCTGTTGTAATTATCGTTGTTTAAGATATGATTTATTAAAATCTATGGTGAGACGGCGATATGATATGTTGAACCGAGGCATGTTTTTGTCGACTTTTTTGACTTCGTTGTGGTGGGGCATGACCTTTAGTATGAAAATTTTTTGTGTTTTTTGAGATACCCAACCAAACTCACAGAATTTGAATTTGTTATTGTTTTACACTGTGATAAAGTTGGTTCAAATGAACCACTATATCATATAGCTGCCATAGGAACGATCGGTAAAAATCAAGTCTTAGTATGAAAGGTTGTGTTATTTCTTGAGATATATCAACCAATCGCACAGGTTGTATATCTGGAAATTGTTATATTCCCTACAATTTGGTTCAAATCGGATCACTATTCAATATAGTGCTATAGGAAGATCGGTAAAAATCCACCTTAGTTGAAAAACTTTTTTATTTCTAAGTATTTTAACCAAACTCACACATTGTGTATTCTATGTTGTCCTTTATTCTTCACAATTTTGGTTTAAAGTGTCCACATTCACTAGCTGCCATAGGACCGATCGGTCTAAAATCCAGTTTAAGTGTGAAAAACTTTTTTGTTTTATAAGATATCGTAACCAAACTTATAGAATATGCATTTAAGTAAGCCTTATAATCCTTACCAAAGTTGGTTTAAATCGGTCACTATATTATATAGCTTCCATAGGAACGATCGGTCGAAAATCAAGTTTTAGTATGAAAAACTTTTTGTTTTTTTGAGATAACTCAATTAAACTCATGAATTGAGTATAGCTGCCATAGGATAAATCGTTACGAACGGTCGATAAGAAGCTCTAGTATGAAAAACTTTTTTGTTTTTTAAGTTATCTGTACCAAACTTACAAATTAAGAATTCGTATCGTTTACGTTACAACCTGTCAATTTGGCTGGAATCGGACCACTATAACATATAGCTGCCATGGGACGATCAGTCGAAAATCAACCTTTGCGAAAAACTTGTTTCATTGCTTATTGCTATACTCCGTCGTCTTTCATAGATTTTATGGAAATACTTACGTGGGTATTATATAGTAATTATAGTAACTTTAGTTAAGCCCTTTAAATATTCTCAGTTTAGTTAAATTCTAAAATAAATAATTTATAAGACTTGTTTTGACGATCGTTCCTTGGCAGCTATATGATATAGTGGTTCGATGAAATAGTAATGTGTAAAAAATAAATCATGAGTTTGGTTGGGATAAAAAACAAAAATTTAAAGGTGCCACACCACAACGAGTAAAAAGTGACAAAACATCTCGGTAATTGCGTTTAGATTTTAATAATTTAAACAACGAGTACAATACAAATAAAATATTAATAAAATTAAAATTTTTGAATTTTTGAATTTTTAGTGAAAAGTAAGAAAACCAAGAAAAATTATTTAACAAATGATATTCAAGGTTTAATTAAGATGGTTTATAGAAATTATAGTTAGATAAAGTAAAGCTTTGATAATCGGTTTTGGATTCACGAGATGATTACAAACGTGGGGACCTCTAAAAAAAAGGAATAAAAAAAAGCCAGATTTTTGAAAAATTCTAAAAAAAATCTCAATAAAAAAAAAAAAATTTTTTCGTGGTTTTGGCCCAAATCTATCAAAAAAGTGGTTTTGGTTCTTGTAACTTTGGGCTGTTGCCTAGTTTATTATGTTGGTTGAGTTCCTTGTAGTTAGGCAGTGAACGCAGCCGTGTTCGGTAACCAAAACGAACGTCGTATTACTTCAACTTCATTAGACTGTTCGTTCCTTTTCCAACCTAGCAATGCATACGGAGCCACACTCGCTCCAGTTCAACACCCAGAGTCCCACTAAACAAGGGCTGATACAAAGAACAGCCAATCTCACAATCACACAGTTCGCAGACATTTCAAACCTAGTACCGCATATTACATTCTCCGACCCGGCGATTCTGACATTCACACGTCTTCGTGTACACAGAAAACTCGTTTCTTTGTCTGATTTCCTTTATTACAATTTTAATTCAACTTCTTAGATCATAAACACAATCTCTAGTTTCACATGGTCTTTATAAATTATTTCAAGCAAATTATTTATCCGTCTTGGATTAGATCGACCAATTTACATAGCGTTACTTAAACTACTTTATTTTATTCAATGCCCCGCACGCCATGTCAATTGAAAATTTGCACTTGTGCTTGCATTTAAAACATCTTCACGGAACTTATCGCAAGCATATCGCTCGAACTTTGTCATACTCAATGACAACACAACTACTTCTCGTCCATCACCGTACAAAACAGCTTCACGACCAACCTCGTCCATCACCGTACACAACAGCTTCACGATCAACCTCGTCCATCACCGTACACAACAGCTTCACGATCAACCTCGTCCATTACCATACACCATGGCATCACGATTATTCTCGTCTGATTCAACAATCTCATTCGACAAACTTAAATCTTCTCTGTCAATACTCAATGACAACACAACTACTTTAAACTTTCATGTCGATACTTATAATGTCTATTATTTTTCGTGGATTTTAACCAAAAATGGGCCTTTATATTTTGAGTCTAGTTTGATTTGCTGTTTTTCGCTGTTTTTTTTTAACAATACATAGTCACCCACATAGAATCTAATTACATTAGCTTTATTTTCATCAAATCGTTTTTTCTCGTACACGCCGGCATTTTGCATGTTTTTAGCTGGTTTCTTTATTGCTAATAGGGGTCAACCCCAACGGACGAACCGCTTTACCAATTAAAAGTTCTAATGGGCTTGCTTTGGTAACCCGATTAAGCATACAAATAAGTGCCAACTGCACCTCCCTTAAGGTATCCTGCCAGGATCTGGAGCTTGTTTCAACAGCAGTCAAGAGATTCTTAAGTGTACTCATTACCCTCTCAACCTGGCCATTAGCTCTACTAGCACCGGTACCAATCAGATGAAGTTGTATCTTTTGCAACGAACAAAATTCCGCAACTGTGTACTGTAAATCGAGTTGGCACTCCAACATGAAAATCGAAGATTTTAGTGCATTGATACAGGTGTTAGAATAAAGCGAAAAGGTGAATTGTATGCCAGGGAACACTAATTTTCGGAATTGAGTGTAGCTCAACTCTGCAAGTGATACAGTTCTCAACAAACCTACGAACGTATTTTGCCAAGCCAGTAAACCAGTAATGATCATATACCTTATCTAACGTTTTTCCCACTACAAATGCATGATAGACTCATGCACTTGGTTTATTACAGACCAGCGGATAGATCGAAGAACAACCGGCAAACAACGTGTTTTAGAATGTTTTTGAATTTTTCTGTATGAAACATTCGATCTCAATTCATATGTTACAACCAAAGCTAATGGCAAATCATCATTTGTCAGTTTTGTAGTTATTTCTGTAATGTGCGGATCCCTTTTTTGTTCCACCTTGCACCTCATTTTGAACCAAGTTATTTTGTTGACAAATTGGGTTTCTTGACAAAATATCTAGATGTGCCATTCGCTTTCCTTCTCTGTATTGGATTTCAAAATCAAACGTTTGAAGAAATTCCCACCAACGGAAAACTCTAGGTGACAGCTCGATTTTAGTTCGCGACGACTTAAGAGAATTACAATCAGTGAATGTAACGAATTTTCATCCGTGAAGGTAATAAGAAAAGTAGGGTTAAGCGAGGGAGGTTTTAAATTTTGGAGAGGGAAAAAAAATATTTTTTGTTAAAAAAAAAATTTTTGGGGGGGGTGGATTATTTTTTGGGGGAGTTGTGGGAGAAAAATGTTTTACGGCATTTACAACTGCCAAGGTTTCTAATTCATATGAAGTGTACATTGACTCACAAGAACTGGTCGTTTTGCTTTAATATTCGATGACATGGGGTTTGTTGTCTATTCTGTGCAACAGAATGGCTCCATAGCCGATAGAGCTGGCGTCAGTATGCAACTCAATTAAATACTGGGGGTCAAAAATGGTCAACACCGGATTGTTTGTAAGTATATGGATAACTCTCTTACGAACCTTTTCCTGTTCTGCTTTCCATTCGAAACTATTTTCTCTCCGATGTAAGAAAATACAAAGGCTTCATCATCTGTGAATTGATCTTGGAGGTGGCAACGCAACCAACGACTCAATTTTGTTTGCATTATGTAGTATTTCTCCCGCCAGTACCTCGTAGTCAAGATATCGCACAGTAGTCCTCAAGAAAAAGCATTTCGAAATGTTATAAGCAAATCCAGCATTTACCAACACTTCTAACACGAGTTACAACCTGTCAAGTGCTTCTTCTTTAGTCGACGCTAAATCAATATGTCGTCCATATAAACGATTACAAATGAATGTGCGAGATTGCCCAATGCATTCATTACAGCTCTTTGGAACACTGACGGTGCGTCCTTCAAACCGAACGGCATAGACCGAAATATTCATTTGATGCCGAGTGTAACGGGATCTGGGAGTACCCACTAGCCATATCCAGAGAGGTAAAATATTTCGCACCACGCAACCTAGGAATTTGGACCAAATTTTAAAGGCAACGGAAATATATCGACCACTGTATTGACATTTAATTCTCGCTTATCGACACAAAGCCTTGCAGATTTATTCTTTTTCTTTACTATTAACGCCGGGCTAGCGAACGATGAGCTACTTCATCTAATGGTTTTAGATTCTATTAGTTCATTGATTTTAGCACGTACTATCTCTCTCTCACTTCGGCTTAATCCATACAGTAGTCTCTGTACAGCTTTAGTCGGTTCAAGTAGTCGAATACACATAGCACCAATACCCATACGAGTTTGCTGAGTGCCTTCAATGAAAGACGTTGGGCCAATTGGGAAAACCCTTGAGCCAATACTTCTCCGGATCTACGTAGAACAAGATTTCTAAACAATGGCCATTAATAATGGCGTTACTTTCAACTTGAACTGTACTGTAAATATTGGCATTATTCGAATGAGATTGGAAACTTCTCACCTTGTATCATCATCCACGATGCATAGTTCTAGGGGCGATGTGGCCCGGCTCACGACAACGGTAACATGTCATTTTCGGCTTTCCTTGCGACAGAGATTGGACATGTTTTCCTTGATGAAAAGGCTCTCCGAAACGACGTTCTCCTCCAGCTGGTGAACTTTTGTACCCTTTTCCGGCTCTGCAGTCCACCTTTTAATGGCCCAGTTTGCCACAAAGATAGCACTTGACCTCCATTTTTTTGTCACGCTTGGTTACCGGTTCCCAATTTGGTGTAACGCTTTGACTTTTCAGTATGTTAAAAACTTGTAGTTCCGATTGCAAGTCACGTCTATTCTTTATGTTCCATGTGTATGCAGTTCTCTGCAAACGGCGATCGAAATTTGCCATGTGTCCTAGCACAAACGCCACGACAATTTGCTCGTGATCCATGTTACGCATTTTTGTGCAAAGCGACGTCACAATACGGCTTGCATATGCCGACAAGCCTTCACCGTTATGTGGATGGCTACTGAGCAAACGCAAGAATGTAGCTGCTGGCGTCCCCGGTGTGTCGCTTTGCCAAAGATTTGCTCAGCGCCAGTATGAGCGCACTGCCGCTTAATTGTTTTTTGCTGAAAATAAGCTCCACCGTAGCACTCCACTGAGTAGCATCGCCTCCATCGGCTGTGTAAGAACGCCTTGTTGCTGGGACTCGCTTGTTGATGCCTTTAAGCTTTTCGGCAGCTCCAGAAAATTACGATTTTGCTGGTCAAACAACACATAAAACTGTTCCGAAAAGGTTGTTGGACGAGAGCTGCATCCCACTTCTGATTTTGGGGAAATATTACCAATAAACCAATCGTTTTCTTTTTCATTTTAGATACTCCCAGAATATTTATATTTATATTTACATTTGCATTACACAGTAATATTTTAATGTATAGTTAAGTGTCGGCTGCTTATAGTTTGACAATAAATAAATAAAATAAAATTATCTTCCCAAGTCAGGATGACATCTTCTTGCATTTTATCAGCCATCGTATTGTGTTGATTATTTATGTTGGTCGAGTTCTTTGTAGATTAGTGCAGCGAGTCTCCGCAGCCGTGTTGCTAGTTTCCTGTTCGGTCTGTCAACACGTCAACAGTCATTAGACCGTTCGTTCCTTTTCCAACACTAGCAATGCATACGGAGCCACATTCGACTCCAGTTCATACACCCAGAGTCCCACTAAACAAGGTTTAATTCAAGTAACAATTGCTTCAGGTCTAAGAAAAAAATTCTGCATTGTTTGAAATCAATTATAACTTTTATGGCTTTCAAAATATTGTGTCTTTTTGTCTTTTGTTGGTTTACTCTCGATATGACATATTCAGCAAGCAACCCAACACTTGCAAGGAGCATTATTTCAAGAGATGTTAATTTTCCATCTCTGCGTGACTAGAACTAGCTGAGAATTTTAAGGCGCAAGAAAGTTAAAAAGGTTTGAATGCCATATTGTGCTGCTGTTGTGACTTACTTTAAGACTAATACATATGATTTTGGGTCACATTATACAATCAACAACACACAACTCTTGCATAAAAGCGTGGAGCATGGCATGATACAGCTGATTCAAGAGATGACAGTCCCTATCATCAGAACCATTTGGGTTGCCTCGCTTGGCGATTCAAGCCGAATGTCATTTTTCCGTCGTCAGAACCAGTTGAGAATTATTTGATGCATTTTTTTAAGGGGACCGTCTACCACTTTTTTTTCAAAATTTTTGATTTTTCAAAAACATCGTTTTCGTGCACTACATATATGTAGAATTAGTTTAGAATCTCTGATTTGCCGATTTTCCACCGAGAATATGTCGAAAAATCGATTCTCAGGAAGTGTCTCTGATAGCGTAAGTGTGCGCTACAAAAACTTTAAACGAGTTTTTCTCAAAACTACGTTTTTTGAGCTGGTTGACACGATTTTGGAAAAACTATCTGTCCGATTGGGCTTAAATTTTCAGGGGTTATTCAGCACACATGTGCTTATCGCCTGAACCACAACCAACATTCTACATACATTTTTAACCCCATTTTTTACCGTTTTAGTGGTGAAAAAAGGGTAAAAAAATTCAAACCGCCGCCATTTACTCATTTTTTTTCAAATTAATTTTATGTGGTTCATGCCATAGCCACTGACATATATTTTAAGAAATTCTTTGGATTTTTTGTTTCAGAAATTTTGAAGCAAAGATATCGTGTCAACCAGTTTTTTTCGGACAATCACTTCAACCGCCATTTTGTCGCCATGAAGGGCAGAATAAACAAAAAAATATATTTTTTTCTTAATCCTCAATATGTGTGTTAACATGTGTGAAAAAAGCCTAGTGTTCGATATATTTTACTATCAAAAAAATGTTGAAAAATCATGCAAAAGTGGTAGACGTTCCCTTAAGTCTAATAATATTAAAACTATTGCATACTCTAAGAAGCTTATTATATTAGTTACTTAAATAATAAGTAAAAGGGTATATTGTGTTCGTTGGAATGTATGTAACAAGGAGAAAGAGGCATCTCCGACCCTATAAAGTATATATTATCTTGATCAGCATCAACAGCCGAGTCGATACAGCCATCTGTGTCTGTCCGTACGTCCGTCTGTCAGTTCGTCCGTCCGTCTGTCCGTCCGTCCGTATTAACAGAAGGATCTCAGAGACTATAAGAGACATAGATACCAAACTTTCACTCACAAACTTCTATATACCCCACGCAGATCAAGTTTGTTTCAAATTGAAAACACGCCCCCTCAGCTCCCGCAAATAGCGAAAAGCCGCTCGTACAAAGGGATCTCAGAGACTATAAGTGATAGGAAAACCATATTAGACACACAGATTTCAATATAACTCACGCAGATCAAGCTTGTTTCAAATTAAAGCCACGCCCTCCTCCGCCCCCTCAAATCGCGAAAAACCACCACACCCACAGTTTTTTAGATAATACGTTTTTTGTGGGTATTAGAGTAGCAAGTTTTTATTATCTATTATCCTATAAAATCGCAGTAAGATCGGACAAGTAGAATTGCAGTTATGGCGACTTAATGCTTTTAAAGTAATACAAGTAATTTCCTTAAGCAAAACGATCTCAGAGACTTAAAAAAATAGAGTCCCCTAATTTGGGACGCAGATTTCTATGTACTCCACGCTGGTCAAGTTTGTTTTAAATTTTAGTTACGTCCCCTTCCGCCCTCGCAAATCACGAAAAGCCACTACACGCACAGTTTAAGATAATAAGTTTGTTGTGGGTATTAGGGTAGCAAGTTGCTATTATCTATTATCCTATAAACTCGCAGAAAGATCGGAAAAGTAAAACTGCAGTATTACGTGCAAAAGTTCTCGAAGTAAAACAAGTTGGAGAGGCTATAGTCGAGATCCCGACAATAAGATACCCGTTATTTTATTTATATGCAAATAAAAGTATTGTAAAAAATTTTTTTTTAAATATAAAAGGTTATTTGAGAATTAATTAATATTATTAAAATTTATTATTATAGGCCCTGAATCCCCATTGGGGCATGTCTTGTTGCTCAATTTGCCTCGTCCTCCTAACTATGAGACTCGAAACGGAAAGATTTTTTTTCCAAATTAGAAAATTAGCAGCTTCGTCAGGTTAAAAACTGATTTTGGTTATCAACTGCTTCATTTTTTTGCCTTTATTTATTGAATCTTCTCCAATGGAGACTTACAATAAGTTTATCAAATCTTTTATTTAAAGCTTAACTAACAGTCATGTTGACTTAATATGATCTACGGTGCCCCAAGGGTTAGAAGGTCGTTTCGCTTAAGGCGGGTTCGACTGCAAACCCGAGTTAACCGTTGAGCAAGAGGATTTGGGTGCTATCGCTTCTATGACGTATATAACGTCCAAATCTCTATGAATGTTCTCGTTTCAAACATACCATGGTGCCCCAGTGATAATCCTCAAGATTTTGATTGTGATATCAATATTGCTACTGCACGCGTTTCCCCACAGCTGCGAGCCGTAGGTCCACACTGGCCTTATGGTGGAATTGTAAGGTAGGATCTTGTAGTCCAAGCTGAGAGGAGATCGGGGGTTCAAAAGCCAATAGAGGTCATTGGCTTTCAGTTTAATCTGCATTTTGTTTGCTTCAAGGTGACGAGGCCAGGTGAGCCGTCTATCAAGATGAACGCCAAGGTACGTTACTTCTTTGGCTTGTGGGAGTTGCGTATTAGACAGTGCTAACGGAGGACATGTTTGCATGTTGAGAGTAAACGTGATGTGCTTACACTTTTGTTTATTTATTTTAATTCGCCAGTTGGCTAGCCATTTCTCTTCTACCGCCAAATGTTCAGCTAGACGTGCTGTTGCTTCAATGGGGCTAATTTTTCAAAAAGCTAAGCAAGCACGGAAGTAGGCAATGGTATTGTATGATCTTTTCCTGGTTTGGGAATCATTATAATAACCGATTTCTTCCATTTTTTTGGGAAGTAGCCGAGCGTTGTAATCGCGTTGAAAAGTTTACAGATGAGGGAAATAGCACAGTTTGGAAGTTCAAGGCGACCGGTGAGACTGCCAGTCCTTATCATCAGTACCATTTGGGTTGCCTCGATTGGCGATTCATTGATGCATTTTTGTTAAGTCTAATATTATAAAAACTTATTATTAAACTAAATAACAACAAGAACTTTGGCACGTTAAAATTGCTGCTCTACTTCCGATCTTGCTGCGGCTTTATAAGATAATAGATAATAGCAACTTGCAACTCTAATACCCACAAAAAACGTGTTATCTTAAAACCTATGAGTGTGGTGGTTTTCGCGATTTGCGAGGGCGTAAAAAATTTTTAAAACAAACTTGACCTGCGTGGGGTACATAGAAATCTGGGTGCCAAATTTGGTTCCTCTATCTCTTTTAGTCTCTGAGATCCCTTTGTTCAAACAGACGAGCGAACGGCTTTTCGCTATTCGCTTTTCGCTTTTTCACTATATACAGAAGTCTGTGAGTGAATGTTTGGTATCTTTATATCTTATAGTCTCTGAGATCCTTTTTTTCATACGGACGGACGGACGGACAGACGACCGAACGGACAGACACATGGCTGTATCGACTCGGCTGTTAATGCTGATCAAGAATATATATTCTTTATAGGGTCGAAAATGCCTTCTTCTCCCTGTTAAATACATTCCAACGAACACAATATCCCCTTTCACTTATTTTTTAAGTAACGGGTATAATAAAATACAGACTTTAAAATACTTTCTGAGTAGCGTCCTGATTGGTGATACATTTTTAAATGATAGTTGGCAAGCAAGAACACTTCGGCCGGCTATCGATATGTGCATCGATGTATGTATCGGTATTCATACTTTATACAATTTTGATCCCCATATCAATATTCAATTTTTAGTTAATAAATTTGTAATAGCTTTTTTCATTGAATATTAAGTTAAAAAAAAAAATTATTTAATTTAATTAAGAACTGTTGCATAATATTTACTGATAAGTTTGTAGCGATTTTGATTAATACGCATATTATTATCAGTAATGCCAGCGGATGGTATAATTTTTATAAAATTTATATTTCTATTTTAAAGTTTTCTATTAAACTGTACTTAACTTTAAACTAAACTAATCAAAACTATCTGGAACTCTGAATATTACAGCAACGCAAAATAATACAAGTTTGAAAGGCTATAGTACAGATCCCGACAGTAGGATACCCGTTACTTAATTTAAATATATATAAAAGCATTGGAAAATTTTTTTTGAGAATTAGCTACAATACAATCAAAATTTATTATTATAGGCCCTGAATCCCCATTGGGGCATGTCTTGTTACTCAACTTGCCTCGTCCTCCTAATTATGAGACTCGAAAAGGAAGGTTTTTTTCCAAATTAGAAAATTAGGAGCAGTCAGGTTAAAAACTGATTTTGGTTATCAGCTGCATCATGTTCAAAATTGTTTCAACATCCTCAACATTATCAACTGCTTTATATTAGCAACTGCTTTAGGTTTAATTCAAGTAGCAATTGCTTCAGGTCAAAGAAAAAAATTCTGCATAGTTTTAAATCAATTCTAACTTATACGGTTTACAAAATATTGTATGAGATAAATTAGGCAAGAACATAAATTGTGTTTTTTGTTGGTTTACTGTCGATATGACATATTACAAGCAACACAACACTTGGATAAATGAAAGCATGATTTCAGTACCGTTTTCTGTTAGTTGACTACCTTAAACTTAACCAAATTTAAACTTATTGCCATCTGTGCGTGTCTAGAACTAGTTGAGAATTTTAATTGCGCAAGAATGATAAAAAGTTAGAATGCCATATTGTGTTGCTGTTGTGACTTAGTTTTACCGAATACATAAGATTTAGGCCAACATTTAAATCTTTTAGGGGATGATAGGGTTTGGTGTTTTTTGAGTGTGTTGTGATACCGACCCCTCAACTGAGTAGCAGGCCACATTATACAACCAACAACACACAACACTTGCATAAAAGCGTGGCATGATACAGCTAATTCAAGAGATGCCAGTCCCTATCATCAGTACCATTGGCGATTCAAGCCGAATGTCATGTTTGCGTCGTCAGAAGCAGTTGAGAATTATTTGATGCATTTTTGTTAAGAAATATGCATATATTTAGTATTTTGATAGAAGTGAATTCTCAATTTATACAAATCAGTCACCCAAAATTTTTTTTGAGACAACCACTACAAATATAAATATATTTTAAGACATCTAACTTAAAAAAAATAGCTGTAAGTAGGGATTTTAAACATATTATATAGTAACGGTCAACTAAAGCAATTGTTCATTAAAAACTGCTTATAAATTAATAAATTTTATAATAATTTCTTAAATTTAAGCAAATTGCACATTATTATAATTATATTTGTAATTACTAACTCAAAAAAAGCTTTAGAAGAAATAAATAGCAAAAAGCTATCGCGAAAAGTCGCGAGCGATATTCCCTTGTGATGCAAGCGAAGGGTCATATTTTTTCACGCTCAAACCGACAAGATCGTCTACAGACGGTGTTCAATATTTTGCACCTGACGGTCGTTCCAACTAACGGAAAATTATGAAATTTGAAACTTCAGCTTATTTAACCTATATCTACTTATAAAATAAGTATCAGCTTGATTGAATGACTATTTCGATTTTGTCTGTTAGAGAGTTAAATGCATATTCTATTAGTTTGAACTTGATTTTCGCCCGCCAAAACGTAAGCTAAAAAACTTCATTTCAAATGTAAAAAAACTAAAAGCCCTCAAACACACCTTTCCAGTGATGCATAAAACATATCTGTAGCTTCTATGGTTCGGAAACTGTTGAGGTTTCAATTTTAGCGGGATTTAGCGTTTTCCCGCTAGATTAGCGGTTTTTATAAAAAGTCGTGGAACAAACATTTCTAGATTTTCGAAATGGAATAGACACCCATCATTTAAGCTTCTTTAGCGCTTTGATGCATGCAGACAAACAGACAAACAAACTGACTTTTCATTCCATTTTGAGAAGTCCACTAAAGTTTTCAAATATATTAATCTTTTGAACCAGTTATCGGATTTGGGTGATCGAGGTATCAATCGACGCGTATTTTTAACTAAATTATTAAAAAATTACACCAAAAAGCCCCAACAGCCCCATTAGCTGCAATCATTGAAATTTTTCCCCTCCCACTTTCATCTCCGTATCTCATGACCCAGGTCAGTTAGAAAAAGTTTTAGTATGCCATTTTGTAAGTTATGACTAAACCGTACAGTCACAGAAAATTTCTATTGCTAGTCGCCTTTTTATCTTTTTTTTTCTTTTTTTTTTTACTTTGCTTTTATTTATTGAATTTTTTCCAAGGGAAAGTTACAATAAGTTTATCAAATCTTATATTTAAAGCTTAACTAACAGTCATGTTAACTTAATATGATCTACGGTGCCCCAAGGGTTTATTGCCGGGCTGGAAGGTCGTTTCGTTTAAGGCGGGTTCGACTGCAAACCCGAGTTAACCGTTGAGAAAGAGGATTTGGGTGCAAAGATACTCATAACTTAATGTTGTAGCTCGCCTTTTGTCTTGAGCCGCCTATCAAGATGAACGCCAAGGTACGTTACTTCTTTGGCTTGTGGGAGTTGCGTATTAGAGAGTGCTAACGGAGGACATGTTTGCATGTTGAGAGTAAACGTGGTGTGTTTACACTTTTGTTTATTTATTTTAATACGCCAGTCGGCTAGCCATTTCTCTACTACCGCCAAATGTTCAGCTAGACGTGCTGTTGCGTCAATGGGGCATCTGGAACGAATAAGAATTGCGGTGTCGTCGGCAAACGTAGATGTTGTTAGCCGCTCGTTTATGGGGATGTCCGCTGTGTAAATTACGTATAGTGTTGGTCCCAATACACTTCCCTGGGTAACTCCAGCTTCTATAATATGATAATTAGATGTAGTAGTGTTGCATCTCACTGCGCAGACTCTATTGTAGAGGTACGACTCGAGAAGCTTATGAGTGTACACTGAGAGCGTCGATTTGATTTTATGCATGAGACCTTCAAGCCACACTCGATCGAAGGCCTGGGAGACGTCAAGAGATATTGCGCTGCAGTATTCCCGATGTTCGTATGCTGTACGTATTTCTGATGTTATTCGGTTAACTTGCTCGATAGTTCCATGCCTTTCTCGGAAGCCAAATTGATGTGTTGGGATTGTGTTGTGTGTTCTCAGATGAGGAATTATGCGCGTCAAGAGGCATTTTTCAAAAAGCTAAGCAAGCACGGAAGTAGGCAAATTGGACTGTACGACGATTGTATTGTATGATCTTTTCCTGGATTGGGAATCATTATAATGGCCAATTTCTTCCATTTTTTGGGAGGGTGTAGGGTGGAAAAGTTGGGGGGGAAGGTTGGGAGTAGTTTTTTTGTGTTTGGGGTTGGTTTCATCTGTTCTTTTATGACTTTTACAATTTCATTTGGACGAAATTCAGGTGGTTCAGGTTCGCCAGGACACAGATACACAGGATAATAGTGAAAACGAATTTGTTGCGGGATTTGGTTGTAATACATGACGTAGGTAAGCAGCAAATGTGTTAGCTCTGTCTTTGTCGCTACGGGCCCAGCAGCCTGAGGAGTTTCTTTTAGGCGTTACCGTTTCGATCGGCGCACTTAGCGTAGGGTGAGCCCTCCACAAAGGATGCTTGGTACTGGTTGGTGATAATTTCTCTATGTTGTAGTATGCATATATTTATATTGAGTATCCACTGTACCAAGAGTACTTAAAGCGAAAACACTGTTACACTTTGTTGCAGTGTTTACATAAACAAAACCCAGGTCATTAAACCAAAAGTGCAAGTGTCAGCATTCTGTAAGACGCGCCGACCACATGACCAAACTCAAGTGCATGCATATACCCTCGCGCTCCATCTTAAGAGAGCATATTTACATATATATATAATACATAATATACATAACCGTCTCTCTGCTGTCCAACTGTGGGCAGCGCAGCAAAGAGACCTAGGTTTACTTACCCTTAAGAAAATATGTAAGAACAGATTCAACTGAACGTTGGAAGCGTCACCTTCGCTGCTTCCTAATCAAATAAATAATTATAAATCAAACAAAAGCAGAAGTTCTTTTGATTTACCACATGGCGACCGTGACAGTTTCACTGTGTCACTGAAAAAAAAAGTGAAAAAAGTGAAGTGACAGGAAGACCAATCAACGAGGCAGCAAAAAGATCAACAACGATTGCTGAACAACGAAGATCATCGATGGAATAAATGCAAGAGGGCAACGACAACCACAACAACAACAACAAGCAACAAGCGCCAGCACGGATTGGATGGAAACCGAAAAGTCTGAGTGAGAAGAGTGCAGTAATAAGCAAACGCGGGGGTCAGAAAAATAAGATTAATAAAAGAATAGCAAACATTAAGTGGCTATTATACACAAATAAGCCGCCGCCCGCATGGGCAACAGCGCAAAAACTTACCGAACAACTTGATTTTCTGAAAGAAAGCCTCCAGCAACGAAAGCCAAATACTGCCACTCACTCAGCAATTATTAAAGTTATCTATAACAAAATAACTAATTAACCACCATCTCCAAAGCCGTTGCCGAAGAAGCCCAACCTCTGCCCAAACGACTGCGAGGGACCACTAGACGACCCAGCATGCAAACCCACATGCAGGAAACCAAAAACCAGTGCGAAGACCGGCACCGGCCCCGCCTGAGCCAATAGGCCCCGGACATCAGCAGCAGTAAAGACAACAGCGAGAGGGACACTCCGCCACTTTCGCCTACGAAGGAGCGTCAGCATAGCCAAACCGGCGACGACCAGCTGACGCGGAGGACATCCTGAAGAAACTGGAACACCATTACTTCTAAATTAAAATTATTTAATAAGATTTGTAAAATTTGTAATTTCAAACACAATTTTAAACTATATATGCCCAAAATGGCAATAGTAGATGTTAAGTCAGTGGATTCCACTGCCAATGTTATCAATAAAGTAGAGTCAAATAACAATGATTTAGAACTTATACATACATTGTTAATAATAATTGTTGTTATAATGTGCGCAAACTGTTTTTATAAATTGTATAAATTGCACAACAAATGTTTAAAGAAAAGATATATGAGCCAGGCAAATGATCTGGACAAAATTTAAAACAATTTTAACGATAAAAAAGAGCACAAACAACATTAAAAAAATAAGCATATAATTAATTTTTATAACTCTAAGAAAATAAAATGAAATAAATAAAATTAATTTAAAAAAATTTTTTGATAAAGTATGGCTAAACTAAAGACAATAAGAAAAAGATATGATAGAGTTCAGTTTAGCCTCATTTTAAAGAAAGATTTCATATCCATAATAAAATGGAATGGAATGAACTTTATAAAGAATTAAATAATATTTAAGCTGACTTTGATAAATCATACAAGTCACTTACACAGAAAAGCCAAATTCAAAAGAATAACGTTAAAAAACATGTAGAAATACTAGTAGAATGCTTTAATGAAGCACGTTTACTAATACATGGCCAGAAAGAGAAATTAAATCAAGAACATTGGTCACAGGTATCAAAATTTTTAATCAGATTACGATCAAACTTAGTATCAATAAAGCTAAAGTACAATTTAGATATAACAGTACCGACCATACTGAACACTTCTCTAACAGTTGAATCTTAATTCAATCTTACAATTCCAGCTGTTTTGATGTCAGATCTGGATAATTCTACAGATTCTGATACTTGTTCAAGCATAATTGAGAACAAATCAAGCGATATTACAATGGCACAAACCAATATTGATTTTATTAATACAGCAACCAAGCTTGTACCAGTTTTTGATGGTAAAGCTGAAAACTTAACAAGTTTTGTTGATGCATTAAAAATATTGGAATTGATAAAAGAGCCAGAAATCTAGTCGGAAATGAAACAACAATAACTGAAGTAATTTCCAGACTAATAAGCAATGTCAAAGGCGAAACTGTAGAAGTATTGTCAGCAAAACTGATGAACCTACAGCAACGCAATAAAACTGCTAACCAGTATATACTGGAGGTCGAGCAGTTGACAAAAACTTTAGAAGGTGCATATATAACGGATGGCTTACCCCTAGAGTTAGCAAGCCGGCACATTCAATACTTTGAATGATGCCGTATCAAAATTTGTAAATAGTTGCACAGAAGCAACCGGGCAGCCAAGCACTGTTCTATATTACAAAAATTACTCACAGAGAGGAGGAAACCGCGGACGTGGTAGTCACAGAGGTAACTTTCGCAGTCGCAATAATAATTACAACAATAATAGCCAATACAATAATGGACGAGGCCAATATAGAGGAAACTCAAGAGGCCATGGCAACTCGAGTCGAGGCCATAACAATAATAATCAAAGTAATGTGAGAGTAACCCAAAATACATCGAAAAACTCACAAAACCCTTTAGATACTCGACAGTAGAAGATGCAAGGGTTCGTACGATTAATCTCAGTCAGAATATATTTGTATCATTTAACCATGTGGCTACAGGAAAAGAACTTGTCTTTTTAGTAGACACAGGTGCAGACATTTCAATAGTTAAAGAAAATTCTGATGTCTTTCATGACATACAAGAAAATTACATAATAGACATTAAAGGAATAAGTCAAGAGGTAACCAAATCCAAGGGGTTAACTTCTATTGAGATACAGACTACTAAATACATAATCCCACACGATTTTCATATCGTGGATTTACAATTCGCTATTCCTTGTGATGACATATTAGGAATCGATTTTATAAAAAAATACAACTGTCAAATAATCTTCGATCCATCTGATGATTGGCTTATAATTATAATTAGACCTAATAACTTAAAATTTCCAATTCATGTTCCAATGACATACAGTTCTGGCAGCAACTCAATACTTCTGCCAGCAAGATCCCAAGTTGTTAGAAAAATCCAACTAAATTCAGAAGAAGACAGTGTATTGATTCCAAATCAAGAAATCCAGCATGGTATTTACATAGAAAGTACCATAGCAATACAAAAAATAAAGATCAAGTAGTCAGTACAAATAATTTAGCGCATGAATCACTTTCGAACTACGAAGTAGTCAAAACCAATCTAGAAAATAGAGAAGAATCTGTACTATCTCAACTTTCAAAAAACTTTCCTCCACAATTCAAATCACAGCTTTCAAGCTTATGCACCCAATATAGTGATATATTCGGATTAGACACTGAGCCAATAAGCACAAATAATTTTTACAAACAAAACCTGAGATTAAAAGATGATGAACCAGTGTATATAAAAAATTATAGAAGCCCACACAGTCAGGTGAACGAAATACAGAAACAAGTCGGAAAATTTATCACCGACGGGATTGTTTAACCATCTGTATCTGAATACAATAGCCCATTATTACTTGTCCCTAAAAAACCATCTCCAGGTTCAGAACAAAAGAAATGGCGATTAGTGATTGATTATCGTCAAGTTAATAAAAAATTACTGTCTGATAAACTTCCACTCCCAAGAACTGATGACATTTTGGATCAACTTGGACGAGCAAAATATTTTTCATGCCTTGACTTAATGTCAGGATTTCATCAAATTGAACTCGAAAAAGTTCAAGAGATATAACGTCATTTTCAACGACGATATCGGTGATATCGTCTACAGACGGTGTTCAGTATTTTGCACCTGACGGTCGTTCCAAATAACGGAAAATTATGAAATTTGAAACTTCAGCTTATTTAACCTATATCTACTTAGAAAATAAGTATCAGCTTGATTGAATGACTATTTCGATTTTGTCTGTTAGAGAGTTAAATGCTTATTCTATTAGTTTGAACTTGATTTTCACCCGCTAAAACGTAAGCTAAAAAACTTCATTTCACCTGTAAAAAAACTAAAAGCCCTCAAACACACCTTTCCAGTGATGCATAAAACATATCTGTAGCTTCTATGGTTCGGAAACTGTTGAGGTTTCAATTTTAGCGGGATTTAGCGTTTTCCCGCTAGATTAGCGGTTTGTATAAAAAGTCGTGGAACAAACATTTCTATATTTTCGAAATGGAATAGGCCCCCATCATTTAAGCTTCTTTAGCGCTTTGATGCATGCAGACAAACAGACATTCCATTTTGAGAAGTCCACTAAAGTTTTCAAATATATTTATCTTTTGAACCAGTTATCGGATTTAGGTGATCGAGGTATCAATCGACGCGTATTTTTAATTAAATTATTAAAAAATTACACCAAAAAGCCCCAACAGCCCCATTAGCTGCAATCATTGAAATCTTTCCCCTCCCACTTTCATCTCCGTTTCTCATGACCCAGGTCAGTTAGAAAAAGTTTTAGTATGCCATTTTGAAAGTTATGACTGAACCGTACAGTCACAGCAAATTTTCCAAATTAGCTGTTTATATTGCTAGTCGCCTTTCGCACTCTTTGTGCTGCTTTCGTCACTAGCGCGAGCTGCCGTCCGCAGTGATCCAACAATATTCTCACACTCATCATCTTTTTTTATCTTTTTTTTTTTTTTTACTTTGCTTTTATTTATTGAATTTTCTCCAAGGGAGAGTTACAATAAGTTTATCAAATCTTATATTTAAAGCTTAACTAACAGTCATGTTGACTTAATATGATCTACGGTGCCCCAAGGGTTTATTGCCGGGCTGGAAGGTCGTTTCGTTTAAGGCGGGTTCGACTGCAAACCCGAGTTAACCGTTGAGAAAGAGGATTTGGGTGCAAAGATACTCGTAACTTAATGTTGTAGCTCGCATTTTGTCTTGAGCCGCCTATCAAGATAAACGCCAAGGTACGTTACTTCTTTGGCTTGTGGGAGTTGCGTATTAGAGAGTGTTAACGGAGGACATGTTTGCATGTTGAGAGTAAACGTAGTGTGTTTACACATTTGTTTATTTATTTTAATACGCCAGTCGGCTAGCCATTTCTCTACTACCGCCAAATGTTCAGCTAGACGTGCTGTTGCGTCAATGGGGCATCTGGAACGAATAAGAATTGCGATGTCGTCGGCAAACGTAGATGTTGTTAGCCGCTCGTTTATGGGGATGCCCGCTGTGTAAATTACGTATAGTGTTGGTTCCAATACACTTCCCTAGGTAACTCCAGCTTCTATAATATGATAATTAGATGTAGGTGTGTTGTGTGTTCTCAGATGAGGAATTATGCGCGTCAAGAGGCATTTTTCAAAAAGCTAAGCAAGCACGGAAGTAGGCAAATTGGACTGTACGACGATTGTATTGTATGATCTTTTCCTGGTTTCATCTGTTCTTTTATGACTTTTACAATTTCATTTGGACGAAATTCAGGTGGTTCAGGTTCGCCAGGACACAGATACACAGGATAATAGTGAAAACGAATTTGTTGCGGGATTTGGTTGTAATACATGACGTAGGTAAGCAGCAAATGTGTTAGCTCTGTCTATGTCGCTACGGGCCCAGCAGCCTGAGGAGTTTCTTTTAGGCGTTACCGTTTCTATCGGCGCACTTAGCGTAGGGTGAGCCCTCCACAAAGGATGCTTGGTACTGGTTGGTGATAATTTCTCTTTGTTGTAGTATGCATATATTTATATTTAGTATCCACTGTACCAAGAGTACTTAAAGCGAAAACACTGTAACACTTTGTTGCAGTGTTTACATAAACAAAACCCAGGTCATTAAACCAAGTGGTCGAATATTGAACCGATCAGCGCGCTCACAAAAAGTGCAAGTGTCAGCATTCTGTTAGACGCGCCGACCACATGACCGAACTCAAGTGCATGCATATACCCTCGCGCTCCATCTTAAGAGAGCATATTTACATATATATATAATACATAATATACATAACCGTCTCTCTGCTGTCCAACTGTGGGCAGCGCAGCAAAGAGACCTAGGTTTACTTACCCTTAAGAAAATATGTAAGAACAGATTCAACTGAACGTTGGAAGCGGCACCTTCGCTGCTTCCTAATCAAATAAATAATTATAAATCAAACAAAAGCAGAAGTTCTTTTGATTTACCACATGGCGACCGTGACAGTTTCACTGTGTCACTGAAAAAAAAAGTGAAAAAAGTGAAGTGACAGGAAGACCAATCAACGAGGCAGCAAAAAGATCAACAACGATTGCTGAACAACGAAGATCATCGATGGAATAAATGCAAGAGGGCAACGACAACCACAACAACAACCACAACAACAACAACAAGCAACAAGCGCCAGCACGGATTGGATGGAAACCGAAAAGTCTGAGTGAGAAGAGTGCAGTAATGGGCAAACGCGGGGGTCAGAAAAATAAGATTAATAAAAGAATAGCACACATTAAGTGGCTATTATACACAAATAAGCCGCCGCCCGCATGGGCAACAGCGCAAAAACTTACCGAACAACTTGATTTTCTGAAAGAAAGCCTCCAGCAACGAAAGCCAAATACTGCCACTCACTCAGCAAATATTAAAGTTATCAATAACAAAATAACTAATAAACCACCATCTCCAAAGCCGTTGTCGAAGAAGCCCAACCTCTGCCCAAACGACTGCGAGGGACCACTAGACGACCCAGCATGCAAATCCACATGCAGGAAACCAAAAACCAGTGCGAAGACCGGCACCGGCCCCGCCTGAGCCAATAGGCCCCGGACATCAGCAGCAGTAAAGACAACAGCGAGAGGGACACTCCGCCACTTTCGCCTACGAAGGAGCGTCAGCATAGCCAAACCGGCGACGACCAGCTGACGCGGAGGACATCCTGAAGAAACTGGAACACCATTACTTCTAAATTAAAATTATTTAATAAGATTTGTAAAATTTGTAATTTCAAACACAATTTTAAACTATATATGCCCAAAATGGCAATAGTAGATGTTAAGTCAGTGGATTCCACTGCCAATGTTATCAATAAAGTAGAGTCAAATAACAATGATTTAGAACTTATACATACATTGTTAATAATAATTGTTGTTATAATGTGCGCAAACTGTTTTTATAAATTGTATAAATTGCACAACAAATGTTTAAAGAAAAGATATATGAGCCAGGCAAATGATCTGGACAAAATTTAAAACAATTTTAACGATAAAAAAGAGCACAAACAACATTAAAAAAATAAGCATATAATTAATTTTTATAACTCTAAGAAAATAAAATGAAATAAATAAAATTAATTTAAAAAAAATGTTTTTGATAAACTAAAGACAATAAGAAAAAGATATGATAGAGTTCAGTTTAGCCTCATTTTAAAGAAAGATTTCATATCCATAATAAAATGGAATGGAATGAACTTTATAAAGAATTAAATAATATTTAAGCTGACTTTGATAAATCATACAAGTCACTTACACAGAAAAGCCAAATTCAAAAAGAATACCGTTAAAAAACATGTAGAAATACTAGTAGAATGCTTTAATGAAGCACGTTTACTAATACATGGCCAGAAAGAGAAATTAAATCAAGAACATTGGTCACAGGTATCAAAATTTTTAATCAGATTACGATCAAACTTAGTATCAATAAAGCTAAAGTACAATTTAGATATAACAGTACCGACCATACTGAACACTTCTCTAACAGTTGAATCTTAATTCAATCTTACAATTCCAGCTGTTTTGATGTCAGATCTGGATAATTCTACAGATTCTGATACTTGTTCAAGCATAATTGAGAACAAATCAAGCGATATTACAATGGCACATACCAATATTGATTTTATTAATACAGCAACCAAGCTTGTACCAGTTTTTGATGGTAAAGCTGAAAACTTAACAAGTTTTGTTGATGCATTAAAAATATTGGAATTGATAAAAGGCCAGAAATCTAGTCGGAAATGAAACAACAATAACTGAAGTAATTTCCAGACTAATAAGCAATGTCAAAGGCGAAACTGTAGAAGTATTGTCAGCAAAACTGATGAACCTACAGCAACGCAATAAAACTGCTAACCAGTATATACTGGAGGTCGAGCAGTTGACAAAAACTTTAGAAGGTGCATATATAACGGATGGCTTACCCCTAGAGTTAGCAAGCCGGCACATTCAATACTTTGAATGATGCCGTATCAAAATTTGTAAATAGTTGCACAGAAGCAACCGGGCAGCCAAGCACTGTACTATATTACAAAAATTACTTACAGAGAGGAGGAAACCGCGGACGTGGTAGTCACAGAGGTAACTTTCGCAGTCGCAATAATAATTACAACAATAATAGCCAATACAATAATGGACGAGGCCAATATAGAGGAAACTCAAGAGGCCATGGCAACTCGAGTCGAGGCCATAACAATAATAATCAAAGTAATGTGAGAGTAACCCAAAATACATCGAAAAACTCACAAAACCCTTTAGATACTCGACAGTAGAAGATGCAAGGGTTCGTACGATTAATCTCAGTCAGAATATATTTGTATCATTTAACCATGTGGCTACAGGAAAAGAACTTGTCTTTTTAGTAGACACAGGTGCAGACATTTCAATAGTTAAAGAAAATTCTGATGTCTTTCATGACATACAAGAAAATTACATAATAGACATTAAAGGAATAAGTCAAGAGGTAACCAAATCCAAGGGGTTAACTTCTATTGAGATACAGACTACTAAATACATAATCCCACACGATTTTCATATCGTGGATTTACAATTCGCTATTCCTTGTGATGACATATTAGGAATCGATTTTATAAAAAAATACAACTGTCAAATAATCTTCGATCCATCTGATGATTGGCTTATAATTATAATTAGACCTAATAACTTAAAATTTCCAATTCATGTTCCAATGACATACAGTTCTGGCAGCAACTCAATACTTCTGCCAGCAAGATCCCAAGTTGTTAGAAAAATCCAACTAAATTCAGAAGAAGACAGTGTATTGATTCCAAATCAAGAAATCCAGCATGGTATTTACATAGAAAGTACCATAGCAATACAAAAAATAAAGATCAAGTAGTCAGTACAAATAATTTAGCGCATGAATCACTTTCGAACTACGAAGTAGTCAAAACCAATCTAGAAAATAGACAAGAATCTGTACTATCTCAACTTTCAAAAAACTTTCCTCCACAATTCAAATCACAGCTTTCAAGCTTATGCACAAATAATTTTTACAAACAAAACCTGAGATTAAAAGATGATGAACCAGTGTATATAAAAAATTATAGAAGCCCACACAGTCAGGTGAACGAAATACAGAAACAAGTCGGAAAATTGATCACCGACGGGATTGTTTAACCATCTGTATCTGAATACAATAGCCCATTATTACTTGTCCCTAAAAAACCATCTCCAGGTTCAGAGCAAAAGAAATGGCGATTAGTGATTGATTATCGTCAAGTTAATAAAAAATTACTGTCTGATAAACTTCCACTCCCAAGAACTGATGACATTTTGGATCAACTTGGCGAGCAAAATATTTTTCATGCCTTGACTTAATGTCAGGATTTCATCAAATTGAACTCGAAAAAGTTCAAGAGATATAACGTCATTTTCAACGACGATATCGGTGATATCGTCTACAGACGGTGTTCAGTATTTTGCACCTGACGGTCGTTCCAAATAACGGAAAATTATGAAATTTGAAACTTCAGCTTATTTAACCTATATCTACTTATAAAATAAGTCTCAGCTTGATTGAATGACTATTTCGATTTTGTCTGTTAGAGAGTTAAATGCTTATTCTATTAGTTTGAACTTGATTTTCACCCGCTAAAACGTAAGCTAAAAAACTTCATTTCACCTGTAAAATGTTACTGAGTATAAAAAGAACTAAAAGCCCTCAAACACACCTTTCCAGTGATGCATAAAACATATCTGTAGCTTCTATGGTTCGGAAACTGTTGAGGTTTCAATTTTAGCGGGATTTAGCGTTTTCCCGCTAGATTAGCGGTTTGTATAAAAAGTCGTGGAACAAACATTTCTATATTTTCGAAATGGAATAGGCCCCCATCATTTAAGCTTCTTTAGCGCTTTGATGCATGCAGACAAACAGACATTCCATTTTGAGAAGTCCACTAAAGTTTTCAAATATATTTATCTTTTGAACCAGTTATCGGATTTAGGTGATCGAGGTATCAATCGACGCGTATTTTTAATTAAATTATTACCAATACAAATTACACCAAAAAGCCCCAACAGCCCCATTAGCTGCAATCATTGAAATCTTTCCCTCCCACTTTCATCTCCGTTTCTCATGACCCAGGTCAGTTAGAAAAAGTTTTAGTATGCCATTTTGAAAGTTATGACTGAACCGTACAGTCACAGCAAATTTTCCAAATTAGCTGTTTATATTGCTAGTCGCCTTTCGCACTCTTTGTGCTGCTTTCGTCACTAGCGCGAGCTGCCGTCCGCAGTGATCCAACAATATTCTCACACTCATCATCTTTTTTTATCTTTTTTTTTTTTTTACTTTGCTTTTATTTATTGAATTTTCTCCAAGGGAGAGTTACAATAAGTTTATCAAATCTTATATTTAAAGCTTAACTAACAGTCATGTTGACTTAATATGATCTACGGTGCCCCAAGGGTTTATTGCCGGGCTGGAAGGTCGTTTCGTTTAAGGCGGGTTCGACTGCAAACCCGAGTTAACCGTTGAGAAAGAGGATTTGGGTGCAAAGATACTCGTAACTTAATGTTGTAGCTCGCATTTTGTCTTGAGCCGCCTATCAAGATAAACGCCAAGGTACGTTACTTCTTTGGCTTGTGGGAGTTGCGTATTAGAGAGTGTTAACGGAGGACATGTTTGCATGTTGAGAGTAAACGTAGTGTGTTTACACATTTGTTTATTTATTTTAATACGCCAGTCGGCTAGCCATTTCTCTACTACCGCCAAATGTTCAGCTAGACGTGCTGTTGCGTCAATGGGGCATCTGGAACGAATAAGAATTGCGATGTCGTCGGCAAACGTAGATGTTGTTAGCCGCTCGTTTATGGGGATGCCCGCTGTGTAAATTACGTATAGTGTTGGTTCCAATACACTTCCCTAGGTAACTCCAGCTTCTATAATATGATAATTAGATGTAGTAGTGTGATCTATGGAGAATGAGAGGGAGAGAATATGAGTGTAGGAGGTTTGTTTTTTCAGGGTTTGGGGTGTGTTGTGTGTTCTCAGATGAGGAATTATGCGCGTCAAGAGGCATTTTTCAAAAAGCTAAGCAAGCACGGAAGTAGGCAAATTGGACTGTACGACGATTGTATTGTATGATCTTTTCCGTTGGTTTTTTGTTTTGGTTTCATCTGTTCTTTTCTGACTTTTACAATTTCATTTGGACGAAATTCAGGTGGTTCAGGTTCGCCAGGACACAGATACACAGGATAATAGTGAAAACGAATTTGTTGCGGGATTTGGTTGTAATACATGACGTAGGTAAGCAGCAAATGTGTTAGCTCTGTCTTTGTCGCTACGGGCCCAGCAGCCTGAGGAGTTTCTTTTAGGCGTTACCGTTTCTATCGGCGCACTTAGCGTAGGGTGAGCCCTCCACAAAGGATGCTTGGTACTGGTTGGTGATAATTTCTCTTTGTTGTAGTATGCATATATTTATATTGAGTATCCACTGTACCAAGAGTACTTAAAGCGAAAACACTGTAACACTTTGTTGCAGTGTTTACATAAACAAAACCCAGGTCATTAAACCAAGTGGTCGAATATTGAACCGATCAGCGCGCTCACAAAAAGTGCAAGTGTCAGCATTCTGTTAGACGCGCCGACCACATGACCGAACTCAAGTGCATGCATATACCCTCGCGCTCCATCTTAAGAGAGCATATTTACATATATATATAATACATAATATACATAACCGTCTCTCTGCTGTCCAACTGTGGGCAGCGCAGCAAAGAGACCTAGGTTTACTTAGCCCTTAAGAAAATATGTAAGAACAGATTCAACTGAACGTTGGAAGCGGCACCCTCGCTGCTTCCTAATCAAATAAATAATTATAAATCAAACAAAAGCAGAAGTTCTTTTGATTTACCACATGGCGACCGTGACAGTTTCACTGTGTCACTGAAAATAAAAGTGAAAAAAGTGAAGTGACAGGAAGACCAATCAACGAGGCAACAAAAAGATCAACAACGATTGCTGAACAACGAAGATCATCGATGGAATAAATGCAAGAGGGCAACGACAACCACAACAACAACAACAAGCAACAAGCGCCAGCACGGATTGGATGGAAACCGAAAAGTCTGAGTGAGTAGAGTGCAGTAATGGGCAAACGCGGGGGTCAGAAAAATAAGATTAATAAAAGAATAGCACACATTAAGTGGCTATTATACACAAATAAGCCGCCGCCCGCATGGGCAACAGCGCAAAAACTTACCGAACAACTTGATTTTCTGAAAGAAAGCCTCCAGCAACGAAAGCCAAATACTGCCACTCACTCAGCAAATATTAAAGTTATCAATAACAAAATAACTAATAAACCACCATCTCCAAAGCCGTTGTCGAAGAAGCCCAACCTCTGCCCAAACGACTGCGAGGGACCACTAGACGACCCAGCATGCAAATCCACATGCAGGAAACCAAAAACCAGTGCGAAGACCGGCACCGGCCCCGCCTGAGCCAATAGGCCCCGGACATCAGCAGCAGTAAAGACAACAGCGAGAGGGACACTCCGCCACTTTCGCCTACGAAGGAGCGTCAGCATAGCCAAACCGGCGACGACCAGCTGACGCGGAGGACAACCTGAAGAAACTGGAACACCATTACTTCTAAATTAAAATTATTTAATAAGATTTGTAAAATTTGTAATTTCAAACACAATTTTAAACTATATATGCCCAAAATGGCAATAGTAGATGTTAAGTCAGTGGATTCCACTGCCAATGTTATCAATAAAGTAGAGTCAAATAACAATGATTTAGAACTTATACATACATTGTTAATAATAATTGTTGTTATAATGTGCGCAAACTGTTTTTATAAATTGTATAAATTGCACAACAAATGTTTAAAGAAAAGATATATGAGCCAGGCAAATGATCTGGACAAAATTTAAAACAATTTTAACGATAAAAAAGAGCACAAACAACATTAAAAAAATAAGCATATAATTAATTTTTATAACTCTAAGAAAATAAAATGAAATAAATAAAACTAATTAAAAAAAATTTTTTTGATAAAGTATGGCTAAACTAAAGACAATAAGAAAAAGATATGATAGAGTTCAGTTTAGCCTCATTTTAAAGAAAGATTTCATATCCATAATAAAATGGAATGGAATGAACTTTATAAAGAATTAAATAATATTTAAGCTGACTTTGATAAATCATACAAGTCACTTACACAGAAAAGCCAAATTCAAAAAAAGAATACCGTTAAAAAACATGTAGAAATACTAGTAGAATGCTTTAATGAAGCACGTTTACTAATACATGGCCAGAAAGAGAAATTAAATCAAGAACATTGGTCACAGGTATCAAAATTTTTAATCAGATTACGATCAAACTTAGTATCAATAAAGCTAAAGTACAATTTAGATATAACAGTACCGACCATACTGAACACTTCTCTAACAGTTGAATCTTAATTCAATCTTACAATTCCAGCTGTTTTGATGTCAGATCTGGATAATTCTACAGATTCTGATACTTGTTCAAGCATAATTGAGAACAAATCAAGCGATATTACAATGGCACAAACCAATATTGATTTTATTAATACAGCAACCAAGCTTGTACCAGTTTTTGATGGTAAAGCTGAAAACTTAACAAGTTTTGTTGATGCATTAAAAATATTGGAATTGATAAAAAGGATCACGAACAATTAGCAGTTTCTATAATAAAAAAAAAAAAGCCAGAAATCTAGTCGGAAATGAAACAACAATAACTGAAGTAATTTCCAGACTAATAAGCAATGTCAAAGGCGAAACTGTAGAAGTATTGTCAGCAAAACTGATGAACCTACAGCAACGCAATAAAACTGCTAACCAGTATATACTGGAGGTCGAGCAGTTGACAAAAACTTTAGAAGGTGCATATATAACGGATGGCTTACCCCTAGAGTTAGCAAGCCGGCACATTCAATACTTTGAATGATGCCGTATCAAAATTTGTAAATAGTTGCACAGAAGCAACCGGGCAGCCAAGCACTGTACTATATTACAAAAATTACTTACAGAGAGGAGGAAACCGCGGACGTGGTAGTCACAGAGGTAACTTTCGCAGTCGCAATAATAATTACAACAATAATAGCCAATACAATAATGGACGAGGCCAATATAGAGGAAACTCAAGAGGCCATGGCAACTCGAGTCGAGGCCATAACAATAATAATCAAAGTAATGTGAGAGTAACCCAAAATACATCGAAAAACTCACAAAACCCTTTAGATACTCGACAGTAGAAGATGCAAGGGTTCGTACGATTAATCTCAGTCAGAATATATTTGTATCATTCAACCATGTGGCTACAGGAAAAGAACTTGTCTTTTTAGAAGACACAGGTGCAGACATTTCAATAGTTAAAGAAAATTCTGATGTCTTTCATGACATACAAGAAAATTACATAATAGACATTAAAGGAATAAGTCAAGAGGTAACCAAATCCAAGGGGTTAACTTCTATTGAGATACAGACTACTAAATACATAATCCCACACGATTTTCATATCGTGGATTTACAATTCGCTATTCCTTGTGATGGCATATTAGGAATCGATTTTATAAAAAAATACAACTGTCAATTAATCTTCGATCCATCTGATGATTGGCTTCTAATTATAATTAGACCTAATAACTTAAAATTTCCAATTCATGTTCCAATGACATACAGTTCTGGCAACAACTCAATACTTCTGCCAGCAAGATCCCAAGTTGTTAGAAAAATCCAACTAAATTCAGAAGGAAGACAGTGTATTGATTCCAAATCAAGAAATCCAGCATGGTATTTACAAAGAAAGTACCATAGCAATACAAAAAATAAAGATCAAGTAGTCAGTACAAATAATTTAGCGCATGAATCACTTTCGAACTACGAAGTAGTCAAAACCAATCTAGAAAATAGAGAAGAATCTGTATTATCTCAACTTTCAAAAAACTTTCCTCCACAATTCAAATCACAGCTTTCAAGCTTATGCAACCAAATATAGTGATATATTCGGATTAGACACTGAGCCAATAAGCACAAATAATTTTTACAAACAAAACCTGAGATTAAAAGATGATGAACCAGTGTATATAGAAAATTATAGAAGCCCACACAGTCAGGTGAACGAAATACAGAAACAAGTCGGAAAATTGATCACCGACGGGATTGTTGAACCATCTGTATCTGAATACAATAGCCCATTATTACTTGTCCCTAAAAAACCATCTCCAGGTTTAGAACAATAGAAATGGCGATTAGTGATTGACTATCGTCAAGTTAATAAAAAATTACTGTCTGATAAATTTCCACTCCCAAGAACTGATGACATTTTGGATCAACTTGGACGAGCAAAATATTTTTCATGCCTTGACTTAATGTCAGGATTTCATCAAATTGAACTCGAAAAAGTTCAAGAGATATAACGTCATTTTCAACGAGCAATGGCTCGTATCGCTTCACGCGATTACCTTTCGGACTAAAGATAGCGCCTAATTCATTTCAGAGAATGATGACTATAGCATTCTCAGGATTAGAACCTTCACAAGCATTCCTTTATATGGATGACTTAATAGTTATAGGTTGTTCCGAAAAAATATGCTTAAAAACTTAACAGACGTTTTTGAGAAATGTAGGAAATACAATCTAAAGTTACATCCAGAAAAATGTAATTTTTTTATGCATGAGGTGACTTTTTTCGGTCATAAATGCACAGATAAAGGAACTTCCTGATGACAAGAAATATGATGTCATTATGAATTACCCCACGCCGCACAATGCGGACAGCGCTAGACGTTTCATACCATTTTGCAATTATTATAGACGTTTCATAAAAAATTTCGCCGAATATTCACGGACATAACAAGATTATGTAAAAAGAATGTTCCTTTTGAATGGACAGATGAATGCCAAAACGCATTCGATTATTTAAAAACAAAACTCAGGAACCTACTTTGCTACAATATCCTGATTTCAGCAAATAATTTTGTATAATTACTGATGCAAGTAAGCAAGCGTGCGGTGCGGTTTTAACTCAAAACCATAACGGACTCAACTCCCATTGCATACGCATAAGAACTTCACCAAAGGAAAAGTAATAGTGTAAATGAGCAGGAATTAGCTGCATATGCAATATTAATTTTCGACCATATATTTATGGAAAACATTTTACAATCAAAACAGATCACAGACCATTAATATATTTATTTTCAATGATCAATCCGAGTTCTAAACTGACACGTATGAGGCTAGAATTAGAAAAGTATGTTTTCAGAGTCGAATACCTAAAGGGAAAAGACAATTATGTAGCTGATGCGTTATCAAGAATAACCATTAAAGATCTACAAAACTTAACTGGAAATATAATGAAAGTCACTACAAGATATCAAAATAGACAGAAAATCCGCGCGGATAACAAAGAAATAGAATTGCCTACGCAATCTATAGAAAAAGCTTCTAAGCCCAACGTATATGTAGTCATAAACAATGATGAGGTACGTAAAGTAGTGACCTTGCATGTAAAAGATACGCTATGTTTTTTGAAGCATGGTAGAAAAATTACTGCGAGATACGATGTTAGCGATTTATTTACCAATAGAATCCTAGACTTAGGCTTGAAATGCAAGCCGGTATAAACAAAATCAGCCAACTCAAAATGGCACCGTGGGAAAATATCTTTGAACATGTTTCAATTGATAATTTTAAAGAAATGGGCAATAAAATATTGAATACATTAAGAGTAGCGCTACTCAACCCGGTGACCCTTATAGAAAAACAAAAAGAAAAAGAAGCTATACTGTCTAAATTTCATGACGATCCAATACAAGGAGGTCATAGCGGCATTGCAGAAACCTTGGCCAAGGTCAAAAGACATTATTTTTGGAAAGGTATGACTCGAGATATTACTGAGTACATACGAAAATGTCAAAAATGCCAAAAAGCTAAAATAACCAAGCATAGTAAGACACCGTTAATAATAACTGATACACCAATAAATGCTTTCGACAGAGTGATAGTGGACACTATTGGTCCACTACCAAAATCAGAAAATGACAATGAATATGCAGTCACTCTTATATGTGACCTAACTAAATATTTAGTTGCCATACCAGTTCCAAATAAGAATGCGAACACTGTCGCTAAAGCAATTTTTGAATCGTTTATTCTGAAGTACGGTCCAATGAAGACGTTCATTACAGACATGGGAACAGAATATAAGAATTTAATTATAAATGATTTGTGGAAATACCTAAAAATTGAAAATATAACATCAACTGCACACCACCACCAGACAGTTGGAACAATAGAACGAAGTCATAGAACTTTCAATGAATACATACGCTCATATATATCGGTTGATAAAATTGATTGGGACGTATGGCTTCAATATTTCGTTTTCTGTTTCAACACGACCCTCTCAATGGCACATAATAATTGTCCATATGAGTTAGTATTTGGTAAAACAAATAACACTAGGCAACAAAATCGCACTTTTTGCGAGTTACAGAAACCAAACCCACTTTTTTGAATAGATTTGGGGCCAAAACCGACGAAAAACATTTTTTTTTTATGGTGAGATTTTTTTTTTAGAATTTTTCAAAAATCTGGCTTTTTTTTATTCTTTTTTTTGAGGTGCGCCCAAGTTTGTAATCATTACTCGAGAATGCCAAAACCGATTTATCTGCTTTACTTTATCTAAAAGCTAATGATATATCTTTTTCTTGATACACAGTCTTAGATTTAAACCAGTAGTTTAAGAGATATCAATTTTTGATTAGTGTAATTTACAAAAAGAATTTAATAGTATAGAAAATATTGAACCAATATATAATATAGATGACTATGCTAAGGAAAGTAAATATAGACTAGAAGTAGCATACAAAAGAGCAAGAATAATGATAGAAGAAAATAAGAAAAATAATAAGATACTATACGATCAGAAAATAAATAACATAGATATATCAGTTGGGGATAAAGTCTTATTAAGAAATGAAACAGGTCATAAGTTAGATTATAAATATACAGGTCCGTATAAAGTAACGGAAATAGGAGATAGAAATAACATTATAATAACAAATAATAAAAACAAAAAACAAACAGTACATAAAGATAGGTTAAAAATTTTTATTTCATAATTGTATTTAGTGTGGCCATGCTATATAACGAAAAAAATCTTCTTTATATACGAATATTATTTGTAATTTCATTTTCTTGGAATATGAAAAAAAAAAAAAAAAAATTTTTTGTTTTAAGAAAATTTTCCATTGTTAATTAAAAATTAATCTTTTAAGTAAAATATACTTTTAAAATAACTTCATAATATTACGTTATTTTTCAAAAGGAGGGAGATGTAGTATGCATATATATTGAGTATCCACTGTACCAAGAGTACTTAAAGAGTAAACACTGTGAGCACTTTGTTGCAGTGTTTACATAAACAAAACCAGGTCAAATATTAGACCAAGTGGTCGAATATTGAACCGATCAGCGCGCTCACAGAAAGTGCAAGTGTCAGCATTCTGTTAGACGCGCCGACCACATGACCGAACTCAAGTGCATGCATATACCCTCGCGCTCCATCTTAAGAGAGCATATTTACATATATTTAATACATAATATACATAACCGTCTCTCTGCTGTCCAACTGTGGGCAGCGCAGGAACGAGACCTAGGTTTACTTAGACATTAAGAAAATATGTAAGAACAGATTCAACTGAACGTTGGAAGCGGCACCTTCGCTGCTTCCTAATCAAATAAATAATTATAAATCAAACAAAAGCAGAAGTTCTTTTGATTTACCACAATGTATCGGCGTTGGGCATCTGCTTCTTCTTGCTTAAGAGCTTTGCTGAGTCTGTGTCAAGCATCTTTAAAGCGTTGTTTTGTAGATGGCGACCGGTGAGACTGCCATTCACGTCGCAATCGTCGCTTTTCCAGAACAAGTTGTTCTATTTGAAGATTAGATTTACGTTTATTCGTCTGAACAAGCGCGCGTTGTGATTCTAATAAGTCAGCAAAGCAGTCGATGTCCGCTTCGATGTTGAACTGCGGAGCAAGATCGAGGTAAGAGCTAACGTATTTCTTGTACTTGAGCCAGTTGGTTCTGTGTGTTGTGAGTCTATTCGAATATTCCACATATTCCGGGGATTGGAGTAGACTTAATAACACAGGGTAGTGGTCGGATGAAAGATCCGAAAGTGCTACGGTGCTTATCAGATTGCGTGGGATGTTTTTTGTCACAGTAAAATCTATTAAGTCTGGTTGTTTGTTGGGGTCTGCTGGCCAGTATGTAGGACTATCGGTAACATAGTTGAGTTTGTTGCTTGGCTTGTAGTTAGTTTGCCGCAAACCTTTTGTGGAATTCGTGTTTGATGCGGTTTCTTATTAGAATACATGTTCCGCTATGTGCTTTTCCATCCGGATGATCTGTGCCGTAGAATATGTATCCACGTATTTAAAAGTTTTATTTGTTAGTAAGGTGCGTCTCAGAAAGCAGCATTACATCTATGTGATTGTCGTATAGGAATTGGGTAAGTTCAAGTTTATGCCGTGAAACATCGTTGGCGTTCCACAGAGATATTCATAGAGGCCATTGATTATTTGGATTGTTGAGATGCAAGCATCTTTATCAAGGTGTTTTGATTTTGCATAAAATTTTGCATAGTTGATCTCATAAACGACATGAACTCCATCATACTTTATTGTAGGGTGAAAATAATCGTTTCAATATTGCTTTGTGATTGCTGCATGGGCTGCTGCGCGTTATCCATACTCGAATCTTCTTGTATTACCCTTGGGGCCGCTGCTGAGGGAGTTGATTTTTGCAGGCCATATTTTAAAATAGTTGCGAAAGATATGCCGTTGACAGTGTTTGCGAGACTAAATGAGGACCTGGCTGCTTGAAAAGGGAGACAGCAGGACCTAGCAGCTTTTTGTTCCTTGTACACTGGACAGCCTCTATAATTAGCTGTGTGATTTCCACCACAGTTCCGAACTTTTTTGATAGGGATTTTGTTGATGAGAGGTGGAGTTTTCGGAATTGAACTGGACCATTCCGTTTATGTGGTTCCTCAACAGTGATCCGGCGATGCAGCAGGAGCTGTAGTTTGTAGATCGGATGCACTTCATTTTTCTTTGGAGCTTTACTATCTGGCTCCAGCTCAACTTTGAAAAGAGGTTGCGGTATTTTGCTTTTGTTTAAGATGTTTGTAACTCTCTTAGTGAGAAAGCCCTTCTCTTTTAACGCACTTGCGACCTCGGAGGATTACATCCGGTTCAATACCTTTAAGAAACTGAGGCCCTTGCTGCTTTTTAGTTGATAAGTGTAGAAGTTTTTCTTAGCTTCATTTAGATACTTGGAGATTTTACGGAAATGCTCCTCGTCTTTTTATTGAAGCTTGATTTCGTGAATGTTCCCTTTAATTAAATGAACGACTTGAAAATTGTTGTTTCCTACTAGGTCAACGATCTTGTTCACCAATGCGTTGGATATCTTTTTCCGAATGTATATAGGTGGGGGCTTTAGTTTCTTTGGTCCATTTCCAGCTTCGGTAGGCTGGTCGTTGAAAGTATCAGTCAGCGGTGCAAACCTATTTATGGTGTTTATGGGTTCTCAGCAGTTTGGTTTGGTCACCGGGGGTTATTTTTTTTTTTTTTTTCGTGTTTTTTTGGTTGGGTTTTTTTTTTTTTTTTTTGTGGGGGGGGGGGAGCGCGCCTCTTTTTTTGGGGGGGGGGTGTTTTTTTTTTTGGTGGTGGTGTGGTGTTTGTGGTTTTATTTTTGGTCAAAGAGAGTCGCCGCTCGTCTTGCTCGCGCTGACGTTGGGCACGGGTATCGTCGTGACTAATCGTAGAATCAAATTCTTAAAATAAAGGTTCGGTTCGAATAAAAATATTTACAAGTGTTCTTTTTTACTGATATCGAGTACTTCAACTCAACGATCTATTGATTTCCATGAAAACATCGACAACTCACAGGGGCTACTTCCTTTGCAGTACTAAAGGATGTACAATCTAAACTTTTTTTGGAATTTTGATCTTATCGAGAAGTGAAGTGAATTCAGTCACGCGGAAACAAAATAAACTCATTTATTTTATATAATAACATTATTATAATCATAAAATAATAGGACATCATTAATTTAATTTAGACTTTTATAAAATTTTATTTTTCTTTAATTTTATAATTTTTTATTTTTATAAAAATCAAGAAAATGTAGTCATTTATATTTTCTTGAATAAAATAAAACCAAGGTTCGAGCCTGGTTTGCGAACCGAACCTTATTTTTGCTGAAGGGTTCGAGCCATCGAACCGAACCTTTTTCAACATTTTGGTGGTTTGCAGCCTTGATCACTGCGGACGGCAGTTCGCGTTAGTGACGAAAGCAGCACGAAGGGTGCAAAAGGCGACTAACTATATATACAGCTAAGTTGGAAAATTTGCTACGACTGTCCGATCAGATCGAGCTATATACCAATCGAAAGGTATAGTCCTAACTTACAAAATGGCATACTAAAACTTTTCTAACCATCCTGGGTCAAGAGATATGGGGGTGTAAGTGGGAGGGGAAAATTTAAATGATTGCAGCTAATGGGGCTGTTAGGCCTTTTGGTAAAATTTTTTAAAAATTTTACTTAAAAATGTGCGTCGATTGATACCTTATTCACACAAATCCGATAACCGGTTCAAAAGATAAATAAATTTGAAAATTTTAGTAGAATACTAAAAATGAAATGAAAATTCAGTTTGTTTGTCTGTTTGTTTGCATCAAAGCTCTAAACAAGCTAAAATGTTATGATGGGGATTTGTTCCTTTTTGAAAATCTAGAAATGTTTATTTTACGACTTTTTCAGTTTCCCGCTAGTTTAGCGGAAAAACGCTATTTCCCGCTAAAACTGAAACCTCAACAGTTTCCAAACCATTTAAGCTACAGTTATGTTCTATATATCGTTGGTTCTGATATCTTAACAAACAAAAATCTTTTCCATACTAAAACTTCATTTTCGGTGTACCGTTTCTATGGCAGCTATATGATATAGTTAACAGATTCTAACCAAATTTGGTCAGGATGTATAATACCAGCCCAGATGCATATTCTATTAGTTTGGTTATGATATCTTAACAAACAAAAATCTTTTCCATACTAAACTTTCATTTTCGATGTACCGTTTCTATGGCAGCTACATGATATAGTTATCGACTCTATTCAAATTTGGTCAGGATGTATAATACCAGATACATATTCTATAAGTATAATACCAGCCCAGATGCATATTCTATCAGTTTGGTTCTGATATCTCAACAAACTAAAATCTTTTTCATACTAAAACTTTATTTTCGATGTACCGTTTCTATGGCAGCTATATGATATAGTTAACCAACTCTATTCAAATTTGGTCAGGATGTATAATACCAGCCAAAATGCATATTCTATCAGTTTGGTTCTGATATCTCAACAACAAAAATCTTTTCCATTAACTTCATTTTAATGTACCGTTCCTATGGCAGCTATATGATATAGTTAACCGATTCTAACCAAATTTGGTCAGGATGTATAATATCAGCCCAGATGCATATTCTATCAGTTTGGTTCTGATATCTTAACAAACAAAAATCTTTTCCATACTAAAACTTCATTTTCGATGTACCGTTCCTATGGCAACTATATGATATAGTTAAGCGATTTTAACAAAATTTGGTGAGGATGTATAGTACCAGCTCTGATGCATATTCTATTAGTTTGGTTCTGATATCTTAACAAACAAAAATCTTTTCCATAATAAAACTTCATTTTCGATGTACCGTTCCAATGGCAGCTATATAATATAGTTAACCGATTCCAACCAAATTTGGTCAGGAAGTTTAATATCAGCCCAGATGCATATTCTATCAGTTTGGTTCTGATATCTTAACAAACCAAAAATCTTTTCCATACTAAAACTTCATTTTCGATGTACCGTTCCTATGGCAGCTATATGATATAGTTAATCGACTCTATTCAAATTTGGTCAGGATGTATAATACCAGCCCAAATGCATATTCTATCAGTTTGGTTCTGATATCTTAACAAACAAAAATCTTTTCCATACTAAAACTTAATTTTTGATGTACCGTTCCTATGGCAACTATATGATATAGTTAACCGATTTTAACCAAATTTAGTGAGGATGTATAATAACAGCCCAGATGCATATTCTATTAGTTTGGTTCTGATATCTTAACAAACAAAAATCTTTTCCATACTAAAACTTCATTTTCGATGTATTTCTATGGCAGCTATATGATATAGTTAACCGATTCTATCAAAATTTGGTCAGGATGTATAATACCAGCCCAGATGCATATTCTATTAGTTTGGTTCTGATATCTTAACAAACAAAAATCTTTTCCATACTAAAACTTCATTTTCGATGTACCGTTCCTATGGCAGCTATATGATATAGTTAACCGATTTTAACCAAATTTGGTGAGGATGTATAATACCAGCTCAGATGCATATTCTATTAGTTTGATTCTGATATCTTAACAAACAAAAATCTTTTCCATACTAAAACTTAATTTTCGATGTACCGTTCGTATGGCAACTATATGATATAGTTAACCGAATCCAACCAAATTTGGTGAGGATGTATAATACCAGCTCTGATGCATATTCTATTAGTTTGGTTCTGATATCTTAACAAACAAAAATCTTTTCCATACTAAAACTTCATTTTCGATGTACCGTTCCTATGGCAGCTATATGATATAGTTAACCGATTCTAACCAAATTTGGTCAGGATGTATAATACCAGCCCAGATGCATATTCTATTAGTTTGGTTCTGATATATTAACAAACAAAAATCTTTTCCATACTAAAACTTCATTTTCGATGTACCGTTCCTATGGCAGCTATATGATATAGTTAACCGATTTTAACCAAATTTGGTGAGGATGTATAATACCAGCCCTGATGCATATTCTATTAGTTTGGTTCTGATATCTTAACAAACAAAAATCTTTTCCATACTAAAACTTCATTTTCGATGTACCGTTCCTATGGCAGCTATATGATATAGTTAACCAACTCTTTTCAAATTTGGTCAGGATGTATAATACCAGCCCAGATGCATATTCTATCAGTTTGGTTCTGATATCTTAACAAACAAAAATCTTTTCCATACTAAAACTTCATTTTCGATGTACCGTTCCTATGGCAGCTATATGATATAGTTAACCAACTCTATTCAAATTTGGTCAGGATGAATAATACCAGCCCAAATGCATATTCTATCAGTTTGGTTCTGATATCTTAACAAACAAAAATCTTTTCCATACTAAAACTTAATTTTCGATGTACCGTTCCTATGGAAGCTATATGATATAGTTAACCGATTCTAACCAAATTTGGTCAGGATGTATAATACCAGCCCAGATGCATATTCTATTAGTTTGGTTCTGATATCTTAACAAACAAAATCTTTTCCATACTAAAACTTCATTTTCGATGTACCGTTCCTATGGCAGCTATATGATATAGTTAACCGATTCTAACCAAATTTGGTCAGGATGTATAATACCAGCCCAGATGCATATTCTATTAGTTTGGTTCTGATATCTTAACAAACAAAAATCTTTTCCATACTAAAACTTCATTTTCGATGTACCGTTCCTATGGCAGCTATATGATATAGGTAACCGACTCTATCCAAATTTGGTCAGGATGTATAATACCAGCCCAGATGCATATTCTATCAGTTTGGTTCTGATATCTTAACAAACAAAAATCTTTTCCATACTAAAACTTCATTTTCGATGTACCGTTCCTATGGCAGCTATATGATATAGTTAACCGATTCTAACCAAATTTGGTCAGGATGTATAATACCAGCCCAGATGCATATTCTATTAGTTTGGTTCTGATATCTTAACAAACAAAAATCTTTTCCATACTAAAACTTCATTTTCGATGTACCGTTCCTATGGCAGCTATATGATATAGTTAACCGATTCTAACCAAATTTGGTCAGGATGTATAATACCAGCCCAGATGCATATTCTATCAGTTTGGTTCTGATATCTTAACAAACAAAAATCTTTTCCATACTAAAACTTCATTTTCGATGTACCGTTCCTATGGCAGCTATATGATATAGTTAACCGATTCTAACCAAATTTGGTCAGGATGTATAATAGCAGCCCAGTTGTATATTCTATTAGTTTGGTTCTGATATCTTAACAAACAAAAATCTTTTCCATACTACCGTTCCTATGGCAGCTATATGTTATAGTCAACCGATTCTATCCAAATTTGGTCAGGATGTATAATACCAGCCCAGATGCATATTCTATCAGTTTGGTTCTGATATCTTAACAAACAAAAATCTTTTCCATACTAAAACTTCATTTTCGATGTACCGTTCCTATGGCAGCTATATGATATAGTTAACCGATTCTAACCAAATTTGGTCAGGATGTATAATACCAGCCCAAATGCATATTCTATCAGTTTGGTTCTGATATCTTAACAAACAAAAATCTTTTCCATACTAAAACTTCATTTTCGATGTACCGTTCCTATGGCAGCTATATGATATAGTTAACCGACTCTATCCAAATTTGGTCAGGATGTATAATACCAGCCCAGATGCATATTCTATCAGTTTGGTTCTGATATCTTAACAAACAAAAATCTTTTCCATACTAAAACTTCATTTTCGATGTACCGTTCCTATGGCAGCTATATGATATAGTTAACCGATTCTAACCAAATTTGGTCAGGATGTATAATACCAGCCCAGATGCATATTCTATTAGTTTGGTTCTGATATCTTAACAAACAAAAATCTTTTCCATACTAAAACTTCATTTTCGATGTACCGTTCCTATGGCAGCTATATGATATAGTTAACCGATTCTAACCAAATTTGGTCAGGATGTATAATACCAGCCCAGATGCATATTCTATTAGTTTGGTTCTGATATCTTAACAAACAAAAATCTTTTCCATACTAAAACTTCATTTTCGATGTACCGTTCCTATGGCAGCTATATGATATAGTTAACCGACTCTAACCAAATTTGGTCAGGATGTATAATACCAGCCCAGATGCATATTCTATCAGTTTGGTTCTGATATCTTAACAAACAAAAATCTTTTCCATACTAAAACTTCATTTTCGATGTACCGTTCCTATGGCAGCTATATGATATAGTTAACCGACTCTATCCAAATTTGGTCAGGATGTATAATACCAGCCCAGATGCATATTCTATCAGTTTGGTTCTGATATCTTAACAAACAAAAATCTTTTCCATACTAAAACTTCATTTTCGATGTACCGTTCCTATGGCAGCTATATGATATAGTTAACCGATTCTATCCAAATTTGGTCAGGATGTATAATACCAGCCCAGATGCATATTCTATCAGTTTGGTTCTGATATCTTAACAAACAAAAATCTTTTCCATACTAAAACTTCATTTTCGATGTACCGTTCCTATGGCAGCTATATGATATAGTTAACCGACTCTATCCAAATTTGGTCAGGATGTATAATACCAGCCCAGATGCATATTCTATCAGTTTGGTTCTGATATCTTAACAAACAAAAATCTTTTCCATACTAAAACTTCATTTTCGATGTACCGTTCCTATGGCAGCTATATGATATAGTTAACCGATTCTAACCAAATTTGGTCAGGATGTATAATACCAGCCCAGATGCATATTCTATCAGTTTGGTTCTGATATCTTAACAAACAAAAATCTTTTCCATACTAAAACTTCATTTTCGATGTACCGTTTCTATGGCAGCTATATGATATAGTTAACCGACTCTATCCAAATTTGGTCAGGATGTATAATACCAGCCCAGATGCATATTCTATCAGTTTGGTTCTGATATCTTAACAAACAAAAATCTTTTCCATACTAAAACTTCATTTTCGATGTACCGTTCCTATGGCAGCTATATGATATAGTTAACCGATTCTAACCAAATTTGGTCAGGATGTATAATACCAGCCCAGATGCATATTCTATCAGTTTGGTTCTGATATCTTAACAAACAAAAATCTTTTCCATACTAAAACTTCATTTTCGATGTACCGTTCCTATGGCAGCTATATGATATAGTTAACCGATTCTAACCAAATTTGGTCAGGATGTATAATACCAGCCCAGATGCATATTCTATCAGTTTGGTTCTGATATCTTAACAAACAAAAATCTTTTCCATACTAAAACTTTATTTTCGATGCACCGTTCCTATGGCAGCTATATGATATAGTTAACCGATTCTAACCAAATTTGATCAGGATGTGTAATACCAGCCCAGATGCATATTCTATCAGTTTTGTTCTGATATCTCAACAACCAAAAAATTTTTTCCATACTAAAACTTCATTTTCGATGTACCGTTTCTATGGCAGCTATATGATATAGTTAACCGATTCTTACCAAATTTGATCAGTATGTGTAATACCAGCCCAGATTCATATTCTATCAATTTGGTTCTGATATCTCAACAAACAAAAATCTTTTCCATACTAAAACTTCATTTTCGATGTACCGTTCCTATGGCAGCTATATGATATAGTTAACCGATTCTAACCAAATTTGGTCAGGATGTATAATACCAGCCCAGATGCATATTCTATCAGTTTGGTTCTGATATCTCAACAAACAAAAATCTTTTCCATACTAAAACTTCATTTTCGATGTACCGTTCCTATGGCAGCTATATGATATAGTTAACCGACTCTATCCAAATTTGGTCAGGATGTATAATACCAGCCCAGATGCATATTCTATCAGTTTGGTTCTGATATCTTAACAAACAAGAATCTTTTCCATACTAAAACTTCATTTTCGATGTACCGTTCCTATGGCAGCTATATGATATAGTTAACCGACTCTATCCAAATTTGGTCAGGATGTATAATACCAGCCCAGATGCATATTCTATCAGTTTGGTTCTGATATCTTAACAAACAAAAATCTTTTCCATACTAAAACTTCATTTTCGATGTACCGTTCCTATGGCAGCTATATGATATAGTTAACCGACTCTATCCAAATTTGGTCAGGATGTATAATACCAGCCCAGATGCATATTCTATCAGTTTGGTTCTGATATCTTAACAAACAAAAATCTTTTCCATACTAAAACTTCATTTTCGATGTACCGTTCCTATGGCAAGCTATATGATATAGTTAACCGATTCTAACCAAATTTGGTCAGGATGTATAATACCAGCCCAGATGCATATTCTATTAGTTTGGTTCTGATATCTTAACAAACAAAAATCTTTTCCATACTAAAACTTCATTTTCGATGTACCGTTCCTATGGCAGCTATATGATATAGTTAACCGACTCTATCCAAATTTGGTCAGGATGTATAATACCAGCCCAGATGCATATTCTATCAGTTTGGTTCTGATATCTTAACAAACAAAAATCTTTTCCATACTAAAACTTCATTTTCGATGTACCGTTTCTATGGCAGCTATATGATATAGTTAACCGACTCTAACCAAATTTGGTCAGGATGTATAATACCAGCCCAGATGCATATTCTATCAGTTTGGTTCTGATATCTTAACAAACAAAAATCTTTTCCATACTAAAACTTCATTTTCGATGTACCGTTTCTATGGCAGCTATATGATATAGTTAACCGACTCTATCCAAATTTGGTCAGGATGTATAATACCAGCCCAGATGCATATTCTATCAGTTTGGTTCTGATATCTTAACAAACAAAAATCTTTTCCATACTAAAACTTCATTTTCGATGTACCGTTCCTATGGCAGCTATATGATATAGTTAACCGATTCTAACCAAATTTGGTCAGGATGTATAATACCAGCCCAGATGCATATTCTATTAGTTTGGTTCTGATATCTTAACAAACAAAAATCTTTTCCATACTAAAACTTCATTTTCGATGTACCGTTCCTATGGCAGCTATATGATATAGTTATCCGATTCTATCCAAATTTGGTCAGGATGTATAATACCAGCCCAGATGCATATTCTATCAGTTTGGTTCTGATATCTTAACAAACAAAAATCTTTTCCATACTAAAACTTCATTTTCGATGTACCGTTCCTATGGCAGCTATATGATATAGTTAACCGATTCTAACCAAATTTGGTCAGGATGTATAATACCAGCCCAGATGCATATTCTATTAGTTTGGTTCTGATATCTTAACAAACAAAAATCTTTTCCATACTAAAACTTCATTTTCGATGTACCGTTTCTATGGCAGCTATATGATATAGTTAACCGACTCTATCCAAATTTGGTCAGGATGTATAATACCAGCCCAGATGCATATTCTATCAGTTTGGTTCTGATATCTTAACAAACAAAAATCTTTTCCATACTAAAACTTCATTTTCGATGTACCGTTCCTATGGCAGCTATATGATATAGTTAACCGACTCTATCCAAATTTGGTCAGGATGTATAATACCAGCCCAGATGCATATTCTATCAGTTTGGTTCTGATATCTTAACAAACAAAAATCTTTTCCATACTAAAACTTCATTTTCGATGTACCGTTCCTATGGCAGCTATATGATATAGTTAACCGATTCTATCCAAATTTGGTCAGGATGTATAATACCAGCCCAGATGCATATTCTATCAGTTTGGTTCTGATATCTTAACAAACAAAAATCTTTTCCATACTAAAACTTCATTTTCGATGTACCGTTCCTATGGCAGCTATATGATATAGTTAACCGATTCTAACCAAATTTGGTCAGGATGTATAATACCAGCCCAGATGCATATTCTATCAGTTTGGTTCTGATATCTTAACAAACAAAAATCTTTTCCATACTAAAACTTCATTTTCGATGTACCGTTCCTATGGTAGCTATATGATATAGTTAACCGACTCTATCCAAATTTGGTCAGGATGTATAATACCAGCCCAGATGCATATTCTATCAGTTTGGTTCTGATATCTTAACAAACAAAAATCTTTTCCATACTAAAACTTCATTTTCGATGTACCGTTCCTATGGCAGCTATATGATATAGTTAACCGATTCTAACCAAATTTGGTCAGGATGTATAATACCAGCCCAGATGCATATTCTATCAGTTTGGTTCTGATATCTTAACAAACAAAAATCTTTTCCATACTAAAACTTCATTTTCGATGTACCGTTCCTATGGCAGCTATATGATATAGTTAACCGATTCTAACCAAATTTGGTCAGGATGTATAATACCAGCCCAGATGCATATTCTATCAGTTTGGTTCTGATATCTTAACAAACAAAAATCTTTTCCATACTAAAACTTCATTTTCGATGTACCGTTCCTATGGCAGCTATATGATATAGTTAACCGATTCTAACCAAATTTGGTCAGGATGTATAATACCAGCCCAGATGCATATTCTATCAGTTTGGTTCTGATATCTTAACAAACAAAAATCTTTTCCATACTAAAACTTCATTTTCGATGTACCGTTTCTATGGCAGCTATATGATATAGTTAACCGATTCTAACCAAATTTGGTCAGGATGTATAATACCAGCCCAGATGCATATTCTATCAGTTTGGTTCTGATATCTTAACAAACAAAAATCTTTTCCATACTAAAACTTCATTTTCGATGTACCGTTCCTATGGCAGCTATATGATATAGTTAACCGACTCTATCCAAATTTGGTCAGGATGTATAATACCAGCCCAGATGCATATTCTATCAGTTTGGTTCTGATATCTTAACAAACAAAAATCTTTTCCATACTAAAACTTCATTTTCGATGTACCGTTCCTATGGCAGCTATATGATATAGTTAACCGACTCTATCCAAATTTGGTCAGGATGTATAATACCAGCCCAGATGCATATTCTATCAGTTTGGTTCTGATATCTTAACAAACAAAAATCTTTTCCATACTAAAACTTCATTTTCGATGTACCGTTCCTATGGCAGCTATATGATATAGTTAACCGACTCTAACCAAATTTGGTCAGGATGTATAATACCAGCCCAGATGCATATTCTATCAGTTTGGTTCTGATATCTTAACAAACAAAAATCTTTTCCATACTAAAACTTCATTTTCGATGTACCGTTCCTATGGCAGCTATATGATATAGTTAACCGACTCTATCCAAATTTGGTCAGGATGTATAATACCAGCCCAGATGCATATTCTATCAGTTTGGTTCTGATATCTTAACAAACAAAAATCTTTTCCATACTAAAACTTCATTTTCGATGTACCGTTCCTATGGCAGCTATATGATATAGTTAACCGATTCTAACCAAATTTGGTCAGGATGTATAATACCAGCCCAGATGCATATTCTATCAGTTTGGTTCTGATATCTTAACAAACAAAAATCTTTTCCATACTAAAACTTCATTTTCGATGTACCGTTCCTATGGCAGCTATATGATATAGTTAACCGACTCTAACCAAATTTGGTCAGGATGTATAATACCAGCCCAGATGCATATTCTATCAGTTTGGTTCTGATATCTTAACAAACAAAAATCTTTTCCATACTAAAACTTCATTTTCGATGTACCGTTCCTATGGCAGCTATATGATATAGTTAACCGATTCTAACCAAATTTGGTCAGGATGTATAATACCAGCCCAGATGCATATTCTATCAGTTTGGTTCTGATATCTTAACAAACAAAAATCTTTTCCATACTAAAACTTCATTTTCGATGTACCGTTCCTATGGCAGCTATATGATATAGTTAACCGATTCTAACCAAATTTGGTCAGGATGTATAATACCAGCCCAGATGCATATTCTATCAGTTTGGTTCTGATATCTTAACAAACAAAAATCTTTTCCATACTAAAACTTCATTTTCGATGTACCGTTCCTATGGCAGCTATATGATATAGTTAACCGACTCTAACCAAATTTGGTCAGGATGTTATAATACCAGCCCAGATGCATATTCTATCAGTTTGGTTCTGATATCTTAACAAACAAAAATCTTTTCCATACTAAAACTTCATTTTCGATGTACCGTTCCTATGGCAGCTATATGATATAGTTAACCGATTCTAACCAAATTTGGTCAGGATGTATAATACCAGCCCAGATGCATATTCTATCAGTTTGGTTCTGATATCTTAACAAACAAAAATCTTTTCCATACTAAAACTTCATTTTCGATGTACCGTTCCTATGGCAGCTATATGATATAGTTAACCGACTCTATCCAAATTTGGTCAGGATGTATAATACCAGCCCAGATGCATATTCTATCAGTTTGGTTCTGATATCTTAACAAACAAAAATCTTTTCCATACTAAAACTTTATTTTCGATGTACCGTTCCTATGGCAGCTATATGATATAGTTAACCGACTCTAACCAAATTTGGTATGATGTATAATACCAGCCCAGATGCATATTCTATCAGTTTGGTTCTGATATCTTAACAAACAAAAATCTTTTCCATACTAAAACTTCATTTTCGATGTACCGTTCCTATGGCAGCTATATGATATAGTTAACCGATTCTAACCAAATTTGGTCAGGATGTATAATACCAGCCCAGATGCATATTCTATCAGTTTGGTTCTGATATCTTAACAAACAAAAATCTTTTCCATACTAAAACTTCATTTTCGATGTACCGTTCCTATGGCAGCTATATGATATAGTTAACCGACTCTATCCAAATTTGGTCAGGATGTATAATACCAGCCCAGATGCATATTCTATCAGTTTGGTTCTGATATCTTAACAAACAAAAATCTTTTCCATACTAAAACTTCATTTTCGATGTACCGTTCCTATGGCAGCTATATGATATAGTTAACCGATTCTAACCAAATTTGGTCAGGATGTATAATACCAGCCCAGATGCATATTCTATCAGTTTGGTTCTGATATCTTAACAAACAAAAATCTTTTCCATACTAAAACTTCATTTTCGATGTACCGTTCCTATGGCAGCTATATGATATAGTTAACCGACTCTAACCAAATTTGGTCAGGATGTATAATACCAGCCCAGATGCATATTCTATCAGTTTGGTTCTGATATCTTAACAAACAAAAATCTTTTCCATACTAAAACTTCATTTTCGATGTACCGTTCCTATGGCAGCTATATGATATAGTTAACCGATTCTATCCAAATTTGGTCAGGATGTATAATACCAGCCCAGATGCATATTCTATCAGTTTGGTTCTGATATCTTAACAAACAAAAATCTTTTCCATACTAAAACTTCATTTTCGATGTACCGTTCCTATGGCAGCTATATGATATAGTTAACCGATTCTAACCAAATTTGGTCAGGATGTATAATACCAGCCCAGATGCATATTCTATCAGTTTGGTTCTGATATCTTAACAAACAAAAATCTTTTCCATACTAAAACTTCATTTTCGATGTACCGTTCCTATGGCAGCTATATGATATAGTTAACCGACTCTATCCAAATTTGGTCAGGATGTATAATACCAGCCCAGATGCATATTCTATCAGTTTGGTTCTGATATCTTAACAAACAAAAATCTTTTCCATACTAAAACTTCATTTTCGATGTACCGTTCCTATGGCAGCTATATGATATAGTTAACCGACTCTAACCAAATTTGGTCAGGATGTATAATACCAGCCCAGATGCATATTCTATCAGTTTGGTTCTGATATCTTAACAAACAAAAATCTTTTCCATACTAAAACTTCATTTTCGATGTACCGTTCCTATGGCAGCTATATGATATAGTTAACCGATTCTAACCAAATTTGGTCAGGATGTATAATACCAGCCCAGATGCATATTCTATCAGTTTGGTTCTGATATCTTAACAAACAAAAATCTTTTCCATACTAAAACTTCATTTTCGATGTACCGTTCCTATGGCAGCTATATGATATAGTTAACCGATTCTATCCAAATTTGGTCAGGATGTATAATACCAGCCCAGATGCATATTCTATCAGTTTGGTTCTGATATCTTAACAAACAAAAATCTTTTCCATACTAAAACTTCATTTTCGATGTACCGTTCCTATGGCAGCTATATGATATAGTTAACCGATTCTAACCAAATTTGGTCAGGATGTATAATACCAGCCCAGATGCATATTCTATCAGTTTGGTTCTGATATCTTAACAAACAAAAATCTTTTCCATACTAAAACTTCAATTTTCGATGTACCGTTCCTATGGCAGCTATATGATATAGTTAACCGATTCTATCCAAATTTGGTCAGGATGTATAATACCAGCCCAGATGCATATTCTATTAGTTTGGTTCTGATATCTTAACAAACAAAAATCTTTTCCATACTAAAACTTCATTTTCGATGTACCGTTTCTATGGCAGCTATATGATATAGTTAACCGACTCTATCCAAATTTGGTCAGGATGTATAATACCAGCCCAGATGCATATTCTATCAGTTTGGTTCTGATATCTTAACAAACAAAAATCTTTTCCATACTAAAACTTCATTTTCGATGTACCGTTCCTATGGCAGCTATATGATATAGTTAACCGATTCTAACCAAATTTGGTCAGGATGTATAATACCAGCCCAGATGCATATTCTATCAGTTTGGTTCTGATATCTTAACAAACAAAAATCTTTTCCATACTAAAACTTCATTTTCGATGTACCGTTCCTATGGCAGCTATATGATATAGTTAACCGATTCTAACCAAATTTGGTCAGGATGTATAATACCAGCCCAGATGCATATTCTATCAGTTTGGTTCTGATATCTTAACAAACAAAAATCTTTTCCATACTAAAACTTCATTTTCGATGTACCGTTCCTATGGCAGCTATATGATATAGTTAACCGATTCTAACCAAATTTGGTCAGGATGTATAATACCAGCCCAGATGCATATTCTATCAGTTTGGTTCTGATATCTTAACAAACAAAAATCTTTTCCATACTAAAACTTCATTTTCGATGTACCGTTCCTATGGCAGCTATATGATATAGTTAACCGATTCTAACCAAATTTGGTCAGGATGTTTAATATTAGCCCAGATGCATATTCTATCAGTTTGGTTCTGATATCTTAACAAACAAAAATCTTTTCCATACTAAAACTTCATTTTCGATGTACCGTTCCTATGGCAACTATATGATATAGTTAACCGATTCTAACCAAATTTGGTCAGGATGTTTAATACCAGCCCAGATGCATATTCTATCAGTTTGGTTCTGATATCTTAACAAACAAAAATATATTCCATACTAAAACTTCATTTTCGATGTACCGTTCCTATGGCAGCTATATGATATAGTTATTCAAATTTGGGGAACTATTCTATTAGTTTGGTTCTGATATCTTAACAAACAAAAATCTTTTCCATACAAAAACTTTATTTTCGATGTACCGTTCCTATGGCAGTTATATGATATAGTTAACCGACTCTATCCAAATTTGGTCAGGATGTATAATACCAGCCCAGATGCATATTCTATCAGTTTGGTTCTGATATCTTAACAAACAAAAATCTTTTCCATACTAAAACTTCATTTTCGATGTACCGTTCCTATGGCAGCTATATGATATAGTTAACCGATTCTAACCAAATTTGGTCAGGATGTATAATACCAGCCCAGATGCATATTCTATCAGTTTGGTTCTGATATCTTAACAAACAAAAATCTTTTCCATACTAAAACTTCATTTTCGATGTACCGTTCCTATGGCAGCTATATGATATAGTTAACCGATTCTATCCAAATTTGGTCAGGATGTATAATACCAGCCCAGATGCATATTCTATCAGTTTGGTTCTGATATCTTAACAAAGAAAAATATTTTCCACACTAAAACTTCATTTTCTATGTAACGTTCCAATGGCAGCTATATGATATAGTTAACCGATTCTAACCAAATTTGGTGAGGATGTTATAATACCAGCCCAGATGCATATTCTATCAGTTTGGTTCTGATATCTTAACAAACAAAAATCTTTTCCATACTAAAACTTCATTTTCGATGTACCGTTCCTATGGCAGCTATATGATATAGTTAACCGATTCTAACCAAATTTGGTCAGGATGTATAATACCAGCCCAGATGCATATTCTATCAGTTTGGTTCTGATATCTTAACAAACAAAAATCTTTTCCATACTAAAACTTCATTTTCGATGTACCGTTCCTATGGCAGCTATATGATATAGTTAACCGATTCTAACCAAATTTGGTCAGGATGTATAATACCAGCCCAGATGCATATTCTATCAGTTTGGTTCTGATATCTTAACAAACAAAAATCTTTTCCATACTAAAACTTCATTTTCGATGTACCGTTCCTATGGCAGCTATATGATATAGTTAACCGATTCTAACCAAATTTGGTCAGGATGTATAATACCAGCCCAGATGCATATTCTATCAGTTTGGTTCTGATATCTTAACAAACAAAAATCTTTTCCATACTAAAACTTCATTTTCGATGTACCGTTCCTATGGCAAGCTATATGATATAGTTAACCGATTCTAACCAAATTTGGTGAGGATGTATAATACCAGCCCAGATGCATATTCTATTAGTTTGGTTCTGATATCTTAACAAACAAAAATCTTTTCCATACTAAGACTTCATTTTCGATGTACCGTTCCTATGGCAGCTATATGATATAGTTAACTGATTCTAACCAAATTTGGTCAGGATGTATAATACCAGCCCAGATGCATATTCTATCAGTTTGGTTCTGATATCTTAACAAACAAAAATCTTTTCCATACTAAAACTTCAATTTTCGATGTACCGTTCCTATGGCAGCTATATGATATAGTTAACCGATTCTAACCAAATTTGGTCAGGATGTATAATACCAGCCCAGATGCATATTCTATCAGTTTGGTTCTGATATCTTAACAAACAAAAATCTTTTCCATACTAAAACTTCATTTTCGATGTACCATTCCTATGGCAGCTATATGATATAGTTAACCGATTCTAACCAAATTTGGTGAGGAATGTATAATACCAGCCCAGATGCATATTCTATCAGTTTGGTTCTGATATCTCAACAAACAAAAAACTTTTCCATACTAAAACTTCATTTTCGATGCACCGTTCCTATGGCAGCTATATGATATAGTTAACTGATTCTAACCAAATTTGGTCAGGATGTATAATACCAGCCCAGATGCATATTCTATCAGTTTGGTTCTGATATCTCAACAAACAAAAATCTTTTCCATACTAAAACTTCATTTTCGATGTACCGTTCCTATGGCAGCTATATGATATAGTTAACCGATTCTAACCAAATTTGGTCAGGATGTATAATACCAGCCCAGATGCATATTCTATCAGTTTGGTTCTGATATCTTAACAAACAAAAATCTTTTCCATACTAAAACTTCATTTTCGATGTACCGTTCCTATGGCAGCTATATGATATAGTTAACCGATTCTAACCAAATTTGGTCAGGATGTATAATACCAGCCCAGATGCATATTCTATTAGTTTGGTTCTGATATCTTAACAAACAAAAATCTTTTCCATACTAAAACTTCATTTTCGATGTACCGTTCCTATGGCAGCTATATGATATAGTTAACCGATTCTAACCAAATTTGGTCAGGATGTATAATACCAGCCCAGATGCATATTCTATCAGTTTGGTTCTGATATCTTAACAAACAAAAATCTTTTCCATACTAAAACTTCATTTTCGATGTACCGTTCCTATGGCAGCTATATGATATAGTTAACCGATTCTAACCAAATTTGGTGAGGATGTATAATACCAGCCCAGATGCATATTCTATCAGTTTGGTTCTGATATCTTAACAAAGAAAAATCTTTTCCATACTAAAACTTCATTTTCGATGTACCGTTCCTATGGCAGCTATATGATATAGTTAACCGATTCTAACCAAATTTGGTCAGGATGTATAATACCAGCCCAGATGCATATTCTATCAGTTTGGTTCTGATATCTTAACAAACAAAAATCTTTTCCATACTAAAACTTCATTTTCGATGTACCGTTCCTATGGCAGCTATATGATATAGTTAACCGAATCTAACCAAATTTGGTCAGGATGTTTAATATCAGCCCAGATGCATATTCTATCAGTTTGGTTCTGATATCTTAAAACTTCATTTTCGATGTACCGTTCCTATGGCAGCTATATGATATAGTTAACCGATTCTAACCAAATTTGGTCAGGATGTTTAATACCAGCCCAGATGCATATTCTATCAGTTTGGTTCTGATATCTTAACAAACAAAAATCTTTTCCATACTAAAACTTCATTTTCGATGTACCGTTTCTATGGCAGCTATATGATATAGTTAACCGATTCTAACCAAATTTGGTCAGGATGTATAATACCAGCCCAGATGCATATTCTATAAATATTAAATCTTCATTTTCGATGTACCGTTCGTATGGCAGCTATATGATATAGTTAACCGATTCTAACCAAATTTGGTCAGGATGTTTAATACCAGCCAGATGATATTCTATAGTTTGGTTCTGATATCTTAACAAACAAAAATCTTTTCCATACTAAAACTTCAATTTTCGATGTACCGTTCCTATGGCAGCTATATGATATAGTTAACCGATTCTAACCAAATTTGGTGAGGATGTATAATATCAGCCCAGATGCATATTCTATTAGTTTGGTTCTGATATCTTAACAAACAAAAATCTTTTCCATACTAAAACTTCATTTTCGATGTACCGTTTCTATGGCAGCTATATGATATAGTTAACCGATTCTAACCAAATTTGGTCAGGATGTTTAATACCAGCCCAGATGCATATTCTATCAGTTTGGTTCTGATATCTTAACAAACAAAAATCTTTTCCATACTAAAACTTCATTTTCGATGTACCGTTCCTATGGCAAGCTATATGATATAGTTAACCGATTCTAACCAAATTTGGTCAGGATGTATAATACCAGCTCAGATGCATATTCTATCAGTTTGGTTCTGATATCTTAACAAACAAAAATCTTTTCCATACTAAAACTTCATTTTCGATGTACCGTTCCTATGGCAGCTATATGATATAGTTAACCGATTCTAACCAAATTTGGTGAGGATGTATAATACCAGCTCTGATGCATATTCTATTAGTTTGGTTCTGATATCTTAACAAACAAAAATCTTTTCCATACTAAAACTTCATTTTCGATGTACCGTTCCTATGGCAGCTATATGATATAGTTAACCGATTCTAACCAAATTTGGTCGAGGATGTATAATACCAGCCCAGATGCATATTCTATTAGTTTGGTTCTGATATCTTAACAAACAAAAATCTTTTCCATACTAAAACTTCATTTTCGATGCTACCGTACCTATGGCAGCTATATTATATAGTGGACCGATCCAAAAATTAAAACGAACTTGATCTGCCTATGGTATCCAGGAACCTACATATTAAGTTTGAAGTCTCTTTTATATAGATCAAGAATATATATACTTTTGGGGTCCTCCACGCCCCCTTCTGCCTGTTACACACATATTTGGTAAAACAAACCCAATAGACATAGTAAGTACGGGGTCTCCGACAGTCGAGAATGCTCGACTGTAGCTCCGTCCGACTAGTTTATTTTCGGTATTTACAGAGCGAAAGAGGGGGGAATGGGAAAAACAAATAGTGTTTGGGCAATGTAATCGATCAATGTATTTAAGAACTAGGCACAAAAAAATTGTTGAGTAAGTATAGATTCGAATCGATAGTAGATCGTTAGTAGGTAACAATATCGTGTCGACACAGTTTGTGACTGTGATCAAATATGTTGAGCTTGGAAATTGAATCCATTTAGCAGCCGGAGGAAAATTTCTCCCAGATGCCGCCGCTCTTTCAGCCGCCATTGTTCCAGCCACCATTGTTATAGGTGGAGGCACCGTTGTTCCAACCGCCATTGTTGTAGATGGCACCACCGTTATTCCAGCCACCATTATTCCAACCGCTGCTCGACGAGCCTGTGGAATATGAGTTGACCACAGGAGCTGGTGCACCATAGACTGGACTGGGCGCATGGCTCTCACCGCTGTTGTCCTCATCGACAATCACCTTGATGGTCTTCACATACTGCTGTGGTGCTGGCTGCACACGCTGCACCACCGGCTGTGGTGCGGGCACTGGGTAGCTAACTGGAGCAGGCACACGCACCACCGGCTGTGGTGCTGGCACGGAGTACGTCAAAGACTGTGGTGTGGGCACCGAGTAGGAAATGGGAGCGGGCGCTGGCTGTACACGCTGCACCACCGCCTGTGGTGCGGGCACTGAATAGGTAACTGGAGCTGGTGCGGAGTAGGTAACAAATGGAACTGGAACTGGAACCGAAACTGGAGCTGGTGCTGAGTATGTGATGGGAGCTGGAGCTGGAGCTGGTGTTGAGTAGGTCACAGCAGTCACAGCCTGTGTCTGAACGGAGCTGTCATAGCTGCCGGAGTTGGCATAGCTGCTGGCACCAATGTAAGCACCGGCATAACCACCGCCATAGCTGCCACTGGAACGGGCCGTCGCCGCCTCTGGTGCCAAAACCACTGCCACCGCCAATGGCCTTACGCAGAGCCAACTTGGCGCCAAGCATATCCTGGGCGGGCACACTGAGCGCCAAATGCGCAACAACAACACTAGCGAATAGCTTCATCTCCTCTCTCGCTCTCTCTCTCTTTCTTCCTTTGTCAGTGCGGGGAATGTGGGTGGTGGTTGCGTGTGGTGCCTGGACTGTCTAAAACTCAACTGATGTTCCCAAATGACGAGACGCACAAGTTTATAGGCCAACGCAGCAGCTTCCAGAGAAGAGTGTGTGTGTGTGTGTTGTGTGAATGTGTGTGTAGTTCTAATAATACAAAACTTTTACTCAATGTCGACGTCGACAGAAGCAGCGGCAGCGGCAGAAGCGACATTTTGGAACCCCGTCAAGCTGTTTGCTTAATGAAAAAAATTGAGTGAGTATGTTCACAAATTTATACAAGTTTAATTATTTTGTAAAAATAAATAGTTACTTATAGGCCACACCGAAATGCCAAAAACTAAGGCGCGTCCACAGCTAGACATCTATCTATCCATTCATCCGTCCACCCATCCATCGCATTCATCTCTATCTATGTGTTTATCTAGCTAACCATATATACACCGTTTTTGGCGTATCTGTATCTCCGTCTGTCATTTCAACTACTTAATCTACTTAAACTGAGTTATTTTTTTATCCCCTCTCTCAAGCAAATAAACCTGGTCTGCAGTCAGCCGTCAAAACGTTTCGCAAGAAGTGCAGGTAATTCCCAAATTGCCGCAACACTCAAGGAAACTGGGAGCCACTAAATAACTCATAACAACATTCTAGACTGGGCAGCATTTCATTTAAATTGAAATCCATCATTTATTTGATGAAAAAAATTTAAATTTTCTTATAAAAAAAATTAATTATTTATTATTTTTTTTAAATTACTTCCCAGCTAGAATTTACTTTTAATCGAATAATTCATTCAATTTATTTTTACAAAATAATTAAACTTGTATAAATCTGTGAACATACTCACTCAATTTTTTTCATTTTCGTAATTTTAAATAATTTCCTTATTTTTTATTATATACCTATAGGGGAATATTTATTAACGTTCAATTCTACAAGTTTAAGTAAAATCTCATGTACTTTATGAAAAAAAATCATTCCTTAATGTAAAGAGAATAAATCTCAGTGTATGTAACAATGGTCACGAGGCTGTTAAAATTGGCTATTTGAAATCAATGTAACACATGTTGTAATAAAAAAGTAATAAAAATTATAATAAAAGTTTTGCACTTGAGATATTTCGCTTAATTGCCAAAAGCTGTACTTATATACATATATACGTGTATTTATGTTTGTATTTTTGTACAGTGTATTTGGTAATATATTATTTATTATGTGTAGTACACGCCGATGCTTATAAAGTCAGATTCATACTGATACTAATATGACTATGGCAAATGCCTGTGGATGGTAATTGGAATGGAAATATCTGTCGATGTGCTAACCGAGCGAGCAAATGCTGTACAAACAAATCCCAAGTCAACTCTTAACTTAAGTCCAGTAAAGCCAAGTCAAGTCGAGTCGAGTCTAAAACTGGATCCACGTCCGTATCATAAAGGGCGCGCTCCGCCTATTTTTATCTTTTGTTGGACTATCCTAAATATTACAAATGCTCGCATGATAGTTATTTTGGTCATAGTGTGTATGCAAATTAGGAAAAAAATTATATTACATCACATCACATACCGGCGTGATATTTTTATAATTTTTAGAACCCGCGGGAACCAGCAGGTTTAATTTCGCAATCCATATAAGGTCTACTTTCATAGCCGTGCTTATTTCTAGATTCTACTATTAACAAAAAACTTATCCGAAATTTTTTCTAAATTGTATTGTAAAAATTGTGGCGTTAATTATTTGAATTGTTTTTTATAATTTTGGGACATATTTTCCTATGCTATCTTTTTTTCAATTTTAGACAGAGTTCTAGAAAACTATTAGGCCGGTGCTACAGTCGAGCATACTCGAAAGTCGGAGACCCCGTACTTACTATGGAAAAAACTTGTAATGGAAAAAAATTTAGTTAACCTAAATGCATATTCTATCAGGTTGATTACGATGTCTCATGAAACATAAAAGATTTTCATACTAAGACTTGATTTTCGCCCGATCGGTTCTATGAGAACTATATGATATAGTGGTCCGATTTGAACCAACTTTGGTGAGAATGTATAATATCAGCCCAGATGCATATTCTATCAGTTTGGTTCTGATATCTCAACAAACAAAAATCTTTTCCATACTTAAACTTCATTTTCGATGTACCGTTCCTATGGCAGCTATATGATATAGTTAACTGATTCCAACCAAATTTGGTCAGGATGTTTAATACCAGCCCAGATGCATATAATATTAGTTTGGTTCTGATATCTTAACAATCAAAAATCTTTTCCATACGGCAGATGGCAGACCAGGTTTATTTGCTTGAGAGAGGTGAGAAAATATCTCAGTTTATGGTTAAGTAGTTGAAATGACAGACGGAGAGACAGATACGCCAAAAACGGTGTATATATGGTTAGCTAGATAAACACATAGATAGAGATGAACGGGATGTATGAGTGTACGAATGGACGGATAAATGGATAGCTGTGGACGCGCCTTAGTTTTTAGCATTTCGGTGTGGCCTACAAGTAACTATTTATGAATGATGCCGGTGCTTACATTGGTGCCAGCAGCTATGCCAACTCCGGCAGCTATGCCAGCTCCGTTCGGACACAGGCTCTGCCTGCTGTAACCTACTCAGCACCAGCTCCAGCTCCCATCACATACTCAGCACCAGCTCCAGTTTCGGTTCCAGTTCCAGTTTCAGTTCCATCTGTTACCTACTCCGCACCAGCCAAACTGTGTCGACACGATATTGTTAACTACTTACGATCTACTATCGATTCGAATCTATACTTACTAAATTTTTTTTTTTTTTGCCTAGTTCTTAAATACGTTGATCGATTACATTGCCAAAACACTATTTGTTTTTCCCATTTCCCCCTCTTTCGCTCTGTAAATACCGAAAAAAAAAACCAAATGATGATCGTTCTTTTTATACCCTGAGCCCATTAAAAATGGGCAAAAAAGGGTATATTGCGTTTGGCAGGATGTATGTAACAGGCAGAAGGAGGCGTGGCAGACCCCACAAAGTATATATATTCTTGACCAGGATCAACAGTCGAGTCGATTGAGCCATGTCCGTCTGTCTGTCGGTCCGTCCGTCCGTCTGTCTGTTTGAACGCGTCGATGTCAGAAACCATAAAAGCAAGAGACTTCAAACTTGGTATGTAGGTTCCTGGATACCATAGGTAGATCAAGTTTGTTTTAATTTTTGGATCGGGTAACTATATCATATAGCTGCTATAGGAACGGTACATCGAAAATGAAGTTTTAGTATGGAAAAGATTTTTGTTTGTTAAAATATCAGAACCAAACCGAGAGAATAGGCATCTGGGCTGGTATTATACATCCTCACCAAATTTGGTTAGAATCGGCTGACTATATCATACAGCTGCCATAGGAACGATACATCGAAAATGAAGTTTTATGGAAAAGATTTTTGTTTGTTGAGATATCAGAACCAAACTGATAGAATATGCATTTGGGCTGCTAGTATACATCCTGACCAAATTTGGTTGAAATCGGTCTAAAATATCATATATTATATATTTGTTTTTTTTCCCCAAAATACCAAAACTTCACCTTCACTTACAGATGACACAATGTGCCAATCATTGTTATTCCTCGTGATACGAAAAATTGTTATTTTGAATGTTATTGCTGATCAGCTCCCTTTTCTATTGGAAAGAAGATTCATTGGAAGATACAATGTAAACTTTGTTTAAACTTCGGATTAAACATTTTTTTTTTATTTTAATCGGAAAATACTTAATACTTGGGGTGTCTTTCTATTCATTTATTGATATACTGAATAATAACGTAAATGTCTTATCAAGGCTGCAACATCAAAATGTTGAAAAAAGTTCGGTTCGATGGCTCAAACCGTTCAGCAAAACTAAGGTTCGGTTCGCAAACCAGGTTCGAACCTTGGTTTTATTTTATTCAAGAAAATATACATGATTACATATGCTTGATTTTTATAAGGAAGTACATTTTAAAGAAAAATAAAATTTTATAAAAGTCTAAATTAGATTAATGATGTCTTATTATTTTATGATTATAATAATGTTATTATATAAAATAAATGAGTTTATTTTGATTCCGCGCGATTAAATTCACTTCACTTCTCGATAAGAACGAAATTCCAAGAAAAGTTTAGTTTGTACATCATTTAGTACTGCAAAGGAAGTAGCCCCTGTGAGTTGTCGATTAGTGTTGGGTAAACACGGCTCATTTAGATGAACTCACTCAATTGTTCAGATTGCTCACATGTTCAGATTGCGCAATTGCTCATATTGCTCACTTGCAGCTTGCTTGAACTCCGGCTCTTCCACTATTCCAAGACGACCCTTGGCGATCATGCGGACCAGTTGACTGTCAACTTTTTGGGCTTTGCATGCTGGGACTGGACGATGCACAAATGTTGTTATTTTTGGCTGCGCATTTTGAGCAAAAACCTCGCTCTCCTCATTTTGGCGAACAACGGGCTCCATAGCTGCTGGATGCTTGCTTTTCAGATGCCTGCTTAAATTGCTTTGGGATTTGCAGCTCAAAACACATTTACAATATTTGCATTTCGCGAGCTGGCTTCCAACATCTTCAAAATGGTTCCATATTTCGCTATATTTTCTAATTAGAGACATTATGAGTTTTTAAAATGAGTTTACAATAATGCCGCTAATTCAAAAAGCTAGTGAATTCAAAGAAAACAAACGCAAGATGCGCAAGAACGCAATGATGAGCAAGAACGCAAAATGAGCAAACAGAATCTACGCAAAATGCCCTAACGAACTACCAGCGCAAAGTAAACCTCGTGCTCGAGCAAAGAGCAAGTGAGCAATGAAAAGCAACTTGGAGGGAACTTGTTCGTTTGCTCACTTTAGTGAGCAACTCTTTTTTGTTCACTCACTCATGAGCAATCCAACACTATTGTCGATGTTTTCATGGAAGTCAATAGATCTTTGAGTTAAAGTACTCGATATCACTTATAAAATGTCCACTTGTAATTATTTTTTTTCGAACCGAACCTTTAATTTAAGAATTTGATTCGGATCATGTTAGGGTTCTCAGAGTTTATAATATCAATTTTTCGGTTCATAATCCGGTTCGGATTGCCTAAAAGCCCCGACTTGCAGCCTTGTGTTTAATCCAAAAATATATTTAACAGTTTGTGTAATGCAAATTTTTAAAATTCCTTATTCAATTTATTAATACTTAGTTGCATATAACGTTATTTTTCTCGTCTAATATGTTAGTTTAGAGTATCTGCCTCTAGTTATACCCATTTTCATTTTAAAGACCTAATGCGTTTAGAATTCCTTTGTAATTATACCTTGAGCCTATTAAAAATGGGCAAAAAAGTGGGCGGTTACAGTCGAGCACGCTCGACAGTTAAATACCCTGTGCCCATGTACTCTGTACTGAAAGTTGATTTTCGATCGATTGTTTCCATGGCAGCTATATGATATTTTAGACCGATTCTAACCAAATTCGGTCAGGATGTATATTAGCAGCCCAGATGCATATTCTATCAATTCGGTTCTGATATCTCAACAAACAAAAAACTTTTTCATACTAAAACTTCATTTTCGATGTACTGTTCCTATGGCAGCTATATGATATAGTTAACCGATTTTAACCAAATTGGGCAAGGATGTATATTAGCAGCCCTGATGCATATTCTATCAGTTTGGTTCTAATATCTCAACAAACAAGAAACTTTTTCATACTTAAACTTCATTTTCGATGTACCGTTCCTATGGCAGCTATATGATATAGCTAACCGACTCTAACCAAATTTGGTCAGGATGTACAATACCAGCCCAGATGCATAGTCTAATAGTTTGGTTCTGATATCTTTACAAACAAAAATCTTTTCCATACTAAAACTTCATTTTCGATGTACGGTTCCTATGGCAGCTATATTATATAGTGGATCGATCCAAAAATAAAAACAAACTTGATCTGTTTATGGTATCTAGGAATCTACATACCAAGTTCGAAGTCTCTAGCTTTTATGGTTTCTGAGATCGACGCGTTCAAACATCCGGACGGACGGTTGTTGATCCTGATCAAGAATATATATACTTTTGGGGGTCTGCCACGCCCCCTTCTGCCTGTTACATACATTTTGTCAATCACATTATACCCATTTTTGCACTAGCACGCTCGACAGTAGGATACCCTGAGCCCAGGTACTCATCACCAAAACTTTATTTTTTACCAATTGTTCCTATTTTAACCAAATCGGGTTAGAATGTACAAAACCAACATTTATGCATATTCTATCAGTTTGGTTAAGATATCTCAAAAAACAAAAAACTTTTCCTATGGCCGTTATGTGATATAGTAAACCGATTTTGACCAAATTTGATCAGGATGTATTATACCAGTCCAGATGCATATTCTATCAGTTTGGTTCTGATATCTCAACAAACAAAAAACTTTTCCATACTAAAACTTCATTTATTAATCTTTATAATTATAAATCTTTATAATTTTACTACCACATCCACCTTCAAAAACTTTTTCATAGTTCTGTTCGTTTAAATATATTTATTGAAACCCGTTCTTACTTAAATATAAGCTACACCTTGATCCGATATAAATTGTAATAAAAATTATTGAATATTATTATTCTTTTAAAATATTCTGATAACGACGGTATATAAACTGATAACAAATTTAAGTTAGTTCGATTATCGATTACAAAACAGGTTCCTCTGGATAGACTAAAATACCGCCAAATTTTTTAAGTTTCAAGAACATAACTATTACTACTTAAATATTTTTATTTACATTTTAAATAATAGGGTATCTAATCCTAGTTTTTTATTAAAATTTTTAAGCTTCAATTAATTTTTTTATAAAAATTTAAATTTAAAATTTCACTTAATAAATTTAATTTAATTTACATTATTTACTAATTTAACTTTTACTGAAAAAATTTATTTGCATAATTGGTATAACCGCGATTGCTGGCACCAATTTTATCTATACTTTTTAATATTGCTATTTCTAAATTTCTTTAATAAATAAAATTAATTACTGCGGATATGGTATAAACACTAAAATATAAAAATTTTTAAAATTATTATAAATTCTCACAAAAATTTACATATAAATCAAATTAACAATAAATTTTCAAGCCAAAATAAAACTTTTAAATTTTATTAATTTAATAAAATTTTTACAAATAAATTTATATAATTCAATTAAATAATAAAAAAAATAATTTTATTTTTATTAACAAAAATTTTATATAAATATTTTTTTTTAATCACTAAATCTGAAAAATTTTAAACCCCTAAAATTTAATTAAATTAATAACTCATGAAATTAAATAAATTTCTATTAAATACAAAATTTTTTAAAAAAATAATTTTTTAAAAATTTAATAATCCCCTAATAATATAATTTTCTTTTAATTTCATAAATCAAATACTATTAATTAATTAATTTCTTTTTTATATACTTTATTTTTAAAATTTTTATAATATAATTTTTAATTCTTTTTTCCATAAATAATACATTTTAGTATTTAAAAAATTCAATTTATAAAAATTTTTGATAATTTTAAAAAATTACAATTTTAAATAATTTAATAAAATTACAAATTTTAAATTTTAAATAAAAATTTAAATAATAACAAAAATTTTATTTTATAAAAAATTAATAAAAATTTATTTAAAATAATAAAAAAAAATCAAAATATGTACATAAATAAGAATAAGTAAATTAAGTCAATTTAACCATTATTAAAAAACCTTTTACATTTTTTTTTTTTTTTTCACAATTTTTGAAAATATAGTTTAAAAGAAAATTGTATTATTTCATAAATATAAAATAAAAAAAAACATTTTTACTATACTAAGTTAAGATTAATAGATAATATATATATATATAAATATTTAATATATCTTAATATGGTTAACATTATAAAAAAAAATTTCGCAATCCAAAAATAATTACAAATATGGTAAAAACAAAACTATTTTTTAATGTTTTATCTAACAATTCTTATAATTTATGTAAATTAATATAATTTTTTTAAATTATTATATATTTATATATTTATATATTGTTGAAGATTTACTTATAAATATATATCTATATAGAGAATTTTAATTATTTTAAAATAAAACATAATTATAAATTTGTAACTACTAAATAGTATTATTAAACAAAACAAGTAGGCGGTTACAGTCGAGTACGCTCGACAGTAGGATACCCTGAACCCAGGTACTCTGTACTGAGAGTTGATTTTCGATCGATTGTTCCTATGGCAGCTATATGATATTTTAGACCGATTCTAACCAAATTTGTTCAGGATGTATAATACCAGCCCATATGCATATTCCATCAGATTGGTTTTGATATCTCAACAAATAAAAAACTTTTCCATACTAAAACTTCATTTTCGGTGTACCGTTCCTATGGCAGCTATATGATATAGTTATCCGATTTTAACCAAATTTGGTCAAGATGTATAATACCAGCCTAGATGCATATTATATCAGTTTGGTTTTGATATCTCAACAAATAAAAAACTTTTCCATACTAAAACTTCATTTTCGGTGTACCGTTCCTATGGCAGCTATATGATATAGTTATCCGATTTTAACCAAATTTGGTCAAGATGTATAATACCAGCCTAGATGCATATTATATCAGTTTGGTTTTGATATCTCAACAAATAAAAAACTTTTCCATACTAAAACTTCATTTTCGGAGTACCGTTCCTATGGCAGCTATATGATATAAGTAGTTATCCGATTTTAACCAAATTTGGTCAAGATGTATACTACTAGCCTAAATGCATATTCTATCCGTTTGGGTTTGATATCTCAACAAACACAAAACTTTTCCATACTAAAACTTTATTTTCGATGTACCGTTCCTATGGCAGCTATATGATATAGTTATCCGATTTTAACAAAATTTGGTCAAGATGTATACTACCAGCCTAGATGCATATTATATCAGTTTGGGTTTGATATCTCAACAAACACAAAACTTTTCCATACTAAAACTTCATTTTCGATGTACCGTTCCTATGGCAGCTATATGATATAGTGGACCGATCCAAAAATAAAAACAAACTTGATCTGCCTATGGTATTCAGGAACCTACATACCAAATTTGATGTCTCTAGCTCTTATGGTTTCTGAGATCGACGCGTTCAAACATCCGGACGGACGGACGGACGGACAGACAGACGGACATGGCTCAATCGACTCGGCTGTTGATCCTGATCAAGAATATATATACTTTTGGGGGTCGGCCACGCCCCCTTCTGCCTGTTACATACATCCTGCCAAACACATTATACCCTTTTTTGCCCATTTTTAATGGGCTCAGGGTATAAAAAAAAGTAACTATATTTTTTTTTTAAAAAAGGTCAAAAAAATAACAGTAAACACAAAAAAAAACAAGTAAGCGGTTACAGTCGAGCACGCTCGACAGTAGGATACCCTGAGCCCAGGTACTCTTCAATAAAAGTTTATTTTCGACCAATTGTTCCTATGGCAGCTATATGATATAAAAAGCCGATTTGAACCAAATCAGGTCAGAATGTACAAAACTAACATTAATGCATATTCTATCAGTTTGGTTAAGATATCTCAAAAAACAAAAGACTTTTTCATACTAAAACTTCATTTTCGATGCATCGTTCCTATGGCAGCTATGTGATATAGTTATCCGATTTTAACCAAATTTGGTCAGGATGTATAATACCAGCTCCGAAACATAATCTATTAGTTTGGTTCTGATATCTCAACAAACGCAAAACTTTTTCATACTAAATCTTTATTTTCGACGTATCGTTCCTATGGCAGCTATATGATATAGTAAGCCGATTTTAACCAAATTTGGTCAGGATTTATAATACCAGCTCCGATGCATATTCTATCAGTTTGGGTTTGATATCTCAACAAACACAAAACTTTTCCATACTAAAACTTCATTTTCGATGTACCGTTCCTATGGCAGCTATATGATATAGTTATCCGATTTTAACCAAATTTGGTCAAGATGTATACTACCAGCCTAGATGCATATTCTATCAGTTTGGGTTTGATATCTCAACAAACACAAAACTTTTCCATACTAAAACTTCATTTTCGATGTACCGTTCCTATGGTAGCTATATGATATAGTGAACCGATCCAAAAATAAAAACAAACTTGATCTGCCTATGGTATTCAGGAACCTACATACCAAATTTTATGTCTCTAACTCTTATGGTTTCTGAGATCGACGCGTTCAAACATCCGGACGGACGGACGGACGGACGGACGGACGGACGGACGGACGGACGGACGGACGGACGGACGGACAGACAGACGGACATGGCTCAATCGACTCGGCTGTTGATCCTGATCAAGAATATATATACTTTGTGGGGTCTGCCACGCCTCCTTCTGCCTGTTACATACATCCTGCCAAACGCATTATACCCTTTTTTGCCCATTTTTAATGGGCTCAGGGTATAATTACGGTTTTTTAGCAGAAACGAATTGCCTGACGAAAAGGATTACCTTGATAGGGTAAATCATGCAGTTTTCTGCATTCATTATTAAGTTTTTTTGCAAAAATGTAAAAGGTTTTATATTTAATAGAATTAAACTATTTCTAATAGTATCAAAAACTTTTGTGCATCATACACCAAAACATATTATTATTTTTTATCTAATTAATTTTATTTAATAAAAATATAAGCTAATCAAGCTATTGGGTTCATACCCCACTTATAAAGGTTTGAATCCTTTTCTTTTTAATTTTAAATAACTCTTCAAAAATTTTATTTTTAATAGTAATAATTACAGGAACAATAATTACAGTAACTTCTAATTCTTGGTTAGGAGCTTGAATAGGTTATCTTTTATTCCCCCAATAAGAGATAGAAATAATTTAAAATCTACAGAGTCTTCTTTAAAATATTTTTTAACCCAGGCTTTAGCTTCAACTGTTTTATTACAGTAGGCAACAAAATCGCACTTTTTGCGAGTTACAGAAACCAAACCCACTTTTTTGGATAGATTTGGGGCCAAAACCGACAAAAAACATTTTTTTTTTTTTATGGTGAGATTTTTTTTTTAGAATTTTTTAAAATTTGGCTTCTTTTTTAATACTTTTTTTCAGAGGTGCGCCCACATTTGTCTTCATTACACGAAAATGCCAATACCGATTTATCAAAGCTTTACTTTATCTAAAAGCTAATGAATATATCTATATTTCATTTATACACAGTCTTAGATTTAAACCAGTAGTTTAAGAGATATCAATTTTTGAATTAGGAAAATGATGAATTTTTGTTAGCTTTTTTCTTAGCTTTTTTCACTAAAAAATTCGAGGAAAATTCGAAACAATTTTTTTACATTTTATTAACTATTTTATTTGCGTAGCTGTTGTAATTACGCGTTGTTTAAGATATGAATTATTAAAATCTATGGTGAGACGGCGATATGATATTATGTTGAATCGAGGCATGTTTTTGTCGACTTTTTTGACTTCGTTGTGGTGTGGCATGACCTTCAGTATGAAAATTTTTTGTGTTTTTCACAGAATTTAAATTTATTATTGTTTTACACATTGTAACCAAAGTTGGTTCAAATCGAACCACTATATCATATAGCTGCCATAGGAACGATCGGTCGAAAATCCATGCTTAGTATGAAAGGTTGTGTTATTTCTTGAGATATATCAACCAATCGCACAGGTTGTATATCTGGAAATGTGTTATATATCCCTACCAAATTTGGTTCAAATCGGATCACTATTCAATATAGCTCCTATAGGAACGATCGGTCAAAAATCCACCTTTAGTATGAAAAACTTTTTTATTTTCTAAAATATTTTAACCAAACTCACACATTGTGTATTCTATGTTGTCCTTCATATCTTCACCAATTTTGGTTTAAATCTGTCCACTATATCATATAGCTGCCATAGGACTGATCGGTCTAAAATCAAGTTTAAGTATGAAAAACTTTTTTGTTTTATGAGATATCGTAACCAAACTTATAGAATGTGCATTTAAGTAAGCCTTATACATCCTTACCAAAGTTGGTTCAATTCGGTCTACTATATCATATAGCTTCGATAAGAACGATCGGTCGAAAATCAAGTTTTAGTATGAAAAACTTTTTGTTTTTTTTGAGATACCTCAATCAAACTCATGAATTGAGTATTTTTAATTGCTCTTCACATCCTTACCGAATTTGGTTGAAATCGGAGCACTATATCATATAGCTGCCATAGGAACAATCGATACGAACGGTCGATAAGCAAGCTCTAGTATGAAAAACCTTTTTTGTTTTTTAAGTTATCTGTACCAAACTTACAAATTAAGAATCTCGTATCGTCTTATACAACCTGTCCAAATTTGGCTGGAATCGGACCACTATAACATATAGCTGCCATGGGACCGATCAGTCGAAAATCAACCTTTGCGAAAAACTTGTTTCATTGCTTATATGCTAATAACTCCGTCGTCTTTCCATAGATGTTAATGGTAAACATTCTAAACGATGGGTAATTAATATAGCTAAATATATAATAACAAATTAATGACCTTCTTAAATACATATTCTGTCAGTTTAGTTAAAATATCTCAAAATACAAATAAGTTTTTCATACTAAGACTTGATTTTCGACCGATCGTTCCTATGGCATCTATATGATATAGTGGTTCGATTTGAACCAACTTTGGTCACAATGTGTAAAACAATAACAAATTCAAATTCTTTAAGTTTGGTTGGGATATCTCAAAAAACACAAAAAATTTTCATACTAAAGGTCATGTCATACCACAACGAAGTCAAAAAAGTCGACAAAAACATGCCTCGATTCAACATAATATCATATCGCCGTCTCACCATAGATTTTAATGAATCATATCTTAAACAACGCGTAATTACAACAGCTACGCAAATAAAATAGTTAATAAAATGTAAAAAAATTTTTTCGAATTTTCCTCGAATTTTTTAGTGAAAAAAGCTAAGAAAAAAGCTAACAAAAATTCATCATTTTCTTAATTCAAAAATTGATATCTCTTAAACTACTGGTTTAAATCTAAGACTGTGTATAAATAAAATATAGATATATTCATTAGCTTTTCGATAAAGTAAAGCTTTGATAAATCGGTATTGGCATTTTCGTGTAATGATTACAAATGTGGGCGCACCTCTAAAAAAAAAGAATAAAAAAAAGCCAGATTTTTGAAAAATTCTAAAAAAAAAATCTCTCCATAAAAAAAAAAAAAAAAATGTTTTTCGTCGGTTTTGGCCCCAAATCTATCCAAAAAAGTGGTTTTGGTTCTTGTAACTTTTGGGCTGTTGCCTAGTGTTATTTGCCGTAATTTTAATAATATTAAAAAATAACATAAATAATGAAATTAATGAATCTTTTACATCTTTAATTCTATTATCAACTCTTTTACTAAAAAGAGGAGCAGCTCCTTTTCATTTTTGATTCCCAAATTTAATGGAAGGTTTAACTTGGATTAATGCTCTTCTTTTAATAACTTGACAAAAAATTGCTCCATTAATATTAATTTCTTATTTAAATTTAAATAATTTTTTATTAATTAGAGTAATTTTATCAGTAGTAGTGGGAGCTTTAGGTGGGTTAAATCAAACTTCTTTACGAAAATTAATAGCTTTTTCTTCTATTAATCATTTAGGTTGAATATTAAGAGCTATTATAATTAGTGAATCAATTTGATTAATTTATTTTTTATTTTATTCTTTTTTATCAATAACTTTAAGATTAATATTTCATATTTTTAAATTATTTCATTTAAACCAATTATTTTCATGATTTTTCAACAGAAAAATCTAAAAATTTACTTTATTCATAAATTTTTTATCCTTAGGGGGTCTTCCTCCATTTTTAGGATTCTTACCAAAATGAATTGTAATTCAACAATTAACTTTTTGTGGTCAATATTTTCAATTAATAATTTTATTAATATCAACTTTAATCACTTTATTTTTTTATCTACGAATTTGTTATTCTGCTTTTATGTTAAATTATTATGAAATTAATTGAATAATAAATTTCCAATTTAATAAATTTAATATAAATTTATACTTAACTTTAAGATTTTTTTCAATTTTCGGATTATTTTTAATTTCTATATTTTACGCTATATTGTAAGGCTTTAAGTTAATAAAACTAATAGCCTTCAAAGCTATAAATATAGGAATTCCTTTAAGCCTTAGTAAATTTTTACTCCTTCAAATTTGCAATTTGATGCCATTATTGACTATAAGACCATTGTATGTATTTATATGATTAAGAAGAATAATTGTTATAAATAGATTTACAATCTATCGCCTAAACTTCAGCCACTTAATCAATCGCGACAATGGTTATTTTCTACAAATCATTAAGATATTGGAAATTTATACTTTATTTTTGGTGCCTGAGCCGGAATAGTAGGGACTTTTTTAAGTATTTTAATTAGGGCAGAATTAGGACACCCAGGAGCTTTAATTGGAGATGATCAAATTTATAATGTAATTGTTACTGCTCATGCTTTTGTTATAATTTTAATTTTATAGTTATGCCAATTATAATTGGAGGATTCGGGAACTGACTTGTTCCTTTAATATTAGGAGCCTCTGATCACTGCGGACGGCAGTTCGCGTTAGTGACGAAAACAGCACGAAGAGTGCAAAAGGCGACTAAGCTATATATACAGCTAAGTTGGAAAATTTGCTACGACTGTCTGATCAGATCGATTTATATACCGATCGAAATTTAACTTAAAAATACGCTTCGATTGATACCTCAATCACCCAAATCCGATAACTGGTTCAAAAAAAAAATAAATTTGAAAATTTTAGTAGACTCCTAAAAATGAAGTGAAAAGTCAGTTTGTTTGTCTGTTTGTTTGCATTAAAGCGCTAAAGAAGCTAAAATGTTATGATAAGGATTTGTTCATTTTTTAAAAACTAGAAATGTTTGTTTTACGACTTTTTCAATTTCTCGCTAGTTTAGCGGGAAATCGCTAAATCCCGCTAAATTTGAAACCTCACCAGTTTCCATACCATAGAAGCTATAGATATGTTCTGTATATCATTGGATAGGTGTGCTTGAGGGCTTTTAGGCGTACCTTTAAACTTTATTTCTAAAGTACTCAGGTAACATTTTTAAGGTGAAATAAAGTTTTTTAGCTTACATTTGGGCGATTTCTGACAAAACGGCTCTAACGATTTTTATTAAATTTTAGTATTTTGTAGTACGTAGAATTTTTCGTTTTTAGACCCCGTACTTAAAAAAAGTACAGGGGTCTATTGGGATTGTTTTACCGAATATGTGCGTAACAGGTAGAAGGAGGCGTGGCAGACCCTATAAAGTATATATATTCTTGATCAGCATCAATAGTTGAGTCGATATAGCAATGTCCGTCTGTCTGTCTGTCTGTCTGTCTGTCCGTCTGTATGAACACCTAGATCTCGGAGACTATAAGAGCTAGAGACACCAAACTTGGTATGTAGGTTCCTCTATACTGCAGGCAGATCAAGTTTGTTTCAAAAATCAGCCACGCCCCCTTAACCGCCTGCAAATAGAAATCCAAATTATAAGAGCATTTTGAAAGCCAGAAACTCCAGATTTTGCACAGATGAAGATATAATTGTAGTTTACTGAGTCGCGGAGTCGGACAGTGTTCGTGGGTTCGGGTCCTGCCGTGGGTGACAGATTTTTAATTTATTTATGTTCGAATTCAATTTTATTTTATATTAAAACAAACTCAGTGCTTATTTAAAATGTAATATTAACATTAAATGTTAAAATATCAATTATTTCTTTTACTTTTTAATTGAGCACTAAAACAAGCAATATGGCCATTTAGGAGGATAAAGACATAAGTGTGAGAGTGGCTCAACACGTTGAGCCTCTGTCTTTTGAACATTTTTGCAATTTTGTCGTGGGTTCGATTCCCGGCGGGAACAACTTTTTTTCCAGCTGATTTTAAGCTATTTTTTTTAATTTTTACAATTTAATGAAATTGTTCTTTATGAATGTTATACTGACATTTAATTTTGAATACATGTTTAATCATTTCATTTAAATAATTTTATATTGGTATTTATATAAACGTTTATTATAAATTTACTGTGTAAATTTGAGCGGCGAGAAATTTAATATATAAGAGTTTATGGTAATCTTAAATATTATTTAGTTTTTAGAAGTGACTGATTTTGGATAGTAAGTACGGGGTCTCCGACAGTCGAGTATGCTTGACTGTAGCACCGGCCGACTAGTTTTTTTTATGGTGAGTTTTTTTTTTAGAAGTTTTCAAAAATCTGTCTTTTTTTATTCCTTTTTTTTAAAGGTGCGCCCACATTTGTAATCATTACTCGAAAACGCCAAAACCGATTTATCAAAACAAATAAGTTTTTCATACTAAAACTTGATTTTCGACCGATCGTTCCTATGGCAGCTATATGATATAGTGCTCCGATTTCAACCAAATTCGGTAAGGATGTGATGAGCAATTAAAAATACTCAATTCATGAGTTTGATTGAGTTGTCTCAAAAAAACAAAAAGTTTTTCATACTAAAACTTGATTTTCGCCCGATCGTTCCTATGGAAGCTATATGATATAGTGGACCGATTTAACCCAACTTTGGTAAGAATGTATAAGGCTTACTTAAATGCATATTCTATAAGTTTGGTGACGATATCTTATAAAACAAAAAAGTTTTTCATACTTAAACTTGATTTTAGACCGATCACACTTTCAACACTGTTTACTGAACAACACTCTCGGGCCATGCTCGGCAGAGGCAATCCTTACCTCAGACCTTACTGTCAGTAGTAACTCTGGTATTTTAGTACAGAACAACTCTGTCTTTATTTTTGATACTTATCGGTTAACATTCAAAATTAATACTAAATATTACTATTATCTTCGACACGGCTATCCTGACAATTCACACGTCCTCGTGTGTGCAACTTTCGGCTATAATCATGTAATACTCAAAGTTGTGTTGGTTGAAACTTTTAATTATTTTAATTTTGACTTTAGTTTATCAAGCAAGAGTGCAATATATGATATATGAGTTTCACAAAAGTGTATCATCAAAGAGAATCATGTAAGAGTATCATCGGTCAAAGTACTTTTTCTATGTTTATTTGTCATCACACGTCTACAGGCTCTTGCTGCCCAGCAGCGATAACATGGAGCGTATCCATCTAGGTCTCTTCTAACCTCCGACCCCCGCCACAATATCACCCGCTTCAGCACGCCATGATCAAGCACTTGTGCACGGCGTGACTACTGTGGTGGGGTCATAGCCATCGTGTATGAGCTTACTCGCACTCTCTTAGTGCCACCGTATCTTGACCGATATGTTCAGAATTGTCACTCAATTCTTCATCCAAATCTACTAGCTCATCCGACACATCGATGCTTGGTAAAGCTCTTAAATATTCGTGCGCATACTTGAATGTGCGCTTACTCGTCAATGACTTTAATAGATATCTGTCTCCATCTAGGATTTCAGTAATTACAAAAGGTCCCCTAAATTTGGGATCCAGCTTAGTTTGATTTCTTTCCTCAGCTTTGAGTAAGACATGATCACCAACCTTGTGTTTTACAATTTTTGCTTTGTTTTTATCAAATCTGGTTTTATCGTAATTGGCGTTTCTATTGATGTTGCTTATGGCTTGTTTTCTTAATAATTCTCTGTCAATTTTGCTATTGGTCTCAATTGCCATCATACCTAAAGGTCTTGCCTCTTTCCCAATTAACAATTCTAACGGACTACATTTAGTAACTCGATTTGTCGTGCTGTTAATTGCCAGCTGAATGTCATTTAAAGCATCCTGCTAGGATCGCTGACTAGTCTCGACCGTGCTCATGGTGCGCTCTACCTGGCCATTTGCTCGACTGGCGCCTGTCGCAATGAGGTGTAAGGCAATTTGTTGCGTAGCACAGAAATCTTTAACTTTTGTACTGGCAAAACATCTGCCTTGGTCTGCTATAATGCGTACTGGTACTCCAAATAGAGAAATGGATTCCTTAACAGCTTTAATGCTATTTTCCGCATCAAGGTTCAGTGTGTGATGCAGATGCACAAATTTTGTAAAGGCATCAATTTGTACTATGACATACTCTTTTAAGTCATTTTTGCCACTTAATTTTCCACTAATGTCAATGTGCACGGTGTGCCAGGGTACATCAACTTTGGGAATGGGGTGCATTTCAATTAGTGGCTTTCCTGATGGTGGTTTTGCCACCTTACATGTTATGCAATTTTCAACAAACTTTCTCACATATTTAGGCATTTTGTCAAACCAGAAATTGCTATACATTTTATCTAAGGTTTTTTCCCAGCCTAAATGCATTATTGCTTCATGCACGTTATTAATGACAGACCACCTGAAAGCCCTAGGTATAACAGCTAAACATCTTGTTCTGCCATTTCTTTGTATCCTTCGATGTAGTATTCCCGATCTTAATTCGTAAGTCCTTGTCATGTCTTCTACCAATTCATTGTTGCGCAATTTAGAAATTATTGACGTAATCTCAGTATCTCGCTGTTGCTCAGCAAGAAGCCAATTGTCGGTTATTTCTGTTAAATTTATGCGCTTTTCAATAGTTTTTAATGAGGGTGTGAAAGCTACGGGCAATGGATTTCGCGAAAAAAAATAAGAATGGGAAATTGGTTTTCCCTTCCTGTATTTAAAACTGAAAGAAAGGGAAGGTAAGACCACCATCTATGTACCCTTGGAGTCAGGTCAACCTTTTTCATGCTTGCTTTTAACGAGTTGCAATCCGTAAACACAACAAATCTTTGACCATGGAGATAATGGCGAAAGTGTTTGACAGCATTGTAAACTGCAAGAGTTTCAAGCTCATATGAATGGTATTTTGACTCTATCAGTGTCGTACATTTGCTGTAATATTCTATAACTCTTGGTCTATTTTTTATTTTGTGCAATAAGATAGCACCATACCCAATGGAACTTGCATCCGTGTGCAATTCAATTGGCTTTTCTGGATCAAAAATTGTTAGAACTGGGTCATTAGTCAATATTGTGATAATCTTTTTGCGAGTATTTTCATATTCTGGTTTCCAGACAAACTCGATATTTTTTGAGGTTAGACTATATAACGCTTTCATCTGTTCTGAAAATCTTGGCACGAATTGTCTAAAATTAGAAGCCAGTCCTATGAATTGTCGCACCTGCGTTACCGTCTGTGGTGGTGGCAATTCGCCTAATGCTTGTACCTTGCGCGGATTTGGTCGGATTTCTCCTGCCTCGACCAGGAATCCTAAATATTCTATGCTTGTTTTGAGAAAAGAGCATTTTGTTATGTTAAACGAGAACCCAGATCGAGACAATTTTTCTATGACCATGTCCAGCCTTTCATACGCTTCCTCCTTTGTCCTAGCCACAATTAATACGTCATCTATGTAAACGACGGCAAACGTATACGCTAAATCACCTAATGCTCGTATAATTGCACGCTGAAAGATTGAGGATGCGTTTTTCAATCCAAAAGGCATAGCTAGAAATTCATATTGTCCTTCTGGCGTGACAAATGCAGTGCGTTCAATGGAATCAGGGTGTATAGGCACTTGGTAAAAGCCACTTGCCATGTCTAAACTAGAAAAATAGTTGCCCTCACGCAGTCTGTCGATTTGATCAGCAATTAGAGGCAGCGGATACTTGTCAGCGACCGTATTGGCATTAAGCTCGCGATAATCGACACATAGTCGATGGGATCCTTTTTTCTTCCTTACCATAAGCATTGGACTTGCAAATGGGGAGCAACTCGGACGTATGACATTTGATTTTAATAGTTCAGCTACTTTACTTCTTAAAAGTTCCTTCTCTTCTATGCTCAACCTATACGGACGCCGATGAACAGTTTATATTGGAGTCCATGAGACGGATTTCAAGTTCACCCGTTGTTACTCGGCTTTGAGGAATACCATCAATAAAATTCTCGGCATATTTTTGCAATATTTCCATTAGATGAGATCTATCTAAACTACTTAAAGTTTTATCATTATTCAAATACTCGATGTAACTCATATTTGGCTCTTTTATTAGCGCATTGACAGTTTTGGTTTTGTACATTTCAAACTTATTAATCTCAATAGAAACACCAAATCCCAATCCCAGAATGTCCGTCCTTTATTAATATATTTAAAAATAATATAGAAATGTAAATGTTTTTTTTTTACGCAATGTGACCAGCCTCGCCACATTTAAAGCCCGTTATGGCAGAGCGTCCTTTCGTTGATGATTTGCTGCTCGTCATATTGTTGTTTGTTGCCAGGGATTTCTCTTCGAATTTTCTTTTGCGACATTCGGCCATCTTATGTCCAAGGTTTCCACAATGGTGACACTTGACGGTGTACGAGGCCTTCGACCTCTTCCGGTCTGGTTCCAATGGGTTGTTTGATTTGACACCATCGTTGGACCTTCCATAAGCATATGCTTTCAAGTGTTGTTGCATTTCGTCCTGACCCTTAATGTTCGTCGTGAGTAGCATGTGTTGCAGACTTTTATCCATTTGCGAAGCGTGCGCCAGAACCACTGAGACGGCTATTTCTTCTATATTTGCTGTTTTCCATTTAGTCAACAGAGATGTCACAAGTCGGCTCGCGTATACAGAGAGGCATTCACCAGGGTTCGGTCGGCCATTAAAAATGTTCATCAAAATGGCTGCTGACGTCTCTATGCCCACGAAGCGTTGCAAAAATAATTCCTTGAATTCTTGCCATTTCATTGCGGAATAACAAATTTGCGAAAGCCATGGCGAGGCGCTTCCTTCGAGAGAGCCACTCAGGGTCATCACCAGTGCACTTCCCTCAATCGGATTTTCGGTTAAAATGATGTCCACGGTCTTGCACCAAGCAGTTGCGTCTGCGCCTGCCAAATCTGGGTTGAATTTTGGCAACGTGATGCTCCTTTTTGATGATGAGGCAGCATTAGTATGTTGCATTGCTCGGATAATCTCAAGAAAATTGCGATTTTGAGACTCCAGGATTTCACGCCACGAATAGTCAGAGTTTGCCAGTGGAGAGGCATCGCCCGATCCCACTTCTGATGTGGGAGAAGTGTCGGAGAAACGTTATCATTCATCTTTATTTAACTATATTCTGGCAGCAAAGCAAGTCCCGAAGTGATTATTGTTCAGATTAACGTTAGATTAAATCAGTCTCGCAACACGTCTGTACACCACGACCGCAAAACCGGAAAGAGAAAAAACCTTTCACCTTTCACCCTACACGTCAGTTCGGTTCCCCGGTTTGGCCCCTCCCTTTGCCCCCGCGAGGAAACCCTTCCAACCCGGTTCCAAACACCCCCCCGGGCCCCCCCGGGCAGACCAAACCCCCCCCCCACCCCTCCGGGAGTAAACGGGGTTTTTTAGTAAAAAAAATTTCTCTCTTTTTTTTTAATATTGGGTAAAAATCAAAAATAAAAATAAATATTTTTTTTCCAATATATATAAAAATATATTAGGACATTTTTGATACATAATATATTCTATGTCCACGTTATACATAAGTCTAGACACCAAATTCCTCATTCTAATAATGTAAACTTTCACAGGCTACAATTGTAAACAAAAGCCACCCCAAATTTCGCGTACCGATAATGTAAACTTTCACAGGCTGCACTTGTAAGCAAGCCACCCCAAATTTCGCGTACCGATAATGTAAACTTTCACAGGCTGCACTTGTAAACAAAGAGCAGCTAAGCCGGGCTTCTCCCCCATCGATCAGCATTGATCGAAATAACTCACTGTCAGCAGATTTGCGTTCCCAGCCAACGCTGAGTTCGTTCCCAGCCTTTATAATATTGTAAACATTTAAATGCCCAAAATTAGCTTTCGTTATAACGAAATGCACAATTATCAGTTAGTCTTAAGTTGTTCTTCAATAAATGAACTTGTCGTGAAATATCGCCTTGCCTTTTATTTTATAATAAATTCAACTTAACCGTTAGAGCTGTGCGCGGTTTTTATAAGATTCAAACTCACAGTAAATAAAGAAAAATCTAATTGGCGCAGCCGGTAGGATAACAATAAATTGTGGATCCTGATGCAATAGCTAAGTTATTAATTCTTGTGTCCCGTTTACTGTTATCCGCTAAAACAACCAACGCGAAGGCAACCCAAGCGACGGTCAATATCGCGTCAAGTTTTTATTAAACCTCGACAGTGACGTGTACACCAAAATTCGCATATTGTCAAAGCCGCGGATTGTGCAAAAAAAAAAAAAAAAAAACTTGAAAAACAATTCAAGAAGACGCGATAGAATTCGAAGAGAAAATAATTCCAGAAACTTCTGGTTATCTCAAAAAAATTCGAAAGTGCTATCTGTGCAAACCAATCAAACATTTTAAACTATAAGTTAACAAATTAAGTGAAAACAATAAAAATATAATCAACAACCAAAAGAAACTGAACCTAAAATAAGAGAAGCTGAAGTGAAACAACAAAAAACTAAGAGATAAGAAAAATTAAAAATAAAACCAAATAAATAAAAAAATAATTAAATAAAAAAAAACAAAAATTTATTATAATAAAACCAACAAACAAAAAAAAAAAAAAAACAACAACAATAATGGAAGGCAACGCAGAAGAACCCCTGACCGATGCCAACATGACACAAGTGATCAACCAACTTAAAAACGTTGAGAAGTTCACTGGAGATAAGAACGCTTTGTACACGTTCATCAACCGGATCGACTACCTTTTGGCCCTCTACACCACCAATGATGCAAGACAGAGGTCAATTCTTTTTGGACTTGTGGAACGCTGCATCAGCAGTGAAGTGATGTTATCCCTTGGCGTAAACAACTTGATGACCTGGACGGATCTTCGGAAGCAACTAGTATTGAACTACAAGACGCAAACTAAGAACCACACCCTACTGGAGGAATTCAGGAGCACTCCGTTTAAAGGCAACGTGCGAGCTTTTCTGGAAGAAGCAGAACACCGTAGGCAGACATTAATGAGTAAGCTGGAACTAGAAAATAACTTTGACGAAAAAACATTGTATGCGCGACTAATCAAAACTAGCATTGACGACCTTATTCAAAAATTACCCACAAACATTTGCATTCGAATTGTAAATTGCGAAATTCCCGATTTAAGATCTCTAATTAATATTTTGCAAGAAAAAAATCTTTATAACGAACCCTGTCTTAATCCAACCCCAAATAAAGTAAGACAAGAAAAATATTTGAAGCCATTGTATCAACCAAACCCGAATATTCAAAGATTCCCCACTTTTCTTCAACCAAATCAACCCTATGTCCCATATCGACCCCATCAACCTTACATTCAACAACCATATCATCAACCATCACCCAACTATACTAACAACAACACTTTTAAACCTAATAATCATTCACCTCAACCAATGCAACAAATACCTAGTCCAATCAGACCAACATACTTTACACCCAGACCAATCATTCGACAGAACCAATTCGACAACAATCGTTTCGGACAAGTAACTCCACAACAAAACTCTTTCAATAACTCTGGCGTAGCCAACCAACCGACTAAACGAGTTAGACCTGCAGAAAGTGGACAGAGTAAGATGAGTATTGACCAAGAAACTAGAAATCAGGAAGAGCTAAACTATCATGAATACATGCAACAAGAATACGATAATCAATGTGCTGCTTATCCTGAATATTATCCACAATATTATCAAGCAGAAAGTTACCCACAAAACTCAGACTTTACATACACACAATCAGCCGAACACGAGACAGAACAACCAAATGAAATAGAAATCGAGCAAGCCGAAAATTTTCAGCAGCCAGCCTTGGAAACCAACAGTACATAGTAATCACTTATAAAGGCAAAAATCTGAAATGTTTAATAGATACAGGATCTACTGTAAATATGATGACATCAAATGTTTTCAATTTACAAGTTCATGACACCGACTGTTTAATTCAAACCAGCAACGGACCTTTAACTATCACAAAGAAAGTTAACGTCCTTTCCAATAACCTATTCAAGGGCAATAATGAATTTCTTCTACACCAATTCTCCACAGACTATGATCTATTAATTGGTAGAAAATTGCTTTCAGAAGCACAAGCCGTTATAGATTATAAAGCCCAAACTGTTACTTTATACAATAGAAAGTATAAACTAACCAACGATATTCCAATCACAAATCAGAACCACTTCCTAGCCCAACCAAATCCTGAAACTAATCAACATTTTAAAAACCCAATTAGAGAAATTCCCGATAACCAAGAATCCGCAATCACAAGCCCTTACCGATTAGATCATTTAAATGAAGAAGAAAGAATCAATTTAATCAGTTTGTTGAAACAATATCAACACATACAATATAAAGAAGGCGACCAACTTAGTTTCAGTAATCAAGAAAAACACATTATAAATACTACCCACAATTCAGCCTTACATACAAAACCATACAGTTATCCACAAGCATATGAACAGGAAGTTGAACATCAAATTCAAGACATGCTTAATCAAGGTATCATACGGTCTAGTAATTCTCCTTATTGTAGTCCTATATGGATCGTACCGAAAAAGCAAGATGCTTCAGGTAAACAGAAATTCAGATGTATTAGAAAGAGGAATATAAGATAAGGTTCATACTGTAATTCTCCTTATTGTAGTCCTATATGGATCGTACCGAAAAAGCAAGATGCTTCAGGTAAACAGAAATTCAGAATCGTAATTGACTACAGGAAATTAAATGAAGTAACCATAAGCGATAGGCACCCAATACCAAATATGGACGAGATTTTAGGAAAACTAGGTAGATGCAATTATTTCACCACAATCGACCTTGCAAAAGGATTCCACCAACTTGAAATGCATCCAGATTCCATTCAAAAAACAGCTTTCTCTACTAAACATGGCCACTATGAATATCTTCGTATGCCATTTGGATTAAAAAATGCACCCGCAACCTTTCAACGTTGCATGAACAATGTTTTACGACCGTTACTAAATAAACATTGTCTGGTATATCTTGATGATATAATTGTATTCTCAACATCCCTAGAAGAACATTTGCAATCACTCCAATTAGTTTTCGAGAAGCTTTCTGAAGCAAATCTCAAATTACAACTTGATAAATGCGAGTTTTTAAAACAAGAAACTTCATTCCTAGGACATGTCATAACGAAGGATGGAATAAAACCCAATCCTGATAAAATCAAAGCAATTCAGAAATATCCAATTCCCACAAAAACCAAAGAAATAAAAGGTTTTCTTGGATTAACCGGTTACTACAGAAAGTTCATTCCAAATTTTGCAGACATAGCCAAACCAATGACAGCAGTACTTAGAAAAGATTCAAAAATTGACATTAAAAATCCTGAATACATTAGAGCTTTTGAAAAATTAAAACAACTAATTTCTAATGACCCAATTCTAAAAATTCCAGACTTCAAAAGTAAATTCGTTTTAACCACTGACGCAAGTAATGTAGCTCTTGGAGCAGTACTCTCTCAAGACGGACATCCCATTAGTTTTATTAGCAGAACTCTCAATGACCACGAAACTAACTACAGTGCCATAGAAAAAGAGCTTTTAGCCATTGTATGGGCAACAAAAACTTTTAGACATTACCTACTAGGACGACATTTCGAAATCAATAGTGACCATCAGCCATTATGTTGGCTGTACAAAATGAAAGAACCAAATTCAAAACTAACCCGATGGAGAGTTAAATTATGAATATGACTTTGACAAAAAATATATAAAAGGAAAAGAAAACCACATAGCTGACGCTCTATCACGAGTAAAAATAGAACAGACTTATTTCGGAGAAGAAACACAACATAGCGCTGACGAAGACAATAGTAATTTAATATTCACTACAGAGAAACCAATAAACACATTTAAAAGACAAATTATATTTTCTAAAGGCATTCCAAACATAAAAAAAGAAAACTACTTCAAAAAATTAATAATTCACATTACATACGATAACATGACTAAAGATAAAGCCGAAAAATATTTAATAGACCATTTTTGCACAAAAACCAGTGCAATGCTTATAGAAAGTGATGCAGATTTTGAAATAATTCAAAACGCACACAAGGAAATTATTAACACTAGCCATACTAAAATTCTTCGAAGTCTCATTCAATTAAAAAACATTAACTCCTATGCCGAATTCAAAGAACTTATCTTGAAAACCCATGAAAAACTCCTACACCACGAAATTCAAAAAACTTTTTTGTGAAACCTATTATTTCCCTAACAGCCAAATATTAACACAAAACATAATAAACGAATGTCATATTTGCAACTTAGCAAAATCAGAACATAGAAACACAAAAATGCCAATGAAAATTACACCCAAGCCCGAACACTGTCGTGACAAATTCGTAATTGACATTTATTCTTCTGAAGGCAAACATTATCTTAGCTGCATGGACATTTATTCAAAATTCGCTACTCTTGAAAATATCAAAACAAAAGACTGGATAGAATGCAAAAATGCATTAATGCGTTATTTAATCAGTTAGGAAAACCAATATTATTAAAAGCTGACCGAGACGGCGCATTTTCCAGCTTAGCACTAAAAAAATGGCTTGAAAGTGAAGGAGTAGAAATACAATTAAATACAACAAAAACAGGAATAGCAGAATCGAAAGACTACATAAAACAATAAATGAAAAAATCAGAATAATTAACACTTTAAATGACGAAGAAAATAAACTCAGAAAATAGAAAAATTCTTTACATTTACAATCACAAAACAAAACATGAAAACTGACAAACTCCTGCACACATTTTCTTATATGCCGGACAACCAAATTTAGATACCCAAGAAAAAAAGAAAAAGTAATAAATAAAATTAACAGTGACCGACAAGAATACGAAGTTGATATAGATATCGAAAAGGACCATTACAAAAAGGAAAATTAGAAAACCCTTTCAAAGCTAATAAAAACGTTGAACAAACAGACCCAGACCATTATCAATTACTAACAGAATAGAGTTACACGTACTATAAAACACAATTTAAAAATAAAGAAAATTATAAAATTCAAAATCCACAGGTTTCTACTTCATAATCATACTATGGTTCACCCTCTTTAACATATGTCACACCCAACAAATCCAGATAAATAACTTGGACACGGATCCGGATACTTACTTTTTCAGACAAACCTTTAGATTACAACAAGGTTCGAACTCCTCATTGCGAATTAACGTAACTGAAATAATAATAGCAAACGAATATTTCCTAGATCTTTCCTTTATTTAAAAATTCAACACAAATTAATCCTTATACAACAAATTACAGCAAGAACTAATGGTATAATCTTTCTCTGAATCTTACGGCTGTTCTGTTAGGCTCTTTCAATTCCTTTTTGTACACTTGACGATAACGACAGAGTAGATTCGAAAAAACTTTTTTCTTTAATATTTTCAATTAATGAAATAAACGATTATAAACTTACTGATTGAAAAGAATACAAGAACATCATAAGAATTCGATACTTTTATTTACCTTATCACAATTTTAGAATACATAGAAGACATTGAAATGGGTATGCATTGTCAGACTGGATTTTCATTAAATATTTTGAACTTGACAGTTAGAATACTTTCCCTTATTAACTACCAAGATAATATCATACTAATTATATCCCATATCCCAATTGACTCTCAGTCCACTAACACTATCAAAATTATCCCATATCCCGATCATAATGGCTATCAACTTGATTACATTAGTCTACTTCTTATTTTGAAAAAGATAATAAAATTTATAATCGAGATAATAAACCAGTAATTAACGAATGCATAACAAAAATTTTACTACACACAACACCAATTTGTAACTTTGAACCATAAATAACAAAGAAATATAAATACTTGAACCATCCATTGTCTTGGACATAACTATACAACTGTAAAACAAAATTGCAGAAATATGTTGATCTTAATATTCAGGGCAATATAAAATTATAAGTATAAATCAATGCAAAATGAAATAATGACATAATTTTAAGCGACAACTATCTACAGCCAGAAGTTGATCTACACCATTGTATCCCCCCTTAGAAATAATTAAAATTAAACCTTCAAGCATGATGACATTGTAAAAATTGTATCACAAAATATATCTTTACTATGCAGTCATCATAATCATAACCTCATATTCATAATTTTATTCTTATTCTAAAATATGTATCTTGTAATCCCATAATGTTAATCCATAAAAAGTTTAAGAAACAAATTCCGAACCCAAAAACCAAACAACGCCATCGGTTCAACCAGAAGAAGAAGAACAAAGAGACACAATTATCGAGTGACACAAACAACATTGCCTTAACTTTACCCTTCAGTGTCACCTTGACTCGCAGGCTCGCCTCTTAAGGAGAGGGAAGTGACATATTCTATGTCTACGTTATCTATTTTCTATGTCCACGTTATACTAAGTCTAGACACCAAATTCCTCATTCTATAATTAAACTTTCACAGGCTACAATTGTAACAAGCCACCCCAAATTTCGCGTCCATAATTAACTTTCCAGGCTGCCTTGTAACAAGCACCCCAATTTCGCTCCGATTGTAACTTTCCAGGTGCCTTGTAACAAAGAGCAGCTAAGCCGGGCTTCTCCCCCATCGATCAGTGATGATCTCATTCAGCAGATTTGCGTTCCCAGCCAACGTGAGTTCGTTCCCAGCCTTTATAATATTGTAAACATTTAATGCCAAAATTAGCTTCGTATAACGAAATGATTATGTAGTCAAGTTGTTTTCAATAATTGTGTGAATTGCCTGCCTTTTATTTTATTAATTGTTGGGTGGGGGAGTTTAATTTATATGTACATATTGAATAAAACTAAAATAATAATAATATTAATAATAATAAATATTATAAAAAATAACAGATATTAATTTAAATATAATAATATAAATATTCATATTAGCTTTAAGATTAAATATAATAAAAATAAAAATAGTAATAAAACAAAATATCAGATAATAATACAAAATAAAAATATATTTTTAAAGGATAAAATATAATAAAATTGAAAGCCAAAAATCTATCATCTAAATCTCACTATTCGGAACTAACTAAAATTCCATTTGACTTTATAGTCTCAAAGGTGGTGCGTTGGCCTGTTATCTGAAATATTTGTCATCGCCCAATCAATATGTGTATCACAATTGGTTGTAACGAATTCAAATCTAAGAGGGACTCATATCTAATCTACATAAGAATTCATAAATTCTATCACTAGATCCTCTGAGAGAGCGTAAGCACAGATTAAAATCTCCTAAAATATTGAATTGCTATTTAAAAATGAAAACCTCTGAAATAAGTCCTCAATTTCTGCTTTAAATTTAGGCAATGGATAGGTTGGGGTTTTGTACAATATTAAAATTCCTAAAGACTTGTATTTAAACACGGCAAACTCAAACACTGCAAAAGAAACATTATTACTATCAGCATAATGTCGACCACTGGAACAAAGACTAACATTCTCGAATAGTTCATTTTTTATGAAAATAAGAATGCCTCTGTTTGGCCGAGTTCCGTTAGATAATGATTCACAATCTAGACGGACTACACTATTATACCCAGGTATTTCATATGTCTCGTTTGAAAAAGTAGAAGTCTCGACGAAACATAAGAGAGAAGAATGAAGCATTAATTGATCTGAGCAAATATCATTAATGTGGCAATGCAAGCTCTGGGTATTATGAAAAAATGCATTAAATGTATTGCTGTCGAAAAGACAGTTATAGTGGGTACTTAATAATTTGGTGCTTCTCAGACTTTGAAGCTCTTGCTCTACTGGTGAGTGAGGACTCGATTTTGGAGGAATGAATCCTCCAATAATAAAAAGGCCGGCAGCACTAGTGGCTCTACTGCAAGCTACGTAAAAGGCCTCACGAATCATCCTTGAAGTGGTATGAACTACAACTTTACTGTAAGTTGCTCCTTGGCTCTTATGAATAGTTATACCTTCTGCAGGAATAACTGGAAATTGATTACGGTCGATATTTATTTGCTGGTTTGAATGAAATTGAAAACTCTTTGTGGTTTTATGAATTGGGGTCCAAGAAGACTATAGAGGATGGGGGCACTTGGGCCGAGCGTTAATTCCTACGCTTTCATCTATGAATTGTACCCAAAGAACTTGAGGAGAATTGGATGAATTAAAACTTATATCCATAAGAATTCCGGAGGCTCCATTAACTAAACCATCTGCCGTATCTATGTTGACCGTAATCATATACTTGGCAGTGGTTTTCAAAATAAGAGACGTACATAACCCTTGAGTTTTGGACGTCTGAAAATTTTTGACTGCCTTCAGGTGCCTATTTTTCACTTCTGTTGAAAGATGTGAAGCCTTTATAAAATCAAGAGCAGTGGAAATGTGTTGAGCAGTTGGAATAGAGTTTAATTTTGCCGCGTTAAAAACAGAAGTATCTTGATTACTATAAAACAAATGAATTGCATCATTTGGTAACTGACTTTCTTCGCAAGATCGAGATCTTAACAAAGAGATGTCATCAGATGACATGTGACCGGATGCCATGTTATTTAATGCTATTGCAAAAGCTTGGTCATCTCGCTGTCGCATTATCTCTGTGAGTTCAAAAAACTTAAAAGAGTCCCACAGAGACGACCCATATATTGCACTGTATGGGTCATGCAACGCTGAATTGGGCTTGAAAATCCATCGATCTCCAACAGGACTTAGCTGTCTAAGATCACCGAAAACTATAACAGATATCCCTCCAAATGGTTGGTCTCTGTTATTTAAAATTTGTTTAAGGCGAGAATCCAAATGGGAAATCATGGCACCGACCATCGAAATTTCGTCAATTATTAAAACTTTAAGATCCATAAATCTGGAACGGAGGGTGTTCAAAAGGTCATCTCCAAGATTTTTAAAGGAGGACCCAGATTGATTCACTGGAAGTGAAAACATAGAATGAAGGGTAGAGCCCCCGATTCCGAAAGCTGCTTTTCCTGTGGGAGCACACAGAAGAATTTTGGCAGTATTTGCGTTACACCCTGGTCTGCGTAGATATATTTGAGAAAGGGACTGAAAAAGTGCTGAAATTAACCTACTTTTGCCAACACCTCTCCCCTCCCACAAATTCGTGGAAGACAATATTATGGTGGGCATTATGAAGAGCATGAGTTAAATAAATTTAAAGATCGAACAATGTTCGACAAGCTCTCAGGAGATATTAGTGGCGGAAGCTTTACTATTCGCATAGTATCATCCGAATCTTCATTTTGGTCATTTTTATTGTTATTGCCATTTATATTTAAAACATTTAATTGAGAGCTAATCTCAGGAAAAGCTAAAACCCTGAATTCATCGTTTACCTGACCATCTAACTGCTCTTCCTCGGTGTTGCCCTCACTTTCTATGACCCTTCTAAGCACGTCTTCTAAATCTTCTAATACATTATACTTCCTAAAGTTAAACCTAATTGCCTCCTCATTTTCTGTATAAACTTCCTCACAATTTTTCCGAATAAGCTCTATCTCTTCATTTCTCCATGAAAAATAGAGCATTACTAGTTCCCTAAAGTAATTTTGCCTATCGGTGTTTAAAAAAAAAAACCTAAAAAAAATAATTTTGGGGGGGGAGGCCTCGGGCAAAAAAAACCCCTTCGGGGGGGAGGAGGAACCAACAAACCAATTTTTTTTTTTCTTCAAAAATAATTTCCTTCTCAATATTTATATGGGGGGGGGGGGCGGGGGGGGGTTATTTAAATTAATCAGGGGGGAAAGAACAGGAAAGGGGAGGGGGGGGGGGGGGGTGGGGGGGGGGGGGGAGGGAATTACAAATATGTCATTTGAATCTGGAGACATATTTTGGAGTTGCTTCTTGGACTTGAGCATTCTTACTCTATGTTCCGGAAGTAAAGTGTTAATATACACTTCTGCGTTGCTAGTCTCAGACAATCGCATACCTAAACAACAATAGGCGGCTTCCTGAGCTGAAATCTCAGTGCCGGTAATGAATTTGGGACCAATATACTGCAGCTTTTGCCTGATGAATAAATTGCCATTCTTAATCTCTTCGATGGCATCACGCATTAGTTTAGAAATGCCCCGTTGGGATTTGTTTATATAATTAATTATATAGCTGCAGCATGCGTATGGATCCAATATGAATTGTATATCAATATTGGCTCGCTGCATTTCAAGAATGTGTTTATTATATGCGTTAACATTTATTGCTGCAAAACTTCTCTTCAGGAAAATTTGTGGCTTTTTCAAAGCAGACCTAATGGCATATATGTAGTCCTCGTAAGTGAGGTTCACTTGATCGTGAGATAAAATATGTTCGATTATGTTCAAGTGATTGATGGTGTCCAAATCGAATGACGAATTTAAAAAATTCCGAATCTTTTTTAAATTTTTACGGTGAAGAGAAATTTGAGGAGGTTCTTCGGGCAGTGGCCTTAAAATTTCTGTTTGGGGCATTGGAAAATAAGGAATACCAAAGCGACAAATAGAGTTTCCTCTCACTTCACGTCTGCATGAGTGCCCGTGCTTGTGCTTTTGGTATTTTTAATACTCATAGAAGTCATTATTTGTTACATCCGTGGTAACAAAGCGATCAATAAGTCTATTCTGGAGAAATAGATGCATCATTATCGAAATCCACTTGAGGGGCATCTTTCAGCCAAAACATTCGTGAATGTGACAAGTGACAGAGTCGGTGCGGATTAACCTCACTTTCTCTTGGGAAGACAAATTAAATGCTTCGTCTTCCGTAACTTTTGCTTGTCCACATTATCTTTTAAAAGGACAAGCAGCTCTACCCACCTACTTCAGCAGCTACAACGTATAAAAAGTTGGTAGGCCAACTGACGAATCATGGCCATAACCTTCTTTTTTTCTGCTTCCCAATGAGCAGGAGACGTGCGAATGCCCTTAAGGACCTATAGCCTTCATCGTGGCGATAAGTGGTCCATATGTTCTTCATTAAGAGCGTTAGAAACTGTAATGGCGTGTGAGGCGCTGCGCTTTCGTAAGCAAATTGAAGTTTGTTTCTTATACTGATAGCTCTAACTTCTTATAATTGAAGAATAATTTATCAACTCTCAACCTCTCCTATCGATATTCCGAAGCTCAGATTAACAATGGTTGTAAAAGTTTCTGAAGTTTTTCTTTTGATGCCAGCTTTGTTGGAAATGCCAATTCCTCAGAGTCAGCATCCATATTTCTAGGGGTCTTTGGCCTTCGCCAGGAGCAATTATGATTCTTTGCATGGCAACATGATTATTCTCAAGCAGAGTTTCTTGACCCCCAGGATTGAGCTCCTCCATTTCAACATCCTCCGGATGAAACGGCTGCTGAAATTCTCGATTGAGTTCATCTACTAACTCAACGTCTGCTTGAGAAACTACAAAGGGAACAGTGTCAGAAGTATAAGTTGAAATCCACTGCTGATTAAGAACTACATTGTGCTTCAGATAAAGTTCAGTATTTATTAAATGCCTTATGGCATCTGTAACCTTTAGGGGTCTAATGGTTTCAGTCATATAATCATGCCTGAATTCCATTCTTCGTTTGAGGTGGAGCTGTATTACCTCTGCTTCATTGAAAGCTCGTGGAAGGAATGTCACGATATTGCTAACTGGAATAGGAACGTTGACTACAGCTCCTTTAATTGCACTCTGGCGACCAACACCTAAAGATTTTATTACCATAAATGGAAGTCTTGGCGAAATAAGTCTTTCTTCTAAAGGAGTAAGACCTTTAAGACACGGGGGCAAATCGGGAAAATCTAAGCCATTTATAATGGCAAATTTTGGTTTCTTTCCAAGTGCAATGTTACGGAGACATGTACTGCACAACTGAAATTTGTTGTCATCAGAAAGAAGATCACTAGAATGATTTAAAAGAGAAGCTTTACTTTCAACGAAAGCTCGAGAAATCTCTGTAACTTGATTTGGAAACCACAGGCCTTTACAACAAAGACAAACTTGGTTTGGCCCCCATTTTACATGTTTATTAAATTCACGTATTTTAACCTCCAATTGGGTTATGACGGCGTCCTGAGAATTATTTGCACGATTCTCCCTCATACGGTCAGCATTTCTTCGGTTTTCAGCTTCCCTGTTTTGACTAATGCTCCTATTTTGGCTAACTCTCTGACTAATACGTCTTATCGCGTCAGCGATTGCTTGTCGCTGTAACAATCGAGCACTTTGTCGTCGTGCACTGCTAACAGCTTGATCGACAATCCTCCTCGCAGGATTATCCCTAGCTTGAGATCTAGCAATTCTCTCTCTCTCTCTTTCTAAAATGCGAGTCTCAGGATCTGAACGTCTCTGCCTCCTACTATGTGTATCATTCTGCTGCTCAGTTGCCCGTACGTTCGTATTCAGTCTTCGGTTCGATCTACGAAGTCTGTCTGCCACCCTTTCCGTCTCCCGAATCCCAGCGTTTGTACGTCTGTGTCTCCTACTCTCTGTGTTGTTCTGCTGCTCAGTTGCCCGTACGTTCGTATTCAGTCTTCGGTTCGATCTACGAAGTCTGTCTGCCACCCTTTCCGTCTCCCGAATCCCAGCGTTTGTACGTCTGTGTCTCCTACTCTCTGTGTTGTTCTGCTGCTCAGTTTCCCGTACGTTCGTATTCAGTCTTCGGTTCGATCTACGAAGTCTGTCTGCCACCCTTTCCGTCTCCCGAATCCCACCGTTTGTACGTCTCTGTCTCCTACTCTCTGTGTTGTTCTGCTGCTCAGTTGCCCGTACGTTCGTATTCAGTCTTCGGTTCGATCTACGAAGTCTGTCTGCCACCCTTTCCGTCTCCCGAATCTCACCGTTTGTACGTCTGTGTCTCCTACTTTCTGTGTTGTTCTGCTGCTCAGTTTCCCGTACGTTCGTATCCCGTCTACGGTTTGATCTACGAAGTCTGTCTGCCACCCTTTCCGTCCACCGAATCTCACCGTTTGTACGTGTCTGTCTCCTACTCTGTGTGTCGATCTGCTGCTCAGTTGCCCGTACGTTCGGATCCTGCCTACGGATCGATCTACGAGAGTATCTTGATCCTGTTCCTGATGTCCAGTCTGAGGATTACGTCTTCTAGTTGATCGTCTCGTCCTATCAATAATTCTTTCTACTCTTCTAATCTCCGAATCTTCTCTGCGCTCTCTCTGAGAACTTGCATTATTCTCATTTTCTATTGCTGAATATGTGGTATTTTCCCTATTTGACCTATTTCTTAAGCGGCGATTGTTAGCTCGCTGCGAGGCAGACAGCCGAGATAGACGTGGCATTTCGGATAACTCTTTTTATTTTATAAAAAAATCCAAAAAAAAATATACAAATATAATATTCAATTAAAAATAATAATATTTAAATTATATATAATATTCAATAATAATAATAATATATAAGCTAAATATAATAATAGGAATAATATTCAAAAGTTTATACTTAAAGAAATAATATAATAAGATAAATTAATAATTTTATTTAATAAAATTAAATTATTTTATTATTTATTTATTACTTATACATGCATATATACATACAAACACACAAACGTGCACAAAGCAAGGCTATCAAGAATTATACGCCAAAGCAATGTATATATGTGTTATGAAATTATGTACATGCAAATACATAAATATTCAATAGTTTATTTGAAATATTTGTTATTACATACATACATAGAAACACACAGGTGCACAAAGCAATGCATTCAAATTTACACGCAAATGCTACGTACATATGTTATATTAAGCTATGTACGTATGTATAAATATTTAATAATTTATTCAAATATTTGTTATTATTTTTATTATTAATCATGAAACACACGCACACACGCACACAAAAGCAGACTGCACTGCGGAGCACCAAATTTAACAAAAACACTTTAGCACTTTAAAACATATAACTTATAGTATATATGCCTTAGAGTCTTATGTTTAACACTATTTAATAACACTAGTCACACTAATTACACTAGGCAACAGCCCAAAAGTTACAAGAACCAAAACCACTTTTTTGGATAGATTTGGGGCCAAAACCGACGAAAAACATTTTTTTTTTTTTTTATGGTGAGATTTTTTTTTTAGAATTTTTTCAAAAATCTGGCTTTTTTTTATTCCTTTTTTTAGAGGTGCGCCCACATTTGTAATCATTACTCGAGAATGTCAAAACCGATTTATCAAAGCTTTACTTTATCTAAAAGCTAATGAATATATCTATATTTCATTTATACACAGTCTTGGACCAGTCTTAAACCAGTAGTTTAAGAGATATCAATTTTTGAATTAAGAAAATGATGATATTTTCTTAGCTTTTTTCTTAGCTTTTTTCACTAAAAAATTCGAGGAAAATTCGAAACAATTTTTTTACATTTTATTAACTATTTTATTTGCGTAGCTGTTGTAATTACGCGTTGTTTAAGATATAATTCATTAAAATCTATGGTGAGACGGCGATATGATATTATGTTGAATCGAGGCATGTTTTTGTCGACTTTTTTGACTTCGTTGTGGTGTGGCATGACCTTTAGTATGAAAATTTTTTGTGTTTCTTGAGATATCCCAACCAAACTCACAGAATTTGAATTTGTTATTATTTTACACATTATGACCAAAGTTGGTTCAAATCGAATCACTATATCATATAGCTGCCATAGGAACAATCGGTCATAAATCCAGGCTTAGTATGAAAAACTTATTTGTATTTTGAGATATTTCAACTAAACTGACAGAATATGTTTTTAAGAGGGTCATTTGAACTACATAATTTGTAACTATATATTTAGTTATATTAATTACCCATCGTTAAGTATGTTTACCGTTAGAATCTATGGAAAGATGACGGAGTTATTAGCATATAAACAATGAAACAAGTTTTTCGCAAAGGTTGATTTTCGACTTTTTTCGAATTTTCCTCGAATTTTTTAGTGAAAAAAGCTAAGAAAAAAGCCAAGAAAAAATCATCATTTTCTTAATTCAAAAATTGATATCTCTTAAACTACTGGGTTACATCTAAGACTGTGTATAAATCAAATATAGATATATTTATTAGCTCTTAGATAAAGTAAAGCTTTGATAAATCGGTTTTGGCATTTTCATGTAATGATGACAAATGTGGGCGCACCTCTAAAAAAAAGTATTAAAAAAAAAGCCAAATTTTGAAAAATTCTAAAAAAAAAATCTCACTATAAAAAAAAAAAAAATGTTTTTCGTCGGTTTTGGCCCCAAATCTATCCAAAAAAAGTGGGTTTGGCTTCTGTAACTCGCAAAAAGTGCGATTGTGTTGCCTAGTGTTATCTTAAAATGGAACACTTGGTAGCACAACAAAATCAAATTTCAAAATCACTTGTACTCACCGCGCACAAAAGAGTAGACATACATATGCATTAATCATTAGGCAGAGCAGGACAGCCATATGTGCAATTCAAAGATCTGTTAAGTGCACGCGCCAAAACAAAAGAAGTTTCTAGCTAAGCATTCATATATATAAACATGCGTTTATGCATATTTGGCTATGTTAAGCATAAGTGAAACCTTAACAGAGAATAAATTAAAACTGCATGTTAAACATGAAAAATGTTAAATCAAATAGTAAAATAATTGAAAACCAAAAAAAGACAAATTTACTAAAAACATAAATTTACACAGTAAATTTATAATAAACATGAAATTAACATAGAATTTTAACTTAATTTAAATACCAATGTAAAATTATTTAAATGAAATTTTTAAACATGTATTCAATATTAAATGTCAGTATAACATTCATAAATAACAATTTCAATAAATTGTAAAAATTAAAAAAAAATAGCTTAA